>OY979701.1:73929714-75129714 GCA_963855925.1 Inga laurina | reverse complement strand
TTTCTCTTAATAGGAATGCGATAACACGACACTCAATTGATCCAATTCAATTATACAATCTAACAATAACACGTAGAAAGCACAATATCTTTAAATCAATAAGGAAATGTATATATAAAAATCCCACAAGCTATAAAAATCTAATCCAATCACAATCATCAAACCAACAGAGACAATTAACATCAATCTCAATTCCAAAATCATATACAATAATTCCTAAAACTAGGCAATTTAAATATATAATTCTAAACAAATGGAATGATAGAAAAAACTCCCCTATGTAGTCCAATAAGCTCAAGAACATTTCCCCACTGCCCAGAAGCAACAATTAGTCACTCATAAGCCCAAAATAATTGAACATTCACCGGAAAATTCAGAACACTCGCCAGAATCTGGAAGATTCCTCCGGCAATCACAGGACCTTGCTGGAAAGTTGCAGGAAGAGGCCCGAAATGATCTAGAACGTCGCTGGTGGTCTGGTGCAAGTTAGAGCTCACTGGCGTGTGAAATGGAGGGATGACGGTGATGTTGGTGGTATGGAACAGAGGGACTTCCAGCGATGGTACTGTGAAACTTATGGTGGTGATGGGATGACAGAAGCGGATGATGATGATGGTGGTGGTGTGAAACTCTAGTGGTGGCTGCCAACTGTGAAGAGACAACAATGGAGATGACAGCGGTGGTGCATTGATGTCCGACGGTGGCTACGGAAAAACAGAGCAGGGACGGTGGTAGTAGGGAAGGGATGCTCGCCGGCCATCGTGGTGGGTGATGAGGCCGCCGGCGAATTGGAAGAAGGAAGGAAGGAAGACGATGATGATACTCAATGATCCGATGGTCCTTCTGTTGTGGCGCCTCCAAATATATCCACACCCAGCTCTTATTTTCAGGTCTGCCATGTCCATTTCCCATGTCCATCACCCACCAAGTCGGGTCAGCTCCTTGGGCCGTGCATTCTGTTTCTGTATATTTTTTTTTCCTGTCCAGCTGCTCTCTTTTATTCCCTTCTGTTTTCTTTTCTGCTCCCTGGGCCTGCGTCTCTCTTTTCTTCTTTGGGCTAGTGGTCCCTTTTTTTTTATTCTTTTCTTTGGGCTGATCTCTGTTTCCTTTTCTTTCAGCTTAACCCCAAAAATTTCCCATTTTCTTCTAAAACCTATAATGCAAAATTAAGCATAATATATCATCAAAAGTACAAGAAAATATTTGTATGAATAATTAACAAATTTATGATCATTTTGCCCCTTTTTACAATTAATTAAATACAAATGTCCCTGATCAATATTAATGCTTAATAATGTAATAATGTCTTAGGAAATACATTTAAAATCCTAAATTAATCATAAAAAAATCATGTAAAATATGGTTCAATCAGTTTATATATATATATATATATGCTTACTGAAAAAAATAAGTTAGAAAGCATTAAAACCCTCTTAAGATGAGAGAAGAGACAAGAAGACGGTAATAAAGTATTGAAATCTTAAATTGGGTTGATAACTTAATTAGAGATTTATTGAATTTACCAACATGATTTAGAATTTCTCTATTTCAAGCAGCTTTATATGGGATTTTCCATTTTTTAAATTTCATTAAATTAAACGCAGTTTTTCTTCTTTTTTACCACTTACATATGTATCTATTGAAAAACATAACACAAACATCTTTCGATTTTATTAAAATTATAAAATTGACACAAAATTTAATTGAAAATAAGAATTATATAATTATAGGAAAACTTAAAATGTTTTAAGATTTATAATAAATGTTAAAGAAAGGTTATATACATCCAAAAAAAATTTAAAAAATATGCAATTTTAAACAATTCAAAGGATGTTTTGATAATTTATCTTTATGTTAAAATAGATTTATGTGAGTTTAAAAAATAAAAATCCATGTAATTTTTTTTTGACTGAAAACCTTGTAATGTTAATATACTTAAAAAAGTCTAGATAATCTATTATATTTTTTAGTCGAGAATGGTTTACAACATTGCCTCCTCAGAAAATACTTGTGTGTAAACCAAAAATTTAATATAATCAATATAAACAAAATAATAATAATAATAATAATAATAATAATAATAATAATGGTTTTTTTGTGGGGTAAAGCAATTTTAACAACTAAGATATTAGATAGAAAATTTAATATCTTCTAAATTGGTCTATTTTACTTAGAGTTTATTTTTTTTATAAGATTATATAAATCAGAAAAAAAAAACTTAATAATTCAAATGGGTCAGTATCTATGTTAATAATTAAATGATATATTGATGATGTGATTAGGTATACATTAGTTAAAGTTAAAAAAAATGATTATTTTGGCGATGGTAATTTCTTTTGGAAAATAAAGTTTCAATTACTTTTAAAATAGAATGTGTGAGACATTGAAGGAGAGAAGATAAGAAGTTTAATTAAGAGCAATTTACTATTTTTAAATTTATATTTTGGTTATTGGTCTTTTTAAATAATTACAACTTTTACCGTCATTCCTAATAAATATCATCTGCTCTAGGTCCCTAGATCTAATTTTCCCTAGTATTTTCCTGAGGAGATTGAGAAGCAATGGAAGATGATTATATTACTGAAACTTTTGTTAATATACTACTATTAGTGCTACTTATACCACATTTTTAAAGTTTCAGAAAATGAAATAAATCACACCCAACGCAAATGCATGCCCCCGAATGATTTTAGTCATATTTTAAAAAAGGAAAGGATATTTTAAGGTGTAGTTTGATTAAAGAATTTAAAATATAGAAACAAATTAAATTGAAGCACTTGAGGATAAATATTCAGACAAATTTAAATAATAACTGTTTTGAGCTGAAAACTTTAAATAATAATAATATCTTCGCCACCGTAGTGAAATCGCAGCATTATAGTCGTTCTTATACATTGACCCATAAATTTCATATCTCAGGGAATACAAGTGGCGCTAGCCCAAGTTGTAATAGATATTTGTGGGAAGACAATAAAGGCCTGATGTCGAAATGTTGGGTAAAGAGAGTTTGAAGTCTAAGAGAGGTTGAATCCTTGTGGAATGATGATCATGAGAGAGTGCAGCATGTGACTTTAGGATTGAAACTTGAGGAATGTTGCAGCCTGCATTCCCAATAATATCACTCTCTTTTAATCTCAGTTGCATCAATAATGACTAGCGAGTGATGCTAACAGGAAGTCTTGTGAATGTAGCATTATTGTTACTATCACAACATTCCATTATTATTAACTCATCGTCCTCTTCTTCTATTAATGAAGTACTCTTACCGTACGCTACTCATCGTCCTCTTCTTCTTGGTAAGAATACTTCATTAATAGAAGAAGAGGACGATGAGTTAATAATAATGGAATGTTGTGATAGTAACAATAATGCTACATTCACAAGACTTAGTACTTCATTAATAGAAGAAGAGGACGATGAGTTAATAATAATGGAATGTTGTGATAGTAACAATAATGCTACATTCACAAGACTTCCTGTTAGCATCACTCGCTAGTCATTATTGATGCAACTGAGATTAAAAGAGAGTGATATTATTGGGAATGCAGGCTGCAACTCATCGTCCTCTTCTTCTATTAATGAAGTACTAAGTCTTGTGAATGTAGCATTATTGTTACTATCACAACATTCCATTATTATTAACTCATCGTCCTCTTCTTCTATTAATGAAGTACTCTTACCCTTACCCTTCTTCTTCTTCTTACCGTACCTTTCTTCTTCTTCTTCTTAAAGTACTCTTACCGTACCTTTCTTCTTCTTCTCCCCTCTCTCCGCCATCATCGAAGAAATGAGGGTGATCATTAATCATTTTCTTCTCAATAGCCCCACCACACCCCTTTCTCCTCCATCACCACTCACATGCATAAGTGTGATGCGAACAGGATGAAATTGATAATAAGCGTAATGAAGATCAAGATTAAATTGATAATAAGCATAATGAAGAACGAATGGAAGTAGAGACGCCAAACTTTGTGTCCCCTTTCTCAATTATGCTATCTCTTCCAATGGCATTTCCACGTTTGAATCTAAAACCATATATGTTGTCACAACATACCAACACCTTCATTCTCATTTTATGAATTGACGACTTCTCAAGATCCAAATGACTGAACACCCATACTAACCTTGACCTTGTCTCTTTTCTACTTCCCCCAATGTTTATTCGCTTTGGCCCTTCATTTACTAAGCATAAAGTGACAATATTCTCCAGGAAAGTTGAAGAATGGATTTGATCCAAATTCACACAGCCATCAACATACACAAGTTTAATCTTAGGGGCATGAGAGGAATCTGGGAGTGTAGTTAGATGTTTTGAATCCCTCAAAATGATTTCCTTTAGATTTGGAAAATGCTGGAAAAAAAAAAAAAAGAAGCATTGTTAAATAAATTACATAACTGCCCAAACAATTTTAATCAATAATTTTTATCATGCTAATTAGAACATGAATTGGATCACTGGTAGAGAATACAAAAGGGTTTAACCATCAATTTAACGCTAGTAAATCAAACATTTCAATTGTGCAACATTTGGTTAATGTTTGATGCAACATCTTATAATCACTAAGTGGGGAAAAATATAACACCTGAAAAATGAGACATACCTGATTTTCATTTCCAAATTGTCAAATATTACTATCAGGCATGTTAAGTATAACAAGATTCTCAACACACAAATGTAATGGCATTTAGGGTAGTGGATATTCTTCCCAAATGAAAAATCTTAATTCTTCTAGAGATAATCTAAGTCTCCATGAATGTTCAATGTTGAAGGCTTTCTCTTACTTGTAAACTTTAAACAATATCAAGTTACGCATCATTTGAAAATGACTAGCTCTCAATGTAATCCTTTTCATCTTGCTCTCGTCCAATGAAAGGCATCGAGTTGCCTCAATCCCCTAAAATATAATAGCAAATCAAGGAAAAACAATCATCAATACCTAAAAAAAATGACTAAAAACATACTGTAGAACAATTAAATATATCTGCTATTAGAAATATCCAAATTAATTACGACGCTAAGCATTTCATTCAAAAAATTCTTACTATTCATATTTCCCATTTAATACATGAATTTCTAAACACTCGTAAACATGCAGAAACACTCATACATGTACCTGCATACTTTCAAGTGTAGATATTTAATATAACTATAAAAGCATATATTAAATTATACTTATCAAACATAACTTTTTAATACTAGAAAACATGAACTAAAGGCTAATGACAAGACCAATTACAAGACATCGAAAAATGAGAATCCCTAAGAATCTTATGGACTAGAAAATGCGGACAAGATATGAAGCCAGGAACCATGTAGACTACGTTATCGCATCGCTTTAATATTTTACTTGTTCTCAACTTTCATATACTCTTGTTCACTAATTTTATCTTTCAAATCATCACATGTCACAGTAGACCTGGCTAATTTTAAGTCATAAATATTCTGAAAATTACTAATGGTCAATGTAATCCTTTTTATCTTGCTCATGTCTAATGATAAGCAATGAATTATGACTCAGCCCCTTCTGATCAAATTATGGGGGAAAAATGATTAACTAACATGTAAAACGTGATTAAATAAAAAATGGAACAATTAAATATATTTCTCTTAGAAAAAATGAATATGGTTTTGCGCACTTTACCCAAACGATTCATTTTTCTGGCAAAGCAAAAAAACGATCCATTTTTATCTTACTATAAATAAACGAATAAATTGCTTACAACAAATATACATGCTGGCTCAGGGGACAACTATACGAACTTGCTTAAATGTCCATATTTATATTTCATATAACTGATAGTAATTTTTAAAGTGTGTTTGAATCAGCTTTTAGAGAATAACTTCTAGAGAAAAAGTGGAGAATAGATTATGAGAAAAAAGTGATTTTGATAAAATCAGAGTGTTGGGATATTGTAATTAGAATAGCTTTTTTCATGATGAAATTACTAAAAATGACATTAACTTTTGTGATAATTACATATAAAGAATAAAGCTATATTTTATGTATTATTTAAGGGTTAAGGTCCAAATTTAACAGCCAAGTTTTTCCTGAGGGGCATTTGGTACAAAAAAGTTCTAGAAGATGAAAAAATAACAATGAACAATTATAAAAGATGCAAATTTAATAAAACCATTAAATTTGACCTAACGGCGTTAGATTATAAGAGAAGAAAACCCCAAATTGCATTAAAAAGGATGCATCTTAACCCATTATTTCACATTAAATTTCATAATTGATACCAAAATTGAAATAAATTTGCTTATAAGTAATGTTAATTAACTTAACTAATTTTTCTAATATAATTAAATTAGATAAATAAGTTTTATATTAAGGATATGAGGGAGCATTAAAATTCTAAAAAAAATAGATAGACGAGAGGGAACATGGAAATTGTATAAAAAAAACATATGAAAGAGATAGAGTGGTGTGGAGCCCACAAATATGAAAAGGACTAATGAAAGAGAGGATGGGGCCCACATCATAAAAAACCAAAAAAAAAAGATTATGTGAAACCATGGTTTTGGTTTTGGACATCCAAAACCATGGTTTCATGAAAAAAGAAATTCCGGTAAAAATATGGATGTTTGGGTATTTTTCCTCAAAGCCATAGTTTTGAGAAAAAAAACACTTTTTTCCCAATCCAAACACACATTTAATGAATATCTATATAAAATTGTTGAAATTTTCTTTATAGTCAAATTTCATAATGTGAAGGTGAACAAAATTTCATGCGACCCTTTTGTAATATTAAATTTTTTATTAATAAAACGTGTGGGAATATTAAATTTCATATATATCTTAGAATAACACATCATACTAGCTAGCCATATTCTATCTTAGCTTAAAAAGGCAAAAATTTCAAAGTTTAAGAAGAATAATAAATCACACTTGATAGAAATCAAAGGCCATGCATGCCCCAATTAATTTTAGCCAATAAAGGATTTTGTTTCGTTAAAAAAATCTAATTAAGCAAATGTGACACTTACCAAAGATTTCAATGAATAAACAAATACATTTTTGGAAAACACATAACAAAAAAATAAAATATGAGGAAAATAAAGAATATAATAAAAACTTAAAAACTAAAATATTACCTTGTCATTGTTGAAAAGATGATAAATATCCTCGGCCTTCGTAGTCGAATGGGTTTTCCAGATTTAAATATTAATTGTTGCCTAGAAATTTCAAGCCTCATATCTATTAGAAGAGTATGCATCTTAATATCACCATTTTCATGCATTGAAATGAGGGTTCTATCTTTAAATACACTTATATCAATATGTGCACAACCATATAAGCGTCCTGCACATGCAATCCATAGAAATACTCCATACTTCCTTCAAGAAAAATGTGAGGTCCAGAAATACACTTTTTTGTATATCATCAAGCCTATCAAAACTCAATTTCAACACATTAAAAATGCCCTGGTGAAGAGCTTGAGTTAGTTTTTCCAAAGCACTTTCCCATTGTTTTTTCCCTTTTCCATGAAGAAAGCAACCCAAGACTATTAGGGCTATTGGATTTCTGTCACAATAATGCACCGCCCACTCCAATAACCCCAAATAGCTTTTTAATGACTCATTTTGCTTAAAAGCTTTCAAACCGAAGAGATGTAGAGCATGAGAGAACTCTAATTGCTGAACATGATATGTTGAAACATAAGTATTCTTAAGCACTTGCATGTCTCTTGATGTAATCATAATTCTACTTCCTTCTCTAAACCAGCCACATGCTTTGATTAAATCTTCAATTGCTATAGAATCACATGCACATCATCAAGTACCAAAAGAATCTTTTTATGTCCAAGCCTTCTTTCCGCAAAAGTTGATCTTAAATTGTAAGCATTCATATCATCATCTTTTAACGAATTCTTCAAGGCATTTTCCCAATAATTCATCAAACCCAATTTTTTCTAGTCATTCTCTCACATTTCCAACAAATGAGAAAGCTTCAAACTGAGCTTTCAACCTATCAAATACAACTCCCGCAAGAGTGGTTTTGCCTATACCACCCGTACCCCATATCCCCACAATGCAAGTTTCACTTAGTAACTCTTCAATTTTTTGAATCTGATGACCAATTCCAACTAATCCTTCCAAATGATAGAATGACTTGTTACTCAGTTTGCTCAAAATATCCTTCACAATCATTTTAGTAAGTTCAGGTTCAAGCTCAGGACAAATACAAATTCAGAAAATGATCATGTTCAATGCCCAAAGAAAGAAAACAATAAGTGAAAAATGTGTTGAAGCTACTTGGAATTCTTTGAATGCCACCTAGATAGATTTGTTCATTTTGTCCAATGTTGTACTCTTCATTGGCTGTGCTTTAATCTCTGCTTAAGCTTAATGAATCCATCTCCAAAACTCCCATCTTGTTTGCGAACATTTGATAGATCTACGCTGTAGAAAATAGGGATGACAATTCTTCCATATTGATCATTACATTTCATGATATGAACAAGCTCATCCATACACCAAGTTGAAGAAGCATAATCTTTCGAAAAAATAATCAGAGATATGTCTTATTCCTCTATTGTTTTCCAAAGAACTAGTGAGATATGATCTCCTTTGTGGAGCTTGTGATTCATAAAAGTGTAAATCTTTTGCATCGTAAAGTGCTTCATAGAGATAAGTTGAGAAAGTGTCCCAGGTATCTTGCCCCCTAAAGCTAAGAAAGATGTCATACTTGGTTGTAGGAGGAGAAACCATTTGAGTTAAAATCACATTATCTTTAGAACCGGAGAGATGGAAACAAACCGTCAACAAGTATCAGGTTATAGGAGAAAATCATACAACAAGCTAGCTAGCTACGTACCTATCATCAACAACAACAGTACTTTGGTTATCATAAAGCGAAGGAGAGATGAATCTGTTAGCCATGGAAATTGATAAAGCCAATAGTATCAGTAATGCTTCTATTAGCGTTAAAGAAATGTTTTCATCCATTTGATAGCAATTTCTGGCTCCAACCTTCAGCAACCTGAAACTAAGGCCATCGAAAGAGCAAGCAAAAGTTTATTAGATCTACACAAGAAAAAACCAGAAATTAACAAATTTTTTTGCACAATTTTTCCTGTGAGAAGAAAACCATGAAAATATAATTCCGGGAAAATATTTGCAAAACGGCGGATCAGTGAGATGAAGCAAGTGGATATTATTAACCTGGTGGAAGTGGTGGTAAGCAAAAGAGATAGCTCACAAGTTCTCAAAAATGTCAGTTCCGAGCTTTGCAAACTTCCTCCTCTTCAAACTAGTTCTTCACATGCATCCATTACAAAAATTTTAATTTCTTTGATTTACTTTCCATTAGTCAACACTAGAGAAGAAAACAGCAAATATTTTGCGGTGAAAAATATAAAGCAGGCACAAGTGAAGGAGAAGAAATAACCTGGATCGACATGGAGGGAAGCGAAAGCAATAGGCCTCACAGAGGCTAAGGTCTCTAAAATGAAAAATAGAAGCTTCAAATTCCTATATGTTATGAATATTAATTATGTACATGTTCATTGACTTATATCCAGATCAATTTGCTTCTCCAGTCAACATAATCTCTAAAATCAGATATTATTGTTCATATGCAATTACTGTAGCAAAATATGTACATTACTACAGCATGTGGATTACTGTAGCAAAAAAAAATATGTACGTTAAATCACTGTTCATACGCATTTTTTGCACCTATGAATAGAGTTCTTGGGCCATGAATTATGTATAGAGAAATGAATGAGAAATTCCCTCCATTTTCTCTAAAAATTTTCTCTTCTTTACCTTTTAGTGTCCCTTATAATCAATATTTTTATAACACTATATTTATAGGTTGTTTTTTTTAATCGATAATATTTATATGTTTTTTTTTTTTGGTAAAACCACCCGATAATCCGGCACCAATTGGCAACCGACTAATCCGGATTTGAGGGGTAGGAGTGCCGCCCACACAGGCAGGGTTGTCCCCTCTCCCAACGAGAGCACTTCCCAGGAGTCAAACACACATTCTCATCCTTACGGAGGCTCAACCCATTGACCAATTGAGCCAACTACTCGTTGGTGATAATATTTATATGTTATTTCAGTGCTCATATTTTGTCGTGTTGCAATGCTCTGCTTCTTCATTCGCGTTTGTGACTTTTGGTAATTGCCGTGATACTTACGCTGTAGTTGGCCCGCACCAGCTCTTCGCTTTTGGGAAAAATTTGGAATCTGAAGGGCCCACTTGTTTTGTGTGACATTATTTGCGTCTTTGCTTGTTTTGACCTTTTTTTTTTTTTTTTTAAAAAAAGCATAAGGAGGCAAAAGCCTGAATTATATTCCCTCTGATCCTAAATATAAGATAAAGTTGATTTTTTTGGAGAGGTTAAGGAAATTGATTAAATTACTTTAACGTATTTTTATTTTTATTGTTTCTCCAAACTAATTAGTTTGACTAATAAACTAATATATAATCTAAGAATACACAACATATGATATGATTAAGTAACTTATTTAGCTTCATTGATCTCTCCAATTAAGGCACAAGTCATTACTCCCTCCTATCCTACTTATAAACAACTTTATTTTTTTGTATTGATTCTTAATATAAGAATTTTTTTTTGTGCCTCAAAATTTAAAATGTCTTGCCCTTTTTTACCCCTATTAATGAGCAATTTATTCTCTTTCATTCAATCATTTATTATTTCTTATCTCTTATATTTTATACTTATTTTCTCTCATATTTTTACTCATTATCTCTCCTATACTATGTTTAAAAATAGACATATATTTAAAAAAATATGATTTTTTTACACATTTATTATTTTTAATTAATATTAGCCGCTAGTTCATTTTATGTAATAAAAAAATTACTTATAAAAAAGATATAAGACAATAATTTATAGGATAATTCATAATGACTCCCTATAGTTGGTGATCTCAAGTATGCGCATTAAGTGCATAAGCCAGCCAACTCAAGCATTGCCTTCTCTAAAATGATTAGATACAGCTAGAATGTGTACAGTCACTGGAAATTAAACAAACAAAGAGAATGATTAGATCCTCCATCTGACATAGGATGAGATTTTACATTCATTTCCAAACATGTCCTTTCTGTGTATTGCCGTGACTACATGGCTTTGTGGCTTTGTAGGGAAAAACATAAATAGAGTGGCCCAACCTAAACAGAATGATATTGAAAGTTAAACAAATTTGAATGTAAAACTATTTACATGTGTGTATATAGAGAGCCGCCATTGATACTCGCTCTCATAATATAAGAGTTTTTTTGTAGTTTAATTTTTTTTATTAAAATTAATATCATTCGGGAATATTATAATGAAACATCTGAATTTCTGATATGTGGGATGCCTTTTGGCTCAAATCAATGGGAAACAGCTTCTCTCTTCTACTCATACCGTAAGCTGCCCACTTTTTCCATAAAATTATGCCGTTTTGGTACAAAAAAATTGAAGCTGATTATTTTTTTTTCCGAAAAACAACATTCAACATCTTGAAATACTTTTTTATAACATCATTCAATTTCCTAAAATATTTGTTTTAATTCCTAAAATAATTTTTCAGTATTATCTAGTATCCTGAAGTATTTTTTTCAGTGCCAGTCAATACTCTAAAATATTTTTGATGCAATATTTTAGGATGTTGAATACACTAAAAATTAGTTCGAAATACTAAATAATATTTTAGGATGTTGGATGGATTAAAAAATTTGTTGATCTACTTACTACCCTAAAATTTTTTAATACCACCCAATATCTAGTTTCAGAATCACACAAACAGTCACTTAGTAGACTAAACTAATTTTAGCACATTTGGCACTCTAAAATATGATTCCAAAAATTAGTTTGAAACACAGAGTGCTACCCAAAACATATTGAGTGCTAGATGAAATAAAAATTAATTTTGGATATTGAATCAATGTTAAGGAAAAAAATATTTTAAAGTGCTGAATGCTAGATATTATGTGATATTAAAAAATATTTTAGGATGGTAAGTGGACTAAAAAGTTTTGTAAGATATTGAGTGTTATTTAAAAAATATTTCAAAATACTTGGTGGTACTGTAAAAAAATACTTTAAAATGTTGAATGTTGTTAAAAAAAAAGTCTCCAACTTCAGTTTTTACACCAAAACGGCGTAGTTTTATAGAAAAGGAGGTCAGGAGACATTATGGGCAAAAGAGAGATGCCGCCTCCAGGTCAATGAGGATCTGATTTGTTTGAAACGAAATTATGAATCGAAGTAGGGCCCATTTGATTTCGAAAATATAATGTGCCTTTTTAGCATCTCATATTAAAATCATGATATAATATATTTATGATGTACGCACTCTATTTTAATATTTTGTTACGTGAATGAGATGAGTATGCGCGCTAATTATAAGGCAAAAAACTGAGCTAATCCTTGGCCAAAAAAAACTGAGCTAATCGATGGTGTTGTTGTCGTTGTTATTGTTGCCGCCGCCGCCAGCAGCAATCACTCTACTTAGACCAAACAATTTCAGTTATTATTTTTGGTCCAAAAGAAATGCAATGACCGAGTGCAATTCATTTTTGGAATGTAATTTTTTATTTTCTTGTATGTTAAACTAACATTACAAAAAAACACCCGATTTCCGACAGAATTTACAATGAAATTTTTTCTATAGCAAATTCCGACGGAAATTTCATCGTAAATTTTTCCAACGGAATTTTCCGTGGCAAATTTAGCCACGGAATTTTGGAAGGAATTTTTTCCGTGACAATTTCCAACGGAAATTTCCATCACAAAGTTTTCCGACAGAAATTTCCGTCAAAATTTGTCTTCGAAAATTTTCCAACGGAATTTTTTCCATAGCAAATTCTAACAGAAATTTTCGTCGCAAAGTTTTTCGACAGAAATTTCCGTCACAATTTGCTACGGGAAATTTCGATAGAAAAATTAAAAATTATTAATTTTTTAAAAAATAATATTTATAAAATTAAAATATTAATTATTAAATAATTATATTTAAATTTAATTATTAAAATTATATTATTATTTATTAATATAAATGTTACTAATATTATATTTATAATTTTATATTAAAAATAATATTTATAATATTAAATTATTATTTATTAAATAATTTTAATTAAAAATTATTTAATTTAAATATAAAAATATTTTTTTCGTTTTTATTAAATTTTTCATTATTTTTAATAATATTATATTTAATTAATAATTAATTATATGTATATAATTAATTAATTATATGTATGTATGTTTATATATATATATATATATGATAATATTATATATATAATAATATGTAATAATATAACACAGGTTCATTCCGGCGCAACTGGCAAAGACTCGAGCGCGAAGGCGTCTGCACCCTGAGGTCGCAGGTTCGAACGAAAGGAGAGGCATTTGGAGGAATTATGAGAAGGGGACACGTGGCAATCAGGGGAGAGGGACACGTGGCGCTCTGAGGAGCAAACACATGGCATTTGTAATTAAAATAATTTTTTATTTTTTTTAAAAAAAATTGTAACGGAAACGAATTTCGTTGGAAATTCCGTCAGAAATTTGCAACGGAACAGATTTTGTCGGAAATTTCCAACGAAATTAAAATTCCGTCGCAAATTTTTTTATGACGCTATTATTGCCGGCGGAATCCATTCCGTCGGAAATCAGGTGTTTTTGTATAGTGTAAGTTGTTTTATTCATAAAATTCACACACTCACTAAAATGAAATTCAACGTAGGAAAGAGTGAAAATCAGTATATAAAAAGTAGATAAAGTAATTTTTAAGAAAATATAGAAAAGATTGATAATATTTAATGGGGGTTGTATTGAATATAATTGAATATGATACGCACGGTTCCCAACACGAAGAGAGAGCCTCTCGTCATGCTCTAGAAAATGTATAGTTGCAGTTGGCTACCCATATTCTGATGTGAGTAATATCATAATAGGTTTGTTTGGAATAAATATTGAAATACTTAAAAACAACTTTCCAATCATGATTTACGATATACAAGATAAGTATGTGAGATGAGTTTTGTCTCGATTTACATGAAAAGAAACTTATAAGCAATCCAAACGACATACCTAACATCCCCAATATCCCTACAACTACTCATGAATATCATCACCCCCTTAATAAAATCAACTGTTTTATCTAGCTCCCTTAATAGAAAATCCTTGCTTTGAAATTAATTCTTCTTCCCCCTACACACGAAGCGATTAGGTAGTCATTAATAGAATACGAAGACCAGCTATGGCTAAGTAAGCTGAAGAAAATAGGGATCATGCCCACACCATAAGTGATAGTGAGAGGCATACAACGTGAAGCGGATGATGGAATAATGTCGGGGAAAGAGAGTGTTACATCTAAGTGAGGTTTAGTCCTTCTACAGTATTCAATAAAGAGTGGAAGTGATTTTAATGTCAGTTTCTTTAGTAATGACCAGCGAGTGATGCTGTTGGGAACTCTTGTGAATGTAACAATAACACTCTTATTGCAACAATCTTTCATTAACACATCATCCTCTCCATCATCTTCCATTAATGACATCATCACCACTTGATGTTCATTCAACATTTCTCCTCTATCACCCCTCTTCTCCTTATCAACATCACTAATTAAGTCACCTCTCTCCTCCTCCTCCTCATCACTAACAACAACGTAAGCATCATCTCTAACAATGTGACAATAATAGTGATGATGTTGGTTGAAATCATGTCCAAACTCAATTGGACCCTCTAACCATTCAACTTTCCTCACAAATGGAAGTAAAGACCCCAAACTTTGTGTCCACTTTCTCAATTCTTCTCTCTCTTCTAATGGCATTACCTCATGTTTGAATCTAACACCACATATCATGTTGCCATATACGTACACCTTCATTGTCAATTTATGGAATAACATCCAGCGAAGATCAACAACACCGGACACAATCACTAGCCCTGAACTTCTCCCTTTTATGTTGCCCCCAACCTTGATCTGCATTGGCCCACAATTATGTATCCCCAAAAGATACGGGACAGTTGTTGAAGAATGAATTTGAGACAAACTCACACAACCCTCAAGAGTCAACTCTTCAATCTTAGGCACATGAGAGAGATCTGGCAGTGCAGTGAGATGTTTTGAACGTGATAAGTCAATTCTCTTTAAATTTGGAAAATGCTGAAAAAAGAAATAAAGTTTAATACATTAGATAACGACACATAACTACAATTTAATCAATAATTTCTCCCATGGCAATTAACAAAAATGTGAGCTTATTACGGAAATAAGTTAATGCATTTAAAAGATGAATTGAGTTTCCTGCAAAAAATAACGATACGGCTGCTATTACCCCTCAATTTAAAGGTAGTAAAGCAAACATTTGCATTGTGCATTATTTGGTCAATGTTTCATAAATATGAGATCTTTAATTTGAATCACTCTATTAAAAAAATCAGGACATATGAATTATGGTACATACCTGATTTCCATTCCAAAGTTGTTGGATATTACTATTACGCATGTCAAGTGTAATAAGATTCTCTGCACAAAAATGTAATGGCACATGTGGTAGTGGACATTCTTCCCAACTCAGAAACCTCAGTTCCTCTGAAAGATAATCCAAAACTCCATGAATATTCAACATCGAAGGCTTTTTCCAATCAGACTTGTAAATTTTAAGAAATATTAAATCATGTATCTTCTGAAAAATACTAGCCCTCAATGTGATACTTTTCATCCTGCTCACATCCAATGACAAGCATCGAATAGCCTCAATCCCCTGGTAATAGAAAATCAAGGGAAACATGATTATCATTACCTAAAAAATGACCAGAAATATACTGTAGAACAATTAAATACATATACTGCTAAAAATATCCAATTTAATAATGACATTGTACATTTTATTAACAAACTTCTACAATTCATATTTCCCTAATAATAAATGAATTTCTAAACACTCATCAACTTGCAGACTCACTCATACGTATACCAACATGCTATTGCATATGCAGATATTGAAACAGATATTCATTTAAAACACTTGGTATACATAATTTTCAATCTTTATTTAAAGAAAAAAGCATAACTAAAGACTAACGAAAAGGCAAATTATAATAATACATCGAAAAACGAGCATCTCAACGAACCTCATGCACTATATAAGCAGAAGACAGTGACTCCTTCCCTCTCCATATATTTTTTTGTTTTCAACTTTCATATAATTTATTCCTCTAATAACATTAATTTCTTTACTAATATAAAAGCACGCTCATGTGAGCGTATGCATATACACCTTTACACTACACCAACTAGACGAGAAAAATCAATCTTGTGAATCATGTTATCTTATCACGCAATGAACAATAGTTGTAGACAAATTTTATCTTTTAGAATAACGCATATCACAATAGTCCCCAGTAATTTATATTTAAAGTTTAGGTCCGTGAATAAATTACACCTGAATGCAATTTTAGTCATTTAAATAGAGAAAGGATCTCTTATAGGAGTATCTAATTAAACAAAATAAAACAGAGAAACTTCAAGATAAATGTTGACACTTACCACCTAAGATTTTAATGAATAAAAATCATGTAGACAAACAAAATATCACAAGGAATCTGACAATGAAGATAATAGTAATAACAATTACAATGATACTAAATAGAATAAATCATTACCTTGCCACGATTGAAAAAATCAGCAATGTCTTTGTGCTGCCATAGTCGAATAGGGGTTTTAGCATCAGAGGTTAGTTGGTTCCTAGCAATTTTAAGGCCCATTTTCTTCACAAGATCGTGCATCACAATGGGACAATGATTATTAAATGAAATGAGGGATTTTTCTTTAAGAACACTTATCTCAATAAGACCAGAAGAGTCATATAATTGTCTTATTAGGTTGAAAGAAATATCAACTCTTTCATTTATTAAGAATGCTAGGTCAAGAAACACATTCTGCTGTTCCTCATCAAGTCCATCAAAACTTAACTTCAAAACATCAACAACGTTCTTGGGTGGATCTTTGTCTAGTTTTTCCAAAGCACTTTCCCACTCTTCTTTTTCTCTACCATAGAGAAAGAAACCCAACACAACCAAAGCTAATGGATTTCCTTGACAATATTTCACTACTGACATAGATAAATCCATGTAACCTTCAGATGGCTCATGTTGATTGAATGCTTTCGAACTAAAGAGACAAAAGGAGTTGTGAAAATCCAAATCTGGAACATGATAAGTAGAAAAGGCCTCAGCTTTTTTAAGCACTTGCATGTCTCTTGATGTGATAATAATTTTACTTCCTTTCCCAAACCAATAAATCAAGCCAGTTAGATCTTTAGCCATTCTTGAATCGTCCACATCATCAAGTATAAGAAGATTTTTTTTGTGTCCAAGTCTATTTTTCACATAAGTGGATTTTATGTCATAGACGCTAATCTCCTTATCTTTTAATAATTCTTTGAGGCAATTTTGTTGTAACTTGTCTAAACCAATTTTTTTGAATTTCTCTCTGACATTTTCAACAAAGGAGAAGGCATCAAATCTAGCTTTCAACTCTTGAAATATAACTCTAGCAAGAGTAGTCTTACCAACACCACCCATACCCCAAATTCCCACAATGTGAGCCTCACTTAAAAGGTTTTCAATATTTCTAATATGACAAGCAATGCCAATGAGTCCTTCATGATGATATGATGAATTATAGTTCAGCTTGCTCAAAGCGTCTTTGACAATCTTTTCAACAAGTTTGAATTCAGGTCTATCACAAAGGTCAATCAAAAGAAAAGCCAGATTTAATAAGTAGAAAACAAATAAAATAAAATAAAAACAGTTAGAATTGTTGAGGTTAATCAAGCAAATCCTTGAAATCAAGAACAAAGGGAACATTTTTTTAAGCTACCTGATAATCTTGGAATCCCATCCAGAGAGAGCTGTAGCTTCGACTAAAGCATTTATCCACTTTTGTGATTTTTCTGGATTGTCTCTAAATCTTCGCTTCAATTCATTAAATCCATTTCCAAAACTCCCATCTTGCTTGCGTGTGTTTGAAGGATCTATATTATAGAAAATAGGTATTACAACCCTTCCAAATTTTTTCTTGCATTCCAATATGTGAACGAGTTCATCCAAACACCACGTAGAAGAAGCATAATTCTCAGAGAAAATAATCATAGATATTTCAGACTCCTCTATTGTCCTCACAAGAACTTGTGAGATATGTTCTCCTTTGTGGAGTTCATGATCCATAAATGTGTGAATGCCTGCATTACAAAGTCCTTTGTAAAGATAACTTGCAAAAGTGTGGCGGGTATCTTCCCCTCTGAAACTAAGGAACACATCATACTTCGTAGCAGGAGGAGAAACAACAATATGTGAAGGAGGAGAAGCCGTTTGAGTTAAAATCACATCATCTTTGGTGCTACAAATAGAAACAAACCGTCAACAAACTTTGGGTTATATATAGGAGCAAATCAAACAAGAAAATAAAGAGCGAGAGGTTATTTAGAAAAAGGTAATTACCTATCATCAACAGCAACAAGTTGGTCACCGTAAAGTGAAGGAGAGATGAATCTGATAGCTTTGGAAATTAATAAAGCTACTAGGATCAATAAAGCTTCAATGAGCATTAAAACAATGGTTCCACCCATGTGATATGATAGCAATTTATGGTTCCGACCTTCAACAACCTAAAACTAATGCGATAGAAAGAGCAGGCAAAACAGCGTATCAGTGGGATGAAGCAAGTGGAAGAGAGAAAAAAGAAAAGAAAAGAAAAGAATCAATGGATTGTATTAACCTCATGTGGTGGAAAGCTAAAGAAATAGCTCACAAGGTCTCAATATATTGTTGACGGATAATTATTATATTTCTTATGAATATCAATTTTTTTAAAAACAAAATAGGGAGTGGAATTTCTCACACTTCTTTTTCCCCCGTCTTCCCTTTATCTCACAACAAAATGCGAGCAACATAAAGATAATTACATGTTCGATTCTTTATTTTTTGTAGTAAAATATTGTTGAAAGTTTTGTAAATAAAAAATCATTGTAAGATAACTTCCTTTCATTTGTAACCCAATAAAAATCTAACGGATATTAAGTTGTAACAATATATATATACACATAAAGATTAGGAAGAATCCTTGAAAAAGAACTTGAAAATTGTAAAATAACAAATTAGGTTTTTTAATAAAAATTGATTAGAAAATGTCGAAACTTGACAAGTAATTCCTAACTTATTTTTTAAAAAATACCTGATTTGTCATTTTATAATTTTTAAATTCTTTTTTAAAGATTCTCCCTATACATTACCACATATTAAATTGTTATCTGAACATGCCATGCAATAATTTTTGAAGTAGATGAACCAAATCAACCGCGTGAAAGATGAAAAAGCCTGTTGAATTACAGGAACTTAAAAGCACGGAAAAGAATGTCAAACTGCTCAAATTAAATACAGGCATTGTTTGATTATGTTTTAATTTTTATGTCTTAGAGTAGTTTTCTGAAGTTATTTTTTAGAATAAATTTTAAGGAAAAAAATCTGCATAATTGATTATTCTAAGAAATCATATTTTAGAACAAAGAAAGTATGAAATCATATATGAAACGATTGTTCTTAAAACCAACTTAATAAACAAAGGAGGAAAAGAATTGTATGACTAACCAATTTTTTATAATAACTTGTATCTTTGTGATTTTTTTTTGGCCAATTATATCTGTGTATTGATAAACTAATTTAATAAAGAATTTGAATAGCATGACTAATAAATCGAGATGAAAAGAAGGTAGGCTAGGTTTTGCCTAAATAAACTTGGGTTAGCAACAAAAATTTAAATCCTAAGCCTGTATATAGGCTTTTTTTTTTTTTAGGCCTAAACATAGGTCTTCAAAAGGCCTGACAAAGCCTAAAGTTTATTTAAAAGCCTATTTAAAATATAGGATTTTAAATAGCCTTTAAAACTTATGCATCTAAATTCATACAAACGCCTTCATGCTTATTAAAATATTGCATTATGTTTTAAAAGCTTAGCATCCATTCTTATTGTAATATAAAGGCTTAGTAAGGAAAAGAAAAGAATATCTAGTGACAACAATTGTTCGAGCAGATAGGAATAAGAAAAACCAATGTCTGCTGACTAATGAAATATATTTTTTAAAATTGACCAAGCATAACAAGTAATATGTAAAACTAGATTTTATTTCTTTTACTGTTCCCACATAAATTGGGAAAAACTCCTCCTACTAAAATTATAATATTTCATTTGGCACTAAAATAAACTCATATAAATTATTATGCTTTAGTGGACAGTGCAAATCATGAGAGGGGGAGTGAGTTAGTATTATCATCTCGAGCGATCAAAAAGAAGAGAGGTAGGGGTAAATAATTGATGAGAAAGTAAGGGTTGAGAGTAATAACGATAAAATGTGAAACTTAGAATTAAGGTTATGTTAGTAAATTTATAAATACAACAACAACAACAAAATCTTTATCCCATTAGATGGGGTCGGCTACATGGATAACACAACGCCATTGTGCTCTATCGAAAACCATATCTTTAAGTATATTATTAATCAAAAGGTCTCTCTCTATAACCTTATTGAGCGTCTGTTTCGACTTTCCGCGACCTCGTTTAACAAAACTTTATACTACTTGATCAACCCTTCTCACCAATGCATTCAATAGCCTTTGTTGAACATGTACAAACCACCTTAACCGACTTTCTACCATTTTTTTTTTCAATAGAGGTCACTCCAACTCGTTCACATATATAATTATTACTAATCTTATCTTTTCTTTATTGTAAATTTATAAATAATTTATACAATTATTGAGATAACATTATATATTTTTATATTATAATATAAATTTAAAAAGTTAAATAGATTAAACCTGTAAGCTTTTTAGGTTAGGCTTTATGAAAATAGGCCTGGTCTATCTATCTAAATAGACTAGGCAATAGGCATGAACCTGAGCCTAACCTATTTACTAAATAACAAACAAATTCTACTAAATAAGCTACGCTTTATATAAACTTGGTCGCAGGCCTCTGTTAGGGGGTCTGACATATTTCAATCCTTACTAATAATAAATAACAAAAAAATTCTACTAAAAAAATAACCTAGTTAAAATTAATTTGGATTAACTTTTTTTAATAACTTTTACGACTTAAGAGGTAAGTGTATGAGAGGAGTTTTGTCTCGGATTGTACAAACCATAATTTAAAACCATGATTTTGGTACTTGCCAAACTAAATAGACTTTATCTCACAGAAACGGTATTTATGCATGACTAATTAAACACACCATCCACACGAAATTATAAAACTGGTTCAACTTGTCAAAGTAACGGGCATTTAACAATATATTTGAATAATTGTTGCCACAAAACCCACAAAGGGTTTAAAGTTTTATGAAGCTAATAATTAAAAGCTCAACGATGATTGATTTGAGTGAAAGAAAAAAGGGGTAAAAACAGAAATTTAGCTACCTCAGATAGTTGCAGGATTTTTTTCTGCACACGAACCCTCAAAACTCATATCAAAATCTCGCAAAACAGTAAATAGAAGGGATGAAGCAAGTAGAACAAAAAAAAAAGAACGAAAGAAGAAAGTAAGCACGAACCTGGATATGTGAAGGGAAGATAGTTCACAAAGATGACAAAAATGACAGCTTTGGGATCTGCAGAGGCTTCCTCCTCTTCCAAACAGTTTTTAAAATAAATGAAGATTTAAGTCAATAGATCAAGTCAAGCCATAAAATGTTTGGGACTTTGGATTTCAGAAGTAAAAGTACAATTCAAATGATTAGAAGAAAACATGAAAAATCTTTTGCAGAAAAAATGAAGGCAAAACATAAGAATGATGATGGATCCATTGGGATAAAGCAAGCAAAAGAGAGAAATAACCTGGATTGTGAGTATGGAAGCGAAAAAGAAACAGATCTCACAAGCCAAGTTCTCAAAAATGGCAGCTTCAGAATTTGCAGATGTTGCTTTGTCTTCATAGATGAGCAAATAACAAATGTCTCCCTCACATATTTATCTCTCTTGTTTCAGTCTCTATTCCTCCTCTTTCCGGGAAGCGTGCATGTTGGGGTGATGCCATGATGCAATGATGCAACGCTGTCTTATCATACGTCTAGGACAACTGTAGAAAATGTTACTCTCCGAGCGAGGCCCACACTTCATAAAAATTTGAATCATTTACCAACACAACAATGAATAATGAGTAGTGTCATTTTTAGTGCAGTTTGTGATTGGTTGAAGAAGTTTTTTTTAGTCTGATTATTTACTGTTTAAGAGGTAAATATAAATATGTAAAGATGTTTTTTAAATACAAATTCAAACAGTTTGTAAGGTCTTTTATAATGAAAATTAAAAATAAAGGAAAGAAAAGAAATGAGAGTCAAAATTTAAGCTCTCCTTTATCTAAAAATTCAAACTAAATAAGGGAATGAGGATCTCTCTCATCCGGTACACTCAAACCAAACACACCCTTAAAAAAGTAATTCAAATGTTTTGTTTTACGTTGAGCAACAAGTCACCCAATAAAATATTTTTTTCATGAGCAGGGCATAATTTTATCTTAAGTGCAAATGCGTACAAAAATGATTATGACATAAAATATTTAACTAGAAACTTTATAAACAAACAAAGTTAATTGACTTAGAGTGTGTGTTTGGATTAGCTTTTTGAGAATAGCTTATGGGAAAAAAGTGAAAAAGTAATTTTAGAAAATAAATTATGAACAAAATAGATTATGAGAAAAAAATAATTTTGATAAAATGAGAGAGTTTGGATATTGTGACAGAATATCTGTTTTTCATGATCAAATTACAAAAAAGAACATTAACTTTTGTAATAATTACATATAAGGGATAAGAGTATATTTTATGTACTATTTAATATTAAATTTCATAATTAATACCAAAAATAACATAAATTTGTCTAAAAAATTTAAAATAATAACATTAGTCATTTAAGTAACATTAAAAATATATATAAAAAATACATATAAATATATATATATATATTAATAAATTGTATAATGAAAAATCATTTATAAATAGTAAGTATCGAAAATAATATCTTTTGTAAATTTATATCCAAATCGGATTATAAACAATGTACTACAAAGTATCAAACACAAGTTCATGGTACTGATACAATTAGCTGTCAATAAGAGAGTATGTAAAAATAGGGATATAATTACATTTCATTGATTGTTACTAATAGAGCACCTTCCCACTCGATCAATATAAAAATAAAACATATGTCCCAATCACATACCACGATTTTTTTTTGCCCGCCATATATCATGATTGAAAATGTGGTTGTTAACTGTATGGTTTTTTCACTTGATTACAATGGTAATATATAACAATGAGGAGAAATTAATTAAATTATCCATCAAAAAGCTATTAAACAAAATCCTATTGCTCTCAGATAAAAAAAAAAAAAAAACTATTGTTCAATTATTTTTTTGTCTTCAACTTGATTTTGGACACGGAATCCGACAAAAGAAAAGAATAAGAGAAGGAGAAAGAGAAAGAGGAAAAATGTCCGGAAAGAGAGAGAAAGAGGAAAGAGAAAAAGGGGGAGATGAGGAAAGAGAGAGAAGCAGGAAAAAGAAAAAGAAATAAAATTTAGCTTATTCCAAAATTATGCTTTTGGAGTCAAAGTAGCTTCTGGGCAAAATACTAGTATGTAGATAAATTTTTGTGAAATCATGGTTTGGGGTCGAAAAACACTTTTTTTTTTTCATATCCAAACACACATTTAATGATCATAATATTTTTATACTATTTTATAAATTTCATATATATTTTTACATTTAAAAAAATTTATGGTGTCAGTAATTGTTGGTAGAATACTTCATAAATAAATTTGCCCATAAATTTTTATTTTACGGTAAATGAAAAACCATTTCGTTAGTGTTATATTTTTTCTCAGTTTTTTTCTTTTTATTTCCTCTTTCAACTTGTGTCTCTTAATTCCATAGCCCCTCCAGCTTGGAAAAATGGATAAAAAGACCAACGGTAGAGATGACACACGTTAAAATCAAAAGAAGTTGAGATCCAATTTTATCTCATAAGATGTCACATTTGAACAATATTACCTCAGATATTTTTTGAGAAGTAATGTCAACCCGGCAATTTTCATATCACCGCAATTTCATTTTAACCATTGTCTTAATTATGTTTGACCGTTAATTGGTTGACCAAATAACAAATACCTCCCTCACATATTTATCTCTTGTTTAAGTCTCTTGCACCTCTTTCCAGGAAGCTCTTTACTTTTTTTTTTTCTTCTTCTTTTGGTTTGTGAAATGAAACCCCTTACTTTCTTATATCATGTGGCTAGTCAAGTCGTCCGGGTTTGCCACTTTTATGGATTATTGTACATTATTTGTTTCGGATGATAAAGCGTTTAAAAATAATCTTTCAATCATAATTTATAATATACGAGTTAAGTAAGTGAGATGATATTTATCTCAATTTATATGAATGAACATCTTTGGAGGCTCAAAAGCCATCCCAAAAATATTTATTTATGTTTTTTGGAAAAGTAATATTCTACGACGACCACTTATTTGTATATCTTGAATTTTTGGAATGTTTTCTTTCTTTCTTTTTTTCCTATTTAGTTCAAAGGATATGCGCTAACAATTTATATTATAAGTGGGATCGAACTCGTGATCTTTGACTGATAAAAGAGTACTCATGCCACTAAGTTACACGGTTATTAACAATGTTTGGAATGTTTTCAATCAACTAACACTTTCATGAAATCAGGCAAATCAACACTTCTGCTATGTGCTCCATCATATGTCATACAATTATTAGCATTTTCATACATATTAATTTAAGTTTATTATGTTTTTAAATTTGTCAACAAAAAAATCCAAATATTTCAATTACGCATACGGTGATGCAACAAACAAAAGCAATTTATGAGACCATTTATCAAATTCTAACGGAAACGGAGAAATTGGAGAAAAATCCTCAATTAATTTTTTAAAGAACTCAAGTCAAAATAATTTTTTACAGTAACTATGGGTACATTGCTGCGTTGCCATGCGTGTTATTTAACATTACCCATATTAACTAACTAATACACTCAACTCCCACGTGATATAATTTCTACTCTTTTTCACTATCCTTTGGAATTACTTTGAGGTTCTAAGTAAATGATTTAATTATTAAAAAGTCTTAATAATAAATAAAGTGTTATCATTTTTACTCTAAAATTTGTCATTGTATGTTATTCATAAGTTATCATTAATACTTTTTACTAATTAAGTATCTTTCTTAAGTCTTTATAGTACTTCTCTTAATTTAATATCAGCTGAAACTTCTTGGCCAAAAAAAGAAAAAAATCAGTTGAAACTATTATAGTGTATTATGAAAAAGGGAGAAAAAATAGAAGGCATTTAATAATAAGGACAGGCGACCGTACAAGCCTTATGGTCATTGGTCACAAAGTCAAGCCTTGTAGGTGCACCGCATCAGTCCTTTGCTTTTGATAAAAACTTGGGATCTTATGTATTTTTATCAAAGGTAAAAATTTAGAATATGTTTGAAGTATTTTTTCATATTCTAAATATAAGACAAAGTTGATTTTTTAAAAAAAGATTAATAAAATTAAATAAATTATTTAATGATATCATATATTATGTATCTTTAGATTATATATCAGTTTATTAGTCAAACTAATTAGTTTGAAGAAAAAAAAAACAAAAATACTTTAAAATAATTTCATTAATCTCTTTAAAAAAATCAACTTTATTTTATGTTTAAAACAAAAGAAAGTAATATTTAGAGAACAGCTACCAGGAAAAAGTGAAAAAAGTTATTTTTTGAGAATAGTTTCTGTGTGTTTGATTTCACTTTTAAAACTATAGTTTTGGTTTAAATCATAATTTTAAAAGTGAAATTACTAAATACTCATAAAAAATTTAAAATATTTTTTAATATTTGAAATCATGGTTTGAGATAAGTTACCCAAGTATTCTTAAATTCAATCATGATTTTATATTTTGTTTCATTTTTAGATCTGTTTGGTTTGAGGGGGAGGATATTGGAAGGGAGGGGAGGGATTTTACTCTTCACCCCTTAATTGGTAGCATAAAAAATTTAAAAGATGAGGGAAAACTTTTTAAAATTTTCCCTTCCCTCCCCTCAAAATCATCTCCCACCCTAACTTGGAGGGATTTGGAAAGGAGTAGCAATTTTTTTTGCCTGCTATGACATTTTTATCCATAGTTATTTTTGACATTCACAAATTACCCTCCTCTCTTTTTTTATTCCTCCCGACACTGCTCTCATAGCTGGCCTTCCCCACAACCTCCCGATGTTGCTCTCACCGTCCCCACTCCCTCCACACCGAGCTAGCGGTCACCACAACCCCTCAGCTTGCCGCCGCTTTCATCATGTCTCATTCTCCATCGATCAACATAACATTGAGCGCATCCGCCTCTAAAATCATATTTTCAACCCCATCAACACAAGAACGAGAAACTTGAGCGAGGAGTTGAGTTTCGTTGTGAATCCTATCGCCACCCATCTAGTCATCTATTGCACTTAATTATGTGGCCTAGTTCTAATATTAACCCTTGACCTCTGTTTATTTTTTCAGAAAACGTCTTTCATGATTTTCCCAGGTTGTGGAACCCGGACCAGGTCGGTCCAGCCTGAAAACCGGCGAACTGGCCGGTAAACCATTCCAGTTCCTGGTCCGGTCTGGGTTCCTATTTAATTTTTTTAAATTTTTTTTAATAATTTCATATTAATAAGTCTAAAATTTTCAATTTCTCACTGGTTTGGCTCCAGTTTGATCTCGATTTGACCTACTGACCCTTAACCCAATACCCTGACCAGTTTAATACCCGATCCGGATTTTAATACCTTATGATTTTCTTTACTAGTCTAACCTGATGCACTGAAAATTGAGGGAGGGGTCAAGGGTTTGTTTGATTCCCTTTTCTTCTTTTAGTTTTTACTTTTGATTAATTATAAAATTATTATTTTATGTATTAAATTTCAGCTTTCATTATATTTTATAAAACATTCTACAAGGTTTGTAAAAATAACTTAAATTTTGATTAAAAAAATAATTTAAATAAAATAAGAGTAAGGTTGTCTAAAAAAAATAATTTTCCTCCCCTCCCCCTAAACCAAACAAGATAATATCAAAATTCTTCCCCTCCTATTCCTTTTGATTATATATTAAATTTCATTTATTGTTAAACAAGATAATATTATAATCCCTCCCCATCCATTAAAATCCGTCCCGTCCCGTCCCGTCTCGTCTCGTCCATTAGTCTTATTCCTCTTTCCGGGAAGCTCGCGTGTCGGTGGGTTGCCGTGTTGCAATGATCTGCTTCATCATCGTACGCCTTGCACTCCTTTTGAAAAAGTTACCTCCAGCTCATGAATATTAGAATAATTTAGTATAATTGGCCGAAGAAAAAAATTATTCAAACATACTACTTGAAAATTGTTCAATGATCTAGGCCTATCTTATTTTGAGTGTAATTTCATGCACGACTTACCTTTAATTATAATATTGATGATAAATTGAATTTGGGTTTTATATATAATATCAAAATAAGTCACTTATCTCATCTAACTCTTACAAATATTGGGTGTGTTTGTTTTGGCGATGGGATAAGTAACTTATTTTTACTTAAACTTATAGAATCTTAAGATTGAAAAAAAGTTAGATTGGTAAAATGTTGAGTGTTTGGATTAACGATTGGATAAGTAACTTAAAGTAACTTATGTAAAAGTTAGGATGTTTGGTTTGACTTTTGCATAAGTAACTTTTATATTAATTAAGAGAAAAAAATTGAAAAAATTATGAAAAATGAAAAAATGAAGGGATAATTGTGAAAGTCTTTTCTACTGTGCACCCCGAGCTTAAATCTTACAAATTATATCAAACTCTAATTTAAATATTAAATCCTAACTCATATTTTCACATAGCTCAAAATCTAACAAAATAAACCAATTAAAATCTCAATAATACCTCCAATAATCCAAATAAATTATTCAAACTAAATTTAATGGGTAAAAACACCATATAGAAACTAATTTATGACATGTTTATAAAAATAAATTGATTATAAAATCATAAAACAACTGAATAATAAATCTAAACTGATTAAAATTAATTATTAATTATTCTCTACATTTCTACAGTCATATATTGACAAAACTCAAAAATTGCCTAAACTCTTATCCCAAAGTATTCTCTAATTAGCAGAAGATTACTATCTAAAGAAAGAGAAAATTATTTAGAACATTTTTCATAAAAGAAGTTTTGCGATTAGAAGTGATTTTGAGTACCTCATTAATCCCTAAAGATTCTCAAAACAGAAGTCATCGCATTCCTAAGCAGTTTTAAGCTCCAATTCTAAGCTTATGAGGATTGGGACTGTTTTTAACTTTTTTCTTAAAGTCCATCACGCACCAAAATGAATAAATCACTGTTCACATGCGATGGCCTACTCAAACGCGCCGATTGGGCTCTGGAACGTCAAAACAAACACGCTAATTAAAGATAAGAAGTAGTAATATTTTTTTGAAACTGCTTACCCTCCCATATCATACTCCCTCTTTTCCTAAATTTAAAATGATTTTCAATCTTATTCATATTAACTACACTAAACTCATACATATATAATATAATTTTCTTCTTTTCCTATTCTTATTAAACATGGACACGTATAAAAAAATATTTAATGCAGTTTTGAATCAAAAGTGTCTTATAAAAAAAGAGACCGAAAATTATGTTTTAAAAGTTATCCTCTAGAAGACACCGGAGGGGCCTAGGTATGTGCCCTTGTAGTCCACAAGTGAAGTCAAGTCGTCCCTCCTTTTGTGACTTTTGCGAATTGGCGTGATGCTTCGTTGTAGTGGTACCACACCAACCCTTTACTTTTGGGAAGAACTTAAGAAACTGAAGGGCCCTCTTATTTGTGTCACATAATTTGGGTCTTTGCTTGTTTGGATTTTTCTTTTAAAAAATACATATATAAGGAGAAAAAAGCCTGAATTAGAATAACTAACAGAAATATAATCAACCCATGTCAATTAGGCTTAGGTCATTACTGCGTCTGGGACGCACATAATAGCAATCTAGTCTATAGGATAATTCATAATGGCACTCCACTATTGTTGATCTCGAGTATGCTCTTTACATGTTGATGAGCCAGCCAACTCAAGCATTGGTTTCCCTAAAAACATGGTGGTAATAAATAATAAGTAGATATATTATATGATCTTTCTAAAATACTGATATATAATATTATATATCAGTTATAAGCATATATATTTTGTCTTCTAAAAAAGTAAAAACCATTTTGCTGATATTTATATTCTTAATTAGTTTATCATTAAATATTTGTAAAGACATTATGTTGATTTCATTACCTTGTAGAGATTGGAAAATGCATTAAAAACTAACCGAGGAGATAACATGGTTTAAAATTAAAAAGGATGGGTTTTCTATGGGTGAATGAAAAATAAAAATACGGGTATGAAAATGGTTTTCATACTCTTATTTTTATTTTTAGGCATATATTTTTAATGGAAAGCTTTTGATGAAAGTGGGTTTTATTTTTTGAAACTCCTTACTCTCCTATATCATTGTACTTTGCTAGAATTTTCAAAAAACAAATCTAAAAATTTCAATTACACCTTCGTTATTGAAAGGAACATAATCAATGTATGGGAACATTTATTAAAATTCTGATGTGCAAGAAATAAAAATCATTAGTTACTTTTATGCAACCCTTTATATTTTAGACTGAAAGAATCTATTAAAAAGTACCTTATAATAAGAATAAGATAGGAGAATTGTAGGTCTATCATGTGCCTACAGTCCAACTACAAAGGGTAATGTCTTGTGTATTAAGCCATAAAAGTCACAGTAAGTTAATAAAGATATATATATATATATATATATATATATATATATATATATATATATATATATATATATATATATATATATATATATATATATATGAAATATTACATTAATCCAACATAAGTTAGGCCTTTTAATATCTATTATGTTGGTTCTTCAATTATCAGATACGTCCTTACGATCAATAGGTCATAAATTTTACGGAATTTAAAAACAGAAATTAAAAGACATGGGCTTACTTGCAAAAATCAAAATATTTACTATGAGTGAATAAAGGAAACCATAATGAGTTTGACCAACTATAACCCGGGTTATAAAAGGAATCATGTCCTCTTTCATACAGGAACCATTTACAGAGAATCTCTCATTTGGATCTCAACCTTTCTCTTTCAGGTTATATCAGCACAACCTGCCTTCGTTTCCTACATGAGGCATAAACATTCCATTCTCCTCTATTTCTCTTTTTTTTTAACTGCCCAGTAGTTTCACTTATCGAATCATTCCCATGAATCCTTGATAAAATTTCCCCCTAGATCCCTAAAGAGAGTTTAGCCTAACATACCTTATTCGTCTTCAATAATAATTGATTAAATGCGATGTTACAGATAACCACTGCAGAGAACTGGTCGCAAAGATCAAAAATATTTGAGAGAGAGTTTGAAGGAAAATTTCTTTTCATTCAAAATTTTTTTTTCAATGTGTGTCCCAAATGGAACTTACAAGACTCTTAAATAGAGTTGAGATCCAACTCTGGTTACAGGACTCGAGTTACTCTAAATTTGGTTACCTTAACTTGGGTAACTTTTACATGATTAATTACATGACCATGACTTCAACTTTTTATCTTGTTGGAGATTCCTTTCCTTTTGCTTTCACGTTTTTCTGTATTCTTTTATATATTTGTGCCGATGATCGCTATTCGTGTCTTCTTGTGCCGGCGCTTACAGGAGGCTTGGGTCCAAAGAAATATTTGGATTATTGTCACTTCCTCTAATCTCTTTGCAATGTTGGCATTCGTGATTTGGATAATCTCCAATTATTTGACAAATCTTCTTCTTAGTTTCTTCTGTGTTATCTAGCTGGTTCTTCTTTATTTTATCATACCATAGATTAAACTATTTGTCATTATGGAGTTTATTTCTGAGAGAGTATACACATGTCATATTACTGGATCTGAATACCCATGGCTGTTCTTCTTTTCCAACTATCTTGATTCTATTCATCTCCTGGAAGATTATATGATAATCTTGAGCTCTTATATTTGATACTCTGAACTGAAATTCTTCATCGTCTTCTATTTCTTCTTTTATTTCTGGTTCATATTCTAAAGGCTTCTTAGTGGTTCCTAACCTGATCAAATTTATAGGCATATAGAATTTATCTGGTGTAACCTCTACTACAGTCGAGTAACACCTTATAAATACTTGATGCTTTGTTACAATCTTAAAATACTCTTCTACAGAGAATTTAATGATCTAAGGTAACTCAGAGATTTCCTTCATAGATGCTGAGGAATATATACTCTAAATCAAACCATAATTATACAAGGTCTTTACAGTACTTGGAGGAGTTCCTGGATAAATGATTGCTTTATTGAAAGCATAATGGGAGACATATTTAATAGTCTTACGAGACAAAGCTGATTGGTTTATTTTTTTCACAATAAGCTTATAGAAATTATACTACTGAGGAAGGTCAAAGACATGATTAGATGGTGGTATAGGATCTTTCTTTGGCTTTTCTTTTTCTTTTTCTTGATGGGCCACCATCTGGGAAAAAGATGTCATCTCCTTTTCTTTCTGGATTAAAGGTGTGAAAGAGTTAAATCCTAATGACTCAATTAAATTTTGGGTTGAGTGAGTAGATGACTCACCAAGGGTGAATGAGCCTTTTATAGGTATTTTTGGGCTAACAATAATTGCTTCTTTGCCCTTACTGGTCATATTACTTGTTTGGACATCTGTCCTTATAATTGGACTAGCAATATCTGCCTTACACAACTTCAGATTCTCAAGTTGAATATAGATGTCATTAAGTGAATTATTAATACTAGCAACAGAGCTTGTTATCCCTTGTATACTAGTACTAACTTGACTACTTAATAAACTCATATTTATTTCAAGAATATTAATCTTCATTACAAATTGATTCATCAAAGGAGATGATTCTTCGTCTTTATTCGTTTGGTTTACAGGACTGTGCCTTCCAAACCTATTTACTGATTCCATCGACTCAAATAATCAGCAATTAAGTTATTCTTTTCTTTAATATACTCAACTTCATAATCAGAATAAGGCAAATTTGTCTGCCATTTAATTAACATTTTATTACTCAATTTATTTTGTTTTATTCCTCTTAATAACCAATGTTTTACTTGAGTATTATCAGTTCTGATTACAAATGTATTATTTACAATAAACAATTCTAATTTTTCTACAGCTTTTACAACTGCTAAAAATTCTTTCCAATTAGAATGATATCTACTTTGAGATTCATTAAATTTTTCACTTGTATATCTCGTTATGTTTTCAATTCCATCTTTATCTTCATGATATAAAGCTGCACCCCAATAATTATCTGAGGCATCAATATAAATTATCCATTTTTTATTTTCTTTTATTTGTAAAGTTAATTTGGGTAAATCTTTACATAACATCTTAATATTTTCTACAACTTTATCTATATTATTATCCAATTTCCATATAGTTTTTTCTCCTGCTGATTTTGATACTTTTATGTTAATTTTGATAAATTAGGTATATAATTTCTAGCTTGATTTACTAATCCTAAGAATGATTGCAATTCTTTTTTACTTGTAATTTTCTTAAAATGAAATATCTTCTGACTTATATGGTCTTGTAATTCTATTCCATTCTTTGTTATAATTTGTCCTAAGAAATTAATCTTTTCTTTTCTTAATTCCATTTTTGAAGGTGATATATTTAAACCTTTTTCTTCTATTAATTTTATAAATCTTTCTAAGTGTTCTTCATGTTCTTTTTCATCTTTCGAGAATATTAATATATCATCAATATAAATTACAGCAAAATCTCTTAGAGATAATAACATTTTTTATACATATTCTTGAAATATACTTGGACTATTATGAAATCTCATAGGTAATACATTCCATTCATATAATCCTTCTGATGTACTAAAAGGTGTATATTTTTTACTATCTTCTTCTAATTTTACTTGGAAAAATCCTGATTTACAACCAAACTTACTGAATATAGTTTTCCCTTTTATTAGATTAAATAACAAGTTTATTTTAGGTATTGAATATCTATTTCTTATTGCTAATTCATTTAATTTTTGATAGTTTATAACCATTCTAGTTTTCCCTCTTTTTTCTTCACTATGTTTAGAGACTATTATAACTAGTGATGAATATTCTGATTTAATTTCTCTTATTAAATTATACTTCTTCATTTCTTCTATATGCATTACAAATTCTTTCCTATCATTTTCTGTCCATGCATATGGTTTATAATTTATTTCTTTGCTATAGTCTTTTAACTCTATTTTTGCTATGGGTTTAGATTTATCCCAATGAATTAAAAGGTTATCACTATAATTTTCTATAATTATCTGTTCTATAGTTTTTATTTCTATAATTTTTAAAGTTGCTAACATATGTTGTATTTCTACTGGATCATTGTTTTGTAGAAATTATACTTCATGTTCATTATTTTTCTTTTGAAATTTTTCATCTTTTCTTCTATATGGTCTGGTTATTCTTATTAACCATGCTTCATGTTTACAAGGTGTTGTTAATATTAAAGCTTTACTAATCATATGTATAGGGTAATATTGTTCTAAGAAATCTAATTCTAAAATTATATCACAAGATGGTTCATTATATTGATTTAATTCTTTTATTAATAATTCATAATTCCCTATTCGTACATTTATATCTTTTGCTTCTAATTTGATCATATGAATTTCTTTTCCTGCACTTTCTATTCTAAGCATTTTATTTTTTCTTTTCCATAATTCAGGTGGTAAAACATTATATTTTGCTACTGGTAAATGTGATCCAATATCTACTAAAGCATGATATTTTCTAACTCTATACTTTTTATGATTAAATTTAATCAAAACATAGTATAATGGCCTCATATCCTAAACAATACTTCCAATCATTTCTTCAAGATTCTCTTTACATTTTTTCTTCCTTCTCTTTCTCTTACTACAATATCATATTCTTCTTCATATAATAATGGATGTTGAAAATATATATTCTAATCTTCTATTTTCATATTTATGAGTTCTTCTTATCTTTTTTAATATTGATCTCATAAAAATTTTATCATTTTTTGGTATTATAGTAATATTCCCTTTTTTATAGTATTGCCAATTATCATTTTCCATTATCAACCTATCCATATCAAACTCTTGATAATAATTCTAGTTTTTTCTTAAATATTCCTTTCAACCAATTTCTTTGTTTCTTTCTTGTTAAAACATTATTAAGCATATGTAAATATCTCATTGCCGGATATTCATTTTCTTCAATTAATTCTCTTAAGGCTTCATCTTCATCTTTATTTGATTTATATATTTTATTTATTATACTTTTTATTAATATTTTATCTTTTGTAGGTATCCTAGTTCTTATATCTTGGTTATAATAGTACCAATTGTTTTCATCATATAATGTAATCCTATCCATAAAAAACTAAACTCTGGATAATAATTCAAGTTTTTCTTTAAACACCTTTTTTATTTCATTTCTATTCATCATATTATTTACTACTGCAGTATATTCTTGTACAAAATATTGTGGTTCTTCAAAATATACTTTTCTTAACATTCTTTTTTCTCTTTGATTTGATATTTCTATACTATGTACTATGTAACATCCCAAATTTTTATTCACAAAAAATATATTATAATTAATTGAGAAATTCAATAAAAAGGGTGAATATGCATGAAATTGGACCTTATGAATTTTTAAAGATTCATATTCATGAGAAAAAGGGAAAATTAATTCGAGAAAGGAGTTAAATGACAAAGGTGAAAACAAAATTATAATTTTTCCAATTTAGCCCAAGATTAATTATTTTCCAATTAATTAAAGTTAGTTTCAATTAATCAAGGAAAATAAAGGAAAATATGTAATGTTGATTATTTTTAATGGAATAAATCAAGAATTGTAAAATTAGAGGGATTGGGTATAAATCAATTAAGGGAATTATGGAATCAGAGAAACATATTTTTGTTTTCTTGTCCTCCCTAATTTTCATCCAACATATAAAATGAGGGGTGAAAAAGAGTGTTAGTTTGGTTAGTTGGGAGAGAAATGAGCTTGGTTAGAGTAAGAAGGAGGGGGGATGGTTTTTGTAGCAAGACAAGGGGAAAACCTAGTCCAATTCCAATTGAAGTCAATGATGAAGGAGGTATGGCATAAAGAGGAGAGGTATGGTGAAAGCATGGAGGGAGGTATGGTGCAAGACAAATGTTGCCATCTCAACCTTAGATGAGATCAAAGGTTTGGAATCAAGGGAGTGTTTTTATCAAGGCTTTCTCTTCCCTTCCCTTCATGCATTTTCGTTCAACATAGAGAGAGAGAGAGAGAGAGAGTTTGGAGAAACTTTGAAGAGTTAGAGAGAAGAGGAAGAAGAAATCTTAAAGTAAAAGTTGATTCTTAAGCTTTTCTTGTAACATTTCCCTAGATCCTTCTCTAAACCTTGTTTCTTCATGAATCTATGATCTTGAAGACTCATTCTTAGCTCAAGGAGAAGAGAGAGAGGGCGCATATAGAGAGAGACACCAAGAAGTCTAAGAGGTAACTACACCAAACTCAAATATATACTTGTATGAAGTTGGTTTTAAAGTTTTTTGTTAGTTTAGTGATTTTTGGTTGATTTAAAAAATTGGAAAAGCTATAACCCTAAGGGGTTATGCTGCCCAAATTTCTTTGAATCATGGTTAAAATATGTTTAAATAAGATAATAAGGGATTAGAAGTGAAAAAATACAAGTTTTGGAAACTAAAACACAAAACTACATTTTTCCATTTTTCTTGAAATATTTTGGCCAACACTGTTTCAGGGGGGAAGGAGTGGATTTTCATGAAATAGATGGTTCTATTGGATTCAGTGGACAAAAAATAGGTGGGGTTACAGTTGGTCACTTTTTTGGAAAAGGCCGAAAAAGTATAATTACGAAAACGCCCCTAAAATCCCCAAATCGGGGCTGTCAATGGTATTTTTGTAATTTGACAGTGAATTTGGTAATTTCGAGCTCAGAAATAGATTCCTTGGGCGAAAATATGTCAAAATAACCCTAGTCAAAATTTTGGAAAAACGTGCCATCAGGCCGGGTACGGAGGGGTCAGGCCGGGTCGAGGTCCCAAGAGCATTTTGATAAATTTTCATCATAGACTAATATAACCACCAGAAACACTATGGAAGTATCTAAATTGTATAATTGACGTTCTAGAACCGAGTAGAGAGCCCGAGGGATTAACAAGCAATTCGAGGCACATTATTCGAAGATCAGGGAAGGGCGATTAAGGTAGGGAACTTACCTCTCCTGCATGTATTTGATATTTGTGCTGGTGTATTGATGCATCTATTTCTTTGCTTGATTATGTGAGACATATATGAATAATTGAAGCTCTGTTTCTGTTTATGCTATAACCATACATATGTTGATTGAAACATTGAGCACGCAGATATGTCATTGTGTGAGCATGAGTTATGTAATGCAAGCATGTCATGCATTAAGCACTTATCTTGCATGCATATTGGTATTGCTTTCCTACTGAGATTCCCCTGAATCTCACCCTCTCTTACCAACAATTTAGACAGGAGAAGACAGAACGTATGCTAAGAACAAAGAAGAGAACCGTACGAGGGGATTGCAGTGGTGAAACGAAGACTGGAAGATGTCTCCGTTTTGCTGGGACGGGTGTAGACACCTACGTAGCACTACAAAGCTACATTAATTGTAATTATCAAGTACGAACCCCTATGGGGAATTTTCATAATCGTGACATAATATCATTATATCTATGTTATTCATGTGTTGCCCATTAAACTGCGTATCATTTTCTTCAAATACTCTAAAATAGATGAAAATAAGATGAGGGTGTGACATACTATATGGTTCATCATACTTTTATTGGCTTTTGGAATTATTATTCTATCATCATCTATATAATAATAGTTTTCTTCTCTGCTAATACTATTCTTATTACTTCGACAGTTTGCTTTATGTGTAACATCATTTTAACTGGGGAATTACAACTGTTTGATGATTTATATTAATATTATTCTATCTTTTTTATTTCTATAGGGTTTTACTTTTTCTAAAAAGTCTTTTCCTACGACTATCTTATATAATCTATTTTTATTTTCTTCAACCCATAATATTAATTGTATAATATCTCTCTTATTAAATCTAACAATTATATTTGTCTTTATTCTTTCATCTGTTTCTTCAAAATCATTTTCTATGTATCCTATGTCAATAGTACTTCTTTTTCTTGTTTCATCTATAAGGGTTACTACTTCCCACCATATTCCATGTTTTTTGATTTCCATTATTATTTTATTTTCTTGTTGTTCTTGAGTTATATCTATATTTTCTATTTGTTGTGTTATTTCTACTAAATTAGTATTTATAGGAGTATCTAATAAAGGTATTTCTGCTAATCTATTACTACTACTGCTTCTTATATCTATACTCTTTCTTGGATTTATATTTATTTGTAAAGGTTTTGATAAATTATTTATTCTTAATGATCTATTTCCTAAATTATTATTAGCAACTAATCTTTAATTTCTATTTTCATTTATACTTATAGTCCGATCTAATTCAATTTTTAATTGTTCTGGTAATGTTATATTTATAGGATTCACTTTTATTTCTTTTAATATTGGCATAAACTGCTTTTCTATGTTAATTATTCCTGATGATTTATTAAATATTTTATGTTCATTTGTAAATACTAATCATATTATTACTGTTATACTTATAGTTTTTGCTCCTCTTAATAATATTATTCCTTTTAATTTGTGATATATCATTATTGACTGATCTATATGTTCATCATTCCTTGATATTTCAAAACTTGTATTTAAAGTAAATTTAAATTTTTGATATATTAAATTACCTGCTAATATTCCTAATACACCATCTTCAACACTACTAATTATTCTTCCATTAGTAATTAATAATTCTATAGGTGAATCTATTTCTTCTCTAAAATAAGCTTTTATTAGTAATTATACTCCGACTATATATATTTCTGTTACTTCTTCTTTAAATGATAATTTAGATATTTCATTTTCTATTAATCCTTTATTTATTAATGATTTTCTAAGTATTCCTTCAGTTAGAGATAATTCTATAGGATGTTTCTTTTCTAGTATTACACACTGACTTTTTATATTTTTCTTTGATTTCATTAGTTTACTAACTTTTTCCATAAAGTTTTCTTTTGTTATTTGTTCTGGTTTTAAATTTAATTTTATATCTTTTATCTTAGCATATTATTTTTCATTAAATGTCATTCTTTTTTCAACAATTCCTTCTTGTATATTTCTATATTCTTCATATTCTTTATCTTCTGCTATTTCTCCTACCTCTTGACTATTCATCATATATAATTTTAATTCATCTTCACTTTCTAGATATTCTATATTTGATTCTAATAATTCTTCTTCTGTTTCACTTAATTATGAGTCACTTAATAATTTTATTTTATATATTTCTATTTTTGGACTTTCTATATCACTATATATTTCTTCATCAAATTCTAAAAGTTCTAATTCATATTCTTGAGCTTGTTCTAATATTTTCATTGTTTTCTTATCTCTAGGTTATTTACATTCTGTTGATATATATCCTATTTTTCCACAATTATAACATCTACACTTTCTTAGTTTTTTACTATAATCTATTTTCTTTCCTTTCTTAAAATATTTTCTTGGTTTGTATTTTCTATAAAATTTATCTTTTGGATATTTTTTAAATTTATATCTATATTTATTATATCTCTTCATAGGTTTCCTGTATTTATTATATTTATATTTCTTATTTTTTCTTCTTATTCCTTTATCTTTTTCTTTACATCCCCATCTATGTGGTGATTCAAATTCTCCACATCTTAATATTATTTTATTTTGTTTATAGTATTTCATATTTCTCCAAGCTTGTTTACATTTTTCTGATAAATAATATCTTAAATAATCTACTCTTCTTCCTAAGGTATCTACAAATGGTAATAATTCTTGATTAATTATCCTTAAATGTTGAAAAATAATCTTCTAATATAGTATCTCCTATTATTTTAGGTAATTTCCTATAAAACATATATAAATATTTTATTCTTTTTATATATGGGTTTTCTTTACTGCATAAAAATATTTCTTAAATTCACATATATATATATATATATATTGATTTAAATATTTTGGTTCTAAAAAACATGGGAAAATCCCTATAAAATGCGCTCGAAATCGCTAAATCTCATTTCAGTGCAGCGAATTCCAAAAACCCGAATCAGTCATGTGTCAGTACGGAATGAGCAGTGCAGGGGTGCCAAAAGATGATTTTGCCCTTCAGCCCTCATTCTCGCCACTTTCAGAATAACAACACGAGCCTTTTAATTAACAACTTCATCTTCTTGATTAACAACTCCATTTTCATCTTTTTACTTTCACAATAACAATACTGGTCTTGTTATTAACAACATCATATTCTACATTAACAACTCTCATTTCTTATTTTACAACTTCGTAATTTAAGTTTCAGGGCCAATAACAACACTTTTTTCTTTATTAACAACACCATATTTTACATTAACAACACTATATTTTGAAGATGCAAATAGGTGAAAGAATAAAGCATAGTTGTTAATCAAGAACTCGAAATTGTTAATTAAGAGGCTCGTGTTGTTATTCTGAAAGTGGCGAGAATGAGGGCTGAAGGGCAAAATCGTCTTTTTGCACCCTTGCACTGTTCATTCCGTACTGACACATGACTGATTCAGGTTTTTGGAATTCGCTGCACTGAAACGGGATTTAGTGATTTCGAGTGCATTTTATAGGGATTTTCCCAAAAAACATATTTCTATTTGATATAATTTCTTTATTTCTTCATTACATGTTAATTTGTCGTGCACCATAACTTCTTCCTACAAATTCATTTCTTATTATATTTTCATATCTTCTTACTATTTTTACATAATATTCTTTTTTACTATTATATTCGCTTTTTTCTAAATGTCTTATTTGTTCTCTCCAATTTTCATTAGTACTTTTCCACCAATTTAATACATTTCCTAAAAAGCTTGATTCAATTAATAAATTTGTTGACTGAAAGTTTAAATTTCTTCTTATTAATGCTATTATTTGAGCTCTAGCCTATTCTTGTAATACTTTTTCAGGTTCTAGATTACGTCTAAATCTAACCATATTCCTGATATAGGTATACTTCTTGTTTCATATTGTTCTATAGGTGGTGGCATAAATCATGTTTTACTTGGTGTATTAAACATTATTTCAAAATCCATTTTTTCTTTGTTCATAGTTTCTTTATATTTTAATTCTTCTGCATCTATTCCGGGTTTTCTTTGATATCTAGTTTTTATATAATCTTCTTCAGTTCTTATATTTTTAGAATCTGTTTCCATCTTAGTTCCTGAACTACCCCCTTCTTGTATTACAATTCCTATATTTAATTCAGTTTTTTTTTTATCTAAATCTCCTTTTATTATAGTAGCATTTCTAAAATCTTTTTGAATATGTTCTAATTCTTGTTCTTCTATTCCTATTAATTTTTCTATTTTGTCTTCCTCATTATCTTCAGCATTCATCATTTTTATTGTTGGATTAAATATTTGTAATAATTCTTTTGTTGTTCCTGAATAACATATTATTTCGGCTATTTTATGACCTTCTTCTAATTCTTCATTTTATTTCAAAAGTCGGAATAAAAGCTATGAATCAAGAAGTGTGCAGAAATGGGCTGATGACAAATTATGCACCTCTAAAGTTTTGTTGTTATAGCAAGTGAGCGAATAAAGCACGCACTTATGCAAGAGATATGGACAAAGACACAAAGTTCTAATTTTTTTGCGGGATTAATATCTTTTGGCAAAATATATGTATTCTAATTATCAGCCAAAGGAAAACATATTCAATTTATTTGTATAAGTTTGTTAAATCACTAAATTATGATTGTTTTGAAACAAAATATATCCCTTTAATTCTCTTCCAAGTTAAAATTGGAAGCATGTAAAATTCTAGACGGAATGGAACTTATCCCAAGCAAAACAATAGAGTTGGACGAATAAATAAAACAAAAAGAGAGAAGCAGAGTTGGAAGATACGAGATTTAATAGTGGGGAGAAAGACAGGATTGAAGAATAATTATTATTGGGAGAATTTTAAAAAAATACCACTTAAACTAATTTAAAATCCTAAATTAAGAATTCACGTTGTTAATCTCATTATTCTTTTTGTCAATCCCATTACACTTTTTATCAACGGGATTTTAAAGTTTAAATGGTATTTTTTTAGAATTTTCCAATTCTTATTTTGGTTAACAAGTGGCGATAATTAAATAAGGACAATTTTGTACATCAACGCGGCCCCCTTATATATATGATCAAAATTTATACTCTTTATGCCTTGTATTCTATCAAGCTCATCTCCTCACTCATCTATAATTGACCATCACAAGATTTAAAATCTCATTAGCTGGTATTTTTTATTTTTTTAAGCAGGTCCACAAATTTCTTTACAAAACTAATAAATTTTGTTTTTAAGCTTTATATATTTTTCTATGAATACAATATATTATTGTTCCAATCCCTTAGTCTCACACGTCCCTGAATGTATTTTCTTCCATTTCCACTTCTTTGTATTTTCATTCTTTCCCTGGCATGTGACATGATCCAAAAACTGAAATTAAATAAGGTATACAAATGAAATTATGAAAAAGGAATTGAGGGAAAAAAAACATGTTAAAAATTTAGATCAAACTACGCTTCATGCTGGTAATCAATATAAATGGGTGATAGAAGATAAATAAACCAATTTTGGCTGGAAAAATTAATTTCCAACAATAAAATCTGACTTCTACCATTTGAATTCATGCTTTTCTTTCTCACTTTCAAATTTGATTTTTTCAATTTGAGATGGTACAATTATTGTCAATTGGTGCAACTCTTGTTTAACTATGTGCAACATATCTTTAACTATATGATCCATGTATTAGAATATAATTTGAAAATTTTTGCACATAATTAGAATATACATGTCACACATAACTAGAGAAAAGTTACACACCTTGAGAATAAATCACAACAGGTCCTTATGATAAAAAAAAATTTGCCCATTAGGGACTTTTCTCTAAAGGGAAACTTCTTTTATTTATACTTTAACAAGTTTTAGTTCTGGTCCATGTATTTTTAATGAGTTTTGATTTTAGTACCTATATTTTTATGAAGTTTTGATTTTGCTCCATATACTGAACCTCATTAAACTCATTTAAGTTATTATATAACTATAGGGACTAATGTTTTGGAGTGAAAAAACTACAGAGATGAAAAACCATGATTTGAAATTGTATAAACCAAAATTAGAATATGATCGAACTGTAAAAACTCACAATAATATTAAACCCTTAAATAAATTACGTACTTGGGTCAGTAAAACAAAGGAAGTTGGCGTTTTAGAAGTCACAGTTTTGATCCGGACAGATTTTATAGAACAAATGCATGGCAACTGAGGCCCGGGCCCATGTATTGTTGGTGTAACAAGGACCACCTAACTCCAGAATCCTACAATCCATGCTCGAACATATCTTCTTGATGATGTCTTTCAAAACACTCTCATATGTTTTTGGGCTTGCTACACACCATGTTCTCTGCAAAACATATGACAACGTCATTATAAGCTGATACATCAAGCTATAGTTTAACATTATTAACTTTTATGTTTTTTTTTTTTGCACGCCCAGGGTATCTACTGCGAATAGCGGTGACTAATCCCCTCATAAATTTAGTATTGGCCAAAAGACTCTTTCCATACATACGGTTGGGATCAAACCCCTTATTAGATACTTAAGGAACCCAACTAAGTGCTAATTGTGTTAGGCCTTATGGTTAGTATTAACTTTTATGTTGGCAATGAGGACAAAGGAGGCATGCTGGGCCTTTGTTTTTGGTCTGAGGCAGATGCCTCTGGGCCCAATTGGCCCATAGTCCATTTCATTAATTCTTTGATATTATTAGCTTTCCATTAACTGGCATGCAAGTGTCTTCTATACCATCATTTTGGAATAAGGGATTGGTCACAGGAAAAACAAAGCATTATTAGAAATCAGAGATTAGAAATAAAAACCTTTCTGTTTGCCAAAAAAAAATTGATGAGAATTTACTAAGTAGGGGTTGGATTAACTTATTTTAAATGATTTTGGACTATATAAGATAAATATCGTAAAGCATAAAAATACTTCTTCTAGCGCATGTCAGAACACCCACTGAATCTAATAACGTACCTAATTAGAGAGAGCATATAAGCAATAGAGATAGAACAATTCTGCACAATTGAGCATTAGGACTCATTGGTCACTTTCTGGTTTCTAAGCAATTTTGATCTGTAGTCTGAGTTATGTAAATTTCACAATTGGGTTTTCTTTATAAATAAGGATGTAAATAGGTTACTAATAGGTCAATTAAATAGGGCATTTATTTATTTATGAATGAATGAATGAATCACAATTATGTACTGTATATATTTTTAATGCATTAAATGCTGTAATTATAATTATGATGGCTGTATACTATTAAATGCATTAACTGGGTTTTCTTCGGTAGTTGAAGCCAAGTCTGGGCTTACCATGTCTTCTATCATAATTTCTCTTATTTTTATTATAAGGCATCAACTAAAATGTATTATTAATCCTTTTTATTAGGCATTTGCAAGCTTCCAAGAAGTATTTAGAGCCCGTTTGGTTCAACCCCATTGCATGCCTGCAATGGTAATCATGATTGCATTACCAAGAGAAGAGTGTTTGGTTGCTCTTTAGTATGGTAATAGAGTTTACCATGGTAATGATGATTACCAAAAAATTGGTAATCCTCATTCATACCCCCCCTATGAATCTTCATTACCATCCCATTGCATGGTTTAAAAAGTCCAATTTACCCTTTAGTTACCCTTGTCTTTATGTCACTTATCTCATTTTACTTGCCGCATCACACCACAACCTCCTCCTCCTCCACCGCCATCACCTCCACCCGCCGCCGCCGCCTCCTCCTCCACCCCAGTTGCCGCCCACCACCACCTTCTCCTCTGCCGCCGCCACCCGCCCATAGCCACTACCACCACCTCCTTCTCCACCACCGCCGCACGCCGCTGCCGCCGCCACCTCCGCAGTCGCTGCCCTCGCCACTGGCTCATCGCCACTACCTCCTCCTCCAACCCCGCCGCCCATCGCCACCACCACCACCTCCTCCTCTCCACTGGCCCACCTCCCACTGCCACCACCTCCTCCTCCACCCCCGCCGCCCACCTCCACCGCCACCACCTCCCCCTCGGTCGCCACCCCCGGCCCCACCACCGGCCCACAGCCTACCGCCGCCACCACCACCTCCTCCCCCGCCACCCCCATCATTGTCCCCGCCACTACCTCCTCCTCCTCCATCCCCGCCGTTGCCGGTTTTTAACTATTTTTTCTATAAAGATTATATTAAGGGGTAAAATAGACTTTGTGTAATATATTAATTTTAAATAATTGTTAAAATATTAACTCATTGCACGTTACTTAAAAGTCAAACCAAACACTACCCCTGTAATTAATATTGCATTGCATTACCATTGCATCGCATTGCACTGCATCGCAGGATGTAATGGGATCGAACCAAACGGGCCCTTAATTTATTTTTCCATATCTGTCCATATTTAATAAGAGTAGTGGGAGAGAATAATAATTAATATGATATACTCCTTCTGGTCTATAATATAGGGCACCTTAACTAATTCACAGGAAAAAAGAAATGATAGTTAAGTCATTTAATATGTCCTAAGATGTAATTTTTTTCCACTTTTATTCTTATGGAGAAATATGTCAAAAAATGGAATTTGCATGGGAAATGAGAGAGAAATCTATTTCATAAAATCAGTTGCATAGGAAATGATAGTTGTGAGGAGAGAGAGAAGAGCCATCATTTATCATTATAATTGCATTGGAATTTTTATTTTATAGAGAGGGGATATAATTAGTGGGCAAAGTTGGAAAGTGAGCATTAATCACATGGGTAAAACAAAAAAAATGCATTAATTAAATTGCAGGTGCCCTATATTATGGATCATTCATTTCTTCTACAGGTGCCCTATATTGTGAACCGGAGGGAGTATGATTTTAGTGTATTTGATAAGGATAATATTGAAAATCACTTGAATTTTAAGACATCTTTAATGCTTTTAACAATTTTTATTGGATTGTGAGAATTGATAATTGATGCCTTATAATAAGAACAAGAGGGAGTATCCTATTTGGTTTTTATTATAAAGCACTTTTAACTAATTCACACGAATCAAATAATGATTGTTAACTTATTAAATATGCTTTGAATTAATAAATTTTCTCATCTTTACCCCCAAAGAGTTGCATTTAAACATTAATTATAACAAAAAATTGATAAATAAACATTAATAACTCTTGAAATCCAAATACTCTTTCCAGTCCACAATATAGGGCATTTGCAGTTTAATTAATACATTTTTTTTTTCTATTTTACCCCTATGATTAATGCTCACTTTCTAACTTTGCCCACTAATTATATCTCCCCTCTCTAAAATAAAAATTCCAATGCAATTATAATGATAAGCGGTAGCTCTTCTCTCTCCTCACAACCATCATTTCCCATACAAATGCTTTTATGAAATGACTTTCTCTCTCATTTCCCATACAAATATCATTTTTTAAACACATTTCTCAACAAGGGTAAAAATGAAAAAAAATACATTTTATGACATATTATATGACTTAACTGTCATTTCTTGTTTCCCGTAAATTAGTTAAGGTGCTTTATATTATGGACCGGAAGGAGTAACTTATATATAATGATGAATAAATCACAATTATGCACCCTGTCTATCCCCACCTCAATACTTATTATAAGAGCTCAATAACCAAATTACGTAGTTTAAGAAAGTTGTTAAAAATAGTTAAAAATAATAAGTGTGTCTAAAATAGATTTTCTTTTTCAGATATGCCCTTATTTATAAGGGAGCAAGTAAGTGAGAAAGGTAGAGTCAATATAAATATCACAAACCTTTTAATTAATACAATTTATATAATTAATAAAGGTAAAAATGAAAAAAAAAACTATTAAACGTTCATACAATTTTTACAAGGCTCTTATAAAAAAGATCAATACAATTTAAATTTGGGACAATTACAATGAAATCCCACACAAGAGAAAAAATGAAAAAATGGTTCCTGAAGTTGTTAATGACAAGTCGAGGAACGTCCATTAACAAGTCGAGGAGCTTACACTGACAACTTCAGGAACTTTTTCTTCATTTTTTCTCTTGCATGGGATTTCATTGTAATTACCCCTTTAAATTTTGACCTCTTATGAAAAAGATCGCATGGATATAGTGTTTGATCATAAGTACAAGTCACTTTGCAAAAAGTCAATAATATTAAATTCTTCCTTTCCACAAATGTCCTTATCAATTGTGTGGCAGAGAGAGATTATCTAAGAAAGAAAATAAAGATGCTCCCTCTAATCTTTATTACTAGATAATTTACTGAATTTAATGCATTAACCTTGCATAGTTGCGATAGATTCATTTATAAATAAAATGCCCAATTTATGAAGGGATAAGTAAAGAAGAGAAATTGAGTAAATATAAGTATTACTAACCTTCTAATTAATGCAATACATATAATTAATGAAAGGTAAAAATAGGAAAAAAAACTCATTAAATATTTAAAAAACTCTTATTAAACTCTTATAAAAAACATCAAGGCAATTCAAATTTTTTCCTCTTATAAAAAAGACCGAAGGAAATATTTTCATTGATCCTTTTTTTAATGCACTTGTTAATTTCTCATAAGTATTAAATTTTTTTTTCAATATTTTCTCATATTTAATAAGGTTAACAAGAGATAGTAATAATTACCCTATCTCTTCTTAATTATAAACTTCAAATAACCAATTTTTGTTTATCAAGAAATTAATTAAAATTAGTTAAGAGCAATAAATATATATTTTTTCAACTATTCCATTATTTGTAAAGAGGCTGGACAAGTGTTAGATAATAAATGCAACAAATATAATTAAGGGGTAAAGTTGAAAAAGCACAATAAATACTTTGACAAATTTAAAATGAAGGTTATATTTTGGGACACACTCATTCACAAATTTAAAGATTATATTTTCAGACTCAGAGTAATATAATATTATTAGAGTTTAATGTAGTTAATAAAACTTATAATGAAAATCACTTAAATTATATCAGAAATCTAATACTTTTAACTATTTTTATTAATTATTAAATCATATTTATAAGACACTTTCCACATATTCACACATACTCTACCTTAAAACTTTAAACTTCATTCACTCTACCTTAAAATTTAACTTTCTAATTTTTCCTCTATTTAACTACACAATCTCCAAGAAAATAGTTATCCCCACAAAAATAAATAAAATTAGTTACAGAATTTTCCCTTTTAGGATAAGCGTCAAATGTTTTTTTTTTTTCTTTATCCAAGTGCAATGCATATATCTTGTCGTTTCCTTGTGTCCCGAAAATTTGCGGCTCATTATTCTCGGACATTTTATTTTATTTAGGCGGTCCACTAGCGTTGGAAGATAGGTAAACATGTTTTCGATCTTAAATCTTGCCCATTATTCATGCACATTTGCTTTTGTCTAGGTGGTCCATGTTTGGATGATAGCCAAACACTGTCTCAAACTTGAAATTTTTTTAAAACAGGGGCTAAGAAAAATACAAGTTACACATAATTCAAAGGTGGGGATAAAATTTGGAACAAAAAAAAAAAAAAGAGGTGGGGATAAAATAACTAGAGTTTATACTATAATTTTTGATTGAATTTTTTATTTTGGTCTATATAGTTTCAAATCATTAATTTTAGTCCCATAGTTTCACAAAAATTTGGTTAATAATTTATTAGCAAGTGATCAAGCACAACAAAAATTAATTATCACAAATGATGAGATACTGCGCTGCATCATTAATTGAAAAAATGCCAAGAAATATAAGCCAAGGAAACGATTAGACAAAGCTTCCTAGAGAGATCAATCTTAACTGTAAAGCCAAAAAACAGAACACTTTTCTTACTGTTTGGAAATTTCTACTTTTTTCCCTCAATATAGCACCTGTGCACAAGCGCAACCATATATATATGTATGTTTGAAATAGGAAATTCCTACTAACGAATCAAGAGCGAGACACAACCCGAGCGTCTTAAACACCTGTCCTTTTCAGTGTGATAGTGTGGAGAGTACCCTTCATATGTTGAGAGATTGTGAGAAAGCACAGAGAGTGTGGTCAGCCTTAACTAACCCTCTATATTATAGTATATTTTTTTCTGACAATTTGCAGGATTGGCTCAATTTGAATCTACAACACTCGCCAGTAAACAACAAGATGGCGAGATGGCCATGGCATAAAGTCTTCAGTTACACATGCTGGCTCCTTTGGAAGAACTGATGCAGTCAAGCCTTTGAAGGGTCATCCGACGACCCAAAAGGGATAGTTCACAGATGTATATACCATCTCTCGGAAGGTGTGGAGAATGGCAGGTTTCGACATCAAATATTCCAGGTTCCAGATCGAGGTCTTCTTCATTGGCAACCATCAGACCCAGGATTTCATCGCCTAGATGTTGACGGCTCGGTGAGTAGGGAAGGCCAGGCTGCTTGCGGTGGTGCTATCCGAGATCACGAAGGTAACTGGATACGTGGATTTCAACAGAAGTTAGGTGATACCTTTCCAACTGCTGCTGAAATTCATGCAATCCGTCGAGGCCTTTTACTATGCAAGAAGCTGGGACTGAAGAAAATCAAGTTGTTCACAGATTCTCTACAGGCAGTACACCTATTATCCACCCATTGTGATCCTGATCATCCTTTGTATGACGTTATTTAAGATACTAGATCCCTTGTTTACAGTGACTGGGAGTTGAAAATTTCCCACACTCATAGGGAAAGTATTCGTTGTGCAGACTACCTGGCGGGAACAGCGCGTAGTATTCCTCAAGACTACGTCGAATTAGGGCTCCCCCCATTGGAATGTTTTCACCTTTTTGCTTTGGATTGTGGTTCAGTACCACAAAACCATTCTGTAGGGTTTACCCTATAGATTCTGTCATTTTCAAGCTTTGCTTGCCATTGTATCAAAAAAAAAAAAAAGACTTTTTTAAAATCAAATTTTTACAAACTTACGGTTGGGTAAAAAACATATAGAAGTTACTGTAGCAAAGTACCATTCATCCATATGTTACTGTAGCACGCCGTTTATTGTAACAATATGTGTAAATCACTGTTCATACGTGTTTTTTGTGCCTATAAATAAAGGCCTTGGGTTAAGTATTTTGTACAGACAAGTGAATAGGAAATTCTTTCTATTTTCTCTTTAGAAATTCTTTCTTTTTTTACCTCTTGCTCTCCCTTATATATAATCGATATTTTATAATAAGAGAGAGTAGGAGGTAAAGAAGAGAGAAACTCAAGAGAGAAATTCTCATTCACTTGTCTGTACAAAATGTTTAGCCTAACACCTCTATTTATAAACACAAAAAACACGTATGAACAATGATTTACGCATATTGCTATAGTAAACCGCGCACTACAGTAATGTACGTATGAACAGTGCCTCATATAAAATAGTGATGTCCGATTTTAGAGATCAAGTTGACTGGAAGAGTAAGTTGGTCTGGATATGAGTCAATAGACGTCCACATAATTAATATTCATAACACAATCGTGTAATTAATCCAAGAAGCCAAACAACCTAATTTTCACGGCCACTCATTGCTTTAACACTTTTGTTCATTAAAAGATTAAAAATATCGCACACCCCTCTTTTATCTGAAATATGGAAAGATCACCTAACCAATAAGAAAAACAAGTTTTCCTTCAAACGTCTGTAACACAAAATAAAGAGAAGTGACACACCAAACAAAACAGATAATAAAGAATCAACAACCATACCACTATCACAATCCCCATAATTATTGTTGGTTGTAAATTTATGAATATCACAAAGTAAAGTACACATAGAGCTTTCATTCTTAATTAAACATGCATGAGCTTTATTCCAAGGCAAATCATTTGCCATTTATTTATATGGCAATACATACATAGTACAACACCTAACTAGAGTAGGTGAAGTATATATTTCTTGGCTTTATTACACGACAAATGGTGCGCCATTTATTTATATATAATACATGCATAATATATACAACACATTACTGGGGTTCTTCATACAACTACTATAGCTAGAGGGTGTGCTTCATATAGAAGCACCAAGCTCCAATACAAGCGTTTCCTTGTCTCTTTTGGTTGGATATGTATAGAAACAATTTTTGTCACATGGTCACTGAATAGCACCCGCATTTCTTTTGATGTAACGTAAATATCTCCATCAATATTTGACAATAAAATAACTCTAACCATTTCCCGATTGAACATATCCCACAATTAATATGGTATGATTAGTTTTTCATTAATTAATTAATTTTTTTTAATGGCTGGGCAATCTTCCCCATCAAATATTCTCTTTTGAAGTTAAGATAACATCTATGATGACTTTTCAAATGTGTCTTGTTGCTATGGACAAACTGGTGAGGTAATAAAAATTGTACTCACACTATTGGAACATGAAATACAAACTTACAGATAGAAAGACACTAACAAATTACTTGCAAACAAAAAAACAGAGAAAACTTTTGAATATAAGTTTGTGATATCAATAATCATAGTCACCGATAATAGAAAATTAGTTTTCTTCCTATATCCAATCCAAAATAAGATAAAAATAAATCCAAACATTTAACTTCCTAATTAGAAGACACAACATGCAGAATTGCAAAGCACAATTGTCAGTAGTATAAGGATAACTCAGCTCTAAGGCAAATCATCATTCTTGATGACATTCAAATGCAATAAATACCTTCTTTATAGCCTTTGTTACTTAATGCAAGATACGAGGAGTTGCTCATAAAGAACCATAAACATTGTGAGACTAGTTGATTTATTCCTTCCATAAATCGAATAGCAGAGAATGCCCAACGGTCACTTAAAAAAATAAATTTGATTTGCTATTATGCATATGTTAAATGCTACCATTAGGATGTATGAGTGTGTGTTTATAGATGTATATATATATATATATATATATATATATATATAGAAAACAACACTAACTTAACGCATGTGACATGCATAATCGTAAAACTAGTCTATGTTTATAGGAAGTTGTTGAAAATTCTTTGTAATTGGAATTATTGAAGTAATTAAGAAATAGTCTCAAGATGTCTTCTAACTCTTTGAACAACAATTCATATCTTACCATAAGAATAACGATGACTGCAAAGGAAGGTGGTTTGGTCACGCATTTCAATATGTCATCAACAATGATGGTATTGCTTTAGAGCTAGACTATCCACACACGCACAGCTAACAATGGTGCTTGGAATTTCACACTTGTTAATGTTTATACTTGTGTCAACTAATTGGACAGTTTAAACATATGTATTTATTTTCATTTTTTATTTCACTTCGATGAAGGAATTAGTGCTCCTATTGATATTTATAAGTATTGATTTGGCGCCCTTATATCAACAAGTTCTCTCTGTTGTTTGGTTTTCAAGCAATTTGTTAATGTTCCCTATTTGCAAGCTCAGATTCCAAGTTTTACAATAATGTAAGTCATATTTTAATTACTTTGTCATCCAATAAGAAACATTTTTAAAATAATTAATAATTGTTTTCTAAACTTTAACAAAGAATTTTTAAGGGGGCAATTATTCAGCCATCGGATCATGTTTACACGATGATGATGTATTAATCGTAGGATATGGTGTTGGCCAAGATTATTAGATTGTCAAGAAGTCATAAGGACCCAACTTGGGACAAGATGGTTACATCTCTCTTCTATTTGAAGTACACCTTGACTGATAAAGAATAAAGCCAAGCAATATACAGTTATCTATAGACATTGTAAGCCTTGCCGGCTATATATGTATTTGGGATAAATAAATGGAATATTGCCTTTGACATAATTAAAGATTGTGTCTTAATTATGAATGAAAGCTCTAGATGCACTCTAATACTTTCAAATCGTTAAAACGAATTTAGGCTTAATTGCTGTGATGAGGAAATGTAAAGGGTAGTAAATAATGACAATGAAAATCTGAGTGTCGTTGGTATAAAAGGGTAATATAGTTTTAAGCACTGAAATTGCGACCCAGATAAATCTTAACTAGCCCTGCACAAAAACGAGTTTGAGATAAAGTTGAATTAAAGAGATAAAACTATACAGACCAAATAAAGTAATAACTTGGCATATGGCATATGATGTTAAATAATCTTGTGAGGCAAAAAATAAGTATACTTATTTTTTTTCCTAGTATTTAATATGAAATCAACTTCCTCTCTTCTCCTTATGAATCACTAATAGACGTTTTCTTCAAGCATAAATAATTTCCTACAAGCATCATTTGAATCATTAACAGACATTTCCTTTGAATTAATTCATGATTTCTCAAACAATTTATCAAGAGACATAAGCAATCATGAAACCTAATGCATTATATTGGTTACCACATGCATAGTATTATTTTATAAGACCACTTGATTAACACTCCTTTACTTTAGGATTCTTGTCAACATAAAAGTCTTAAATCAAGGGAACTAAAAGGAATAAAAGAAATCATGGGTATGGAAAAAATATAGAATCTTACCTCTCTGCTCCAGATAAAGATGCGGATTAGTGCAAGTGTTTGAGTTAAGTTAGGGTTCTGAACAGCAAAAGCTTGGTAGAAGTAATTACCTATCAATGTAATAGTTTCTTTTCAGTCTCAAATACTTTATTTACTAAGAAGAACCTCCAACCTTGCTTCTTTCTTTAAATAACCGGCTGCAAAGAAAATGGAAAAAGTATTTCAAAGGATTTTGGGCTCACTACACACACTTAGCTGACGCGTCAAAGAGGGAAGAAGAAGAGAAAAAAAATGAAGCTTGATCTCACACACACCTCGGCGATGGAAGAACTGCGACGAGGTGAAAAGCAGCGGTGGCTCCGAGCTAAGCGGAGAAATCTCCCACTGTTCCTACCGTGGATGACGCAGGCTGAGGAGGGAAAGACCGAAGGCACACACCGGCGGCGGTGGTAAAGACGACGGAGGACGATGGGAGGAGCAAATGAAGTGAGGCTTTACTCGCCTGAAATCGATGGGAAAGTTGGATGTGGTTGGAGAGGTTATTTTAATCTTTGGGAAAATTTCACGGTACCCCTTATGTAACAAATTATTCTCAAGAAGCCCTAAAAACTTTTTAAAATTTCAGTGCTCCCCTAAGGTTAAATTGAAATTAAGTTTTTTAGTTGAAAAGCCATTTATGCCCTTATTTTGTGCATTAAATTCTCACATGTGTCTTATAAATACACATATTTAACTTGTAAATTGTCATATATTTTATAAACAAGCATATTTGACTAGTCAATTCACACACGTGTCATATAAATACACATATTTAACTTGAAAATTTCCACATCTCATGTAAATATCATGTATTCTTATAAATATGCTTATTGTCTTATATATGGTCGAAATGGTATTATAATTTCACTTATTTATCTTGTGAATAAGCATATTTAACCTATAAATTCCCCATATACCTTGTAAATAATCATATTTAATTTATAAAGTAAAGGTGGAATGAAATTTTAGAAAGTTTTATGAGCATTTTGAGAATAATTTGCTCCACTGGGGTGCAGCGAGGTTTTCCCATAACCTATATCCTCAAAGTATGTGATATGTCGTTTTCTCTTGGCAGCAAAAGTGGGTGTCCCGGTCTGTGCGGGTGGGAGGGAAAAGCTACGGTACACAGTGAAAAAGTCAGGTTAGAGTTGCTTTTGATGGAGTAGGGGTGTTTGCATTCACGATAGAGCAAATGGGCTTTTATGAAAAAAGCTGCCATGGTTGAGAAGCAGCAATTTGTTGCTTTTCCATTTATAACGTGGAGAGCGAACATTTAGGTTAACCAAATGATATTAATTTTCGGCCAATCCTTCTCTCCCTAGACCCTTTTTTTTTCGGCCAATCCTTCTCTCCCTTCAGTTATGGCCGACATCTTCTTCTGCTTAGTTTCCCCAATCCGTCCATCTTGTCGTAGTCCGACGGTCGTGTTGTCGTCCATGAGTCATGCTTCTCTGATCTCTCCTTCCTTAGTTTTGGCATGCCAGATCTGTTATGATATCTAGTCGCCGAATCTCTTCCCATTGCCGGATCTCCTCTGATGCCAAATCTCCTCTGCTTCATGGATCCACTCGCCTTTGTTTGCTTGATTGGCCTCCAACCATATTCCTTTTTCTATTTTTTATTTGTTGTTGTTGCATCTGACAAAGAAAATCTTGTTGTGTTTGTACATCTCTTGGTAACGGCGGTTTGTTACTTTGGAGATAAAAAAGTTCAGATTTCTCAACTTGTTTGAGTAACAATAGGGAAAAGTTGGGGAAAATCAACAATATTAAATTATGAATAAAATTCAGATTTAATAATTTATTTGAGAAAAAATAGAAATAATAAGAAGAACACAATAAGATATGTGGTTAACGGGGTCAAACAGTGTTATAATATTGAATTATTATAACCCTAATTCATATATGGCGATTTTTTTTAGAAATAATAGGAAACCACAAATGACATTTAATTAGGCTAGCAAGATTAAACCGTGTTATAACTTTGAATTATAACAACTCCTTGATTTAGGGAGATAAAACAAAATTCAAATTTGCAATTTGTTTGAGAAATAATGAGGAAAACATGAAAAAAAAATCTATTGACAATATTAAATTATTAAAAAAATTCAGATTTGGTGAGTTGTTAAGAAACAATAGGAAAAACACAAATCACATTAATCAAGATGTGTGGCTATTATTTAATAAAATTCATGCCCTTTTCAGTCATTTTCCATTTAAACTTATTTTTCAAATAACAATCCAAACAAGTTTAAATTTGAAAAAGCTATTTATGCCACTGTCAATCCAAACACAAATTATATTTACAATATAAGTTTTATCCTATCTTAAGTTTGCAAAAGTCAGATTAAAAAATAAGCATTTCTACCACCGCTAATCAAATGGGCCTGGAATGTGCACTTAATTTGTTTTTGGATATTGTTGTTGTTGTTGTTGGATAATAGTATTCTTAATTATCGCTTAATAATAGATCCCCTTAATTAAACGATGAAAGCAGCAATTGAACTTATATAACATAACGACAGGTATTGGCACTTCCCCGATCCTATATAGGAGTACAAACTTTTCATGATAAATGCTTTACCATTTACCACTCTTGCGCATGACCACAAGATATTAATATATTTTTGTCTAAATTATTACTATTGATTCTATATAGTAAGAAGATTTTTACCCAGAGGTAATTCTGACGCGAACAAGGATGTTATTTTAGATATACCAACATTCATTTGTTATAGGGTGAAAGTTCAATTTTACTCAGAAAAATTTTACTGTGGTATCTATAAATATCCTTTCCGGATTAATATTGTCATGGGAGCGCTAAAAAATAAGTGAAGTTACTCTAACCGATAAAAACTAATATTGATGCAAGTAAGTTCTAATATTTCGGTTAAAAAAGTGTTAATTTTTTTTGGACAAAAAAAAGTGTTAATTTAATACGATCACTTTATTAACTTTAATGGTGAAATTAAATAACCACCTTACTGATAACAATGTTATTAAATGCGTAATAAAAAAATACTAATGTAAGCACCACTTTATTAACTTTTATAGACTAACAGGTTTAACTGTGTAAAGCCTCGTCATATCCTTTGAACCTCAAGTTCAAATCTCAAAGGAGATATTTGTATTGAAAACACTAGTACAGAAAAGGGTTTTTAGACCGAAACATTTAAACCGGTTACATCAGATAAGGCCTTAAAAATATGACCGGTGGCATTTTTGTAATTATGATGAAATATTAAGACCGGTTATAGTAAAAACCGGTCTTAAAAATAATTTTAAGACTGGTTACAAAACAACCGGTCTTAAAATATATACAATAAAAAAAAAAAATATGTAATATATTTTCTAGACTGATTTTAAAAATAACCGGTTTAGAAAATATTATCTGAATTAAAGACAATCATAAAAATAAAATTTTTATTATTTTTAAAATCGGTTGTAGATAAGAACCGGTCTTAAAAATTCAAAATTTTAGACCGGTTATTAATTAATAACTGGTCTTAAATATATATTTTAAGACCGGTTTTAAAATAGAACCAGTCTTAAATAATACTTTTAAGACCGGTTTTAAGTGACAACCGGTCTTAAAACTTACCTGGATTTCAAAATCCGCCTAAATTTAGCTCTGAAATTTCATTTCAAGACTCAAGCACATCAGCGAAACCCCTGCGTCTGTTCGCGGCAGCTCCTCCTTTCCCCTTCTCTTCTCCTTCCTTAACTTCACCGCCGTCAATGGAGATTTACTGTTGAATTCATTGTCGAAAGGCTATCGTCGTTTGTCCCCTCCGATTGGTTTCGTTCTCAACCTCGTTTTTATTGTCAGGTTTGTGTTTCCATTTCGTTTTTGGGTTTTTCATTGAAATTGTGAGATTACTTATCCTCCATTTTCTTTGTTCAATTCCTACAGCAAGTGGCCAAGGACTGTTTAAATCCAGAGGAATAAGAGGATCCTCAAGCAAAGGTTTAAGGTATGGTTGAATTATTCTGAAATTGTGGATGTGGGTTTATTTTGGTGGTTTTCCATTTGCATTACAGACTATAGTTTAAGCTTGTTACTTCTAGTGGACCTGGGTTAATTATTCCATTTGAAAGTGATGATTTTGAGAGTCGTAGTGATGATTTTGATCCTAGTACATTGAAGACTATAGTTTAAGCTTGTTGCTTCTAGTGGTGTAGCTTCTGTTATATTGTTTTGTTTGGTTTAAGCTTGTTGCATCTGTTATATTGATTTTGTAGCTTCTGGTTTCCTTCTTTTGATTCGGCCCTGCAATTTGAATTTAAAATCTTTACCTTGTGCATCACAATTATTTGTTCATGTTTGCATAACTTGGAAATTGCTTTTGAACGATGCCTTTGTAGATAGTGCCGTGTTATAACAATAAGCACCGTGTAGCAAAATTGCCTTAAATAGTGTTCTTAAAGTGTTGTTAGACAATGAGTCGTCCTAATGAGGGTACTCCCGATCCAACTAATCCAAATCAAAGCGAGCCTAGCAATGCTCCGAGTAAGGAACACAATGAGCCACGTAACCGGCCTAGATGAAGGGGTAGGAGAGCCACCCGATTGAGAGACATTCCTCTCAATCGGAATACCGGGGGAAAGATTCCGATTGAGTTTGATAGATATTGGAAACCAGTCGGGCCTAATGCCCAACGGTATAGGAGTTTTGTCGGCCTTCTAGCACGCAACAAGCCTAGCATCTTGATAGAGCAGTGGAGAAATGTCGATAGAGGTGTGAAGCGACATATTTGGGAAACTATCCAGCTCACTTACGACATTCCTGAGAGTGAAGTCTTGTATGACAAGACAATGACGTATTATGATGAACGCTGGAGGAAGTTTAAGACAAATCTAGCCAACAATTACGTGTATATCGAGGTGGAAGAAGGTCAGCCTCTTCCTAATTCGTGCGATCAGTATTCTTTTATTGACGAACAGACTTGGCAAGAATTTAGACGGCTTCGGACTGCTCCAGAAGCATTGGTGAGTTGTTGACTTATTTTGCAATTGATTTGCTTATGAATTATAAATTGTCTTTATTGATTTACAATGACTTAATTTTGATTTCTTATTCGCAGGAAAAAAGGAAAAAAGGCCCAAGAGAGTGGTAGAAAGAATGATTGCCCCCATACAATGTCTCGTGGGGGGTATGCGAAGGCCGAAAAAGACTTGTTGGCGGCCCAACAGAAGAGATTGGAAGAAGCAGCTCAATCCGATCCTTCTGTTCTTCTTTCTCCACCATCTCCGATACGTCGAGAAGAGAAGTGGTTGTTCGCTCGCCAAAAGAGGAGCGGATCTTATACGAGTGAACAATCTCGTGTAGTCGGTGAGAAAATTGTAAGTATTGTTGTTGACTTGTTGTTATTAATTATTTAGTAAACAAATTTCATTACTAACATTTGTCATCTGTCTTATAGGAGGAGCTTCAAAAAAAACAAGCCGAGGGATCATTTAGGTCGGATGGGAGGAATGACATCCTGACCGTAGCTACAGGAAAACCTGAGCATCCCGGCCGTGTCAGAGGGGGATTGGAGGAGGGGTAGGCATAAGGGATTATTTTGGAGCACCCTCACGCCGTTCCTCAAGTGGTATGGTGACTAGGGATGAGATGGAGTGTATATTGGTTACTGTGAGGGCGGAAGCTAGGGCCGAGGCAAAAGCATCATTTGATGCACGATTTGAAGAAAGGTTCAGCAAGATGAAGGAGGAATGGATGATCATGACGAGCACACAAGACAAGCAAATACCAGTGCTCCCTAGGCTCATTCCCTAAACCCTAAACAGATCACTAAAGGGAGTTGCATTAGTCAGTCATCAGAGGGTCTTGGTGGCCAAATTGGTGAGCCTTGTGACTTGTTTGTGGAGGATCCTCTGAGACAATTGGTTGCACGGGGGAGCGTGCACAACTTGAGATCAACTGTCTACCACAAAGAAATAAAGGATGATCAAGTCAGAGTGGTAGTTGAAGAGGTGATCATTGCAGATGCACCTCTCCCTATCCCTATTGATGACTTCAAGGTTGTGGGCGATGTCATCAACTTTTTCATCTTGTGGCAAAAGAACCTTGTTTCTGATCTAGCTGAGGAATCCCCGCCGCCTCCGCCTCCACCTCTGCCTCCATTTCCGCTTCCCTCCACTCAAGATGTTTCACGGCCTCCATTGAATGTCATGCAGCAAGTGATTCTGATGGCATATGATACGTCCTTTGCAACAAAAAATTGGGCTACTGAGTCAGCTATTGGCAAGTCAGGGGCGTACTGCTACTTGAAAGGGATGATTTAATGTCCCTGGTAGCTTCTCTACAACACCTTACGATTTCGATTGTCCAGCTCTTTTTGATGTAAGTATCTTCTCAAATTAGAAGTTAATATTTTACAAATTACGCCATTAAACTTTGATTTAATGTCCTTGCTTGAATTATTGTAGGTTGATGCATCGCAGGTTGGTTGACTTTGGAAAAACCGATAAATTTGGACTTTTATGCCCAGTTCAACTCTACGACAAAGGGACCACTTCTTCTATCAGACACACATACTTATCGCACAGGCTTAGTGAAACCGCAATTGAGTGTTTCTTAGCTCCATATTTGCATGGGTAAGACAAATTTATATTTCATACTATACATAATATTTTATATTTGCTTAAAAGTTTTCCCTTTTTTCAGTGATCATTGGCAATTGGCTATTTTGTGCAAGAGGAGTTATTCTGTCATCCTCTTATGCTCCCTCCACCTCAGCAAGCCAACTAGTGAATTGAAGAAAAGCTTGAACTCGTAAGTTTTCTTACATTATTAATTACCTTTCATGTGCAAAATTTATGGAATTTGTGTAAAATAAGTAACCTTTGTGATTTTGATGATATAGGGCTATGCGGACATCCCAACACACTTGTGGTAGGCCTATGCGTGAGGTAAAAGACCCTATATGGATATTGCCAAAGGTTAGTTACATATTGGTTTGTTTTAAGAATGTATTCAATAATAAGTCATGCTTTAATTTTATACTTGTTTTAACGATATCATATTATTTTTCAGACCCGTAGGCAACCACCGGGGTCCAACTTGTGTGGGATGTATATTCTGAGGCACATGTATAATATTATTACCCTAGGCACAACAAAACTTACTGAAGAGGTAAATGTATATATATATATATATTTCAAAAATTTTGTACTATTATTTTTTTTAAGTGAATTTAATGTTTTGCCTGGCTTTGGTGTTTTAGATGTTTGAACTTGCTGACCCTTTTCCAGAAGAAGATATTGAGCACATTCGTAAATATTGTGCTGAATTCATTTATGAACTTTTACAACAGTGAGTTCTTGTAAAACTGAGGAATTGTTTTGTGTATATTGATGAATTGACATGGTGGTTAATTGGGTGCAAATATTGTTGGTTGCATGATTTGACATGTTTGTTGGTTTTAAGATGATTTTTGTATATTTTGATGAATTCACTAGCTTGTTGGTTGCATGATATATATATGACATGGTTGAATTCATTTATGCCTACTGAACATTGTAAGTGGAACTGGTAAGTGGAAGGTTAAAGCAAAAGGAAATGGCAAGTGGAAAGTTAAAGCAAAAGGATATTGTAAGTGGAAGCAAACTGAACACCATATGACACTTAACAAGTATGACATTGCAGGTAGCAATTCAAGGATGCGTTCTGGTAAAAACCTAATCACACACATTTAAAAAAAAAACAAAATATAACACTTTTAAGACCGGTTATTATTAACAACCGGTCTTAAAATTACTTTTAAGACCGGTTATTTTTATAACCGGTCTTAAAAGTAATTTTAAGACCGGTTTTATTTAGAACCGGTCTTAAAATTAAAATTTTTAAGACCGGTTCTTTTTAACAACCGGTCTTAAAAATTTCTCTAAAACCCCTTCCCCCAGAGGTCTTTTAAGATCAGTGCTCATGACAACCGGTCTTAAAATTGTTACTTTTAGACCGGTTATTAATACAGCCGGTCTTAAAAGTTAGACTTTTAAGACCGGTTTCAAAACCGGTCTTGAAAATGACATACTTTTAAGACCGGCTGTATCAAGATCGGATCCAAAATCGGTCTAAAAAGTTGATTTTAACCGGTCTAAAAACCCTTTTTTATACTAGTGAAAGGACAATCACAAACCCTAAATTGATACCGAATCAAAATATAAAAAAAAAAAACCTTTAATAGGTGAAATTAACTAACCATTTTACTAATAGTCGTGTCATTAAATAACTAACAAAATTTAGATAGATGTGGCACCTTTTTAACTCAGAAAAAAAAATATGGAATGTTTTTTGCTCACCAAAAAAGTAACAAATTTTTTCCTTAAAAAATGGAGCGCGCCCAAATGCTCCAAGCAAATAAATGAATAATTTTACTCGTACTATCTTTTTTTTAAAAAAAATCCGGCCAACGCAAAAACCTAACCAGGAAAAGTATTAAGTGTATGTTTGGGTAAGACTCAAAATGTGGTTTCAAAAATCATTTTCCATAAATTAAGATAAAACTTCTCTCATATACTTATTTTATAAAAATTATTTTCCAAAAACTAATGCAAACCCACGACTAAAACCGAAACATTAACGCCGTTCTATTTGGCGCTGGTTCGCGCGGCTCTGGGATCTGCTCGAGTTCCCTTCAGTTTCAGCTTCAACCATGGTAAGAAACAGCATGATAAACAAGAAGGATAAGAAAACGAAGAAGAAGAGAGATAAACAAAACGAAGATAGTCCCAAAAGAGAGCTCGAGGAAGTTGAGGTCCAGGCTAAACGAAGAAGTGTAAGAAGGATAAGAAATCGAAAAAAGCGCGCGGAGGAAACCATAGCCGTCGAGACAAATGAGGCCGAAAACAGCGGAGAGGATGAGTCGGTGAGAGATGAGCATGTGGTGGTTACTGGAAAGAATATTGAGGATGAGAAGTATGCGCCCACAACGACATTTCCTCATCGGGGCTTCCAAAGGAAGTCTTGGAGTGCTGCAAAAGTTTTGAAAGACCATCCCCTATTCAGTCCCGAGCGTGGCCTTTCTTGTTGAATGGTCGTGATTTAATTGGCATTGCGGCTACTGGGTCAGGTATCAGTCTTAGCCTTTTGGTTTGGAAGATGAACGCGTGACTTAGTTTTGCTGCTGACTTTGATTTCTGCAATCAGGAAAACCATTAGCTTTTGGAATACCAGCAATGATGCATGTTTTGGGCAAGCGCGAGGGTAAAGCGTCGAAGAGTCGGAATCCTCTCTGCCTTGTGCTCTCTCCCACTAGGGAGTTGGCTCAACAAGTATGTATATGTTAATCTACAGGGTATTATTGAACCTTGGCACATCTAGGGAGGGTTCTTTCTACAAGTAGCCAAATACGAAGGCAGAGATAGTAGCTATTATAAGTAATAGTAATTTTTGTTTCAAGCCATTTCATCCTTGACACCCGAATTTGAGGGTCATTAAGAAGTGGGTTAGGTTTATTAATGATGGCTTAGGAGGCCATCCCAAGCCATTCCAGTCCCTTTTTGAAAGAATCTCCCAAACAATGCCTCGACCTGTTTAACCAACCCACTCCACCCTAAAAAAACTCCCAAACACTAACTTAGAATGTTGCAATTAGATGGACCTACAGTTTATTTTCTCTTTTAAACTCCATACTCTGCAATTTTCCCTTAATCTTGCCATTCCACAAGGCCTATATTTTCCACGTCTGTGGATTTGATTGACTAAAAGTGTGGGAAAATATTTAGCTGACAGTTTCCTTGGACTGTTTACAGATTTCAGATGTTATGTGTCATGCTGGGACGTCTTGTGGTGTGGAATCTATTTTTTTGTATGGTGGAACCTCCAAAGGGCCGCAAATATCTTCGTTAAAGTCTGGCATTGTAAGCTGTTCAGATCTTCCCTTTTCTACGAATAGATTGCATGCTGATGCCACTTGTAGAGTTGTAGTCACACGGCCTTTTGCCTTCTCCATAAATTATGTTTCCATATATGGAATGGTGACCCTTTATGTGTTTTTGATTGACATGCTGATGTCGAACCAAATGCAAGGAATAGAAAGAAGGGGGGAGAGAAGGAAAAGGATAGATATAGAAGAAAAAAGGGGCCGGTGAGATGTAGAGAGAAATAGAAGGGGAGGAGAAAAAGGGTGAGGAGAGATGGATAATGAGCTTAGAGAATTTTATTAAAAGAATGCAATTGTTTTTTATTTTTGCATTTAGTAAGCAATCCATGGATATGAAATCTCCATAATTGTTGGTTGTTATGCAAAAATGATGGCATCTATGCTTTTAGGCATCTTGGAGGCCACCAGTCATTTTGGGATACCAAATTTTCAAACATAGGCCTCTTGGATGCCAAGAGATATCTGAGATACTAAGTTGAAGAAGACAGGTTACAACATGGTTCTACATTGAACTTGTCATAGTCTGTTCTTGGAAACTTGTTCCCTCCTTTTTAACACTAATTCTTTTGTATTAATTATTGATTATTGATACCTCTTACAGGACATTGTCATTGGAACTCCTGGTCGTATAAAGGATCTGATTGAAATGGGTGTTCTTTCTTTGAAAGAGGTTTCATTTGTGGTATGTACTTCTGAAAAATGTTGGTGATCAGTTTATCAATTCTTAATGATTTTGTTGATAAATAAAAAATTTGTTCTATTATGTTTCATTTTCTTGAATCTTGAGGCACGTGTTGGAATTTGGATTTGTACTGTCTCATCTTTACAGTGAGAATTTATTTTTCCTAGGTGCTTGATGAAGCAGATCGAATGCTTGATACTGGGTCAGACTTGCTCTGGTATGAGATATTTTATCAATTACAGCTTCTTTTTCCACGCATAACCTACATTATAATTTCCTTTTCTGGTTCATCTCTTGTATTTTTCTTACATCTCTGGTTTTTATCCTGTATTGTGTTAAGCTTGTGTTCCGGAAAGTGTAACCATTTTATATTGGCTCCAACTTTTCTGCTCAAGCTTAACGAATCCAAAACCATATTACTCCCACCAGTCATTAATATAAGATATGTTTACCTAATTTGATTAGATTTAGTAAATTGGTTAAGTTAGTTAATATGATATGTATTTTTCTGAAATACTCTAGTTATCTTCCTTGATACCCTCCTTTCCTCTCCTCCTTAGTTATGGTTGAGGGAGTATCAATAAGGATAAATTAGGAAATGAAAACTATGTCTTATGTTCAAAACCAAAATCAACTCCCCAAATATGTCGTATATTAAGGATCTGAGGAGTATTAATATTTTTATACCAAATTAAATCCATGAAGCCTTGGGTGACTGCATTTTAAATCATTTATGCTATTTCTAATTCAAATGATTTTGATGAAAATTTTCTGAATTCTTTGGCTTTGATTCTCCAGTGAATTTATTCATTTATTAATTTTTGGTTTTCTTTTACAATAATCTTACAATATTTTGACTTCTCTAACAAAAAGATTACGATCTGCTGCAGTTCGACAGATGGTTATGTTCAGTGCTATATGCTAGCGGTCCATAACTTAGCTCATGAGTTTATGGATCCTAACCCTGTGAAAGTATGTATCTTTATTTTCAATGGCCTTTTTATTACCTTCCTTTTTAATGGCCTTCAACCTTTCATTTTCATAGAACTTTGAGGTTAGTGAAACTTGTGACAGGTTGTTATAGGATCAGAGGACTTAGCTGCCAATCATGATGTTATGCAGATAGTTGAGGTGAAAATTACTTCAAATTGCTAACTTCCTAGGTTTTCTATGTGTCCATGTAGTATATAATTAATTATCTATATAAAACTTGTTTTACTCACATAGGTCTTGGATGATCGTTTACAAGATAAACGCCTGGTTGCTTTGCTAGAAAAGTACCATAAATCGCAGAGGTAATTTACTTCAACTAATTTTTTATGGTGAAAAAGGACGAATATTGCCATTTATTTCACTTATATTGAAGGTAATGAATTTCAAATGAGCAAGCAGGGAATTAATGAGATTACGAGCACCATAAACATACTTCTAACTGAGTTGGAATGGCGAAGACTGAAGCATTTTTGGATTTGGAATGCCAATAAATTCTTACAAAACTGAAGTGTAATAGAACTATGATCAGCTGAGAAAGCAATGTACACAGACAAATAGGAGTAATTAACATTTAACCTATCACAAACAGAAAATAACAAACAATACAATGCAGTGAAGTGCGGGACTTCAGGATTGGGTTATAACTTGGAGATAGAACCAAGATTTTTGTAAAGGCTTTGCTTCAAAGCAGGGACCTTCGATGTTTCCACCGAAAAGAAATTCTGAATATAAGATTACATCTTTAGCAACTGATTACAAGCCTTCCCAAATCTTTCATACAAGTCCACCAAGAGCTAGCTTGTTAGGGAATAATTGGCTCGTGTAGGTCATGGGTTTAGAATCACTTGCTGTATGATTATAATACTGTAGCATGAAAGGATAATGTCACTTTTTTTTTTTTTTTTTTTTTTTTTGTTACAATGGCAAGCAAAGCTTGAAAGTGACATCCACTATAGGCTAGGTCCTACAGGATGATCATGGTCTAATAAACCACAGTCCAAAGCAAAGAAATGAAAGCAATCAATTGGGAAAATCCCAATTTCCTCATGATCCTGCGAAATTGTGTGAGCCAATCTAGCAAGATAATCTGCACAACGTAGGCTTTCCCTGTGAGCATGGGAAATTTCTACCTCCCAAACACTATAAATAAGAGATCTGGTTGCCAAGATCACATCGTACAATGGATGGTCCGAGTCAAAATGAGTGGATAACAGATGAACTGCCTGAAGAGAGTCCGTGAAAATCCTAATTTTCTTTAGGCCCAACCGTTTACAAAGCAAGAGGCCACTTCGGATTGCATGGATTTCCGCAGCAGTTGGGAAAGCATGTCCTAACTTCTGTTGAAATCCACGTATCCAATTACCCTGATGATCGCGAATAATACCTCCACAAGCAGCCTGACCGTCACTAAGAACTGAACCATCAACATCTAAGCGATGAACACCTGGATCCGGGGGTTGCCAGTGTAGCACACCTCGTTCTGGGACTTGGAAAATTTGATGCCGAAACTTGCCGTTCTGCACACCTTCTGAGAGATGATAAAAGCATCTGTGAACAATCTCTTTCGGGCTTTCTGATGACCCTTCAAAAGCTTGGCTACAGCGGTTTTTCCAGAGCATCCAACATGCGGTACTGAAGACATTACGCCAAGGCCATCTGGACATCTTACTTTTTCCTGGTGAGGGCTGTAAGTTCCAATTGAGCCAATCCTGCAAATTACCAGAGAAAAACATACTATAATATAGGGGGTTAGTTAAAGCCGACTACACTCTCTGGGCATGCTCACAGTCTCTCAAGATATGAAGGATGCTCTCCACACTATCACACTGGAAAGGACAAGTGTTTAAGACTCCCGGGTTGTGTCTCGCTCTGATCTCATTCGTGGGAAGCCTATCATGGAAAACTTGCCAGAGGAAAAATTTGACACGTTCAGGAATACCCCAACGCCATAGAGACTGCCAGTGACCATGTTGGCTATGAATGTTCTGATGAAAGATTGCGTCGTATGCTGATTTTACACTAAAGTTCCCGTCAGGAGCATTTCGCCAACAGATAGTATCCTCATCAACGCCCGAAGGATAATGTCACTTTTAAACATTATTAATATCAATTCCTTTCAATGTTGGCTCTGCCTTATGTTTCTTACAGTTTGTACCTTTTATCAGGAATTGAGTATTGGTTTTTGTCTTGTACAAATTGGAAGCCACATGAGTTGAAAAGACGCTTCATCAAGGGTGAACCTCTATCATTTCTTCCCCCTCCTTTTTTTCCACCAAAGAAAAGAAATTAAATTAAAAGTTAAGCTGTTGTGGATGGCAACTATAAAAGGTGCTCATATTCTGTTAAACAACATCTCAGGGGTTGGAAGGTTGTCTCCATACATGGGGACAAGGCACAATATGACCTTTTGACGATTCTGACGAAAATGTGATGGCTTTTTTTGTTTCATTTGGTAAATTCAATTATTTATTGTTGCAAAAGCAAAGAGGAAAACATGCATTGATCGAAAATAGCGAGTGAGATGATAGTTTTGTCTTGATGCCTAATATTCATAGCATTTATATATGTTTTTATTTTCAGTTCATATTTTTTTAAAAGAAAAAACTGAGGTTTTATTTATCTAATTCTTGAGTTTCATTTCGTCCCTTTGTGAAGGCGTTAAGCTATCACTGTGTAAGCCTCAAATTTTAACTACGTAGAATTCCTTTTTGTAAAACATGGTTGTGTTTACTTTGTAGCAACCCTGTAAAATTCACTGCATATCTATCAATTCAGATTTTGAGTGTGATTGGGCTCTAAATGGGTTTAAATTTAAGAGTATGCCCATGACCTGCCTACCAATTATAATTTTTCTTGGAAATTTAACGCCTAAGTAGCACTGTTATTTTCTAGAAATTCTTATATTTCATCACATTTTTCTTATACATTTGTTGGTTTTGAATTTAGATTGCGCATAAAATTTATACATATGAAGAAAAATGTGATGTGATGAAAATGCTTTGGCAGTTATCAAATAGCTAAATGTATGGAAGTTTTGATTAAATTGAAGAAATTAGAAAGCTTATAAACTCCTTCTCTTTATAGGAGGATGAAGACAAGAGGTTGAAGCTCACAAGGATCATTGGAAGTGGGAAAAAGAAGAACAAAATTCAAAAGGAAGATCAAAGAAATAACTTGAAGATACCCCCGATCACTGTTGTCTCGCTATAGCGCAATAAAAGCGAAAACACCCCAAAAATAACCCTTTCTGACCGCATTCGCTGTTGTATCAATATAGCAAAGCAAAAAGTGAAGTTGTGAAACTGATGCTATGCGTTTGAAAAAGTGACGGATCTGGGGCCTTTTAATCTAAGAGGCCTTTTAATCTAAGGGTGTGTTCGGATTAGCTTTTGGAGAATAGCTTTTGAAGAAAAAGTGGAGAATAGCTTTTAGAGAATAGATTATGAGAAGAATAGCTTATGGGAAAAAAGTTATTTTAATAAAATGAGAGTGTTTGGATGTTTTGATCAGAATAGCTTTTCTTTATTATGAAATTACTGAAAAAGACATTAACTTTTGTGATAATTACATATAAAAGATAAAATTATATTTTAAGTATTATTTAACATTAAATTGCATAATAAATACAAAAAATGAAATAAATTTGTTAAAAAATTTTAAAATTATAACATTTGTCAATTATGTAATATAAAAAATAGATGAAAATTTTTTAAAATTATATAGTATAAAAAAAAAAGATCAAACATATGTATATGTGCACGCGCGCGCCTAGAGGTATATTATCCTAATCTAAAAAGGGAAAAGGAAAGTGCGAAGACGGGAAAATGAAGAAAAGGGAAGACTTTGAACAAAGAAAAGGGAAGACAGGAAAGGGAGAGAGAAAAGGGAAAGAGAAGGGCTAATCCGGACAGCGCCCAATAATTATTCCAACAGTCACAATTGAATGGCTCAAAATCGGGAAAAAATAGCTTCTGTCAGAAACCTTGGTTTCATCTCAAAACCTTGGTTTCCATTGAAAAACAGGATTATCACAAATTGAAGGGTGTTCGGATGTTTTTTGTCAAAACCTTGGTTTTGTTACATAATCACTTTTCAACTTGTCATCCGATCACACACTAAGAGGGGGTACTATCTCTTTGCAGCAATTTTCCCTTAATGTTGCCATTCCACAAGACCTATATGTTCCACGTCTGTGGATTTGATTGACTAAAAGTGTGGGAAAAAATTTAGCTGACAGTTTCCTTTGACTGTTTACAGATTTCAGATGTTATGTGTGATGCTGGGACGTCTTGTGGTGTGGAATCTATTTGTTTGTATGGTGGAACCTCCAAAGGGCCACAAATATCTTCGTTAAAATCTGGCATTGTAAGCTGTTCAGATCTTCCCTTTTCTATGAATAGATTGCATGCTGATGCCACTCATAGAGTTGTAGTCACACGGCCTTTTGCCTTCTCCATAAATTATGTTTCCATATATGGCATGGTGACCCTTAATGTGTTTTTCATTGACATGCTGATGTCGAACCAAATGCAAGGAATAGAAAGAAGGGGGGAGAGAAGGAAAAGGATAGGGATATAGAAGAAAAAAGGGGCCGGGGAGATGTAGAGAGAAATAGAGGGGGGAGGAGAAAAAGGGCGAGGAGAGATAGATAATGAGCTTAGAGAATTTTATTAAAAGAATACAATTGTTTTTTATTTTTGCATTTAGTAAGCAATCCATGGATATGAAATCTCCGTAATTTGGGATACCAAATTTTCAAACATAGGCCTCTTGGATACCAAGAGATATCTGAGATACTAAGTTGAAGAAGACAGGGTACAACGTGGTTCTACATTGAACTTTTCATAGTCTGTTTTTGGAAGTATGTTCCCTCCTTTTTAACTCAAATTCTTTTTTATTAATTGTTGATTATTGATACCTCTTACTGGACATTGTCATTGGAACTCCTGGTCGTATAAAGGATATGATTGAAATGGGTGTTCTTTCTTTGAAAGAGGTTTCATTTGTGGTATGTACTTCTGAAAAATGTTGGTGATCAGTTTATCAATTCTTAATGATTTTGTTGATAAATAAAAAATTTGTTCTATTGTGTCTCATTTTCTTGAATCTTGAGGCACGTGTTGGAATTTGGATTTGTACTGTCTCATCTTTATAGTGAGAATTTATTTTTCCTAGGTGCTTGATGAAGCAGACTGAATGCTTGATATGGGATTTGGACAAGCAGTTCGCTCCATACTGGGTCAGACTTGCTCTGGTATGAGATATTTTATCAATTACAGCTTCTTTTTCCAGCCATCACTTCCATTATAATTTCCTTTTCTGGTTCATCTCTTGTATTTTCCTGACATCTCTGGTTTTTATCCTGTATTGTGTTAAGCTTGTGTTCCAGAAAGTGTAACTATTTTATATTGGCTCCAACTTTTCTGCTCAAGCTTAATGAATCCAAAACTATATTACTCCCTCCAGTCCTTAATATAACACATATTTACATAATCTGATTACATTAAGTAAATTGGTTAAGTTAGTTAATAAGACATGTATTTTCTAAAACACTCTAGTCATCTTCTTTGATTCTCTTCTTTCCTCTTTTCCTTAGTTATGGTTGACGGAGCATCAATATGGGTAAATTAGGAAAAAAAATTAACAAATATGAAAACTATGTCTTATGTTCAAGACCAAAATCAACTTTCCAAATATGTCTTATATTAAGGATATGAGGAGTATTAATATTTTTATACAAAATTAAATCCATGAAGCCTTGGGAGACTACATTTTAAATCATTTATACTATTTCTAATGATAATTTCAAATGATTTTGATGAAATTTCTCTCAATTCTTTGGCTTTGATTCTCCAGTGAATTTATTCATTTATTAATTTTTGGTTTTCTTTTACAATAATCTTACAATATTTTAACTTCTCTAACAAAAAGATTACGATCTGCTGCAGTTCGTCGATCAGATGGTTATGTTCAGTGCTACTTGGCCTCTAGCAGTCCATAAATTAGCTCAAGAGTTTATGGATCCTAACCCTGTGAAAGTATGTATCCTTACTTTCAATGGCCTTTCAGATATAGTTTATGAACTCAAACAACATTGCTACATATTTATCTTTTTGGTGCTTTCCTTCAATTGATTATCCATTGTGTTATATGGACATTTATTTGATGTCATAATTTGATGGGCAGATTGCCACTGATGTGGCTGCACGGGGATTGGATATTCCTGATGTTGAAGTTGTCATCAACTACAGTTTTCCTTTAACTACAGAAGATTATGTTCATAGAATTGGTAGGACAGGACGAGCTGGGAAGAAAGGTGTTTACCATACGTTTTTCACACAGCAGAATATGGTAGTGTTTCTTCTTGATATTTGAATTTTCTTATTCTTCCCTTCATTTCAAATTTTCAGTAATATAATTTACATTTTTCCTTTTCTAAACTCAAGCTTTTGGTGGTAATATTTCAGGGACTTGCTGGGGAGCTAGTGAATGTTTAAGAGAAGCAAATCAAATTGTGCCTGATGCTCTCCTGAAGTTTGGCACGCAAGTAAAGGAAAAGGTGAATTTTCTTAGAAAAATTATAGTTAGTGATCAATAACTTTATATTGAAGATAGCTGAGGGTTTTTGAAACTTCAAATTCTTTTCAAGGATTATAAAAATAAGTTATGACTGATGTTTCTTGAAGTTACTCTTTAAAAATAAGTTAATTATCATTTTTTCCACTCATGTCTATGCGTTCTCATAATTCCCTTTTTTTTTTTTTGGGTTGTTGTGTTGATTATAAATATACCATTCTCTGCTCTGTTCATTAGGAGTCCAAGCTGTACGGAGCTCACTTTAAGGAGATTTCTGCTGATGCCCCGAAGTCAAAGAAGATAACTTTTGACGATTCTGACGAAGATTAAATGTGATGGCTTTTTTTTTGTTTGGTTTGGTAAATTCAGTTATTTATTGTTGCAAAAGCAAAGAAGAAAACATGTATTGATCCAAAATAGTGAGTGAGACGATAGTTTTGTCTTGTTGCCTAATATTCATAGCATTTATATATGTTTTTATTTTCAGTTCATATTGTTTTAAAAGAAAAAAGTGAGGTTTTATTTATCTAATTCTTCAGTTTCATTTCGTCCCTTTGTGAAGGCGTTAAGCTATCACTGTGTAAGCTTCAAATTTTAACTATGTAGAATTCCTTTTTGTAAAACATGGTTGTGTTGTTTTAAAGTAAAAATGCTGGCAATGCTATATATCATTTGTCAATGTAATTTTGTTCTGATGGGCATAGAAAAGGAATGGGAATAAATATAATTAAAATGACCAAAATGTCCTCACTTTTAAAGAGTTATGGAAATGTCACATAGGCAAGGGCATACCAAATCCATGTCAATATGAGGAGGGAAGAATACTAAGAGGAATTTTTTACAAAAATAGTAAATATTTTCATCATTTTTTAAAGTTTTCCTTCTTTGTATTTCTTCAACTGTATTTTCTCCTCACTTTTCTCTCTATCTAAACACAGCCTAAATCCCTTATTCCAATATGATTTTAAAATCTAAAGATTCATGTGAACCACATATGCATAAAAACTACCATACAAAATTATTAGTTCCGTGAGTAGCATCTGCACATATTCTCACATTCCAAGTTACAACATATTCATATTGATATGACAAAATTGGAAGCACTTGTGTTCATGATAATGTAATTAATTCTGGATACAAAATACTTTAGTTGTCATGCTTTAGATTCCTTAACTTGGAGACCAGAGTAGCGACAGGTATTGACTTATTTGAGCGAAGTGGATTGCCAATTAATATCACACAGTGTTCTTGGACCCGGACTGGACCGGCCGGTCCAACCCGGAACCCGTCGAACTAGTCAGTAGACCGGTCCGGTCCGGGTCCCAATTCAAAAAAAAAAAATTTAAACTTTTTTCTTTAGAATTTCATACTATAAGCCTAAAATCTTCAACTACTCACCGGTTTGGTCCTGGTTTAGCTCCGGTTTGACCCTGGTTTGACCCACTGACCCTTAACCCAGTGCCCTGACCGGTTCAATACCCGGTCCGGGTTTTAATACCTTGATATCACATTGCCTATTAATATCACTCTATCAGCATCCTTTTTATTCCAATGGTTGAGATGGCACCACGTCCTTCTCAAAAATCCCCTCTCCAGTTCTCATTTGATTTCACTTTCCAATTTCAGGTATGATATTATTTACAGTTTGGAAGTAATAATGTTTGAGACACTAAATGTGAACATATCTTTCAATAGAGATTTGAATTGATTCTTCATGTTGTAATTGGAGGTTAAACAAATCAAATCAAGCTAGACCTATATTGTAACAAATCAGCCTAAGTCTCGCTTGTGGCTTGTCGAAGGCTTTTTTTCAGCCCGAGTCTGATATGTACTAAATTTTGGCCTGACCTATACAAAGGTATGGTCTAACTTAAAGCCTGTTAAAAAAAACTTATATTTTTAAAAAGACTATGAATTACTAACATTTTTTACAGTATCTGACTCTCATTTGTACCTATTATTGAAATTGAAAGTTGGAAACGAGAATTCCATTTGTGTGCGCCACTCTAGTGCCACGTTTGGTAGCATGGAATTGAGAGGGAGGAAGTGGAATTGGAAGTGGATTTCAGTTTTTGGGATGTTTGGTACAATGGAAGTCACTTCCTCATGGAAGTCACTTCCACCAAAAATGGTGGAAGTCACTTCCACCACTCACCCCATGGAAGTGACTTCCACTTCCACTTCTCAAGATTTGTTTCCTCAATTGCCCTCCTTATTGGATGCCTGTGGTCAAGGTATTAAAACCCGGATCGGGTACTGAACCGGTCGGGGTACTGGGTTAAGGGTCAGTGGGTCAGACCGGGGCCAAACCGGGACCAAACCGGTGAGAAATTGGAAATTTTAGGTTTATTGGTATGAAATTATAAAGAAAATAGTATAAAAAATTTTTTTTAAAAAAAAATGGGAACCGGACCGGCCGGTCCGGTCCGATTTCCAGAACTATGCCTGTGGTTATTTTGGGGGAATTTGGTTTTTAGTGAAAGGGTATATTGGTAATTTCACATTTTAAATCAACATATTATTTATAAATTATATCTCACTTCCATGGTCATACCAAACACACTTTTAACCCCAATTCCACCTCAATTTCCACTTCCAGTTCCACTTCAATTTCCACTTCCAGTTCCATCAAAAACTCTTCCATTGTACCAAACGGGGCATAGTTGTTATTATGGAAGAAGATGGCCAAGCTGGGGCTAAACAAGATCATGAAGCTTCATGCAACCAATTAGAATTAGCTAAAAGGTAGGATGATACTCCTTTCGGTCCTAATTATAAGACAAAGTTGATTTTTTTTGGAAAAATTAAGGAAGCTAATATAATTACTTTAAAGTATTTTTATTTTTATTTTGTTCTTCAAACTAATTAGTTTGACTAATAAATTAATATATAATCTAAAGATACATAACATATGATATGATTAAGTAGCTTATTTAGCTTCCTTAATTTCTCCAAAAAAAGTCAATTTTATCTTATAATTAGGATCGGAGATAGTATTGCGTAAGTCTTCAAGTTGATTAAGTTTTCTCAATCATGCTAAGAATGACCAAACATACGTTCTCACATATTATGGTAACGCACTTCATAAGCCAACAACAAACATATAGACATGCAAATGCACACAGATTTATTAGACAGTGAGAGAACTTCCCATGAATACTGTACCATCATTTATCACAAATGAGAAATGCAGTGTGAGTGCCACGCTCTGGTAAGGAGCGTGAGTGGCTGCTTGTGTCATGGACGGTGGGATTGCTCCAATCAGAGAGGCTCTCTCCCTTGTCTTCTAATATATTCAAATTATTTTTTAAAGGAGGTAATATAATATAATATAATATAATATAATAATGATTGATAGCTTCACTTCACCTTCTGAATGTCTTTCGCACTCTCCTTCTCCACCATTCCTTCTTAAACGGTGAAGATTCACTACTATAAAAAAGGGTTTTGTGGCGTAACTCTTGTGGCATTTTTTTAAAAAAACGTGAAAAATAATTATAAAATTAAGGTTATTTTAAAGCTTTGGCGCTTACAATTATAAGCGTCATAGTAGACGTTAATTTTGAATGACGTTTTCCTGAATAAGCGCCAAATAATGTCATCAATATTTTTTTTAAAAAAAAAAAACAATAAGAAGCTTTGGCGCTTTATGTGGAAGCGCCAAAGCTTTTTATATTTTTCAGCAACAAAGAAAAATATAATAGGAAGCTAAGGAAGCGCCAAAGCATCCTATATTTTTGAATATATATATATATATAATATGAAGTTTAATATATTATTTCTTCTTTCTTTTTAATCTTCCTACAGCCTTACACATATGTTTGACTAAAGAAGTTTAATTTCTTTTTAACTATTGTAATATGCCTATTGTATTTGCATTATGCTTTGTTTTAAAAAATTTAAATTATTTTTTTTTATTTGGGTCATAACATTTATTATTGGTAAAGGTTTAATAGTTACAATCAATGTAACACTATATGATATGTTTGTCATACTTTTTGCTCTTTTTCTCTATAGATCCAATATTATATGCTTGAATATATTATTGTCACTAGTATTAACTTGCGCTTATAATGAAGCATAAAATTAAGTGAGCTCCATGAAGTTTATCAATTTTTTTTAAAAAGGTCACATTCCAAAAGAAAAAACTAAAAAAAAAAAAGGAAGCTTTGGCGCTTCCTAAGAAAGCGCCAAAGCTTCCTATGTATTTTTAATTTTTTTTTTAAAAAAAGCCACATTCCAAAAGAAAAATCTAAAAAAAAAATATTGTAATAGGAAGCGCCAAAGCTTCCTATGTATTTAAAAAAAAAAAGATCGGTAAGCTTCTTCGATTGTGTGTATGTGTGTGTGTAGCTATAAAGTAAATTTAAATTAAGTGCTTTTTTTTTTTAATTTGGGTCATTATACTGTTATACATTTATCATTAGTAAAAGTTTAATAGTTACAATCAACGTAACGCTACATGATATGTTTGCCATACTTTTTGCTCTTTCTTTCTATAGATCCAATATTATCTGTTTGAATATATTGTTGTCACTAGTATTAACTTGCACTTATAATGAAGCGTAAAATTGAGTGAGCTCCATAAAGTTCATCAATTTTTTTTTTAAAAAGGCCACATTCCAAAAGAAAAAAAAAAAATTATAATAGGAAGCTTTGGCCTTTCCTCCTTATTTTTTTTTTATTTTATTGATTAACGATGCAAGCAGGGAAATGGATTTAAAAAATAAAAAATAAAAAACACAATAGAAGCTTTGGCACTTCCTAAAGAAGCGCCAAAGCTTCCATTTTTTTTAAATTTTATTTTGAAAATGGGAAGCAATGGCACTCTTTTATGAAGCGCCAAAGCTTCCCCTATTTACAAAATTTAAACACCTCGCCATTGTTATCCTGCCATTATTGTTCTCTTGTTTGTCATTTCCCATAACTTCGATTCATTACTCTCCCACTTCATTGGTCTACCAGCTTTTCTTATTCGTTATTCCCACTCCTTCTTCTCTTTGATGGTAGCAAATAGAAGTAGGAGATTCCTAGCTTGTAAGCGTTGTTTTTTAAACATTTGATCCATGTTTTCTTTTCTTTTTTTTCTTTTTGGTTAAAATCCGTAATGACTCTTATATGTTTGCTCATATTTTATATTTTTCAGGTATTGATTTGAAGTTTCAACTTTGTTTATTTAAACTTTCTATAAATTGTTAGTTTTTTAATTTTTAAGCTTACAAATATAATAATATTGTAGTGATTTTATTGTAATACAAATCATTGTAGTTAATATTTTGCATTTTTTACCATCGTATTGTAATTTTCTTGTTTTAGCAAGAAAAGAAAATAATTAAAAAAAATTATATAAAAAAAAGATCTACCCTCATTTGACGCTAATTTACCTTTTTTATCAAGAAAATAAAATTATTAAAAAAAAATAAAGGAGGATCCTCATCTGGCCGGTAACCTTTCACTTGTTTTTATAACATCAATCACTATATCCGTAAGCAAAGAATAAGACTCGGTATCAGTAAATTAAAACGAGAGAAAAACTTACATTCAATGCAAATGTTAATAGAAAACTGTCAGAAACTTGGCCGGGGGGGCATTCCAAGAGAAAAACAAAGGAAAATAATTTAGATATTAAAAATATTCATCAAAGAACAGAGAGAAATATAGTATCAAAAGGGAATTCGAACTTACTGTGACAGGTCTCTCTCGTCATTGGAGGCAGAAAGAGCAGCTCAACGTTCCTTTGAGAATGTCCAAAAGATTTGCATGCGTTTTTTTCCCCCTTTTCTTCCTGGTGAAAATGTGTGTCGTTTATTATTATGTGTGTGGCCAAGCCTTCAAGTGTGTATTTCCCCAAGTACGCCTGCTGACAGCCCGGGGTTGACTGTGGGCCGATTGGGGCTGGAGGCAGCTGGTTCAGCCCAAACATAAAGCCCCAACATGGCCCTTTTGCCATTAACTCTTTCTATCTCTTTACTGGTTATTAGGCATCAATTAATAAGTACTCGCTTCTTTTCTATTTATAAGAGTTAATAACCAAATTTTGTGGTTTAAAAGAATAGTTAAATTAATTAAAAATAACAAATATGTATGAAATAATTTTTTTTTAAAGTATGCCCCTATTTATGAGGAATAAGTAAAGGAGAAAAATTGAGTAAATATGAGTATTACTAACTTTTTAATTAATGCAATACATATAATTAATGAAAGGTAAAAATAGAAAAAAAAAACTCATTAAATATTTAAAAAACCTCTTGTTAAACTCTTATAAAAAGCATCAAGGCAATTCAAATTTTTTCCTCTTATAAAAAAGACCGAAGGAAATATTTTAATTGATCCTTTTTTTTTTAATGCACTTGTTAATTTCTCATAAGTATTAAATATTTTTTTCAATGTTTTCTCATATTTAATAAGGTTAACAAGAGATAGTAATAATTACCCTCTCTCTCTCCTTAATTATAAACTTCAAATAATCAATTTGTGTTTATCAAGAACTTAATTAAAATTAGTTAAGAACAATAAATATATATATTTTTCAACTATTCCATTATTTGCAAAGAGGACAAGTGCTAGATAATAAATGCAACAAATATAGTTAAGGGGTAAAGTTGAAAAAACACAATAAATACTTTGACAAATTTAAAATGAAGACTATATTTTAGGACACACTCATTCACAAATTTAAAGATTATATTGAGACTTAGAGTAATATAATATTATTAGAGTTTACTGTAGTTAGTAAAATTTATAATGAAAATCACTTAAATTATATCACAAATCTAATATTTTTAACTATTTTTATTGATTATCAAATCATATTTATAAGACACTTTCCACATATTTCACACATACTCTACCTTAAAATTTTAAACTTCATTCACTCTACGTTAAAATTCAACTTTCTAATTTTCCCTCTATTTAACTAGACAATCTCCAAGAAAATAGTTATCCACACAAAAATAAATAAAATTAGTTACAGAATTTTCCCTTTTAGGATAAGTGTCAAATGTGTTTTTTTTTTTCTTTATCCAAGTGCAATGCATATATCTTGTCGTTTCCTTGTGTCCCGATAATTTTATTTTATTTAGGCGGTCCACTAGCGTTGGAAGATAGGTAAACATGTTTTCGATCTTAAATCTTGCTCATTATTCATGCACATTTGCTTTTGTCTATGTGGTCCATGTTTGGATGATAGCCAAACACTCTCTCAAACTTGAAATTTTTATTATAGTTAGTCCTCATAGTTTGATTGAATTTTTTATTTTAATCCATGTAGCTTCAAATCATTAATTTTAGTCCCATAGTTTCACAAAAAATTGGTTAATAATTTATTAGCAAGTGATCAAGTACAACAAAAATTAATTATCACATACATTGAGATACTGCGCTGCATCATTAATTAAAAAAATGCCAAGAAATAGAAGCCAAAGAAAAGATTAGACAAAGCTGCCCAGAGAGATCAATCTTAACTGTAAAGCAAAAAAACAGAACACCTTTCTTACTCTTTGGAAATTTCTACTTTTTTCCCTCAATATAGCACCGGTGCACAAGCGCAACCACATTTATGTATGTTTGAATTAGGAGTGACAAAAATGACTTTTTTAAAATCAAATATTTAGGGTCTGTTTGGTATGTTGGAATTGATTTTGATGGAAATGGATATAGATATGGATATGGAAATGGATATGGATATGGAAATGGGGACTAAATATATGTTTGGTATGTCATGGAAATGAGATCTAATTTTTGTATAAAAATACCAAAATGTCCTTCAATTTTTTATTTTTTATTTTTTTTGAAGGTAGTGGAGGGTAATAGATGGAAATGATCACATGGAATTGTAAATCTTACATATTTTGATGGAATTGATTGGGTGGAATTGAGCCTATTTGGCTTCCACATGGAATTGAAAAATTTTCCAATTCCATCATACCAAACAAGCATCATGATGGAATTGATCCTCAATTCCATTTCCATCACCCCTAATTTCATCATACCAAACATGCCCTTACAAACTTAAGGTTGGGTAAAAAGCATACAGAAGTTACTGTAGCAAAGTACCATTCATCCATATGTTACTGTAGCACGCCGTTTACTGTAGCACGCCGTTTACTGTAACAATACACGTAAATTACTGTTCATACGTGTTTTTGTGCCTATAAATAAAGGTCTTGGGTTAAGCATTTTGTACAGACAAGTGAATGAGAATTTTTTTTTTTTTATTTTCTCTCTAGAAATTCTTTTTTCTTTACCTCTTGCTCTCCCTTATAATAGATATTTTATAATAAGAGAGAGCAAGAGGTAAAGAAGAGAAAAGCTCAAGAGAGAAAATAGAGAGAAATTATCATTCACTTGCCTGTACAAAATGCTTAGCCTAACACCTCTATTTATAAGCACAAAAAACACGTATAAACAGTGATTTACGCATGTTGCTATAGTAAATCGCGTACTACAGTAACGTACATATGAACAATGCCTTCATATAAACAGTGATGTCCAATTTTAGCGATCAAGTTGACTGGAAAAGTAAGTTGGTTTGGATATGAATCAATAGACATCCACATAATCAATATTCATAACACAATCCTGTAATTAATCCAAGAAGCCAAACAACCTAATTTTCACGGCCACTCATTTCTTTAACACACTTTTGTTCATTAAAAGATTAAAAATATTGCACACCCCTCTTTTATCTGAAATATGGAAAGATCACCTAACTAATAAGAAAAACAAGTTTCCTTCAGACGTCAGTAACACAAAATAAAGAGAAGTGACACCAAACAAAACAGATAATAAAGAATCAACAACCATAGCACATTATAATACATGCATAGGACAACACCTACCTAGAGTGGGTGAAGTATATAGTTCTTGGCTTTATTACACGACAAATGGTGCGCCATTTATTTATATATAATACATGCATAGAATATACAACACATTACTGGGTTTCTTTGTCTCTTTTGGTTGGATATGTACAGAAACAATTTATGTCACATACTCACTGAATAGCACCCGTATTTCTTTTGATGTAACGCAAATATCTCCATTAATATTTGACAATAAAATAACTCTAACCATTTCCCGATGGAACATATCCTACAATTAATATGAAATGATTAGTTTTTCATTAATTAATTATTTTTTTAATGGCCGAGCAATCGTCCCCATTAAATATTCTCTTTTGAAGTTAAGATAACATCTATGATGACTTTTCAAATGTGTCTTGTTGCTATGGGCAAACTGGTGAGGTAATAAAAATTTTACTCACTATTGGAACATGAAATACAAACTTACAGATAGAAGGACACTAATAAATTACTTGAAAACAAAACAACAGAGAAAAATTTTGAATATAAGTTTGTGATATCAATAATCATAATCATCGATACTAGCAAATTAGTTTTTTTCCTATATCAAATCAAAATAAGATAAAAATAAATCCAAATATTTAACTTCCTAATTAGAGGACACAACATGCAGAATTGCAAGCACAATTGTCAGTAGTATAAGGATAAATCATCATTCTTGATGAAATCAGCTCTAAGGCAAAATCATCATTCTTGATGACATTCAAATGCACTAAATACCTTCTTTATAGCCTTTGTTACTTAATGCAAGATACAAGGAGTTGCTGATAAAGAACCAAAAACATTGTGAGACTATTTGATTTATTCCTTCCATAAATCGAATAGCAGAGAATGCCCAACGCTCACTTATAAAAATAAATTTGATTTGCTATTATGCATATGTTAAATGATACCATTAGGATGTATGAGTGTGTGTTTATATATATATATATATATATAGAAAACAACCCTAACTGAACGCATGTGACATACGTTAGTTTTTATACGTTAGTGACGCATTTGAATATGTCATCAACAATGATGGTATTGCTTTAGAGCTAGACTATCCATACACGCACAGCTAACAATAGTGCTTGAAATTTCACACTTGTTAGTGTTTATACTTGTGTCAACTAATTGGACAGTCTAAACATATGTATTTATTTTCATTTTTTATTTTACTTTGATGGAGGAAGTGCTACTATTGATATTTATAAGTATTGATATGGTGCAAATTATTGATTTGGCGCCCTTATATCAACAAGTTCTCTCTTTTGTTTGGTTCTCAAGCATTTTGTTAATGTTTCCTATTTGCAAGCTCAGATTCTAAGTTTTACAATAATGTAAGTCATATTTCAATTACTTTGTCATCCAATAAGAAACATTTGCAAAATAATTAATAATTGTTTTCTAAACTTTAACAAAGAATTTTTAAGGGGCCAATTACTCAGCCATCGGATCATGTTTACACGATGATGATGTATTAATCGTAGGATATGGTGTTGGTCAAGATTATTAGATTGTCAAGAAGTCATAAGGACCCAACTTGGGACAAGATGGTGACATCTTCATAAAAACTCGGGATATTTGTTAAATAAATTGTTGTTATGATGTATATCCAACCAAAGGGAATAAAGAAACACCACCTCTAATAAAGCTTTCCTCTTCTATTTGAAGTACACCTTGAGTGATAAAGAATAAAGCCGAGCACTCTATAGTTATCTATAGGCATTGAAAGCCTTGCCCGCTATATATGTATTTGGGATAAATAAATGGCACATTGCCTATGAAATAAGGATTTGTGTCTTAATTATGAATGAAAGCTCTAGATGCACTCTAGTACCTTCAGATCGTTAAAACGAATTTAGGCCAATTGTTGTGCTGAGGAAATGTAAAGGGTAGTAAATAATGCCAATGAAAATCTCAGTGTCGTTTCTATAAAAGGGTAATATAATTTTAAGCACTGAAATTGTAACCCAGATAAAACTTAACTAGCCCTGCACATAAGCGAGTTTGAGATAAAGTTGAATTAAAGAGATAAAAATATACAGACCAAATACAGTAACTTGGCATATGAAGTTAAATAATCTTGTGAAGCAAAAAGTTGAGTATACTTAATTTTTTTCCTACTATTTTAATACGAAATTAACTTCCTCTCTTCTCCTTATGAATCACTAATAGACGTTTTCTCCAAGCATAAATAATTCCTTGCAAGCATCATTTGAATCATTCACAGACATTTCCTTTGAATTAATTCATGATTTCTCATACAATTTATCAGGAGACATAAGCAATCATGAAACCTAATGCATTATATTTGTTACCACATGCATAGTATTGTTTTATACTATCATTTGTCCTAAATATAAGATAAAGTTAATTTTTTTTAGAGATTAAGGAAGCTAAATAAGTTATTTAATGATATCATATTTTATGTATCTTTAGATTATATATTAATTTATTAGTTAAATAATTAGTTTGAAGAAAAAAAATATAAATATAAATATTTTAAAATAAATTAATTATCTTCCTTAATTTCTTTAAAAAAATTAATTTTATTTTATAATTAGGATAGCACGGTGCAAGACCAAATGATTAATACTCCTTTACTTTAGGATTCTTGTCAACATAAAAGTCTTAAATCAAGGGAACCACAAGCAATAAAAGAAATCATGGGTACGGAAAAAATATAGAATCTTACCTCTCTGCTCCAGATAAAGATGCGGATTAGTGCAAATGTTTGAGTTAAGTTAGGATTCTGAACAGCAAAAGCATGGTAGAAGTACCTATCAATGTAATACTTTCTTTTCAGTCTTAAATACTTTATTTACTAAGAAGAACCTCCAACCTTCCTTCTTTCTTTAAATAACCGGCTGCAAGGAAAATGGAAAAATTATTTCAAAGGATTTTAGGCTCACTACACACTCTTAGCTGACGCGTCAAAGAGGGAAGAAAAAGAAAAAAAAAAAAATGAAGCTTGATCTCACACACACCTCGGCGATGGAAGAACTGCGACGAGGTGAAAAGCAGCGGTGGCTCCGAGCTAAGCTAAGAAATCTCCCACTGTTCCTACCGTGGATGACGCCGGCTGAGGAGGAAAAGACCGAAGGCACACACCGGCGGCGGTAGTAAAGACGACGGAGGACGATGGGAGGAGCAAATGAAGTGAGGCTTTACTTGATCTCTCTCCGTCGGCCTAAAATAGATGGGAAAGTTGGATATGGTTGGAGAGGTTATTTTAATCTTTGGGAAAATTTCATAGTAACCCTTATGAAACAAATTTTTCTGAAGAAGCCCCACAAACTTTTTAAAACTTCAGTACACCCCTAAGCTTAAATTGAAATTAAGTTTTTTGGTTGAAAAGCCATTTATATCCCTATTTTATGTGTTAAATTCTCACATGTGTTTTATAATATATATATATATATATATATTTGACTTATAAATAAATATATTTAAATAATAAATTTTCATATGTGTCTTATAAATACACAATAACTTGAAAATTTCCACAAGTCTCATGTGAATGACATGTATTCTTGTGAATATGTTCATTATCTTATATATAACTGAAATGATATTATAATTTCACTCATTTATCTTATGAATAAACATATTTAACTTATAAATTATCATATTTAATTTATAAAGTAAAGGTGTAGGGATATTTTAGAAAGTTTCATGGGAGAATAATTTGCTCCACTGTGGTGCAGCAAGGTTTTCCTATAACCTATATCCTCACCTCAAAGAATGTGATATGTTGGTTTTACCTTCAGCTTGTGTGTTTGATCGAAAAAGAATGTGATCTGTCGTTTTCCCTTGGCAGCAAAAGTGGGTGTCCCGGTCTGTGCGGGTGGGCCCCATCTTCTGAATTTGCCTCGTGAGTCTGTTGAAGGCAGGGAATACCAGGAAGAAGCGAAAGCGACCACATTGGTTAATTGATTGTTGTGACTGGGTGGTTACTCATGGTTCCCAACTTCACCCTTGCTCCTCTTTTTTCGTGTTTATTTCTCTTACTTTTAATTACTTTATATATTTTAAATGTAAGATATAATTAATTAATTTGAGTAGATTAAAAATATTAATTAAATTAATTAATATAATATATATTTTTTTAAAATATCTTAATCATCTTCTTTAATTCTCTTCCTCCCTCTCATACTTGATTATTATTGAAGAATATTAATAGGATTAATTTGAAAAAAAAAGAATAAACATATAAAATAAATATTAAGTTTATGGCCAACATTAACTCTCAAATTAGATTTTTTGTTAAGGATGGGAGGAAGTATAATCTACTATTCATTATTGTAATTTGAGAGTTGGTGCCAGTGATGACTAGCACAAAAAATTAGTCTAGTTGGTACAAATGCAACTCATGACTCATGAAAGCATTAAGCTTGGACCCCATCATCAATGTACATTGGTATAATCAGCAAATACCTGTATAAATTTAAAACTTAAGACTTGCCAGTCTTTCAAATTCAATTAACCTAGCCTTAGACACACACACACTTTTTATTCGATCCTAAATGTAAAAATCAATCGATGATAGAGATATTTATTTTAATATTAAATATAATACCTTAATTCCTTATATATTCACATTGTTTTTCTAAACTCTATATTGATCGTGCATGTTAAGAAAGTTTTCAATTAAAAGAATAATTTCTCATACTAACGATCTAAATGGGTATTTGAGTAAAACGAATACTCATTTTTACAAATAACTTGCTAAATTAATTTTTTTAACCCTATAAATTAGTTATTTAGTTTCAATATTTAAGATCATAGGATTATAACGAAATTGTCTATTTTACCCCTTTAAAAGAGTACAAGCTGTCCCATACTCCTGTTCATATTGATCCTAACGGCCTAATTAAATCTCTCAATTGGGTAATTTTTTTTTTGAATTTGGATGTTCGTTGTATATCATGATTGTCTCTTATTTATTTTTGGTAAATTTATATATAGTCTTTTATTAACACATTTTGAATTTGTTTGTTATGTTTTTTTTTTTGGGCTTAAATTTTGGGATTCTTCAACTTGGTCGAATAATACTAATTTGTCTTAATAATACAATGTTGCAGGTTGTGGTTCCTGCAATTATACAGCCGGTGAGTGTACAAAATTAACCTGCTAATTAGTTAATTAATAAAATATGAATGTTAAAACTATCGAATCTGAAATGAGAATAAAACTTTGGATAATTCATCATATCTTGTGTTCAATATTTCGTTTTTAATATGCTCATGAAATTAAAGAAAAAATGTTGATTATATCACTTTCACTCATGTGATATGAACACACACACAGCAAACATAGATTATGTGTACAGGTCTTTCTATCATTTCTCATAATTTGGAATTGGATTTAAACATATCAGATAATAAGATATTTGATCTTGTTATGGTCAATAAAATTGCAGGTTATGGGATGTGCAGTTACAGGTGAAGAGACTTGTGGGGGGTCAATGCATGACTGGTTTTGTTTTGACTTGTTATGAGAAAATGTAAAATGAGAGAAGCATTATCATGAGAAGTTAAGCCAATTATTAAAGCAGCAGCTCAATTTTATCTCTATCTTTTGGTTCCGTAGGAATGTTAAATGTTTAAACAGCATATTGGAATTATAATTGAGAAGATGAGGTAGACAGAATAATATATATAGCCACGACACTACCATACAAGTCCCACGTCGAGAACCAGAAGATGCTACTCTCCGAAGACAGACTACAAAATGCAAGTGCGTTTGGAATAGTTTCCGGATAAAAGTGATTATAAATAATACATTTTAAAAAATACTCCGTAGTTTGGCCCAAAAAAAAAAAAAAAATACTCCGTTTCTTTCTGAAAAAGAAGACAAAATTGTGTAGAAAAGAGAGCGAAGAAAATTACTGCGGGAATTTTTTTTTTTTTTTTTTTTTAAAAAACCGTGGTTTCCTCTTCAAAACTGGTCTTGGAGGGCGCTTTATTATCAATGTGTCGATTCTCAGATAACACTATCATTGTCCTAAGCATAATAGATATTTCACCTCCATCATAAGTGTACCTTGATTTATAATTGGGTTAAGGTGCAAATTTAATAATAAAATTTTGTCCAAGGGACATCTGGTACAAATAAGTTTTGGAAGGGGCAAAAATAACAATGAACAATTAAAAAAGGTATAAATTTAACAAAACTGTTAAATTTGACATAACGCCGTTAGATGTTTTATTCTCTTATAATTTAACGCCCAAGTAGCACTGTTATTTTCTAGAAATTCTTATATTTCATCACATTTTTCTTATACATTTGTTGGTTTTGAATTCAGATTGTGCATAAAATTTATACATATGAAGAAAAATGTGATGTGATGAAAATGCTTTGGCAGTTATCAAATAGCTAAATGTATGAAAGTTTTGATTAAATTGAAGAAATTAAAAAGCTTATAAACTCCTTCTCTTTGTAGGAGGATGAAGACAAGAGGTTGAAGCTCACAAGGATCATTGGAAGTGGGAAAAAGAAGAATAAAATTCAAAAGGAAGATCAAAGAAATAACTTGAAGATACTCCCAATCCCTGTTGTCTCGCTATAGCGCAGTAAAAGCGAAAACACCTCAAAAATAACCCTTTCTGACCTCGTTCGCTGTTGTATCAATATAGCAAAGCAAAAAGTGAAGTTGTGAAATTGATGCTATGCATTTGAAAAAGTGACGGATCTGGGGCCTTTTAATCTAAGAGGCCTTTTAATCTAAGGGTGTGTTCATATTAGCTTTTAGAGAATAGCTTTTGAAGAAAAAGTGGAGAATAGCTTTTAGAGAATAGATTAAGAGGAGAATAGCTTATAGGAAAAAAGTGATTTTAATAAAATGAGAGTGTTGGGATGTTTTGATCAGAATAGATTACGAGGCGTCCCTTACTATGGCAAACTTCTTGATGTGGTCGAGCTTAATTATCAAGGCCGTTTCACCGTGACACTGTTCAAGTGTTTGTGGGCAAATACCACTACTTCTCGGGGACTGACAACTGATGACCTAAGGATCACATCAGTCAATTTCTCACGGCCGATTCATACCGGTATTTCTCAAGATGATGAGCCGTATATTCTAGCTTCAGAGGCACATCAGGTTTATTATGTCGAGGACGAGAGGCATAGGGATTGGCACATGGTCGTTCATTTACAGCCAAGAGACCTTTACGACATGGGTGAAGGCAATAACATCGGCTACGAGAGTGAGCCATTTCAACCAGCTGATTTTGAAAACTACTTCCCTGAAGGCGATGACAATTTACCTCTACTGCGGGAAGTTTTTTTAAGTCCACGTCATTTGAATTAAATTTTTTAAATTTAATAATACATCAATAACAATAATTTTTCTACAAAATTTCTGTAGGGATGGCGACGATGAGTGATCAAATTCAAATTATGCTTTTGTCTGTACAAAAAATGCAAAAAATTTGTTAAAATAAAATGTAAAAAAAAAATTAAAATAATATTTGTAGCGGTTATTAAACCGCTACAAAAATATAAATAACCGCTATATTAACTGCTACATTAACCGCTACAAATAGCACTATGAATATTAAACCGCTACAAAAATATAAATAACCGCTACTAATTATAACCGCTACATTAACCGCTACAAATAGTACGTGGATCCCTATAAATACCCTTACCACAACTCATTTCAAACACTCCCCAATTTCTTTTCACCTTACATTTCTTTCATTTTCTCTCATTTACAACTTCTTTCGTATGAGTAGAGGAGCTGAATAATACGATCAAATATAGTAACAAGATTTTTAATTTCTTTTAGAATACTTCTTTCCTTTCTATAAAATTTATTCTAATCATTTTTTTTCTAGATATATCATAACTATATCTCATTTTCATACACAATTATATTATATTAGATAACATAATAATTCCTTATTACCTACCTATCCTTAATATTATTATAAATATAAATTTTATACTACTCATATTCAATTACATATTTCCTTTTTTATTTATTAATAAGTTAAACTATTGAATAATAAACTAATTGAAATAGATAAAATAATAACAAAATAAACTATTTAATTTAATATTGAAAAAATAGAAAAAAATAATTGTATTTTTTAAAAAAAAAAATTTTAAATATTTGTAGCGGTTATGAAACCGCTACTAAATAACGCGCTTTTTTACGACTCAATTTAAATTTTTTGGCGCCAATTTTGAATTTCATGAAATTAGTAGCGGTTTTAAAAACCGTTACTAATTTCATGAAATTCAAAATTAGTAGCGGTTCGTTAACCGCTACAAAATAAAAAAATGTCATTTTTTTCGCGCCAACAAATTTTCAATTTTTTATATTTGTAGCGGTTTCTTAACCGCTACAAAATAAAAAATTCTTTTTTTAGCTCTTAATATAATTTTTTATATTTGTAGCCGTTATGTAACCGCTACAAATATCTCTGGATGTTGTAGCGGTTAAGCTTAACCGCTACAAACTATGTAGCGGTTATTTTTTATTGAGTAGCGGTTTTATAAAACCGCTACAAAACTGCTTGCAACGCACGATTTAGTAGCGGTTTGCGTAACCGCTACTAACCTAGTTTGTAGCGGTTAGAACCGCTACTAATACCCATTTTTAACCGCTACTAAATCACGTTTTTTTTTTGTAGTGATAGATATGTTAGAATCATCTCATCAAGTGGGAGGTATGCTGCAAATACATCCAAATGAGTGGATGTAAACATGGCAAAGAGGAGCTAGACATTGTAGCTAGAAGCTACATGAGTTAATATTATCATAAGGGCCTATGAGAGGGAGAACCTAGTTAAGAGACAACAATAAGAGGCAAAAGGTTTTTATTGAATGTTTTTTTTCATTGAATTTATGATTAAATTCTTTGTTTTTAGAATTGAATTCAGTATATTCTCTTCTTGTTTTCTTGAACGTTCATGCTAGTTAGATGATATTGTGTTATTATCTTGTTAATATAATTGCTCTTTGATTGAGTGGAAGTTTTTCTGGAATGTGTCTAGAAATCAAAAGGGGAAAGTGTTCAATAAAGACTGTAGTTAAAAGGGTGATGAGCTAACTAGTATGATTGGGATGGGAGTCAATATAGTTGTCTCCTGAACATGAAACTAGTAAACTTATTATCTAATTATCCTTTGTCTTATTTGAACAAATAAGATTTGTATACCATAATCGTCTAAGTGACCAATTATGACCAAGTCTATTTGACTGAGCTTATGAAGACAAGCTCAATAGTGATATCTGTGGAGCTAAAAACTCTCAAATCTCTTTCATTCAAGAAGAATGAGATGTCAGGGACATCCTACCAACTAGTCTTCAACATTTAAAGGTTGAAGCAACCGAAGGATACAAAAGGTTTATGCTATCAAGTATAGAAAGAACAACATTGCTTAAACTTATGTTGGTATGAGCAATGTAATGTTATCCAAGCCGTGTGGATAGTGTTGAAAGATGGTGAAATAGATGATCTTCTTCCATAAAGTTAAAACTAAGTTAAGTTTCAACATAGTGTACTAAGTCCTAACATATTGTTTAGACAACACTTGAGGCAGATGTCAAACTAAGAAGTTGAGACAAACTAAATTCCAAGTTCTTTCTAACAAACAACAAGTGTATGTTGTGATAAGACATCTCCCAGTGAGTGGGAGTGAGCCACGTCTTCCAGTGAGTGGGCGTATACGAAAGTCAAGATTGCCTCTGATATGCATATTGTAACCTTTAGCAATATGATTCGCCACATTGAACTTGAGTGTGAAAGACTGAAGGATTCAAAATACATCAGTCAGACGAACTTAGCTAAAGAGTGGGAGGATTCATCCTCTAAGCCTGAGGGCAAGAAACTTATGAGGTAAAACTTGATTTAGAGGAGGTCAAATGGTTTCTACAAAGATGAAAAGTTACGTTGATAATCCTTAAGGGTTGTAAAAGTAGCAATCCACATGAGTTGTGGATGTTTCAAATGAAGCATATGGCTTTATGTCAAATGCAAAGCAATAAAGAGATAGAATCAAGGGATTTGAACTTGCATGTTAACTCTGCATAGATAAACCACCCTGATTCACTTCATGCAATTGCAACTAACAAAATCACATCTTTGCTATCTCTTTAGTTAAGGATCGATGGGACTATGATTCTCAAATCCTTCATTGGATTTTGATGTTTCTTTTAGGAATAAAAGATTCCATTTCTTGCCACATGTACACATTGATTAAAAGAAATGATCAAACTAGCAAAAGAGTATTTGCTAAATAACGTGTGCTAAAGGGTTAATACTCTTATGAATAAGTTGAGAACTCATTCTACCTGGCAAGAAAGACAAAGAAACATTTTTGAGAAAATCCACTGTAATTGGCATATTATGACGTTAGTGAACTAATGAACGTAAGGGCAAAACACAAAGAGCTTGGTGTTTCGTTAACGTTGTGGACGTTTACTCGAAATACAATAATGTTTACTTGATTTTTGGCAAGTGTGAAGCTGTTAGATAATGGCTGAACTAGTCAAGAATCAGTTAAACTAAAAGGATAAGACCTTTTGAACACCGGTGGAAAAATGACTTTTTAGACCGGTTAAAAATGACTTTTTAGACCGGTTTTGGATCCGGTCTTGATACAGCCGGTCTAAAAAGCCTGTTATTTTTTAGACCGGTCAAGCAACCGGTCTTAAAAATCACTTTTTTAGACCGGTTGTTTGAAGACCAGGTCTAAAAAGTCCAAACTTTTTAAAAATCGGTATAAAATTTTTTTTTTTCAAGACTTTTAAGACCGGTTCTTAAAATAACCGGTCTAAAAAGTACTTTTAAGACCGGTTCTTAGAGAATAACCGGTCTTAAAAGTACTTTTAAGACTGGTTATTCTAATAACCGGTCTAAAAAGTGATATTTTTTTTTAAAAAAATAAATGTGGATTTTTTTTTGTAGTGCTCTACCTGTATCACCCTTTTCACTCTAGACTCTGAACAAAGGGCAATGAGAAACAGAACAAAACAAAGAAAAAAAAAAAAGAAAGAATCATCTTTTTATCATATTCACTCAACTTTTCCATCAATCCATATCTCTGAGATAAGAGCAACTTATCTTAGATTTATTCAATGTAATGAGTTCAAAATTTATTAGATGCTCATCACTTATTCAGCTAATTTCACTTGACATCAAGAGTATAACACACATACAGTTATTGAGTTCATTTTATCGCACAACAATAAATAATACAACTTCTTACCATCTAAATCTTCAGCAACATCTCCACCCTCATTAGTAAAGTTACGAGTTTCAACCTTCAATCAAAAAACAAGCATCATATTGCCCCCATATAATTATATATTCCAATGGCTTCGGCAGAGATTGTGTGCAAAAATATTCTACATATATACTGAATGACTTACTGTCTTCTTCTTCTTCTTCTTTTTTAAACCAGTAAATGGAGTCTCAACCCCATCCGAAACTGCAAAAATGAGAATGAACCATGCATATGCACAGTTAAAGATACCTCAAATGATAACATCGGCAACAATAATAAAAATATCTTTTGGTTTAAATTAGATACCAGACAAGTTTTCTGTCTTCTCAGCCAAGTTGTCAACTAAATCATCAGCATGATCTATAATTGCAACTTTCTTCTTCTTCTTCTTAGTAGGATCAAATGGGGTTGCTAGAGAGTAGAAACATGAATCTAACAACTTATAGATCATAACAAAAAAAAAAAAAAATCCTTGCATAGCTAATCAAACGAAACACAAAGCAAAACAACGTTGTAAAATCATAAATAATTAAAGAGGGAAAGAAGAATACTAACTTCAGGAACCTCCTCCTTCTTATCATCACTTACAATATACTAAAACTAAAAAGACGAAAAGATGCTTCCTTCGTAACAACGCAAGGTTGATGTTCTCTTCTTCAACCTTTTCTAAAATGCTGAGTCTGCACCAAGAAAAGAGGTTTCAGATTGTCTCTCCTTCTTATCATCATATTGTCTTGACCCTAAATTTTTGAATCTCCTCTTTGTCGCGCCTAATCGCACCAAGAAGAGAGGTTTCAAATTAAGAGAGCGAAAATTAGGCGCGTAAAAGAGGAGATTCAAAAGTTTAGGGTCGATATTTTAGACCGGTTATAAATAAAACTGGTCTTAAAAGGGTGAAAAAGTTTTTAAAAAATTTTCATATTTAAAAAAAATCCATATTTTTTTTTAAATATCACTTTTTAGACCAGTTCTTAGAATAACCGGTCTTAAAAGTACTTTTTAGACCGGTTATTATAAGAACCGGTCTTAAAAGTCTTGAAAAAAAATTTTTATACCGATTTTTAAAAAGTATGGACTTTTATTGTTTGATATTTTAGACCGGTTATAAATAAAACCGATCTTAAAAGGGTGAAAAAAATTTTTTAAAAAAATTTCATATTTAAAAAAAAATCCTTTTTTTTTAAAATATCACTTTTTAGACCGGTTATTAGAATAACCGGTCTTAAAAGTACTTTTTAAACCGGTTATTATAAGAACCGGTCTAAAAAGTATGACTTTTAAGACCGGTTATTTTAAGAACCGGTCTTAAAAGTCTTGAAAAAAAAATTTTATACCAGTTTTTAAAAAGTCTGAACTTTTAATGTTTGATATTTTAGACCGGTTATTTATAATAACCGGTCTTAAAAGTTTAAAATTTTTAATTTTTTAAATATTTTGATATTTTAAGACCGGTTTTATTTATAACCGGTCTAAATAATTTTTTTAAGACCGGTTTTTTTTTTGAGAACCGGTCTTAGAAGTTCTATATAATTACAAAACTGCCATCGGTCAAATTTTTTAGACCTTATCCGCTATAACCGGTCTAAATATGGCGGTCTAAAAAGGGAATTTTGTACTAGTGGAACTAACAAGGGTTAAAGACACCCATGTGATTAGTTCAAGCTGCTTTGTGTACAAGAAAAGCATTGTTAGGCAACTATCAATACCTAGAACCCTTCAACATAATAAAGTTGTTGAAATGGAGAAATAGACCTCTCCTTGATTTGATTGTGAACATAACGACATCAATAAGGCTATCAGCCATATATTGGTAGGTAGACTCACAGCTATTATATTCACACTTGACCAAATGCCCTCTATGTCAGTCACGACCTTACCCTATGAATCATGGATGGGCCTTACACTAGGGCCAAGCTCGTTAAGACCATAAGGGTCATCAACTTTATATTCATAATTCTTCATATGAGTAAGGAAGATTAGGGCTAAGGTATACAAGGTATCTCTTTGGGAGATGACATGAGATTTTGACATGACACATCTTCATTAGTGAAAATGATGGCGGTTCAGTGACTGAGAGAAAACCGTGGGACACAACGTTCATGAAACCCAGATTTCCTAGCAGGAAATGAGCATTAATCAAAATAAATCTCTTTAAGAGGTTCACAAGTGACAAGGAATAACCAAGTGTTCCTAAGTTCACTGATCCAAGTGGAAGGATTGTAACCATTTTCACAATGAAAGAGGTAAGAGGTAAGTTATGAGAGAATTACCTCACTTATACATAGGAAAAGAATCCAATGAAATCCACCTCTAAGTAAATTGTCATCTAGCAAATGACTATAAGGGATAGATTCCCCAATGGATTGAATGCTCTCTTCATCATTTAGAATGTGATGATAACTACCTATAAGTGTCTAAAAGACACTAGAAGGACCTGCTAAGATGAATTGCAAAGTGTCTTGTAAGAGGATTTGGATTCTTTTTAAGACAATACATGTTTGGGTAATTTGTCATCTAGCCAAGAGGCGATTGGGAACAAGTAGGTTCTCAAATCTGTTGGGGGCATATAGAACCTAAAACACTTAGTAGCTAAGGGGTAATACAATGGAAGGTTGTCCATTGTGCATTTTAACTCTGAACTTTGGCTATGACAACAAGCTTAGTCTTGAAAATTGCATCAAGATGATGTAAAGACCACCTTCCAATTTGGAATTTTGGAAATTGGATGATGAACTCTATATGAAGCAGCTTAAGGGTTTTGTAGAAACAATCACCCAAATAGTAGTATATGAGGTTTTTCACAAGGTAAAAGTCTCACCAACTTTGAAATAATCGAAGAACACTACATAAGTCCTAAACGGTCTAATGATGATTCTTTGTGAAGTCATCCTTTGTCAAATGACATATGAAACAAGTGTCAAGGGAGTCAAAGGAATAAAGGATCAGAGAATCCTTAAATTCTGAGTTGAGAAAGTCATGGGTTGAACAAATATCTTGAATGACAAGATAAACGGAGATTGCACAAGAAAGATATAGTCTTTTCCACCTAAGACATGTACAAGTGTACTCCTTAGACATCTTAGGATGTCAAACTGTAAACCCATGGACACCCCTGAAGTCAAGGGCATAAACCTAAAGAGGTTACATGTCTTATGAGGAATCCAACATAAGAAAGGTGGATAGAGTCCCATGTGAGACTATAGTTGGTAATATGAATGCACACATTGGTGTACATAAGACCAAATATTTTTTGGTCATACTTGGAAGTTGTTTTTGGTCCTGCTGTAAAATGGGCTATGAGAATAACCATGGATTAAGTTGTTAAGACAACAACTTTCCTTTGAAAGGATACTCCAATACAAGACATAGGCAAATAGTGATAGAGTAAGGAAATATACAAAGTATTTTTTCCTGTTATCTATGGAAATAGAACGTAGGACGTGTTCTGCCATCATTCAAAGTGCCATATGGCTAAAGTAATTCCTATGAGAGATTGGGAATGAATGGTGGATAGAATGATCCAAGCGATAACATCTTATAATGAGGATCCTAAGTATCATAGCAAGGCGAAACATACTTTTTGATATATCTCTATAAGAGATATGCTTTCAAAGAGGGAAAGCGACAGTTTAATGATCTTCTACTAACAGAATGTTGGTAGATCCCCTTAATGAGTCCATAGCTTGATTTTCATTGAGTTAGTGAAAATCTTGGGGCGCAAATAAAATGTAAGGTCGTGAACTTCTTTTATATGAAGATAAAAGAAATAGTATATATGTTATGAGTAAATACATATAAGGTATAAAAGTTTGTATGTCGTACAGGTCAGAAAAGGTTGGTTCACTCACATGAACAACCATCTTCCCATGTTTTGCGGGGGCATGAGAGGGTAAGACGAGCAAATGATCACCATGAGATGGTTAAGAAGAATCTTTGCGTTAGAGTCGCCTCGGTTAGACTGAGATGAGATCTACATGTGTGCATATACACAGAAAATGGATCGAAGCATGAATATAGACCTGTAGCCAGGCAAAGAACTCTTTTTCACAAATGAGATTGTAAAAGAGATATTGTGAAGAAAAAAAAGTTCTAGTTCGAGTATTGAATACATTTTGGAACTAATGTCTGTACGGTGAAAGATAAAGAAATCGACGTACACCGCATCGTAGCATGCAATTCATACTGCATATGTTTAAGAGTTAAACTGCAACACGGGATGTAGGTGAAAGATCCCTGGTTCACTACAGTGTGAGTCCCAGGAAGAAAAAAATCCTTCCACGATGCCCTTAAAACTTAGACGGCATCATGAAAGCTTGGTTTGGTGACAGCTACTTTAGCTGAAGCTCCATGATCACACTCGATTCGGTCAGACAAGTGAAAACTAGAAAAGCGACCAAGTCAAGATGGACTGATGTTTAGTCAAAAAGAAAGATTTACTCCTAGATACATAAGATGTGCTAGTATCTGTGGTCGACCCCTTACTAGCTCTATGTGTAGCTAGTAAGTGCGGATACTATATGCATAGAAGGCAATTTGAGTTAATCAACATATTAACTCAAGGGATTAGATATGCCATGAGTAATATGTATGGGAGAATCTAGGGCATATGAGGCAATGAATATATAGCTTACGGTTATATATAAAGGTTGTCCTTGGATGCTGATCCGATATGAAGGATTTCTAGTATCACAAACACCAAAATCTTAAAGACGTTTTTGCCCACGCAGTCACGGTAGACGCCAAGTATGAAACAAGAAAGAGTAATGCACGCACGTTGGGAGGCCCATCAAGTGCGAGTGGGAGATGTTGGACTTTGGGTCCAAGTTCGCCCTTGATGGGCCAGACTATTTGATTAGGAAATAAGTAGCCTAATCAAATAAGAATAAAATCAGCATAAAATGCATATTGGGGAATAATTTAGTAATAATTATGGATTTGTTAATTAAGGAACAAATCACCATAATTAGGGAATTAATTGAGAATCAATTAATTGCTGTCTTGGAGGGCAAGAAGGTGTGCACACGTTTCCTAATTAGTGGCCTCCATAAACCACTATAAATAGGGTGTGCCTCCTCAATTGCATTTCACCCAGCCATTGAGTTTTCTGGCAATTCTCTTCTCTCCTACCATCTTTCTGGTTTTGGTGATCTGCTGTGCAAATCACAATTAGGCTCTAGTAGTCTAATAATTGTGTGGGCACAATTATGGAGCATTGGAGCCTTGACCCGGATCCGAACATGGATTCACCCAGATACGCCAAATCTCCCTTTAGTTATATTTTTCTTACAGTTGGGAATATTTTTTGTACGAAGAAGACAATTCTTTGGTTAAAAATGTAAAAGACCGCAATCCTTTCAAAGACCATGTCGGCCACAACAGCTAATTAACTAGAGCTTGGAAATTTCTTAGAACAAACACAAGAATTGTGTTGGCGCGTGATTTTTTGTTGTTTACAAGACTTGACTCAAAATCTTTGTTAAGGAACATTAATTACTCCCTCTGGTCCTAATTATAGGATAATATTTGAGAATTGATCTTGGTCCTAATTATATGATAAAGTTCTAATTTTTATCAATTTCTTCCCAAAATACCCCCTATTAATACTTTCTCAATAATAATTAAACACATTAATAATTTAATAAGAGTAGATAGGAAGTTGTTGAGGAAGATTGATGATACTGGATTGTGTGAGAGCTTGGAGAAGTTGTATGTGAGGCAGGAGAGGTACAAAAAAAAAACAGAGAATCAACATAATTAGATGCCATTTTAAATTTTAAATAAAGGTATTTTAGGAAAATAAATATGATTAACTACTTTAACCACTATCCTTAATTTCTCCAAAGTTAGGTAAATATGTCATATAATTAGGACCGGAGGGAGTATTTGTTTAGAAGGGTGATCAGAGTAAAATTTTCAATTATGATTTACTGTGCACAAAATAAATATATAAGATAAGTTTTATGTTCCAAATAAGCACATGAAAGATATGAAAAATCAACCACTATATATAGATGCAGTGAGATCTAGAAATGCTCCTTCCTATTAAACATTAAATAATAATAATGATTGAATAACCAGGAAAATGTTATTATTTTTATAATATATTTTATCAAGGGAAAGTAAAAAAGAGAAACATGTTTTTTTTTTTTTTTTGACCAGCAAGAGAAACAGGTTTTTGTGATACAAATCCAATACAAATTAAATATCCATACAATTTCAGCATATATAAACTCCGACTAGGGCTTACATGCCATAGCGAACCTACGCAATTATTGGTGACATTGAAAGTGTTTATTTATCTATTGTGCCCTGATTCTTTTTTATTACTATTTGATAAAGGTTTTCCCCTCAAAATCTAAAGAGCAAAAGCTTCTCACCTCTTCTAATAAATGTACTTTTCGGGATTTGAATTTGTATTCTCTTTTTTATTAGAGTGAGGCTTTTTACTATTTCAACCAACACAATATGTTGATGCCTTAATCTTATTTATCGTTTATATAAATATTCACTGACATGTGTTTGTCATTTCTTTATCCACCATCTCGCGAAGTGCAAATTAACGTTATTAACACTGATCACTCATCAACAATGGCAATTAGATAATTACAAAAATAATACACTCATCAACAATGTTATTAACACTGATCACTCATCTCGCGAAGTGCAAATTAATGTTATTAACACTGATCACTCATCAACAACACTGATCACTCATCAACAATAGCAAATTAAGCCTTGGATTTACAAAAATATTCTTTTACTTTTAGAGACCCGAACTTAATCCCACTAAATTAATTAGCTAAAATGATACTGTACTTCTTTTTTTACCAACTCATCAAAATAATACAGTACAATAGTATATTTATCTTTAATATATGACTCAAATGATTTTTTTTAGAAATTAAGAAAATTAAATAAGTTAATTAATCAGAGCATATGTTGTGTACCATTTGATTATATACCACTATATAAGTAAGATAAATTAGTTTAGTATAAAAATATAAATATAAATACTTCAAATGACTTTATTTAGCTTCTTTAATCTTTAAAAAAAAATAATTGAATCTTATATTAAAAACTAGATATAATATTGGTTAGGTAATTTATTGTCAAAAGAATTTATTAGTAAGGACAACATATAACCTGTTTTTAATAATAAAGCAAAACGTGTGAGAGGATATGTGTGTATTCAAAGTCAAGTTAGGTTGCATATGCATACAATTAAAAACCAATGGAAGCCTGTTTTTTCAATAACCGGTCAATTTTATTTACGGATGACAATGAAGTACAGTTACTTCTCTATGTACGCATGTTTAAAGGTAAAGTGAGAGATGATAAAGCATAAAAAAAAACAATAATAAAGAAAAAAATAAATTAAATCTTGAAAGATTTCACATTTTTTTTCTGGTTGAAATGGAAGTCTTATTAAATTTTATGTTGTTAGAGTTGCAGAGAGTCTTGTTATTTTAGGTCATTAACCCATACATAAACTTAAAGTCAATACATTGGGTTGTGAAGTAAGGTCTTAGCTCTTAACTGATCTAATGATATCATTAATCTCATATAACATTGTGTTACCCCACTAATATGTTTGTTGAACAATGTTTTGATACATACATACATATTATGGTCTCATAATTCGTATATCATTACTTTAACACTTAGACCTATAAAGGTTGGCTACCACACGCATGTGTGTAGTATTTTATGGCCAAAAAAAAAAAAAAGAATAGTCTTATTAAATAACGTAAATATTGAAAATTCATTCTACTTTCCTTTTGTTGGGGGAAAAAAAAGGGAAGCTAGTCCTCAATCTTAAATTAAATTAATAGGTCTTATGTTGAAGACTAGAGAAGTACCTTCCTAAGGATCAAGATTGAGAAGCAATGGAAGATTATTATATTAATTACTGGAACTCTTGTTAATATACTACTATTAGTGCTACTATACCACATTTTTAAAGTTTCAGAAAACGAAACAAATCACATCCAACGCAAATACATATCCCCAGATGATTTTAGTCATATTTTAATAAAGAAAGGATATTTTAAGGTGCAGTTTATTAAAAATTGAAAACATAGAAACAAATTAAATTGAAGCACTTGAAGAAAAATATTCAGACAAAATTCAATGATAATTGCTTTGAGCTGAAAATTTTAAATAAAAATTACAATCTTTCCCACCCTAGTGAGAACCCAACATTATAGTTATTCTAATCCATTGACCCATAAATGACATAACAACTCAGGCAACAAATATCCCAGTTGTAATTGATAAATGAAGTACGACCATAAACTCGTGATGGCGAAATGCCGAGTAAAGAGAGTTTAAAGTCTAAGCTATAATCCTCGTGGAATGATGATCATGAGAGAGCGCAATAAGTGACTTTAGGATTAAAACTTGAAGAATGCTGCAACCTACATTCCAATAATATCACTCTCTTTTAATCTCAGTTTCCTCAATAATGAACAAGGAGTAATGCTGTTACGAAGTTTTGTGAATATAGCATTACTGTTACTACCATTATTATGAACTCATCTTCCTCTTCTTCATCTCTTCCATTAATGAAGTACTCTTACTGCGCCTTTCTTTTTCTTCTTCTTGCCCTTATTACTTGATGATCATTAATCGTTTGTCTTCTCAATGGTTCCACCACACCCCTTTCTCCTCTATCACTCCACAGATCCATACCAAGTCTGTTGAAATCATGCCCAAACTGAATTGGACTCTTTAAGCAATCAACTATCCTAACAAATGTAAGTAAAGACGCCAAACTTTGTGTCCATTTTCTTGATTATGCTATCTGTGCCAATGGCATCACCACATGTTTGAATCCAACACTGCATATGATGTCACCACATACCAACACCTTCATTCTCACTTTATTCAATGACAGGTTCTCAAGATTGCCCAGGATTGTTGAAGAATGGATTTTACGTACCCACATTCACACAACACCTAAGATTAATATATTCAATCTCAGGGGCATGAGAGAGATGTGAAAGTGCAGTTAGATGTTTTGAATCCCTCAGAAGGATTAAGCATTGTTAAATAAATTAGAGAACTACCCGAACAATTTTAATCAAGAATTCTCTCATGCCAATTAGAACATGAATTGGATAATCGGCATAATGTGCAACTATAGTTTAACAATCAATTTAAAGCTAGTAAACCAAAACCAACATTTGGTTAATAATGTTTTACACATCATTTTATAATCACCACAAGGGAAAAAATATGACACATTAAAAATGAGACCTAGCTGATTTTCATTCCCAAGTTACTGGATATTTTTATTAGGCATTTCAAGTATAACAAGATTTTCAGCACATAAATGTAATGGCACATATGATGGTGGATATTCTTCCCAAATGAAAAATTTTAATTCTTCTAGAAGATAATCCAAATCTCCACAAATATTCAATGATAAAGGCTTTCTCTTATCAAACTTGTAATCTTTAAGGACTATCAAGTTAAACATCTTTTGAAAATCACTTGCCCTCCATGTAATCCTTTTTATCTTGTTTGTGTCCAATGACAAACATCGAATTGCCTCAATCTCCTAATATATAATAGCAAATCAAGGGAAACACAATTATCATTGCCTAAGAAAATGACCAAAAACATAATGCACAACAATTAAATATCCAAATTAATTACCACGTTGTGCATTATATTCAAAAATTCTTGCTATTCATATTTCCCTTTTTAATAATAAATGAATTCTAAAAACTCAAACATGAAGAAACACTCATATGTATATCTGCATACTTGCATGCGCAGATATTTAATATGAGTAATTATACTTGTCATACATAAATTTTTAATAATTTCATAGAGAATTACCGAAGATTGCAATGAATAAGAAAAAAACCATCAGGAAAATAAATGACAACAAAATAAAATATTAAGAAAATATATAATATAATAAAAATAAAAAAATAAATTATTACCTTGTCAATGTTGAAAACATCATAAATATCCCCGTGCCTCCATAGTCGAAAATGGGTTTTTCTGGGATAGAGAGCTTGAGAGGAGAGGGAAAGAGACGAAGAGCTGTCGCCACCATCGAGAACTTCATTCTTCACCACCACCGGCGTCTTCTCCACCATTAAGACGGCGAGTAATTTGTCAGACACCAGAAACCAAAGCAGCGTCGACAAACTTGAGAATGGAGAGCTTGAAGGTAACGACATTTGCAATGACGGAGAACACAGAGATAGCGTCAGCGACCTTCTCTTCCTCTTCCACCATCCCTCCCCCCCCCCCCCCCCCGGGTCAGTTCCTCAATGCCATCGTTGGCGAACTTCAGAGCTACGAGAGTGAGAGGAAGTTTGGACCATCGATATGAAGCTTTTGAAAACAGAGGAGACAAAGTCATGAGACTTGAGTCTGAGTTGCAATTTCCATTCTAAGATTCTCCTTTCTCTCTTTCTATGAATTTTCTGGCAAGTTCATGATTTTCCGGGGACATTCTAAGCTGTGATTATTTTAAAGAATGAGAGGCTGATTCCTTTGCTTTTTGGTGATGGAGATTTATGATTGAGCTCAATGAAATATACAGTGGAGTTTTTCTATCATTCTATCTAGAGTAATATATTTAGATTTTTTAGTTTTAAGAAATATTGTATATGATTCTGGAACTGAGATTGTTGTTAATTTGATATTTATAGTTGCGATTGGATTTTATAGTGTGAAGATTATATATGTTTGATTTTTTTTGTGGTTGCAATGAGATTATGTTAATTAGTGTATTATTGTTTAGTTAATGTGGTTGATTTGTGCCTTTGAGGGGTTGTTTAGCACTTAAATTCAAGAAGACTCATGTTGCATCGTTCCAATTTCAATTACACATTAGGTGATTTTAAATAATATCTCAATAGATAATAGTTAGCTATGTATGTCAGAGCTATTATTAATTGAGAATATTGGATTCAAGTATTTCCTTAGAGTTTTTCACAAGACTTCATAAATTTTAACTCTCATAATCTTTTTAAATAAAGATAATCACTTTCTTCATTATCAAGAGCATCTAACATTCATATTTTCAAATCCAATTACATTCACTCCTACACCATTTTTATAGAAAAGACCAAAAATAATAATTTAGCTTTTAATTAAATTACATTACCCTTTTAGCTATTAATTTGCAAAACTCAAAACCAATTTCCTCTTGTTTTCATTGTATTTGTATGGCATTTATATTACTTAGTAATCAATAATCTTAAATTTGCCTATAAGCAATCATTGTTTAATTTTTAATTGTGAACCCTAATTAACGTATTATTGTTTAGTTAATGTGGTTGATTTGTGCCTTTAAGAGGTTGTTTAGCACTTAAATTAAAGAAGACTCATGTTGCATCGTCCCAATTTCAATTACACATTAGGTTATTTTAAACAATATCTCAAAAAATAATAATTAGCTATATATATCATAGCTATTATTAATTGAGAATATTAGACTCAAGTATTATTTTAGAATTTTTCTTAAAACTTAATAAATTTTAACTCCATAAGCTTTTTAAGTAAGGATAGTCACTTTTTTCATTACCAAAAGCATCTAACATTCATATTTTCAAATCCAATTACATTCACTCCTACACCATTTTTATATAAAAGACAAAAAATAATAGTTTAATTTTTAATTAAATTACATTACGCTTTTAATTATTAATTTACAAAACCTAAAACCAATTTCCTCTTATTTTCGTTGCATTTACTTGACATTTATATTACTTAATAATCAATAATCTTAAATTTATTTATACTTAATTCTTGTTTAATTTTAAATTGTAAACCTTAAATAGAGCTAGAAAAACGGGACGAACTATTAAATTTTGGCCTCTCAAATTTTCTTTATTAAAATAGTTAGTCCCTATCATTTTAAAAGGATCTAAAGGACCTAGATGGCACTAATTTTCCTGATTTGTTGCTAACTCCGTTAATTTTACCGACATGGTTACATGATTGTACAGGATGATAGGTAAATAATGCATTTATAAGTTGGTGAGCTGGATAGATAATTTAAAAATTAAAAAAAAAAAGGGGGGAAAGAAACAGAACCCAAATCGCACCACCGGGAAGAAGATTGAAGAGGAGGAAGGGAGCGATGGATGCAACGTCGATGAAGAAGATTGAAGAGGGAGGGGCGCCACATGGGGGTTGACGAAGCTTCACCGCCGTGTCGCTCCTCATTAATCTCGAAAAATCCTTCCCCAGCTCCTCCCCCTTCCACCATGAACGGTCTGCAATCACAAACAAATAATCGTGGAGAACCACATCCAGATTTCAAACAAAAATCACATGTTCTGATTCACGATTTTTATTGTGCACTCATGTTCTGAATCAAAACCACATCCAGATTTCAAACAAAAATAAAAATCACAGACTGGAACCATCATTGAACATTCACCAGATCAACAAATAAAAAAAATTTAAAAGTACATCTGAATTGAACCCATCACCCATTGAAGATAAAAATCGTAAAGGAGCAACAGTTAGAAGCTATCGCTCGACGTCTCAGCCGTCGATTTTATTGTCTCAGATCTCTGAGCTCGCCGCCGTTACCCTTTTTAATTTGCCGTCGCAGATCTTAGGAGAAGTTAAAGAAGCTCTACGTCGCCAACATAAATAACAAGATCAATGAGTGAAGCGCTGTCCTCCGTCACCTTCTCCGTCCTCCACTGTTTTCGTCGTATTCTCGTCGATCTCATCATCTCAGAACTCAGATCCCAGATCCCACCACCGTTGCAATTTTGTTTTGCAGTCGAAAATCTAAGGAGAAGCTAAAGCTCTTTGTCGCCGTCATCAAAAACAAGATCGAGTGAAGCGCAGTCCTCCTCACCTTCGCCGTCCTCCGCCGGAAATTGTCTTGCGCCATTGAAGAGTTTTGATGTTGGGTCGCGCGATCTGGGGTTTCGGATCTGTTTTCATTTTTTATTTTAAAATTATATATCCAACTCACCAACTTATAAATGCATTATTTACATGTCATCTTATCCTGTCATCTAGTCATGTCATTGAAATAAAGGACTCAGTGACACACCAGTATAATTAATGCCGTTAACTTTGGCCCTAAGCTCTTTTAAAATTAGAGGGACTAATTATTTTAATAAAGAAAATTTGATGGGCTAAAGTTTTAAGGACCAAAAATAGATTTAACCCTATTTTTTTGATTAATCCAGTTATAATTGTAAACTCACAACTCACATCCAATTAGTCCAAACACTAACTGATTATAATATTGTATGTTATATAAAAAGGCCTCTTCACTCAAAATTATTTTTTATGCGTAAAAATATTATCACAACTGGATACAAAATAAATCATGATAGATTATTTTAATTTATTATAATACATTGATCAAAATGAATTTATAATTACTGGAAAAAAAATTAATTTATAATTAAGTTTATTAAATTTATATATTTATGTCAAATACCCGCTTTTATATATCTTTTTCAACAACTTTTCTCTTATTTACTTCCCACCAAGTTGATAACCCCAAATTAATATAAGGGCTAGTTTGAGAAAGTGGTGGAAAAGTATTTTTAAGTAAATCAAAATAAAATTTATCTCACAAACTTACCTTTTATACCGTAAATCATATTAAAAAATAGTTTCTATTACTAATCCAAACGGGCATTAAGTATTAGTATTTAGTAACTTGCCAATAAAAAATGTTAATTAGGTAATTTGTTTGGGGTGAAACAACAATAACCTGTTTTTAATTATAAGGAAAACGCGTGAGAGGATAGATTCGCAAGATTGAGAAGCAAAACATTATTAAAAGTGAAGTAGAAAAAAATTATACTAAACATCTTTTCATTTTTGCAATTTTTATGGCTACGTTGATGACAGTTACGGCTTCAGAAGTCAAACCAAAGAGTTGTTATCCTTCAAAAGAACGAAATTCTAGAAAAGATAAAGGGACTTCCCCTACGTATCTTGCTATAATGAAGACGCGTGATAGGGAAGATTCGCCTGATTTTAAAAAATATTGATAGTCAAATTAGACAGTATAGAATTAAAAACTATTAAAGTCTCATGATAGTTATATGTACTGAGAGATTTAGGATAATAATCAAGTTATGCCTGTGTGATTTTCTGTTTTTTAACTTTTTTTCAGAAATTGTTTTATAATACAAGTTTTGAGGAAAATAAAAAAAAAAAAAATCCATTTGGATGATTTATTGTTTTGCAAAAAAAAAAAATCATATTTGAGAATAAAAAAATATAGAAAACTGATTAAAATAATTATTCTTAAAATCAGCTTGGAATCTTGGATGAGCCCCTAGTAGACTGGAGAGTAGAGATGAAATGCGGATTAAAACATGACAGTGGTAAGTTCAAGTTTAAGAGATGAAAACTCATGTCATTAAACGTTAAAAAAGAAGATAGGACTTCTCTCCACTTATTACCCAATTTTACAGAATAAAAAAAATAAGAAAACAGAAAAATTGTCCTTTTTATTTTTTGAAGCCCATTGTTGTTTCTTGTTTTAAAAAGCACTTACGTTAAAAAAAAAAATTACTAAACAAGTTCTTTTTGTTTTGCTTTGAAAAATAAAAAATTGTCTTTAGGATGGGAAAACAAACAAGCCCTTAATTTTTTCGTTGTTAAAATTAAAAGTTAAAAGTGAAGTTAGTTTTGATTGTTATCAAAACTCATTAGAAGTTTTAGCACATAGATTTAAACTTACTTGTTAGTCCATTGGTTTCTGAGGTAGCGTCTTAACTTATATTATTAGTGTTACTCGTACCATATTTTCAAATACTTCAAAGTTTATTTGGAAGATTAATAAATCACACCGATCATAAATGCATCACCCAAACAATTTTAGCCATTTTATTAAAAAGAATTTTTTGATGTAAAATTTTTAAAAAAATTAAAATTGATATAGTTTGGGAAGTATTATAAATTTTCTGATGTGTGGGGACTGGGGGTGTCTTTTGGCGCAAATCGATGAGGGGTTTGTTTGCAACGAAATTATGAATAGAACTAGGGCTCCGTTTGGTCAAGAAACTATGCCTTTTTAATCTATATATCTCATTGATAAAACGCTCATAACACAAAAGCAAAAAAAATATTTATGAATAAATGTTTAAGAAATTACTTTTGCATCCAAGAAAAAGTTTATGGTTATTTTTGCACTTTTGGTATTAATTAATGGCTATTTTAACACTTTAACATTGTGTTGAAAAGTTCACATTAACGGACGTTAACATCATGGTTACTTTTGCCCTCTTTTATAATGTTTATGGTTATTTTTGCTCCAAAAATTAGTTCATAGTTATAGTTGGATTTTTCACAAAAGTTTATGGTCATTTTAGCATCTTTACCCTTGATAAAATCATGATATAATATTCCATATTTATAATGTACCAACGCAATTTTTTTAATTTTGTTAACTTCAAATATTTCAGGTAAAAAAAACTTCAAATATTTATTTTTGGTGAAAAAGAAATAGAACGATCAAATGCAATTCATTTTTTGAATGTGATTTTTTTATTTTATTTTATTGTGCGTTAAATTAAATTGTTTCAATCATCACATTCGCACTCAAGATGTGTGTAATTATAAACATTTATTAAAATCAAATTAGGGAAAAGTGAAAATTAACATACAAACAATAAATAAAGTAGCAATTATATACATTGTTGTTAAAATCGCGCTTCAACTCGTAAAATCGTACGAATTTACGCTTGCACCTTCCCCTTACGTGTCGATTCAGTGACAAACTCGGAAGAACAAAAAAACATAATGACTTGCAAGTGAAATCGCAAACTCGCAACAAGATCGCGATATAATAGGTTCTTTACGAATTCGACTATGAGGTTAACTTTCTCATCTTTTCTTCAGTTTCTCTCTCACCACCACAGAATATATTGTCATACTATATTTTATTCAACTCCACGGTCAAAATCTAGAAATACTATATTTCAGGCCTTTTACCATTAAATAAATAAACCCCATATCATGAAAAAATGATAAAAATCAACTCTATTCAATTACATTATATTAGTAACAAAAGCAAATAGTGTTCTTTCAGCTTCTGGAATTTTTTTTAACTACTAGTTTATTTTTATTTACAAATAGAAGGATTTGAATTTATATAATTTAGACATGTAATATTAACAATTTTTGTTTATAAATATGTTTTTTATTTTGTTATTTGTTGGTGGTTTAATTTGGTACTATGTACTACTACCTCTCATCCTTAATATAAGAGCTAATTGACTTTTTTTTTTAGAGATTAAGAAAGCTAATTAAGTTACATTAAAGTACTTATATTTATTATTTTTCTTCAAACTAATTTTCCTAACTTATAAACTAATATATAATCTAATAGTTCACAACATATAGTATGATTAAATAATTTATTTATCTTCATTAATTTCTCTAAAAAAAAGTGAACTAACTCTTATATTAAGGACTGAGAGAGTGGGATATATATAAGAATTGCTTCCAATAAGAGGATACATGCATTTATAAAATGGAATTAACTTGTCATATATATATATTTCTCAAATATATTAATTTACGCATATATTAAATTAAATTTTGATTTATTTTTAATATCAATTATTTAGATTTGAAATACATTTAAACCAATTATTTTTTATTATTTTTGTATTTTAATTGTTTAACTATATACTTTTAATACATATTTATTGATATAGATAAACTCTTACGATTTTACGACTCGAGTTTACGATTCAAGTTTACGCCACTGTCACGAGTTTGCTTAAATTCGCGAGTTTGACAACCTTGATTATATATATATATATATATATATGTATGTATGTATGTATATATAAGATTGACAATATTTTATTTATAGAAAAATATTTGGGAAAAAGGAGTTGAATTGAATATGATAAGTTGCGGTTCCCAACACGAAAAGAGAGAGAGACTCGTCATGCTCTAGAAAATGAATAGTTGCAGTTGGCTACTGAGATTCTAATGTGAGCAATATCATAATATCCATACAACTACTCACGAATATGATCACCCCCTTAATAAAATCAACTATTCTATCTAACCCCGCTTCCTACTAATCCTCGCTTCTAAACTTGCTTCACAACGGCCAAAAGACCCAAGCATTATGGAGTCAAAAATAGAATTAGGAGACCTCCTAACACTGCCAAGCGAACAAATGAGGTAACCAGTAGAAGAAAATGTTGAGCCACGTTGTAGGATCGCGTCCAAGTCATAATTGATATTGAGTATCAAACGAAACTTGGGTTGCCTCCCAAGAAGCGCTTAGTTTATAGTCTTTAGCTTGACTCTTCACTTTGGTCACTCTTCATTTGATAAGTAGATGGTGGATACCAGCTTATCCACATCTCATCCCCAATAGTGCTTCAACCGTTGACCATTAGCCTTGAATCTCTCTCCCTTTTCATTCTCCAGCTCCACATCACCATATTTTGATGCTTGAACCACCTTGAATGGCCTAGACAATCGAGACTTGAGCTTTCCGGGAAAGAGCCTCAGTTTGGAGTTATAAAGAAGAACAGTTTGACCATGTTCAAAGCTCTTAGGAATGATTTTGCTGTCATGGTCCCTCTTTGTCTTCTCTTTGTAAATCCTTGCACTCTCATAAGCGTTTAAGCGGATTTCATCTAACTCATTGAGTTGAAGTAGCCTCTTTTCTCCCACAGCTCGTGGATCAAAATTTAGCTTCTTGATAGCCCAATAGGCTCCATGTTCCAATTCCGCCGGTAGATGGCATGCTTTTCCAAACACCAATCGATATGGAGACATACCAATAGGCGTATTATAAGCCGTTCTGTAAGCCCACAAAGCATCATCCAACTTGGAAGACCAGTCCTTCCTAGTAGTGTTCACCATCTTCTCAAGAATGTTCTTGATCTCCCGATTGGAAATCTCAGCTTGGCCATTTGTTTGGGGGTGGTAGAGCAATGCCACTTTGTGTCACCATATTTCTTCATCAAAGCTTGAAATTGATGATTGGAGAAGTGTGATCCACCATCACTCATAATTGCTCTTGGTGTGCCAAACCTTGTGAAGATATGTTTCTTAAGGAATTTCAGCACCGTCTTGGCATCATTAGTCACACATGCCATAACTTCTACCCATTTTGATACATAATCCACTCCAACTAAAATATATTCATTGTTGAAAGACTTAGGAAACAGACCCATAAAATTAATCCCCCAAACATCAAAGAGTTCAACTTCTAGCATGTCTAGATATGTTCCCCACTCTTTGGCACCAATCACATTTGAGGACAAAAGCATAAGCATCTTTAAATAAAGAAGGCCAATAAAACCCACTCTGAATGACTTTCGCAACGGTTTTCTCTCCTCCAAAATGGCCACCATACTCAGACGAATGACAACAATGCAGAATGCACTCTTGTTCATTTTCTGGGACACACCTTCGAATGAGTTGGTCGGGGCACCACTTGAATAAGTAAGGTTCATCCCAAAAGTACTTCTTCACTTCATGCAAAAATTTACACTTTTGATGAGAGTTGAACTCTGGAGGTAACACTCCACAGACCAGGTAATTTACAAAATCGGCAAACCATGGTGTAGATGAATGATCAACGAAGAACAGCTGTTCATCCGGAAATGATGCTTGGATCATGTCAGAATTATCAAGTTGAGTCTCGGTACTCAACCTTGATAGGTGGTCGGCTACTTGATTCTCTGTACCTTTTCTGTCAATGATGTTTAGGTCAAACTCTTGAAGTAAGAGCACCCAGCGAATTAGTCTAGCCTTAGAATCCTTCTTGGTGATTAAGTACTTTAGAGCTGAATGATCAGTGTAAACAGTAACCTTAGTACCTACAATATAAGGTCTAAACTTCTCACATGCATAGACTATGGCAAGTAGCTCCATTTCAGTGGTGGTATAATTGAGTTGGGCACAATCAAGAGTTTTGCTAGCATAATATATAGGGTGAAAGATTTTCCCTGCCTTTTGCCCAAGAACAGTACCAACGGCGTAATCACTCGCATCATCCATGATAATAAAAGGTAAAACCCAATCTGGAGCTACTAGGATAGGAGCTGAAATGAGACGCTTCTTTAATTCTTCAAAAGCTTGTAGACACTCATCATCAAACTTGAATTCCATATCTTTCTCCAATAGCTTAGAAAGGGGTTTGGAAATTTTTGAGAAATCCTTGATAAACCTCCGGTAGAACCCGGCATGTCCAAGAAAACTTCGGATAACTTTTACATTAGTAGGCGGTGGTAATTGCTCAATAATAGCAATTTTAGCCCTGTCTACTTTCAACCCTTTCTTGGATACTCTATGGCCAAATACAATGCCTTCTTACACCATGAAGTGACATTTCTCCCAATTGAGAATCAAGTTTTCCTCTTCACATCTTTTAAGCACCGCATCTAAATTCTCCAACACGAGTCAAAAGATGGACCAAAGACAGAGAAATCGTCCATGAATACTTCAATGGTCTTCTCAATCATATCAGCAAAAATGGACATCATGCACCGTTGAAATGTGGCTGGCGCATTGCATAGTCCAAAGGGCATTCGTCTGAAAGCAAAAGTGCCATATGGACAAGTAAAGGTGGTCTTCTCTTGGTCTTCTGGGGCTATGGCAATTTAGTTATAACCGGAATATCATCCAAGGAAGTAAAAGTACTCCTGACCTGCTAGCTTGTCCAACATTTGATCTATGAATGGCAAAGGAAAATGATCCTTTCTTGTAGCAGTGTTGAGCTTCCGATAATCCATACACACCCGCCAACCAGTCACCGTGCGAGTGGGCATTAGTTCATTTTGGGTGTTAGCCACTACAGTCATGCCACCCTTCTTAGGGACACATTGGACTGGGCTCACCCATGAACTGTCAGAAATAGGGTACACAATTCCAGTAGAGAGCCATTTGAGGATTTCTTTCTTGACCACTTCTTTCATGATTGGATTCAAGCGCCTCTGATGCTTTATAGAAGTTTTATGATCATCTTCTAACAAAATTTTGTGCATACACATCGAAGGGCTTATTCCCTTAATATCCGCTATTGTCCAACCTATGGCCTGCTTGTATTCTTTTAAAACTCGTAGGAGCTTCTCTTCTTGCAAATTAGAAAGATCGAAAGAGACAATCACCGGTAGAGTGTTGGCATCCCCCAAGTAAGCATACTTGAGATGAGATGGTAAAGGCTTTAATTCAAGCGCTGGTAGCACTTCAATAGAGGGCTTCAAAGGAGTACTCAATGCCTCAGCCACCTCAAGTGGCTCAAAATTCCTTTGTCTTGAGTGAGGGAATGCCTCCATACGAAAAAGGTTTTCAATAACTTCTTTATCAAATTCATCCAAACTTTTCTCCCCAATTAGAAATGCCTCTAAAGGGTCTTTGATCATAGGAGCATATGACTCTTGAGGAACGAGCGAGTCCAATATATCAACAAATGAGCAATGAGCTAAATCATCATGGAACTTCAAGGATTTTGGCATGTTAAAGATCACTTTTTAATCATCCACCCTCAAAGTAATTTCACCCTTCTCCACATCAATAAGAGTTCTTGATGTAGCTCAGAAAAGACGGCCTAGAATGAGCGGGATCTTCCAATAAACCTCACAATCAAGCACCACGAAGTCTGCTGGGAAGATGAACTTGTCTACTTTCACTAGGACATCTTCAATGATTCCTCTAGGTTTATAAATACTCCGATCAGCAAATAGAAGGGTTACTGTGGTAGGCCTTGGCTCTCCTAACCCCAATTGGTTAAAAACGGCTAAGGGCATCAAGTTGATGCTAGCACCTAAGTCACATAGGCTTTACTATTGAAGTTTGTTCCAATATTGCAAGGAATATAGAAACTTCCCGGATCCTTCAGCTTGGTGGGTAACTTCCTTTGGATCACTGCACTACATTCTTCGGTTAATGCCACAGTTTCAAATTCATTGAATCGCCTTTTCTTGGACAACACATCCTTTAGGAACTTGGCATATTTAGGCATACCCTCTAAAGCTTCTGCAAATGGAATGTTTACATGTAGTTGCTTAAACATGTTCACAAACTTTTTGAATTGTGCATCTTCCTCCTTCTTCTTGAATCTTTGAGGGAAGGGTAGTGGAGGCATGATAGTGGAGGTGGTTGGCTTGCTCTTCTTCTCATTATTCAACTCTTGTTCCCTCTTCTTACTCTTGCTAACATCATCCAACCCTCCTTCAGTTTGCTTTCTCTTCTTAGTTTCATCGTCTTCCACCATATTTTCTTGAGTCATGACTTCTTCCTCTTCAATCTCAATGTCCTCTTGCTCAGCTTGCTATGATCCAGTTGTGCTCGAGTTAGGCATGTTTGGAAGCACCTTACCACTTCTCAAATGAATGGCCTTGCATTCTTCTTTTCCACCCCGCTTTGGATTAGGGATAGTGTCACTTGGGAGACCATTTCGAGCCATGGCATTTACTTGTATTGCTAATTGTCCCACTTGAACTTCAAGGTTATTAATAGCATATTCATAAAGAGAAAAGGTAGCCTTACTCTCACCCCTTAAAGATTCTACCTCTAATAAGATCCGGGCCAACATCTTGTCCATCTTAGATTCTTCTTCTTTTATAGGAGCTTGCCTTGATGGCAATGGAAAACCTGGTGGAGGAACCGGCTTGGTGCCAGAAGTAGACTCATGTGGGGGCTCAAGGTGTTACCTTGACTCCAAGAAAAGTTGGGATGAGCTCTCCAAGCACGGTTGAAAGCTTGTGAGTATGGATTACCTTGAGAAGGTTGAAATCTGCCCATATAGTTGACAGATTCAATGCCCATATAAAGGGGGCAATTATCAGGCATGTGGACGTCGTTGCATTACTCACATACAATCGAAGTAGATTGAACATAATGCACACCCCGAGAAGTGCCCTTATGTATTTGAGACTCTAAGACATCAAAACGCTTATTCAGCGCGGATAAAATTGTGGCAATTTGTGATGAAGAGTCGTCTTTTGTGTTGAGTAGGGCTGGGGTAGTCCTTCTATCATTGCCTTGGGTGTTTTTTGCAGATAATTGATCCCAAAAGTCTAAACACTTCATTGACAGGCACATTCCAGTAACCTCCATTAGTCATAGAGTCTACCATCGCCTTAGATTGAGGGTTCAAGCACGCGCAGAAAATTTGGATCACTACCCATTTGTCCACCCCATGATTAGGGCATTGCTTCATTAACATTTTGTATCTTTCCTAAGCGGCATACAAATGCTCATCCGGCTGTTGTCTAAAACTTAGAAATTCGTCCCTTGCTTTCACTGATTTATCATCGGAGAAAAATCGAGCTCTAAATTTCGCTTCAAGATCAGCCCAAGGAGTTATGGATCCTTCTGGGAGATTGTTGAACCAATCTCTAGCTTTTCCTTATAGAGAGAGAGGGAATAGCCGCAACCTCAGCACATCTTGGGGGACTCCATTATGCTTGAAAGAACCACACACCTCCAAGAAGTACATCAAGTGCTTGTTGGCGTCTTCATTATAAAGACCATGGTACAACCCATGCATTTACAACATTGTGATCATCACCGGTTTGATCTCAAAAGTGTTTGCTTGCATCTCCGGAATTCGAATGCAAGATTGATTGAGTGCCTCGCATATTCCGGCTGGCTAAGTCATTGACGGTGGCTCTATCATACTCATCCGCCATTGTTTCAGCTTTAGATTCCTCTTCAAATTCAGATTCAGTTATCTCTGACTTAGATTCTGCTACTGATTCAGTTTCTTCTTCAATGTGCGGTATTCCGTCAAGTGCCACTATCAATCCGTCCAAGTGCAAATGTTGCATGTACTGAGCTGGTACCTACAAAAGGCACAAACTAGCAAGTATCAAACTAAAACAAACAAAATTTAATTTAGAAAATAGTGAAAGAAAAATTATAAACCTAACTAAAAACCCAAGCGAAATCTACTAACACAAGCCTAAGGTCAACTAAAAGATTTGTTAAACCAATCCCTGGCAACGGCGCTAAAAACTTGTTCGCCTCCGCAAGTGCACGGATCATGTCAAGTAATAAAGTGATAAGTAAAGATCGTTCCCTCGAGGATTTGAGTAACAAATTAGTCAAGTAATATGTTTGGTGAATTCGATTAAGTTAAGCAAAAACATGTTGTTGTGTGTGGAAAAATGAATTTCAAAAGATATATTTGAAAAGCTAAAAGTTGCTGAACAAAACTCAGAGTTGTATGATTTCAATCAAGTATAATAGGCCTAGGATTACTCATCCCCTTAGTATTTCATAAATTTACTTCTTTTCCTCTTCAAGGATCCTTTTCATGGGGTATATATATGTCAGTTTAAGATTCTAAAGCGTATGATTAAGCTCTCTCAAATCATAACCAATTGCATATCGTCTATTAGCATGCACAATCTCTTGCTACAGCTAAGAGAAGATATTAATTACATACCAATCTTAATTTCACAATGCTAGGTTAATAACTATATCTCTATGTTACTAACAAACCATCCATTTAGTTATAAACTTCAAGTCTAGCATGATTTCACTCCAGTTCTGCAATTAAATTAACTCTCTCAAGCTTAATTTAACTGAACACATCATCCACAGTGATGGCCAGTCACATACAGCAGTAAAGACGGAATGAAATCAACATATATATGCCATTAGATCCTTAGAGAAGAAAAGAAACAAGTTTAATCCATACAAAGGATCAGAAACAATCCTAGAAAGGGACTCTAGCTATCCATGTTCACAAATGATTCACAGACATAAGCTCTCATTACAACCATATCAGAATTACAGAGAAGAAATGGAAGAAATACAGAAAAACCAGAGAATCTGAGCTGAAATCTCTGCAAATCCTCAATCTCTCCGTGATTCTCCTTGATTTCAAGCACACCCAAGCTCAGAGGATGTTCTCAGCCGCCTCCTAGGTCTTTCCAAATCTGGGATCCCTTCTTCAGCCTCTGGTTTTCGCTTTTATAGTCACTAGGAAGCAAAATGCACAACAGCATTTTCGAGGGTTGGCCGCAGCCATGAAATCTGTGGGTCGCGGCCAGTGAGCTTCTGTCTATCTTTGGGCCACAGCCCATGGATTCTTGGCCGCGACCAGTGGCTATCTGACCTCATCTTGGTCATGGCCCATGGATGCTAGGCCGCGGCCCATGGATAGGTTGGCCGCGGCCAGTCATCTCTGAAGTTCAGCTTCCTCTCTTTTTCTGCTCTATTCTCATCCCTTCTTGCCTTTCCTTGGCATGATTGATGGCTCCAACTTCCTTTCACCTCCTTCTCATTGCATTTGGCTCTCTCTGGTCCAGCTATGACTGAATCTGTATCCTTTCAACACAAAGAACTCACAAACAATCACAATTAAATAGTCATAGCAGTTAGTGATATATTTCCTCCACATTTGCATTCTTTTTGTGCCCAGCATGAGTAGAGCACATTTCATCAACTTGAGCACTCTCGGACGCCCACTAATATACCCAAAGTGAGGGAAAAATAGGATGAAATGTGTAATTCTGACAAGAATTTCATGAGGTTAACATCCATCCACCCATAATTCATCATAGAAAATGTCTCCATCCCTTTTAATTTCTTTAAACAAAATCTCCACTCCATCCAAATATTCCTTCCCAAACAATTTAAAAATTCTTTTAGTATAAATCTTTGATGTATGGTATAAAGTCTTATTCCTATTGATAGCACATGAAGGAGTGGCTTCACAATTGTGAAAATCTTCTTCACTCTCAAAGCTTCTCCATTTTTCTACCATCTTCTTAAAAGCTAAGAAAAATTCTGTCAGAGGAGTCTTTTTTGTAGATATTTCTCCCAAAACACTATTAGTGCTCTCACTCCTTTAAGATGATTTTATATTTGCAGAAAACATATCTTGACCAAATACAGTCAACCATTTATGCCTAATTGTATATACATTCTACTCAACCAACTATGGTCACTGAGGTTAAATTTCCGAATCATTTCATCCCATGTGCTTTCAAATTCCTCTTTTGAATCACACATTTTCAAGCACTTTCGAAACAACAACTAAAATTCACTATTACAATTCAGAGAACCTAAATGAGATGGAGCATTTTTTGATATATGCCACAATCATAAGCGATGTGTGTATTAGGAAGCATCTTTTCAATTGCTTTAGCCATGGCAGCATCTTGATCAATGACAATAGTTTGTGGGGGTCTATTTCCCATAGATTTTAGAAATTGTTCAAACAACCATTTAAAGGACTCTGTTGATTCATTCATCAAAAAAGCACAACCAAACATTACATTTTGCCAATGATGATTTATTCCAACAAATGGTCCACAAATTAAATCATACTTAGTAATATGATAAGTTGTATCAAAAACCACTACATCTCCAAAATAATCATAATGATAACTTTGTAATCCTAAAATATTGGATCTTTAGCATGATAACTTTGTAAGAGGTGAACTAGACTTTGTAAGAGGTGAACTAGACTTTTTCAAATTGAACACTAATAAAATATTGGATCTTTAGCATGATAACTTTGTAAGAGGTGAACTAGACTTTTTCCATCCCCAACTTCTGTCAATTTTAACTTTTGCCTATTGACATAATTTAAAAAATCTTTCTTAGAAAATCCAATATTATCAAATCCAAGTGTTTCTTCACCTAAATAGCTCCAAACATCCTTGGTTCTGATTCCGGCATTGACCATAGAATTAATAAGCTCACCCTTAGCTATAGGAATATTCCTAGCTGAACGCATAAGGTGCCTGTGCTCTTGTTTTACAAATTCATGGTTATGCTCAGTAATTAACTCAATGATCTTCCACAACCCAACTAACTGAACAGTAAACCGAACAATGGCTTGACAATTTGTCCTTGCATTCATTTTAGTAAATGAACTACTGCTACCTTCTTCTAAATATTTAGACCCTTCTTTTGAACAAACACACCCCCTTGAACAAATATTTTTAGTTCCAGAAATATAGGTTTGTTTCCATGTTCTTACAAAAAAACCCATATGATGTGCATATTTTGTAAATAAATCATAAGCCTCTTCTTCATTGTTTACAACTTGACCCAAGTAAATTTCTAACTCTAATTCATTTACCATGTCCATTCTGTACAATATTAAAACTAATTAAAAAGACACCTAAAACAAATCTTCAATAATAGTTTATAAACTAAATAATAAAGAAACAAAGACAAAGAATCAAAATCACGGTCAAAAATCAGATTAAAAGCAAATTGCAAACAATGAATTCAAGCTGAGTAAAAGCAACCTTAGAGCCTAAAAGGTTCCAACAAAAACTCATTTGCCATCTCATTGGCGTGCGAAAACAAAGGCAATGTGTAGATATGTGATGTGAGTTTCTTAATTTAATTGATTAAATAATTAAAGACAAGAGATATAAAAGTAACATGATTAGTAGCTGCAGTTCTTACCTTTGGTATTAAATTTACAGCATAAAATATAGTGCTTTGCTGTTGATGCCGCCTAAGTCAATGGGCACCAGATGCGAAACTGAAGAATGAGAAGTACTGGTTCTTGAAAGATTGGTTGGGTTAGGGTTATTCGATCAATTTGGTATTAGAATTTTGGGATGTGTTCATTAGGTTTTGTGTTTCTTTTCAATTTGGTGTTGGAATTTTGTGATGTGTTCATCAAATTTTTGTTTTCCTTTTCAATTTGGTGTTGGAATTTTGGGCGCGAATGTATTGTTCAGTTTTTGTTTTTCTTTTTAAATTAAGAAGCTATTTTTTTAAAAATATAAATTGTGAATTACTCATGTGACTCATTTGCCACATAAGCTTAAAATTAGCCAAGGTGTAATATTTTAATTGGGACGATTTTTATTGTGGACTCATGTTCTGAATCAAAACCACATCCAGATTTCAAACAAAAATAAAAATCACAAACTAGAACCATCATTGAACATTCACCAGATTAACAAATAAAAAAAAAATTAAAAGCAAATCTGAATTGAACCCATCACCCATTGAAGTAAGGGTGTTCATGAGCCCAAATATCTATAATGCCTGCCCGAGCCCGACAAAAAAATGTTCAACCCGGCCCTAAAAAATACACCCATAAATCATTTGAGCATCTTTTGGCCGGGCCAAATACCGGGCATGGCTGGGGGCATGGCTGGGCACCGGGCAAGGTGTGCTGCCCTGCTCATTTGGCCCTGCCCAATATGTGTATATAATTGTATTTAAAAAAACATAGTATATATATAATTGAACAAGTATTTACTTACCATTCAATCAGAATTTAATGAATAAACATATTTTGTATTTATTAGGCATATTTTTTCATACACATTTAATTAAGAAGTGGGTAAATTGAGTTTTTAAAAAGTAAATTATTTTCAAATAATAAGAAAATAATCTCTATTGAATTAATTTATTTTATTGGCCCATGAATCAAATCTAAATAATAAAATCTTAAAAGAACTGTAATATAAAATATGTTTTTGAAATAACAAACTATATATTTTTTCTGTATTATTATTATTATTTAATACTTCATTATTTTACCATTTTTGAGAGATTTTTGGGCACACAAGTCCACCCTGCTCAACCTTACCCGAAAATACTCAGGGCCCGTTTGGTTTGATTCCATTATACCCTGCGGTGCAGTGCAATGCGATGCAATGGTAATGCAATGCCATATTAATTACAAGGGTAGTGTTTGGTTTGATTTTTAAGCAACATGCAATGAGTTAATATTTTAACAATTATTTAAAATTAATATATTACACAAAGTCCATTTTACCCCTGAATATAATCTTTGTAGAAAAAATAGTTACAAGCCGATGATGGAGGGGATGGAGGAGGAGGTAGTGGTGGTGGCAATGTTGGGGGTGGCGGGGGAGGTGGTGGTGGTGGTGGCAGCGAGGGTGGTGGAGGAGGTGGTGGTGGTGGCGGCGGCAACGGGGGTGAGGGTGGCAACGGAGGAGGAGGTGGTGATGGCGGTGGGCGGCGGGGTGGAAGAGGTGGTGGTAGGCGGTGGGCCGGTGGCCGTGGGTGGCAGCGGGTGAGGTGGCGGTGGCGGCGGGCGGCGGGGGTGAGGGCGTCAGCGGAGGAGGAGGTGGCCGCAGTGGCGGTGGGCGGTGGGCCGGGGGTGGCGGCGGGTGGAGGTGACGACGGTGGAGGATGTAACCCCCTACCTTAATAGCCAAATTTATAGTTCGAGAATGTGTCATTACGTTGAAATAGAGACCAGTGGTTAATTTAAAACTTTTCCAAAACTTGTTTAGTACGGTCTCACATTCACATCTCGAATATAATTGGTCTGTCCAGTTCGGTTTCATTCATACATATCAGAGTGCAACCAAAAATTCCTGACAACGCTCAGGTTTCATTACGTAATAAAGGGTTTACAACAATTAGTTTCCCATATAGGGGATTACACAACACTATTCAATATATACAACATGTGCAACTAATCCCCAACAAAATATGACAACCAACTACCAAAATTAAAACTCCTAGCTAGGACCTCTAACCGCCCTTTGTCACTTGCTTTTCCTTTGAACCGCTCGCCCTTGCTGTAGGTTAGTCATTGGAAAGAATGAGATTCAAAAGAATCTCAGTAGTAACAATTCACTTATAACATGTACAATCACAAAACATGTAAGCAAATTACAACAACAACAACAACACAACAGCATTTTTGTGATAGCTTTTGCTGCATTCACAACGGCATGTTTCACAACAGCATGTTTCACAACAGCACAACAACAACATTTCACAACGGCAATGTTACATCACGGCATATTCAATGAAATGACATACATGCAAGGCATCATACATAGAATAAGAGAAAGAGTCACTACCTTGTTCTTTCCGCTCGTGCACTGGCACTAGTTTATCACGTGTAGGGCAAATGTCAAATCCTATAATTAGAATTACGGGCGACAGGTCATTACTTAATCCAATTCTTTAATTCAAACACTCAAGTTGGTTATCATTAGAGACATTTAATCAAATCAACTAAGGTGTTAAAGTGGTCAATTAACCTAAAAGACCAATTCCTAACCTCAAAGTTCAACAATACTACATTATGCCATTACATTTTCAATTTTCGAATAAGAGACCAAATCTGCCAGAATTTTCTCCAGACTTTGAAAAATCATAACTAATTCTACAAAAATTGAAATGAGGTGATCCCAAGTCCTATAAAAAGCTATCGAAGTCCTCTTCATAGGAAAAATATGAATCATTACTGGAAATCACCACAAAATTCCAGAATTACACAAAATTCCACACTGCTCCAGAATTAAGTCCAGTTTCGACATCAAACTTTGGGCACCCAGAACTCACAGCTCAAAAAACGAAATGACACAAATTATACGACCATTTTGAATCTTGGAATGTGAACTTTAATACTGGAAAGTTTCACAATTTTTAGAGATCATTTGGTTATCCAAAAACACCACACAAGTAGAGTACCTCGCTGGAATTCTGTTCAGGTTAAAAATCCAAATTTACACTTTGAGTTCCAATGACCCAAAATTCACAACCTAGGGCTATTCCCACATAATTTTTCGTGTAGAACACAATGGTAACATCAAAATTAACAAATTCCCACTCATTCTCCATGTCCTGTTTTGGAAGAAAATTCAAAATAAATCCCAACAATTACCAACTTCCAATTTCAGCATCAAACTTATGTCAAATGGTTTCCAATCATCATAAACCACCAATAACATAACCAAAACATCATGAATTACCCAAACCCTTGTTTAGCCAAAATCAGGGCAGATTTGCACATGCCAAAATACTCATCCAACCAACACAACCAATAGCTCAAATTGATGCTAATACTCACCTAGTGCTCCTCCTTAAGTTCTTTCTTTGATTCTTCAGCTTTTGTTCTTGCAAGGTGGCTGAAAACTCCTCTTCTTCAAAAACAAAAACCATAGAAATGAAGCTAAGGAAGAGAGGAACAAGTTTCATGAAGGACTCTTGAGCCATAGATGAGGTTAAGGAGGTGAAAAAACAAGATTAAACTCACCTTGAAACCTTGTTTTTCTTCCTCCACGTTTTGGGCTTCTGCAAACCGACTTGAAGATGGAGAGAGAGAGAGAGAGTGATAAATGATCAGATTTTCCTTTCCCTTATCACTTAAAGAGGCAGCCGAAATTGTGGTCCAAAGGTGGTAAAAAGTTGTGGTCAAAATTGATTCACCAAGTCTTTTCCTTATTCATGTGTTGGACGTCCAAAATGTGCCAAGAAATCTTTGCTTCATCTTTTCTCTTTCTTTCTTGATGACATAGCCGAAATAATTGACTTGAGGGGAGGGAGTTTATTGATTAAATGCTTACTCTATCTCTCTTAGCATTTCCTTGACCGAAATGAAGAAGAGAAAAAGTGATAAAAGACTTAGCATGAGATTGTTGACCAAGTCCTCATCTTTTATAACTTGGTCCAATTGCTTCCATATGTCATATTTAATAGCCAATATGTATTTTTCTCTTGGTTTTCCCCCTTGTCATACGTGAATCATGGCCTTTTGAAGAAGAAAATGATCTTGTAAAATAACATCTTGCAATATAATATTTAGTCGCTGATTTTGCATGTAAAATTTAACTAAATTCATAACAAAATTTCCAGAGGTAATTCTGTCATTAATCCCACTATCTATTCTGTACATTTAGCCCTTGAGTACGTTTTGGGATATTACAGAGGAGGTAGTGGTGGCGACAGAGGGTGGAGGTGATGGCAGCGGAAGAGGAAGAGGTTGTGGTGGTGGCAGTTGTGACGTGATACGGCAAGTGAAATAAAGATAAGGAAAACTAAAGGATAAATTAGACTTTTTAGACCATGCAATAAGATGGTAATGAGGATTCATAGGGGGGAGATATGAATGAGGATTACCAATTTTTTTGGTAATCATCATTACCATGGTAAACCCTATTATCATGCTAAAGAGCAACCAAACACTCTTCTCTAGGTAATGCAATCATGATTGCCATTGCAGGCATGCAATGCGGTCGAACCAAACGGGCTCTCAGGCTTTCATTGAACAAAGTAGGGCAACGAGCCGCATAATACCCCCATTCTTTTTCCGGGCTGGATATCGGGCATGGTCCATGCCCTACCCAAGCCTGCCCATTTGCACCCCTGCATTGAAGATAAAAATCGTGAAGGAGCGACAGTTAGAAGCTATCGCTCATCTGTCCCAGCAGTCAATTTTATTGTCTCAGATCTCTGAGCTTGCCGTCGTTACCGTTTAAATTTGCCTTCGCAGATCTTAGGAGAAGATAAAGAAGCTCTACGTCGCCGTCATAAATAACAAGATCAAGGAGTGAAGCGCCGTCCTCCGTCACCTTCTCCGTCCTCCACTGTTTTCGTCGGGTTCTCGATCTCATCATCTCAGAACTCAGATCCCACCACCGTTGCAATTTTTTTTTTGCCGTCAAAAATCTAAGGAGAAGCTAAAGCTCTTTGTCGCCGTTATCAAAAACAAGATCGAGTGAAGCGCAGTCCTCCTTACCTTCGCCGTTCTCCGCCGGATATTGGCTTGCGCCATTAAAGAGTTGATTTTTTTTTGGGCTCAAATTGAAGAGTTGATATTGGGTCAGTCGGGGTTTCGGGTCTGTTTCATTTTTTATTTTAAAATTATGTATCCAGCTCACCAATTTATAAGGGCATCTTGTCCGGTCATCTAACCATTTCATCGAAATTAACAGAGTCAATGACACACCAGCAAAATTAACGCAGTTAAGTTTGGATCTAGGTACTTTTAAAATTATAGGGACTAATTGTTTTAATGAAGAAAATTTGATAGACCAAAATCACCCATTTAAAACTCCAAAGACTAAAATCCAAATCGTAGCAAATTATAAGGATCAAAAGTAGGTTTAATCTTATTTTTTTAAGTTAATCCACTTATATTTGGCCTTATTAGAAACTGACAACTCATGGCCAATTAGTCCAAATGCTAAGTGATTATAATATTGTATGTTATATAAAAAGGCCTCTTCACTCAAAATTATTTTTTAGGAAAAATTACAGCTAGGTTCCAAGTAAGAAGGGAAATAAAAAAATAATCCTTTAAAATTTCAAATTGAAAAAATGATCTCAAGAAGTTGTCAATGAAACTCCTGGAGTTGTCAACGACCTGCACCTAGGGTTGTTAATAAGACTATTTTTTCATTTTGATATTTCAATGAACCATTTTTTTATTTCCCTTCTTGCTTGGGACCTGGCTATAATTCTTCCTATTTTTTATGCGTAAAAATATTATCCCAACTAGATACTAAATAAATCACGATAGATTATTTTAATTTATTATAATACATTGATCAAAATGAATTTATAATTACTGGCAAAAAAATTAATTTATAATTAAGTTTATTAAATTTATATATTTATGTCAAATACCCTCTTTTATATATCCTTTTCCATAACGTTTCTCTTATTTACTACCCCACCAACTTGATAACTCCATATTAATATAAGTACAACTTCCTTCGATCCTATTTATAAGTAACTTTTCTTTTGATTGCGCAAAACGAACCGGTAGTTAAAAGCAATAAGTGTGTCAAAAATGTAATATTGTTTCCATATATATGTCCCTATTTATGAAAAGAGTATAGGAGAGAGAATAGATAAAAAGTATAAGAGATAATGAGTATAAGATATGAGAGAGAATGAATATTTAATAAGGGTAAAATAGGAAAAAGAAGCTTATATTTTCAAACAAAAAATGAAAATTGCTTATAAAAGAGATCAGTCATATGAGAGAGAAAGTTGCTTATAAATAAGACCGAAAAGAATAATGTTTAGTAACTTGCCAATAAAAAATGTTGATTAGGTAATTTGTTTGGGGGGAAACAACAATAACCTGTTTTTAATTATAAAGAAAATGCGTGAGAGGATAAATTCGCAAGATTGAGGAGCAAGACATTATTAAAAGTCAAGTAGAAAAAAATTATACTAAATATCTTTTCATTTTTGCAATTTTTATGACTTCGTTGATGATAGTTATGGCTTCAGAATTCAAACCAAAGAGTTCTTATCCTTCAAAAGAATGAAATTCCAGAAAAGATCAAGGGACTTTTCCTACATAGCTTGTTGGGTTAAGGTGCACATAACACCCGAACTATTTTTTATGATGTAATTAACATCCTAAAATATTTAAAGATGCAATTTTACCCCTCATATAACAAAAATGGAGCAATTATCACCCTAGGCTAACAGAATCTAACTCCAGTTATCTCTTCCATATTGTTCATCATCCTCATCAGGCCAGGAGAGGAGGACTTTGGACAGAGGTTGCGTCGGACTGAAGGATGTTAGTATTTGAGGTTGAATGCCGCCTAGAAGCAGAGCCATTGACGAGGGAATGGATCATACAGACTATATGGAAGATATGGTGTGAGTTTTGAATAAAGCTACGGGCTTGATCATGTTTGGTGAGTTGTCTCAGGCTCTCAGTTCTGCAACAGTTGCCACACGGCTCTCGCCTCCACGATTTAAATTTTCACTCTCATCATGAAATTTTTGGAATCCTTGAAGATAGATTCATGGGTACATTTATACAATACTTGTTTCCACTTGAAACCCTCACTTTCATGATGTTCTTCTTCATCTCCAACTAGCCATCCTCATCTTGTTCCCTTCCATACAACATCTATTTTCAACCTTTCCTCCTCTCTTTTTTTTTTTTTTTTTGGAGAAATTTTCCACTTTTCCTCCTCATCCTTCCCTTACCAGGAAGGAAATTGGATTTCATTCAACGACCTTTTGAGAGTTGAGAACTTGAATGGAATGGGACACAGTCTTCTAGCAGAGGAACAATCTTATTTAACAAGGGTCTTTAGTGCTTATATGAAAACCATTTAGATTTATCTCTAAGAAACTTTTTTCATTGTGCAAATCATCAAGGTTTCAAGGAGATCGATTCATAGGCACTTTCCTTGCGTTTTGCATCCCCCAAGTATCTTCTTGACAGCCTTTTCATAGGGAACCAATTTTCTCTGATTCTCAACCGTCCTCGCTCTCCTCTTCTTCTCTCTTCTCTTCGATTCAGAAAAGTGCTTGAAAAGGTTAGATTTTTTTTCTTGACCCAGGCGTCTGGTCTGATGAGGAAGATGAACAGTAACGTGAGAGATGACGGAAGCTAGATTCCTTTAGTCTAGAGGTGATAATTGCTCCATTTTTATTATATAAGGGGTAAAATTACACCACTAAATATTTTAAAGTGTTAATTGTAGTATAAAAAATGGTTCGTAGTGTTGGGTGCATATTAACCCTAGCTTGTTATAATGAAGACACGTGATAGGAAAGATTCGCTTGATTTTAAAAAATATTGATAGTCAAGTTAGGCAGCATAGAATTAAAAGCTATTAGGTTCTGTTTGATACGTGTCATTGAATTTGGAATCGAAACTAGGATTGGGACTAATATTGATGCTTTAAAAATATAGTTAGTATGAAGTAATAATTGAAGAGAATAATTTTATTAATCTTATTTAATAAATAACCACTAATTATAAAAATACCCAACTACTCATGCCCTAAATCCCAAACAACAGTCTTCTCTTCATGTCACTTCACTTCGTTCGAGAGATCTGATCTCATCGGACCTCATCAGGCCGGGCGAAGGGGAAGGATTCTGACAGCCAAACTCCAAAACACCCGTGACTCCAAAATTGCAAACTACTGGGATTCAAGCAACCCAACCAGTCCCAAAGCGTATTGACATCGAGCTTGGCCTACTCAATTGTTGCTGGGCAGAAGAATTCATGATGAACTCATAATTTAAGATTTGAAGAGGGGTCCAAGAGATGAAATTGAATGATTCAGTTGAAAATTCGTCTGCCAAATTACTGCTGTTGAGCCTACCATGTCTGTGCACCACCATAGTTGCTGCCATAACCAACTTGCCCACCATGAGGACTAGTTGGGTTGTTATTCGATTTTGACGGCCAGACTCTAAAACAACCGTGAGGGCGATGATGAGCGATGAAATAAATTGATAAATTCTAATTTAGGGTTAAATTGATAGAGGGTATTTTTGTCAAGAAAATATTATAAATAGAGATATTTTTATCTCTAAAATTTGCTATCCTAAGATTGAAAACGCAATACCAGGGGAGGTGGATTTACAACAATCCCACTTTTATGATATTCCCAATCTTTAGTTTTTCATAGCCCCTCAAACCAAAAAATATATTTTGACTCAATCTCAATTACTACCTCTCAGTGCCTCATATCGAACAAGGCCTTAAAGTTTAATGATAGTTGTAAGTGCTAAGAGATTTAGGATAATAATCAAGTTATGCCTGGTGTGATTTTCTGTTTTTCAACTTTTTTTTTAGAAATTGTTTTAAAAAAATTGTTTTCTAATACAAGTTTTGGGGAAAATTAAAAAAAAAATCCATTTGGATGATATATTGTTTTGAAAAAAAATCATATTTGAGAACAAAAAAATATAGAAACCTAATTAAATTAATTATTCTAAAAATAAGCTTGGATGAGCCCCAAGTAGGCTGGAGAGTAGAGATTAAATGCAGATTAAAACTGAGAGTGGCCAGTTTCAGTTTAAGAGATGAAAACTCATGTCATTGCGTTAAAGGAAGATAGGACTCTCCACTTATTATCCAATTTTACATAATAAAAGAATAAAAAAAATATTAAAATTGTCCTTTTTATTTTTTGAAACCGATTATTGTTTCTTGTTTTACAAAGCACTTGCCTAAAACAAATTACGAAACAAATTCTTTCAAAAAAACAGAAAATTGTCTTCAGGATGGGAAAACAAACAAGCCATTAATGTTTTCGTTGTTAAAATTAAAAATTAAAAGTAAAGTTAGTTTTGGCCATTATCAAAACAAGTCATTAGAAGTTTTAACACATAGATTTAAACTTAAACTTGCTTGTCAGTCCATTGGCCTATGAGGTAGCGTCTTAACTTATACTATTAGTGTTATCCCAAATTTCCAAATACTTCAAAGTTTATTTAGAAGATTAATAAATCACACCGGTCAAGAAACTATGCCTTTTTAATCTATATCTCATTGATAAAATCATGATATAATATTTTATATTTATAATGTACCAACACAATTTTTTTAAACCCTGTTAACTTTAAATATTTCAAGTGATAAAAAAACTTCAAATATTTATTTTTTGTCGAAAAGAAATAGAATGATCGAGTGAATTCATTTTTTGAATGTGATTTTTTTTATTGTATGTTAAATTAAATTGTTTCATTCGTAACATCGCACACAAGATATGTGTGCATAATTATGCATAATCATAAACAACTATTAAAATCAAGGAAAAGTGAAAACTAACATACAAACAATGAATAAAGTAGTAATGATGTGAATAATATCATAATATCCCTACAATTACTCATGAATATAACTAATGATTCTGATGTGAATAATATAATAATATCCCTACAATTTACTCATGAATATAACTAACTATACGATCACGCCCTTAATAAAATCAATTGTTCTATCTAACCCCTCTTCCTGCGAATATCTGCTTTTAACTCTTCTATTCGTCCACCAAAGTCTCGCCACCAAACCATTAATGAGTCATAAATAGAATCAGGAGAGCTACTGAAAAGCCAACAGTTGAAGTAAACAAGAAGAGGAGATGTGAAGCCACGTTGTTGGATCGCGTCCGAGTCATAGTTGACAACAAGAAACGGCCAAATAGCGGATGATGGAATAATGTCTGGGAAAGAGTATGTTACATCTAAGTGAGGTTTCATCCTTCTGCAATATTCATGAGAGAGTGGAAGTGATTTTAGTGTCAGTACGTTCAATAATGACCAGCGAGTGATGCTGTTAGGAACTCTGGTGAATGTAACACTGTTATTACAATAATCTTCCATTAACACATCATCCCCTTGGTCATCTTCCATTAATGACATCATCATCACTTGATGTTCATTCATCATTTCTCCTCTATCGCCCCTCACCTCCTTATAAGTATCATAGTCAAAATGTTGGTTGAAATCATACCCAAATTCAATTGGACCTTCTAAGCATTCAACTTCCCTCACAAATGGAAGTAAAGACCCCAAACTTTGTATCCCCTTTCTCAATTCTTCTATCTCTTCCAATGGCATTACCTCATGTTTGAATCTAACACCACATATCATGTTGCCACATACAAACACTTTCATTGTCAATTTGTTGAATGAAAACTTGTGAAGATCCAAACAACTCGACACAATCACGAACCCTGAACTTCTCCCTTTCATACTACCCCCAACCTTTATTTGCATTGACCCACAATCTTGTATGCTTACAAAGACATTGTTTCCCGGGAAAGTTGAAGAATGAATTTGAGATATATTCACACATCCATCAAGAGACAGCTTTTTAATCTTTGGGGTATGAGAGAGATCTGGCAGTGCAGTGAGATGTTTTGAATGCGATAAATCAATTCTCTCTAAATTTGGAAAATGCTGAAAAAAGAAATAGAGTTTAATACATTAGATAACGACACATAACTACAATTTAATCAATAATTTCTCCCATGCCAATCAACAAAAATGCGAGCTTATTATGGAAATAAATCAATGCATTTAAAAAATGAATTGGGTTTTCTGCCCAAAAGAAAAAAAGTACGGTTGTTATTAACCCTCAATTTAAAGGTAGTAAAGAAAACATTTGCATTGTGCATTATTTGGTCAATGTTTCATATATATGGGATCTTTAATTTGAATCACTCCATTAAAAAAAATTATGCCATATGAAATATGGTACGTACCTGATTTTCATTCCAAAGTTGTCGAATATTACTATTAGGCATGTTAAGTGCAATAAGATTCTTAGCACAGATATGTAATGGCACAAATGGCAATGGACATTCTTCCCAACTCAAAAACCTCAATTCTTTTGGAAGATAATCCAAAACTCCATGAATGTTCAACATTGAAGGCTTTCCCCAATCAGACTCGTAAATTTTAAGAAATATTAAATTATGCATCTTCTGAAAACTACTAGCTCTCAGTGTAATCTTTTGTATCTTGCTCATGTCCAATGACATGGATCGAATTGCCTCCATCTCCTAGCAATAGCAAATGAAGGGAAAAACAATTACCATTACCTTAAAAAAGACCAAAACATACTGTACCAATTAAATACGTCTGCTATTAGAAATATCCAAATTATTAATAATGCTATTGCGCATTTTATTAAAAAATTCTTACAATTCATGTTTTCCTGCTAATAAATGAATTCCTAAAATCTCATAAACATGCACACACACTGATACGTATACCTACACACATGCATGTGCAAATATTTAAGCAAATACTCATTTACAACACTTGGCATATAAATAAATTTTAATCTTTATTTAAAGAAAGAAGCATTTTTTTTTTGCCAGAAGAATCACAACACACATTACAAGACACTGAAAAACGAGCATCCCTACGAATCTCATGCACTATATAAGCAGAAAACAGTGCCTCCTTCCGTCTCCATATATTTTATTTGTTTTCAAATTTACATCTAATATGTCCGTCGAATAACATCAAAATTACTATTATAAAAGCATGCTCATGCCAACATATAAATTACACAAATTAGTACGAAAGAAATTAATGTTGTGAATCATTTCATTATCACTTAATGAACATTCTTTGCAGACTAATTTTATCTTTTAAAATAACACACATCACACTAGTCCTGATTAATTTATATTTAAAGTTTAGGTAGATGAATAAATCGAGAAAGGGTCTCTTGTAGGAATATCAAATTAAAGAAAATAAAACAGAGAAACTTCAAGATAAATGCTGACACTTACCAGTTACCACTAAAGATTTTAACGAATAAAAAACATGTAGACAAACAAATATCACAAGGAACCTAACAATAAAAATGCTAAAGAAAATAAGATATAACAATTCAACAAAATAAATCATTACCTTGCCACAACTGAAAAAATAATCAATGTCTTCATACTTCCATAGACGAACAAGCGTTCTAGGATTAGTGAATAATAGCTGCTGTCGAGCAATTTCAAGGCCCATTTTCATCATAAGATCATGCATCACAACACAACCATGATGATCAAATGAAATGAGGGATTTCTCTCTAAGAACACTTATCTCAATAGATGTAGAAGTGTCATATAATTGTCTTCTTAGGCTAAAAGAAATATCAACTCTTTCATTGATTAAAAATGCCAGGTCAAGAAACACATTCTGCTGTTTGCCATCAAGTCCATCAAAACTAAACTTCAAAACATCAACAACATCCTTAGGTGGATCTTTTTCTAGTTTTTCCAAAAAACTTTCCCACTCTTCTTTTTCTCTTCCACGGAGAGAGCAACCTAACACTACCAAGGCTAATGGATTTCCTTGACAATATTTCACGACTGATTTTGATAACTCCATGTAACCTTCAAATGGCTCATGTTGCTTGAAAGCTTTCAAACTAAAGAGATGAATGGCATCATGGAAATCCAAGTCTGAAACATGGTATGTTGCTTGGGCAGATCTTGGTTTAGTTTCTTCATATGCATTTTGAAGCACTTGCATGTCTCTTGATGTGATAATAATCCTACTTCCTTCCCCACACCAATAAAGCACTTTGGTTAAATCTTCACCTATTATTGCATTGTCCACATCATCAAGTATGACAAGAATTGTTTTGCGTCCAAGCCTCTTTTTCAAATAAGTGGATTTTATGTCATAGATGCTAATGTTCTTATCTTTTAACAATTCTTTGAGGCAATTTTGCTGTAACACATCCAAACTAATTCTTTTTAATTGCTCTTTGACATTTTCAACAAAGGAGAAAGCATCAAATTGAGCTCTCAACACTTGAAATATAGCTTTAGCAAGTGTGGTCTTACCACAACCACCCATACCCCATATTCCCACAATGCGAGCCTCAATTAGAAGGTTTTCAATATTTCTGATATGACGAGCGATGCCAACAAGTCCTTCAAGATGATATGATGACTTGTAGTTCAACTTGCTCAAAATGTCTTGAACAATGTCTTCAATAAGTTTGAATTCAGGTCTAACACAGCTATCAATAAAAAGAAAAGGCATATTTAATAGGTGGAAAATAAAAATAAAAATAAAAAACTACAAAAATTTGTTAGAATCATAAAGATTAGTTAAGTAAATCCCCAAAAACAACTACAAAGATAACATTTTCGAAGCTACCTGGTACTATTGGAATGCCATCCAGATAGTTCTGCAGATTGTTTTAGAGCATCACTCCACTTTTTCAGTTCTTTTGGGTTGTCTTTAAATCTTCGCTTCAATACATTAAATCCTTTTCCAAAACTCCCAGTTTGTTTGCGTATGTTTGAAGGATCTACGTTATAGAAAATCGGTATCACATTCCTTCCAATTTTTTTCTTGCATTCTAATATGTGAACAAGTTCATCCATACACCACGTAGAAGAAGCATAATTCTCAGAGAAAATAATCACTAATATTTCTGATTCCTCTATTTTTCTCAAAAGAACTCCTGAGATTTGTTCTCATTTGATGAGTTCATGATCCATAAAAGTGTGAATGCCTGCATCATGAAGTCCTTTGTAAAGATGACTTGCAAACTTGTAGCGAGTGTCTTCCCCTCTAAAGCTAAGAAACACATCATACTTGGTTGCAGGAGAAGAAACCGTTTGAGTTAAAATTACATCATCTTGAGAACTACAAATAGAAACAAACCGTCAACAAATATTGGGTTATGTAGAAGGAGCAAATCAAACAAGAAAATATGGAGTGTGAGGTTATTTGGTAGAAGCTAGCTACCTATCATCAACAGCAATAGGTTGGTTACCATTAAACAAATGAGATATGAATCTCATAGCTTTGTAAATTGATAATCCCAATAGGAGCAATGAAGCTTCTCTGCGCATTATTAAAGCAATGGTTGTGGTAGCAATATCTAGCTTCAACCTTCAGCAACCTGAAACTAAGGCCATAGAAAGTGCAAGCAAAAGTTTATTAGATCCACGCCAGTAAGGTAGCCAAGGACAAGATTCAACACTAGAAGAAACAAGAAATTAACAAAACTTTTCGCAGAATATATTTCTAATGAATTTATTAAGAAAAAAGGGAGTATCATTTTCCACTTCATCTATTCTTAAAATCAACTTAGAAAAAAATAAGAAAAAGATTGTTTGATTACCCTATTATTTTTTATAATTATTTAATATCTTATTATATTGAAAAACTAATTTACAAAAAAATTGGAGTAGCATGACCAATAAATAACAAAAAAATAATTCTCTACTAATAATAATAATAACAAACTCAAAATACATTATCTTTGCTTTTGGCTTCTTCTTGTCTTTCTTTTCCAATTCCATTTCCACCAAACTCAAAATAACAAAGCAGTTAAAAGTTGTTTTTTACTTTTTTTAGAACACATTGCTACTTTTTTCCCAAAACACTTACCTATAAACTAATTATCAAACTAGTTTTATTTTTTATTTTAATAAACAAAAAATTGTTCCGAAATAAAGAATCAAACAATGCCATAGTTTTTGAAGATTATATTTAAATATACAATTTTTATACACATTGTGTGTATATAAAGTATACAGATCTAACATGTTTATAAGTTTCATTAGATCGAGGAGTGAAATTAGATAACCATTAGTTGCAGAATTTTTTCTGTGAACAAACCTTGCTAGCAAAACAGTAAATCGATGGGATGTGGCAAGTGATGGAAGAAAAAAGGAGAAGAATGTAAGTATTTACCTGAACGTGAAGGGAAGATAGTTCACAAAGATCGCAAAAACGTGAGCTTCGGGATCTGCAGGCTTCCTCCTCGTCAAACGAGTTCTTAAAATAAACGAAGAGTTTAGTCAATAGATCAAATCCAGCCATATCTTTGAAAGGTTATCGGAACTTTTTTTCAGAAGCATAAGTGGAAAAAAACAATTCAAATGATTAGAAGAAAACATGAAATGTTTTGCAGAATTTTTCTGTGAAAAATGAAGGCAAAACAGAAGAAGGATGATGGATTCATGGGATGAAGCAAGAAAAAGTGAAGAAATAACCTGGATCGATGTGGAGGGAAGCGAAAAAGAAATAGCTACCACAAGCAAAGATCTTAAAAATGGAAGCTTCAGAATGTGCCGACTTGTTTTCTCTTATAAAACAAACACTTCAGATTCAGAGATGAACAAATTAAATGCCTCCTTTATATATTAATATATTGTTTCAGTCTCTTATGCCTCTTTCTGAGAAGCTCGCGTGTCGGTGGGGTCATGGGGTTGCCGTGTTGGTGTTGCCATGCTGCGGCATCATCGTACGTCTTGGACAGCTTTTGCAAAAGTTACTCCCGTTGGATTAGTTTTTTTTAATAGTTTTTACGACTTACGAAGTAAATATGTGAGAGGAGTTTTATCTCGAGTTACGTAAACCATGATTTCAAACCATGGTTTGGATTCTTTCCAAACACACACTAATATCACAATATTTGCTCTTTACCATGAGGCCCTCTCTAATACTTTCCCATCTTTTTCCTCTCTTTTACTTAAAATTATACTGTTTTCTGTGGGAAAAAAAAAAGGAAGGTTGGTCTTATTTTTTAGGTTTGATAACATAAAAATATCACTTGAACTTTAAAATATTAAATTAATTCTTTGATAAAAATTTGTATTGTCAATCTCTTTATTATTCTTATTAATCCTATTATTATTGTTATTAATTCCATTATCCTTCTTGTCAGTAAAATTTTGAAGTTCAAATGATATTTTTCTATCATTCTTCCTATTTTTTATAAAAAAACATGACATTCAACACTTTAAAATAATTTTTTACTGGTATCTAATATCCTAAAATAATTTTTGATGTACTGATTATTCTCAAATATTTTTTTAGTAGCAAATGCTGTCAACAAGTTGCACCCTAAAGAATTTTTCTAATAACACGCAATATCATTAATTAGTTTCTAATACATGTAGTATCCTAAATAATTTTTCAATAACACTGAATATCCTAAAATAAACATTTTTGCATCTAATCTTTTGAAATATTTTTTTCATCAACACTATACATCTTAAGTTTAGTGTCCTCGTTGCAATTAGAAAAATATTTTGAGAACTTGATGCACAAAAAATTATTTTAAAATATTAAATGCCTTTAGAAAAATAAGGTTCTTAATGTTATGTTTCGAAAAACAGAATAGGCCTAACCTCCCTTTTCTACACCCAAAACAATATAGTTTTGCGTAAAGAAGAGGAGAGTGAGGGAAAAGAAGCCCAGCTCAATTTACCATAAAGTAAAATAGAGATAAAAAGATAATAAAATATCATTTAAATTTTAAAATTTTAAATTATATGTTTTTTACTAAAATAAGTAGGATATTGTTAGATAAATATAGTTAACACTTATACTCTTATAAGTCACAAGGCTTATTTGAGGTTTTTAAGTTTAAATGTACTTTCTTATCTTTTTCTCTGAAGTAGAAATGGCTGGAAAAAAAATTATGATTTGTAAATTTTATTATTCAAAATTTTTTTTAAGAGCCGGGTGCTCATATTTTTAGTAGGGGTAACTTTTTTTTTCATTTGTGCATAACTTATCTTTAGCCAGGTGGAAAATAAAAGATATTTGAACATAGTATATTTTGTACGTAAGTTAAAAAAAAGGAAACCCCCACTGAGAATAAGTTATACTCTATCATTGAAACGAATGTTTAGATATTTTTTGACAATAAATTCTGTAATGAAAATTTTTCCAACAATTTTCTTACAAAAGAAATGATGTCATATATCTTTAAAAAGTAGTATTGCGTAAGCAATTCGCATGGTCTATTAATATATGAAAAAATATTTTGATGCTGCCCATATATATCTTTTGGGTGTTATATATATCTAAATCAAAAATAAATTCCTTATCTAACTCTTACATTAATAACAGAAAGTAGTAGTATTTATTATAAAATATAAGTGATTTACAACATTATCCATATTTACTAACTACTACACTAAACTCTTATAACATATAATATCTACTCTTTCTTATTGGTTTTGTTAAATATGGGCATATATGAAAAAATATTTAATATCCTTTGAAACTATTAAGGTGTCTTATAAAAAAGGAAAAATAATTTTTAAAAGGAATTTAATAATAGGTGCAGGAGGCCGTTCAAGCCTTTGTGGTCATTGGTCAGCAAGACAATTGAAATCCAGTGCTGCCGCGTTAGCGACTTTTGGGAATTGCCGGGATACTTCGTTGTAGGGGTACCACACTAGTTCTTTGCGTTTGGTAACAACTTGGAATCTTTTTTATTTTTATCAAAAGCAAGATCTTAGAATCTGAAGGGCTCACTTATTTGTGAAACATGATTTGGGTCTTCGCTTTTTTGGATTTTTTAATTAAAATGCATAAGGAGGCAAAAGCCTGAATTAGAAATAACTAGTTGAAATCAACCGATGTCAATTAGGCTTAGGTCATTACTGAGGTTATGGCACATAATAGCAATATAATACAGTCTACATAAAAATTCATTATTGGTGATATGAAGTATGCGCATTATGTGTGTGATCCAGCCTCAAGCATTGGTTTCTCTAAAAACATCCCTAGCCAACTCAAGCATTGGCTTCTCTAGAAACATCCTCCTAATCTAACATATAAGTAGCTTTTTTTTTTTTTATGAGGTCATGAAGCGAGTTTGTAATTACTAAGGCTGTGTTTGGGGGGAGCGTTTGGGCCCCCAAACGCTCAATTGCCCCCAAAATACTAATTGACAATTGAGCTTTAAAAAAATGAGTGTTTAGTGAACAAATGAGCAATTAAGATTAATCTCACTTTAATAGCTTTTGCCATAAGTTCCATTTTTTAGCTTTTATTGATTTAGCTTTTGGGGAGAGTGATAATGGTTAAAATATTTTTTCAGTTGTGTCCAATGTAATATCAGACTGATTGCAATTTTACCCTTAATATACTTTTTTTGCTACAAAAATTAATTTCAACTATTATTTGGCGCTTTTAACCCTTAAAATATTTTTTCAACTGTACCCAGTGTGTTATTAGACTGATTATAATTTTATCTTTAATGTACTTTTTCAGCTCCAAAAATTATTTTAAACTATTTTTTGGTGTTTTTAATCCTTTAAAATATTTTTTCACCTACTATCTCTTACTATTATCACAAAAGTCACTTGTGTTGAAGTCAATCCAAATAAGTTTTACTTTTGCAAAAGTCATTTATATAATCGTTGTTCCAAACATAAATCATATTACACAATCAGGCTTTTACCAAAAATAAAATTATCAAAAACTAAATTAAGAAACTTCATTTTTCCTATTGTTGTTCCAAATATACACTAGTGAGTGTTGGGGAGAGCTTTTGGCCCCACTTTAAGCTCAATTGGGTGAGCAAAACCCAATTGTCCGTTGAGATAAAAAAAATGAGTGTTTGGGTAGGTGATTTTCCAATTTAACTTACGATCCCATAAGCTCAATTGGGTAAAAGCTCTTAGTTGGAGTTTTTTAAAATCAAGTTGTGAAAATTTACAAATTCAAATATAAATCACATTACATAATCTAGTTTTTACCAAAAATAAAATTACAAAAGGCTAAATTGAAAAACTCTATTTTTCCAATCGTTGTTCCAAACACACACTAAAAATCCCACGATAAGTTAACGGTCCATGCTTGTGCATGCTCTCATCAAAGAAGTAGGAAGCATGGTAATAATCACACTCAAAGTGTTGCTTCAAATTCCCAAACTCAATTGGACCTATCTCACCAATGAACAACCCTAACAAAGAGAGAAAGAAAAGATGCCAAACTTTGTGCTCATTTAGAATAACTTATTTTTGGACAATAAGTGCTTATAAATCATGATTCACGGTATATGAGGTAAGTAGGTGAGATGAGATTTATCTCGACTTGCATAATAAGGACTTATCATCTAAAATTAAGTGAAACCAAACACAGGCTTTGTGTCCATAATATATATTAACTCCACACTCTCAATATAGTCCTTTTTTTACTGTTAAAAACATTGGCAAGAGTCTAGAGTCAAGTTGTTGGTTGTAATATCCCGATTTGTGATTAGGGCTAATGACTCTGATAATTATGGTAATTAGTGTAATTAAGCACTTTCGGAATTAATGTGATTTGATTTTGGGAAATTTATGTAATATGAATTTGGTGTACATACATGTGGTATTTAAGATCAAGGGTTGTGATTCTTTGACCATGGGTCGGAATCCTGTGCTTTGTGGTGATGTGAGCTCTTTGAGGGAGTGAGTGGATGATGACATGTGGCATTGTGTGAGCCATAGGATGTGGCACTAAAGGACAAAACCTCACTTTTCTCTCATTTTCTCTCTCCTATTCGGCTAGCATGGGCAAGGAAAGAGGAGGAAGTGTGCACCATCATCATCATTCTATCTCTCATCTCTCTCTCTCTCCTCCATTTTCACTGAGCAAGCTTGGAAAGGGAAGGATAAAGCTTTGATCTTGGTGAGTGATGATCCTCCTTTGCTCAAAACCTCTTCTCTAATATTGTGTATCTCATTGAGAGCTCCATTGTGGTGGTTGTAGAATCTTGAGAAGTGTTGATTTGTAATTTGGCCGAATTTGGAAGTTGAAGGATCAAGATTCTTGATTGGGCAAAGAGAAGAGGTAGGCATTTAGAGCATTTTGGTATATTGTTTGTGATGTTTGGCTAAGTTTGGTAAAATATGGAAAATTTGCCCTAATTATGCCAAATGATGAAAATGTGGATTTTTATGGTGTTGGATATTGAAAATAGTTTAATGTTGAGTTAATTGATTGTTGGATATAATCTGGAAGATTGGAATTAAGTTGAATGAAATTTGGATAATGTATATCATAGAGACCTTAGTGTTTGATTGTGGTCAAAGTGGTTTTTGGAGTGTTTTTAAAGTTGCCATTGTGTTCCCTAGTTAGTGCTTAGAATGTATGAGCATTGGGAAGAGTTTGGGAACCTTTGGGTGAGGATTTGACCATCTGGTGTTTTCTGGTTTTGCTGCGTTTTTGGGTATCTGATGCACAACACTCGAGCACGGGATGATCATGCTCGAGTGATGTGAGAGTTTTCCCTTTTCTGCTTCGAGTTCGTTTGGATTTTATGAATAATGCTCGAGTGCATTGCTTTGTGCTCGAGTGAGGGAAGAACATGCTCAAGTGAACTTGGGTTTGCTCGAGTGATGGTGCGAGTCCAGAGTGAAGGGTTTCTTTTAGGTCTTCACTCGTTGGCTGATTGCATGATTGCAAGAGTGTGCTCTGACACTCGCGAGCATAGCCATCTCACCCGGGCACTGGGGGTAGAGGTGGTAATATGGTCCGGCCCGGTGGGTTCGGGCCAACCCGCCACGGGTTGGGACCATATGGGTTCGGTCCTAAAAGGACCGCATCAATATGGGTTGGCATTTAGCCAACCCAACCCATAACCGCTGGGTTGGCGGGTTGGGCGGGCCAACCCATATTTTTTTTTCAATTTTTTTTTAACAATATACTAAGATTGTTTTTTTAAAAACACAATAAGATTGTTTTCTCTACACACTTAAACATAACAAAATTAAAATACATTACAAATTAAATAATCATCACAGGTCCATACACAAAAAAATAAATATAAATCCACAAGTCATCAGTATAACTTAACAATAATCAATAATTAGTTAATATTAAAGGTGTTTCAATTTGAAGCATGCTAAGGAGAGTAGGGATTGAGGAGAAATGGGTTGGACTTTGGACTTTGGAGTTACGGTTTTGGAGACTTGGACTGTTGGCTAATGGCTCTTCCTTTTCCCTCTTAATTTAAAAAAAAAATATGGGCCAACCCGCCAACCCGGTGGTCCAACCCGTGACGGGTTGGGACCATATGGGTTCGGGCCAAAAAGGACCGCATCAATATGGTCCCAATTTTGTAGAACCCAAACCGCCCATTTTATCGGGTTGGGCGGGCTCGGCCCACGGTCCCAACCCATATTACCACCTCTAACTGGGGGTCATGCTCGAGTGAGCTTGTGCCTCTGGTGTGGGTTGGTGCTCTCGGGTTGTTACTCACAGGTAAGGTGCATGAGTGTGCCTTCTCACTCGCGGGTATGAGGTGCTCACTCGAGTGCATATGGCTGTGCTCGAGTGATCCTGATCTTGGAGAGCTTTGTGTGCTCTCGGGTGCTCACTCGCTGTCTCTCACTCTCTTGTGCTCGAGTGATGTCCGTACCTGTGCTCGAGTGAGAGCTTTTGTGCTCGAGTGAAACTGCCAGAAATCTGTGTGTTGCCTTCGAAAAAGGGGTCTTTTGGGTAGTGTCTTCCAACCCTTTAGGCATATGTTTAGGCCTCTAATAGTCACCTAAAGAGTCTTAAATGATAACCAACTTAGAGTATTATCGAAATATACATATGGAAAAGAGATTTATTGGTTGTCCCTAATTTGATATAGGATTTGACATCTGTCGTCCTCGTGTGGCCACGGTGCCGAAGCCAGTCAGGAAAGATACAGGTAGTGACTCTTTCTTTATATTTTATGTGATACATTGTATGTGTTCAATGTCATTGAGGTGAAATGGATTTCGTATGCTGCATGTTTGTGAAACTATGTGAACCACCGCTATACCAATAGTCCATGAGTCGCTAACAACGGTTCGAGTAAGGGCTGTGTGCCTTCCCAGCGGTAAAAGGGGATGAGGTTAGGGTGTGTATATGTGATTATGTGGGCCGAAAGGCTATTTGTAAAGGCCGACGGGTCATTTGTGAAAGCCGACAGGCTATATGTGAGCCGCAAGGCTATTCGTATGCACTGCCACGCCAATAGTCCCTGAGTCGCTAATAACGGTTCGGGTTAGGACGGTGTGCCTTCCCGGCGGTAAAAGGGGATGAGGGTGGAGTGTGATTTGTGTTGCTGATATGAGATGATTTGTTTACATATTATATGATTGCATGTGGTATGAAAAAGTTGTTACTACTGGGATTCTTTAGAATCTCACCCTTTCCATATGACTAACCTTTTCAGACAGGGCGAGTGGCTCGAAAGGAAAGCGGACAACCAGGAGTAGTTAGGACTACTCTGAGACTTAGTGGTAGTTGGTTATCTTCGCTTTGGATTTGGGGTTACCAAATGTATATGAGATGTAAATGAACATTTTGGATATGTAATCCCCATTTTGGGAACCTGTAAACCCATGGTATATATATATATATATATATAAGTAGATGAACCCGGGGTTTTGCCGGGATTTTAGTTTCCGCACTCTGATATTTCTTATGTGATTTGAATGCTCAAGTAATTATATCCGTCTGTGAATGCGAGACCAGCAATAAGTATGTTTTGAATTGATTTTCGAAATACCCCATCTCTTCGATGTGGGATTATACATTGTTATTTCATTTTATTGGTCTCTATTTCACTTAAATTTCGAAATCCGAATGTAATTACGGAGAGGGGGTTACATTGGTGAGCTTGCCCAAGCCACTTGAAGAATGGATTTGATCCAAAATTTAAATTTAAGGTGAAATTTTACGCTTGACATTTTAAATTTGGTTCAATTTCATTAACTGGAATCTAACGTCTATTAAGAGGTGAGAACACATAGGAATATATATATATATATATATATTCAAGATGCATTAAGAAGGAGAAGGAGGCCGGAAAGGGCATTCTCCCCAATAACTGTCCAATTGTGCTATTTACTCTCCAAGTGTGAATTACATAGATAAAAGATAAGGCAAATTGATATTTCATAAAGAATATAATAATATTGATATACAATTAAGATAAATGAGATTACTTTAAATAATAATTTTATTAACCTGAGAAATTAAAATGACAGTTCTGTAAATCTGTATATGAAATGAAACCATCAATACAATCGAGAGCCCCATGACTATAAACGACTCAGGAGAACATAAGAAGATCACAACATGAAAGTTTCCGTCCTTCATACATACACAGCGGTTTTCAGTGTAAATTCATAAACTGGCTATTTTAAGCCACATATTTTTAAAGGAAAGCTTTTGATGAGTTTTATTTTTGGATTTGATGTAAATTTATTCTAAAAATTTTTACAGAAAAGCAATCCGAATCTTCATGAATACTGTGAAGGTACCTTCTAAAAAAAGAACAAAACTAGTTGTTGACAAAAAAATAATAATAATAGGGATAGGGGCCGGCACAAAACTTTGTGTTCATTGATCAACACATTTCCAAGAAACTGCGCTGTAGTTGTACCACACCAGCCTTTTGCTTTTGGAAAAACTTGGAATCTGGCGGGCCCACTTATTGATGAGGGTCTTGGGATAATTCTAGAGCCGGGAATTGGGGCCGAGCCCGTCGGGTCGGGCCTATGATTTAGAGGCTGAAAATGGAAGCGGGTCTAAAAGGGCCGGCCCTGTAGGGCCGCAAGCCCTGAAGCCCTGCGGGCCGGCCCTTTTAGGCCCGTTTAATATTTTTTTAAAATAAATTAATAAATATAATATTATTATATTAAATTATCAATATGAGAGACACCTAAGTTCCTAATAGAGTATTAATAATAGGCAAACACTTATTAATTGGTTTGATTTATTTTATTTTCTACAATGTTTTATTCATTTAAACTTTAAAAAAAAGGCTAATTTGGACATTAGATGATTATTTTAACTAAAAATTTATGAGTTTTAAAAATAATATATACCAATTTAAAGCAAAATAATAAATAAATTGTAAAACTTTAAAAAAAAATTGAATTAAAATGAGTTTAAGCCCGTTTAGGCTCGAGCCCGTGAAGGGCCAGCCCTATAAGGCCGCGGGCTTAAAAAATATGATACTTTTTAGGAAACGGGCCTAAACGGGTCGGCCCGTTTAGGCCCGAGCCCGTGAAAGGCCGGCCCGTTTTCCCAGCTCTAGATAATTCTAATGACACTCCAATTTTACCTCATAAGTTGTCACATTTAGGTAATATTGCTCCGGATATTTTTTGAGAAGTAATGTCGTTCTCGATATTGCTAAATCACAGCAATTTTATTCTAGCCGTTGTTTTAATTATGTTTGATTGTTAGTTGATTAAGAAATTGTTTGAATTAGTGTTTAAAAAATACGTTCACTCAAGTCGAGATAAAGCCCCTCTCATATATTTATCTTAGATATCATAAATCACGTTAAAAAAACAGCTTTTACTGTTAATTTAAACAGACACTAAATAACAAATGTTTCCATCACATATTTATCTCTTGCTTTAGTCTCTTACTCCTCTTTCATGAAGCTCCTTACCTTTTTTTTTTTTTTTGGGTTAGTGAAATGAAACTGCTTACCTTCTTGTATGGCTTGTGGCTAGTCAACAAGTAATAAGTCAAGTCGTCCGCGTTTGAGCCTTCAGTTATGTGTACATTGCCGTGTTGCCATACGTGTTGTTTAACATTACCCATGCTAACTAACTAACACAATAAACTCCTGCGTCATATAATTTCTACTCTTTCATACTATCCTTGAGAATTATTTTGAGGCTTTAAGTAAGAGATTTAATCATTAAGAAGTCATAATAATAAATGAAGAGTTGTTATTTCTTACTCTAAAATTTATCATTATATATTTCTCATTAGTACTTTTTAATAATTAAGTACCTTCCTTTAGATCTTATTGGTAATTCTCCTCATTTGATATTAGTTGAAAGTCTCTTATAAAAAAATAAAAAATTTTAGAAGGCATTTAATAATGATAGTGACTGGAGGCCGTACAAGCCTTGTGGCCATTGGTCACCAAGTCAAGTCGTGCCGCGTTTGTGACTTGGGGGAATTGCCGGAATACTTCGTTGCAGTGATACCGAACCAGTCCTTTACTTTTGGCAAAAACTTGAAATTTTATTTATTTTTATTAAATGTAAAAATTTAAAATATATTTAAATTAGTTTGTAGAGAATAACTATTAAAAAACAAAGTTATGTCAGTTAATAAATTTTAGAAAATAGTTTCTATGTTTGGTTTCACTTTTAAAATCATGGTTTTAAAAATGCTAAACACTTATAAAAAAATCCAAAATAACTTTTAACTTTTGAAATTATAGTTTGGGATAAGCTATCTCAAATTCTGTACCACCATGATTTTATATTTTGTTTAAATACTTTTATTCCTCTTTTCGAGAAGCTCTCGTGTCTGGTGATGTTGCCGTGGGGCCTTGCTCTGCTTCCAGGGGTGTTTAAAGTATTCCGGTCCCGGTTATCCCGATCAAGTCACGGACATTTTATCCAGGGAATTTCTCGTCTCGGCCAAGATCAGGACTTGGACCAGGTGTGATCCCGGTCCCATTTTTTTAATTAAGTTATCATTTGATAAAATGTATATCACCTATTTAGTTAAAGTTAAATCGTATATATCGTGATACTAATCTTAACTATATAATGTATAAAGATGATAACAAAAATGATGAATGTGATAATAATAATAATATGTTATTCTTAAATTCTAGATCAATTTGTGTGATTTTTATGACCTTATTCAGTGTTAAATTATCAATTTAAACACTAAATTATAAAAAATTTAAGTAATATAATAATATTATTGAAATTGGGAATTCCCGGTCCCGGTTATACCGTGACTTTCCCGGCACCAGGACCGGGAATGATTTCCTCCTCCCGGCTACCCTTGGGACGGGAATCGGGAATGGGTGATCCCGGTCCCGTCCTGAGATTTGAACACCCCTATCTGCTTCATCATCGTCTGCCCTGCATTGCTTTTGAAGAGGTTACTCCCCCAGCTCATGAATATTAGAATAATTTACCATAAATTAAAGTATAATTGGCAGAAAAGAATATTATTCAAACTTACTTGAAATTTGTTTAAGGATGTAGGCCGATCTTATTTTTAGTGTAATTTCATGCACAACTTACCTTTAATTATAACATTGAAAGACAAATTAGATTTGGGTCTTATATATAGTATCAAAGTAAGTCATTTATCCAACTCTTAAAAATAGTAAGGATAAGAAGTAATACGAGTAATATTTTTTTGAACCTGCATACCCTCCCATATCATACTCCCTATTGTCCTAAAATTAAAATGATTTTCAATCTTATCCATATTCACTGCACTAAACTCATACATATAATATATATATATATATATATACTATTCTTATTAAATATGAACATGTAAAAAATTATTTAATGGATTGTTTTTTTTTTTTGTACTACTATTTTAGAAAAGGGGTTGGGATCACCCAAAAATTTTAGAGCAGTACAATGAACACTTACTTGCTCCTTAGGGGTTTCTTGACTAGTGACGGCTATACCCATACCATCACTATGCCTCATCTTCCTATTAGAAGAAGTCCTGACATATTCTATTATAATTCTAACTATTTTTTGTTCTCTATAATTTCTAGGTTGTAAGATACTACAAGCAGAATTGCTATGACTAGAGGTGTTTCATTAAATCTTCCGTTGTTGCTCTCTTTTATGGAATTTATATAATATATTTGGGATATTTATTGTTAGATTATTCCAACAATGATCACACTCAAAATGTTGCTTCAAATTCTCAAACTCAATTGGACTTATCTCACCAATGAACAACCCTAACAAAAGGGAAAAGTAAAATCGCCAAACTTTGTGTCCATATGATATTAACCCGACACTCTCAATAGAGTCCTTTTTTTACTGTTAAAAACTTTGACAAGAGTCTAGAGTCAAGTTGGTGGTGAGCTTGCCCAAGACACTTGAAGAATGGATTTGATCCAAAGTTTACACAACCATGTCTACGCCTAATCAATGTCACCCTATTTTAAGGTGAAATTTCACACTTTTTTTTTTTTGGCCAATAGGTGAAATTTCACACTTGACATTTTAAATTTGGCTCAATTTCATTAAGTGACATCTAACGTCTATTAAGAGGTGAGGACACATAGGCATAATTATTTTTTCAAGTTGCATTAAGAAGGAGAAGGAGGCCAGAAAGAGCATTCTCCCCAATAACTGTCCAATTGTGCGATTTACTCTCAAAGCGTGAATTACATAGATAAAAGATAAGGCAAATTGATATTTCATAAAGAATATAATAATATTGATATACAATTAAAATAAATGAGATTAATTTAAATAATAATTTTATTAACCTGAGAAATTAAAATGACAGTTCTGTAAATCTGTATACGAAATGAAACCATCAATACAATCAAGAGACCCATGGATATAAACGCCACAGGAGAACATGAGGGGATCACAATATGAAATTTTCTGTCTTTCATACATACACAGCGGTTTTCAATGTAAATTCATAAATTGGCTATTTTTAGCCACATTTCTTTTAAAGAGTTTTATTTTTGGATTTGATGCAAATTTATTCTAAAAGATTTTACTAAAAATCAATCCAAATCTGCATAAATACTGTGAAGGTATCTTCCAAATTAAAAGAACAAAACTAATTTCTAGAAGACATTTAATAATTGTTGAAAAAAAAAAGACATTTGAAAAAATACAAAACTTTGTGGTCATTGATCAAGATTCAAGAAGTCAAGTCTTGCCGCTTCTGTGACTTTTGTTAATTTCCATGAAACTGCGCTGTAGTTGTACCACACCAGCCTTTTGCTTTTGGAAAAACTTGGAATCTGGAGGGCCCACTTATTTATGATATTTAGGTCTTAGGATAATCCGTAGTGGTGACGTCAAATATGCGCTTAACGTGTGTGTAAACCAGCCAACTCAAACATTGGCTTCTCTAAAAACATGATGGTAAGGAGCAACTTTTTTTATAGGTGGTCTGGATGGGAAGAAAGAATGTGATCACAAAAAAAAAAAATCCACAACAACTTGGAAGCATCCTATAACAAATTTTGATATGATTAATACAAGTTCAGATTGGTCAAAATAAAAAATCATTATTTACTTCTACATATCACCTTTTTGACTAGTGAGAACGAGAGCATAAGCAAAAGTCATCAACAAGAAACTTGAACTCCTCTATTTCCTCTATTGTCTCATATCCTTCAAAGTTATTTTGTAATATTGTACCTACAGACCCAACTAAATGAAGTAAAGAAATCGATAGATTGAAATCATTAGATGGATCTAACATAAAGTTAAGGAGATTTTTATATTTATCTATTTTTTCTTTAATTATCAATATTTCCTTATGGTCAATAGGTCAAGTCATCGTTGGCTTAAGAGGTTATTGTCACTTTTATTTTTGTTTTGCGTATTGCCCTGTTGCTTCATTTGTCTTGCAATCCTACACGACTTTTTGAAAAGAAAGATTTAGAAAGGCCCATATATTGATACGTACATATATTACATTATTATTCTTCATTTGGACTTTAAACAAAATGATATTAAAAGTTTAGCAAAATTAAATGACTGACATTTTTAATGGTAGGTGATGAAGATATCAAAAGAGACCATCAGTCCCAAAAACAGAGCGCTAGAGACAATAATGCATCCATGCTCATGTCTCTAAAAACTTATTTGTAATGTGATTTCTGCCTTCTAAAATAGCTTCCCAATTTTTAGACATAATTCACCTTCAAGTAAAAGAATATATATATATATATATATATATATATATATATATATATATATATATATATATATATATCATCTTTAAACATAGAAACCTTAGAACTCACTTTCTATCCCAAAGTTGAAGGGGATGACTGTTTGGCAGTATATGTATATGATGAACAAGATTCTGTACGCAAAAGCTTAATGGCGCATAACTTTTTAGATCCTAACTTCACCCTTGCTCCTCCTTTTTCATGTTTAATTCGCTTATTTTCAATTACTTTTTATATCCTAAATGTACGATATGCTTAATTAATTTGAGCATATTAAGATATTAATTAAATTAGTTAATATATATATATATATTTTTTAAATATCCTAATCATCTTCTTTAATTCTCTCACTCCCTCTCGTACTTGATTATTATTGAAGAATATCAATTGGGTTAATTTAAAAAAAAACAGAATAAACATATAAAATAAATGTTACATTTATGACCAACATTGACTCTTAAGTTAGGTTCTTCTTTTAGGACGGGAGGAAGTATAATCTACTATTCATTATTGTAATTTGAGAGTTGGTGCCAGTGATGACTAGCTCAAAAAATTAGTGTAGTAGGCAAAAATGCAACTCATGACTCATGAAAGTATTAAGCTTGTACCCCATCATCAATGTACATTGGTATAATCAGCAAATACCTGTATAAATTTAAAACTTAAGACTTGCCAGTCTTTCAAATTCAATTATCCTAGCCTTACACACACACACACACACAATTTTTCTATTCGATACTAATTAAGTGTATGAAATAATAGATGATACACACACACACACAAAATTTTTCTATTCGATACTAATTAAATGTATGAAATAATAGATGATAGAAATATTTATTTTTAATATTAAATATAATACCTTAATCCATTGTGTATCTTAAGTTTATATTGTTTTGCTAAACTTTGATTGCTCATACAAAGAAAGTTTTCGATTAAGAGAATAATTTCTCATGCTAATGATCAAAATGGGTATTTGAGTTAAACAAATACTCATTTTTCACAAATAACTTGCTAAACTAATTTTTTTAACCCTATAAATTAGTTATTTAGTTTCAATATTTAGGATCATAGGATTATAAAGAAATTGTCTATTTTACCCTTTTCGAAAGATTACAAGCTGTCCTATACTCCTATTCATATCGATCTTAACGGCCTAAGTAAATCTCTCAACTGGGTAATCGTGATGAACATTGTTCCGTTGAAAATTAAATATATATTTTATAAACTCTCTAGATGATTGAATATATAAATAACAGTACGTAGGATGGGAAAACTGTTTTTTTTTTTTTTTTAATTTGGGAGTTCGTTGCATATCATGATTGTCTCTTATTTATATATAGTCTATTATTAACACATTTTGATTTTGTTTCTTATTATTTTTGTGCTTAAATTTTGGGATTCTTCAACGTGGTCGAATGACAATAATTTGCCTTGATAATACAATGTGGTTTCTGCAATTATACAACGGGTGAGTATACAAAATTAACGTGCTAAATAGTTAATTAATAAAATATGAATGTTAAAACTATCGAACCTGAAATGAGAATAAAAACTCTGGATAATTCATCATATCTTGTGTTCAATATTTCGTTTTTAATATGCTCATGAAATTAAAGAAAAAATATTGATTATCACACACACAGCAAACACAGATTATGTGTGTAGTCTTTCAATCATTTCTCATAATTTGGAACTGGATTTAAACATATCAGATAATAAAATGGTCAATATATTTGATCTTGTTATGGTCAATAAAATGGCAGGTTATATGGGATGTGCAGTTACAGGTGAGGAGACTTGTGGGGGGTCAATTCATGACTGGTTTTGTTTTGACTTGTTAGGAGATAGCAATAGCTTTCTAACAAAGAAGACAAGATTGTGGAGAAAAGAGAGCGATCAAAGTTATTGCGGGAAAAATTGTTTTTTTTTAACCCTGGTTTCCTCCTGAAAACTGGTTTTGGAGGGCGCTTTATTATCAATGTCTCGATACTCAGATAACACTATCATTATCCTAAGTATAATAAATACTTCACCCCCATCGTGAAGTGTACCTTCATTTATAATTTATTTTTTTTTTTTTTGGTTAAACCATCCGGTATCTGGGGGGTATTCTGGGTTCATTGCCCGCCCTCCAACTAATCCGGACCCAACCGAGGAGCACTTACGCGGGCAGGTCGGTACCGATGGGACAACCTCTTTGAGGCTGCGTTAATTATCGCGTCTGTCACCCCCCAGGATTCGAACCCTCGTCCTGAGGGGCGCCGGCCGTAGACCCTTCCATCTCGACCGAGCGCCCATTGGTTCATTTATAATTTATAATTCATGTCTCAGTGCGCATGGTCTTTAAAATCTAATTTTTACTCATGCTTTCTTTATAATTCTCTTCAATTATCACATTATTCCTAATGGTGTCGTTTTTAGCAACTTAAATTGATAAAAGTAAACTATTAAATAATTTAATGGACCTTAAACAATTTAAAATATTAGTAAGCTATTAAACTATTAAAAAAAAAATGGATAACTATCAGGTTCCTAAAACAGCAACCTCGACATAAATATAGGTAATGGCATGCTGAAGTTAATAGGTAATAACAAATAATTGAGTAGGCGCACATTTTAATTTTTAATCTGCCCAAATTATGCCATAACTAAGTAAAAAAAATAAGAAACCTCTTCAGACAGATATGATTCCATCAATGCAATGGCATACCATACGGAACATTAGAATTTAGAAAAACAATAGACAGAAATAAAATCTGAATCTGAAATTAAAAAACACATGCAACATTTGAAACTCTCGCTTCTGTCTTGGGCATAACGATCAACAGTGAATCTTCAAATAAATCTTAAAATAATTTTCAATTGCAAGCTTTTGTCGTATCAAATAAAGTAAGTTTGAAAATGAGGAAATGGACAATCAAATCAAATTTAAAACATTTTAAAATTGCAATTTTTTCCAACACAGTAATCACAATTTTGAACTTATTTTAAAAAACATACTGTTTAAGCTTATTTCAAACACTCTAAGATAGTGAAATACATATTGAAACATTTTTCATATCAAACTTAAATCAATAATCACGGATCTACATCTTCAAATAAATCTTAGAATCAATAAAATTTAAAAAGCAAAGTTTTTTCATATCAAATTAAATTTTCAAACTAGAAGGAAATGGACAATCAAATCAAATTTAAAACCTTTTAAAATTGCAATTTGTTCCAACAGAGTAATCACAAATTTAAACTTATTGTAAAAAACTTACTGTTTAAGCTTATTTAGTTATTTCAAACACTGTAAGATAGTGAAATAAAAATTGAAACATTTTTCATATCAAACTTAAATCAATAAACTCACGGACCTACATCTTCAAATAAATCTTAGAATCTATAAAATTTAAAATGCAAAGTTTTTTCATATCAAAAATGAAATATAAATTGAAACATGTTTCTTACCAAGCTTAATAATGGACCCACAAAAACAAGTTATTTAGTAAAGCATTGGAAAACTATAAAATAACGATTTGCAAATCATCAAATATAAACAAAAAGAGAATAAATCTCAAAATTGCAAATTTTTCGAATCAAATATAAAACAATAAGACAATGGCTCATCAAATCAAAATTTATTTTTCCACATCAAAATAAAATAAGTAAAATATAAGTAAATTCAAATCAATTTCAAAACCATTCAAAATTGAAAATTTGTTTCAAAGCCAATTTAAATCTTCAAATATAAGCCAATGAATCATCAAATAAGAATTTAAAGCAATTTCAAATTTCAAATTTTTTCAGATCAAATAAAATAATTTGACTACAAAAAATTGATTTTCACATTAAAAAAAATTAAAGGAAAAATAAGATAATTAACAATAAAACGGCACATAAAATTCCTTTCAAATAAGATTCTAAACAATAATAAATAAAATGGAACATAAAATTGCAGAGCTTTCAAATCAAATTTAAAACAAAACGGGAATGGGTTCTAAATTGCAGATTTTTCGGGTCATCAATTTAAAACTAATAAGACAATAAATCTTCATAGAAAATCAAATTTTAAAACTGAAAAATAGTTTGAAATAAAATAAAATAGGTTAGTTAAATACATTGGAAAAATATAAAAACATTGCAGAAAATTTGTTTCAAAGCCAATTTAAATCTTCAAATATAAGCCAATGAATCATCAAAAAAAAATTTAAAGCAATTTAAAATTGAAAATTTTTTCAGATCAAATAAAATAATTTGACTACAAAAAATTGATTTTCACATTAAAAACCCAATAAAAGGAAAAATAATAAGATGATTAACAAAAAAATGGCACATAAATTTCCTTTCAAATAAGATTCTAAACAATAATAAATAAAATGGAACATAAAATTGCAGAGTTTTCAAATCAAATTTAAAACAAGACGGGAATGGGTTCAAAATTGCAGATTTTTCCGAGCATCAATTTAAAACTAATAAGACAATAAATCTTCATAGAAAATCAAAATTTAAAACTGAAAAATAGTTTGAAATAAAATAAAATAGGTCACTTCAAAACATTGGAAAAATATAAAAACATTGCTATTCATTTGTGGATTTTTCAAATCAATCAAATAACACTCGTAAACTATAACTGTAAAAGTGAAATATTAAATTATGATTTTTAAGTTACATAAAACAAGAAAATAATGGATCTTGACATAAAAACTATTAGATACTGATTTTCAAACCAAGTTTATAATAATAATAGAAGATAATGGGTCTTCAAATCAAACTCAAACTAACTTAAAATAGCGAATTTGTTTGAAACCAAATTTAAATTTAAAGTAAAATAATAGTAAACTGATTAAATGTTGTTTTGATTTTCAAATTAAATTTCAAAAAATGATATCACTAAATCAAATCAAATCATCAAATAAAAAACAATATAAAAATGTAAATTTCTTTTCAATAGAAAGATAGTGGATAATCCAATAAAGTTTTAACTAATTTCCAGAGTACAAAAAACCGGACCGGCCAGTTCGACCGGTCGAACTGGGAACCGGTCCCTGGTCCGGTCCGGTTTAATCAGTAAACCGGTCAGAACCGGTTGGACCGGCCAGAACCGGTTAAAACCGGTAAAACCGGTGGTCCAACCGGTTGACCCGGTTTCTTTCTTTCTTTTTTTTTAAATTTTCCAAATTTTTATTTTGTGTTTTTGAGGGCAAAATGGAAAGTTGAAGACTAAAATGAAGAGAAAAATAGATAAAGAAAGAACAAATCTAAAAAAATGAAGAAAATAATGAAAAAAATTATTTAAAAAGATATAATAATTATAGGAAATGAGATATCTTTGCATAAGTATAGGTATTATAACTAATACTAATAGATTTTATACATTTTTTTTTTCTAAAAATCTTTATTTTTATCTATAGAATTTTAAAATATATTAATATATATTATCACTAATAAATTATAATATTTTAATATGACCGGTTCAACTACCGGTTAGACCCCGGTTGACCCTTTAACCCTTGAACCTATACTGTGACCGATTCATTGCCCGGTCCGGTTTTTCGTTCCTTGCTAATTTCAAATTTATTTCAAATCAAATTAAATAAATAATATCAAACATCAGTTAAGCATTAAATATTACATAATCCGCAGGCAAAAATAAATAATAAATATTACATAGTGATTTTTGTATCTAATCAAATTTAAAAGAATAATTTCAAACCAAATTTGAAACAAAAGATGATCTTGAAAATCGTATTTCAAATAAAAAATTCAAATAATTCAATAAGTACAAAATATATAATTATACTATTCAAATCAAATCAAATTAAAAAAAAAGATTGTAAATGCAAATTTATTTCAAATCAAATTAATTATTTAAAACAATAAGATAATGAAGCTTCAATCTTCAAATCAACCAAAAAAATTTAAATTGCAATTTTTTTGTCAAATCAAATTAAATAAGTTCTAAATATTTGAAAGCTATTAATGGATCTTCAAATCAAGTTTAAGATTTGAATAACCACTGCACCTCCTTCCATAACCACCACCATCACTTTTCTTCACACAGCCACTAACCGTTGACGAGAGACAACGAGATACAAAGAGCTTCTGGACCCAAGCCGACACGCATGCGAACCACCATCTTCTCTCATTTTCTTTGACACTTTCACCAATTTCCGGCAAGTCTAAGTTTTCCGGCCCCCATTTCCGGCGAATTTCATGAATTTTCCGGCGACCACTTTTTCATCACTGTGAAGTTCCAGAGTATAATCGGATCCAGTTTCCATGCTCATCAAAATGATAAGTAGGGAAAGCTAGCCTAATCTGAACCGTCCAGATCAGATTTGGACGGTTCAGATTTCATTTTTTTAATTATGATTTTTCATAAAAAAAATCATTTTTTGAAAAATGTTAGTGAAGAAATTATTTTTATTTTAGATTTTTTACTTATTAAGATAATTTTTTTAAAAAAAAAATTAAAAAAAAAATGAAATCTGGGCGGTCCAGATCAGGTTAGCTATCATGCCATTATTTTAATTTCACCTTTACCAGAGCATTCACAGAAAACGATATGCAGTTCAGTGGGCAACACAGGAATAGCGTAACCATACTGATAATATGTGCATGATTACGGAAATTCCCCTCAGTTATTCGTACTTGATAATTACAATTAATGTAGTCGCATAGGGCTACTTGAGTGTCTAAACCTGACCCAGTGAAACGGAGACATCTTCCCGTCTTCATTCCACCACTGCAATCCCTCGTACGATTCTCTTCCTTGTTCTCAGCATATCTTCTATTTTCTCCTGTCTAAATTGTTGGTAGGGGAGGGTGACATTTGAAAGAATCTCATTAGGAAACAGATACCATGATGCATGCATGATAGATGCTATATGTATGACATGTTAGCTTTAACAGATGTATGCCCTATAATGACATTTTTGCATGCTCAATGTTTCATGCAACAAGACTATGGCCATAGCGTAAACAGAAACAGAGCTTCATTTATTCAAATATGCTCTACATAATCAAGTAAAGCAATCACATACATCACTATACAAGCAGAGATATCAAATACATGCAAAAAAGATAAATTCCCTACCTTAATCATTTTTCGTCTCGAAATGTGTGCCTCGTAAAGCGTGTCACAGTTCGGCTCTCCACTCGATCCTACAATTCCAAATGTACAATTTAGACACTTTCATGATGTTTCTGGGGATTATATGAGGCTATATTGAAAAATTACTAAAATGCCCCCAGGGACCTGGCCCGGCCTCGTCGTACCTAGTCCGACTGTACTTTTCCTGAAATTCTAACCTGGGTTATCCTGACATATTTTCACCTAAGGAATCCATTTCTGAACTCATAATTATCAAATTCACTTCCAAAAGACGAAATTGCCCTTGGTAGCCCTTATTTCAGTGTTTTAGGGGCGTTTTTGTAATTATGCTTTCTCGGCTTTTTCTAAAAAAGCGCCCAACTGTAACCCCACTAATTTTCCCTCCTGAACTCAATGGAATTACTAAATCATTGAAAATCCAAATCTAAGCCCTTCTAACAGCCTTGACCGAAATATATGGGTTTTCCGGGGAAAATCGGGGTTTTTAGATTTCGGCTGCGTAAATGCGCTCCTTTATACTCCTAACCACTTTATTGACTATTCCATTAAGTTACAACTACTATTTGGTACCAATTTGGGTAGCATAACAGCCCCCACAACCCATTTTCCATTTTTACACATAAAGACAATCCGACGAAATTTCACTGATTAAATTGTCCACAACAGCCAGAATAGTCAATATATGAAGGTTTGGAAGTTACCTCAAGCTCTCACTTTCGTCTTCTTGGCTGAAACCCTAACTCCTTAAGCAATGAAATTTGCTTCAAACAATCCTAAATAACATAGAAGAAAAGCTTAGGAGAAGGGTTATACACGTTAGGTACGAATTCACCGAAGAAATCGACCTACCTTGTGTGATTTTCCTCCTCCTCTTTCTAAACTCTCTCAAGCTTTCTCTCTCCTTTTTCAGCCCAAAACTGACGTGAATGAGCATGGGAAGGATGAAGATAACTTTTTAAAATATCCCATAATTTTTATTTAATTTATTTCCCCATTTTTGGATTTTTTTACAAATTCTGACAGATTTTCTGCCTAAACTTTGAAAAATCATAACTAATTCTGGAAAAATAAAATTAGAGTGATTCCAAAGGATATAGAATCCTTATTGAGTTTAGTTTCAAGAAAGAATATTACCTTTTACTAGTTGGAAGCACAAAATTCTCAGAATTTTAATCTTTGTCTGTTGTTCCAGAAACTTTCCAGTTTTTCTGGGCTAAATTGAAAAATTCATAACTTTTTGTATATAGCTATAATTGAGACATATGACCTATCAAATTAAAGCTTAGGATGTCTACTATCACCCTATAAAAGTTTATAATTTTTGCTCACCATTTGGTCATACAAAATCACATGACAAGATCACTACCTCATAGCCGATTTCATCGAAATCATAAGTATATTATCCAAAATTCACCATTTTACTTTCTTAATACCCCAAAGACATAAGAAACATTAGGGAATAGATTTGGGGCACATGATAAACCGGGGATTAGCAGTCTACTTAATTCAGGCTATTCCCAAACTTCTGATCCCAAAATTCGAGATATTACACTAACTTTCCCTACTCATCATTTTGATGAGCAAGGAAACTGGATCCAGTTTAATTAGGGGAGTTCATTTTGTTCAATCTAATTTCCTTATTTATATTTGGATTTTTGAGTTTGTATTATTTACTTTGTGGATTGAATCTGTGTAATTGGATTTTTGTTTGTTGGACTTATATGTCAACACCCGTTTCCATTTCAATATATACAGAGTAATAGAGACCAAGTTCCACAGACATACAGAAGAGTACATATATATTGATAAAAATATTTGTTTACAGTCCAAAGTCAACCATACAGAATGCAACAATATACACCACTATTACAAATATCCAAAAGTATTTTAGACATAAACTATCTATAACCACGAACTTTGTATTTGCCTCGAGGCACATGGCAATCACTTCCCTTGGTCTACATTCTTGCCTTTTGATCCACTGGCGCCCGCTGAGATGTTTGGTTTAGAAGAAGGGGTGAGATTCTGAAGAATCCCAGTAGAAACATGCTATCGTTCATAGAAAATGCGAAAAGTAAATATGATATATGCCATGTATGCACCAATTAATGAAAAATATAAACATATCATCCGCATGTATACATGAGTAGGGCCCAGGCCCACTAATCTGCACCGGTTGGTCTTCCGCCAACTCCAGTGTAAGTGCCTCTAGCACTACTGGCCCCTCTCTGGGCAAAACATGTTGATTAATAAAACGCATTTACAAACAATGGCATCCACACAATTATAAAACTATGGCATGATGTATGAAGGATAATGTCCCTACCTCAAAGTTCTATTGACCCCTTTTTGTGTGCCTCGTGAAACATGTCGACTTTCAGCTCCCGATTTGGTCCTAAAATATTAAATATACAAGAAATATGTCATAACCTATCCAAGTATCATTTTAGACTCGTCCATAGTGTTTCTTGTGGTTATATTAGCCTATGGTGAAAATTTACAAAAATGCCCCTGGGAACCTGGTCCGACTCGGCCCCACCGTACCCGGCCTGATGGCACATTTTTCCAAAATTATGACCAAAGCTATTTTGACTTATTTTCACCCAAGGAATCCATTTCCGGGCTCGAAATCACCAAATTTACTGTCAAATTATGAAAATACCCTTGACAGCCCCTATTTAGGGTTTTAGGGGCGTTTTCGTAATTATTCTTTTTTGGCCTCTACCGAAAAAGTGCCCAACTGTAACCCCACCTATTTTTCCCTTATGAATCCAATGGAGCCATCAAATCATTAAAAATACAACTCCTACCCCTAGATCTGGCCCTGACCGAAATTGCGGAGTCCTCCGGGCAAAATCGGTGTTTTGTGATTTCGGCTCCGTAAACACGTTCCTTTCTACTCTTAATCACTTTATTAACCATCTAATTGAGTTATAACAACCATTTGAACTAAAATTGGGCAGCATAACCCTTAGACACACACTTTTCCAAAATTTAAAACCAATGGCAATCCGGCGAAATTTCACCAATTAAATTGGCCACAGCAGCCAAAATAGACAATATACGAAGGTTTGGAAGTTACCCCAAAATCCCACTAACTTTTCCTCTTCTTGGCTAAAACCCTAGGTCCTTAAACACCCAAATTTGAGCTCCACAAACCTTGAAGAACGTAGAAGAATAGCTTATGAGCGGAGTTATCCGCGTTAGGTAAGAATTTACCGAAGAAATTGGCTTACCTTACGAGTTCTCTTCTCTTTCTTTCTCCAAGTGCTCTCCACATTTTCTCACTTTAGTTTCAGCTGACTAACGTCGGTTTAGGGGCTGATATGAAGAGGATGATGTTACTTTATCATGTATATTGTATGACATGTACTTATTTATTAATTTTCCAAAAATTCAAAAACTAATTTTTATGTACATAAACTTATGTACATGTAATCATACTCATTAAGCCCAACCAATATTTTCTTCTCCATGCCACATGTAGGAGACTCCTAGGGGTCCTACCCTTTGGTCTCAATTGGCTTCACAACTTGTCCAAGTTACGTACATATGTAAAGTCTTAATATTGGTCAAAATTGCACTTTTTTCTCAAATTTTTCATAAATTCATATTAAATTGACCAAAATATTCTAAATATATTTTTCACCTTTATTTTCCTTAATTAATTGAAATTAACTTCAATTAATTGGAAAATAATTAATTTTGTGATAATTTGGCAAAATTACAATTTTGCCATTACCTTTCTAATCCAATTTCTTCTCTTATTTTTCTTTGGCCAATTTCCATCTATTTTTGGACCAAATATTTTCTCTAATATGTCTTCATTTTTGGACCTTAATATTGGGATTTTTAAATCACTCAAATTAATTCCATAATTATTTTGCCAATTTTATCATTAAAATGATCATTTATAAAATTCATAAATTCCAAATTCATGAATATTCACCATTTTATTGAATTTCTCAAATAATTACAATATATTTGGTGAATATAAAATTTGGGGTGTTACAATATATATGTATAAAATTTTCTTTTGATTTGAATTAAATTGAGTGGTGTGATTGTTTATGTATTTAATTAGAGAAAATAATTACATTTAATAAAATACTAAAAATAATAGTTTAGTTTTTAATTAAATGGTAATTTTTTTATTTTCAAAAATAAAAAATAAAAATCAATTTCCCCTTGTTTTATTTAATTTACATGACATTTAGATTACCTAGATTTAACAAAAGGTTACTCGAGGAGATAGACGATCCGAGTATTATATTATACTATAATTCTTAGATTTAATATTTTTATGTTTGACCCGAATATTATATTATACTATAATTCTTGGATTTAATATTTTTGTGTTTGACCTTGAGAAAGGAAGAGACGATCAAATCAACTCGACAAACCCGGTCTGACTCGACCGACCCGGGTCACTTTTATATATTTTTTCCCTCCTACCTGATGAAACAACATCGTTTGTGTCATTATTATTATTTATATTCAAACTTAGTTGACTGATGGCGTTAGGCTCTAGGTCTCTGGTCAGTGATGACTGTCAGTTATCAAAATCAAATTGCTCACTTCACTTCATATTCATTTTCATTCACTGATTCATGGTTTCACACTCACAGTAAAAGGCTGTTTTTTTAATGATATCTGTTTTTGATTATGAATATTTGAGTAAGCAGGTTTTTATATTCTTAGCAAAATTGGATTGATTTATTTGAATTTAAATTATTATTTAAGGATGAATGTACAACATTTATTTATTTATATGAAATGTTTATTCTCATACAACTCTCTGTCAATTTGTAAAGAAAATTGTAAACAATATGTGATAAGTATGGAAGTATATGATTATTTTGTTAGTAATTCAAGGGATGGAAATGATATATAGTGTTTGAAATTTTGGCTGGTGTAATGAGAAATTATATTATTTTCCAACTTTTTATACCTCACCGGTTTAGGCCCCGGGTTAACCCTGATTTGACTCCTATCTGACCCACTGACCCTTGACCCAGTACCCCAACCAGTTCAATGCCCAATCCGGATTTCAGAACCTTGGTTAAAAGTGAAATTAGTTTTGGCTGTTATTAAAATCCAAAAATCATTAGAAACTTTAGCACATAGATTTAAACTTAAACTTATTTGTCAGGGATATGAGGTAGTGTCTTAACTAATTTAATGGATGTGAATTTTTTTTATTGAAAGCAATCTTATTCGAGAAGTTATTAGATAGTAAATGTGAGCATATCTCTTAATAATAATTCATATTATTACTTCAACACTTAGACCTACAAAGGTTGACAAGAGAAAGAAAGCAAAGAAAGAAACCAACTAAGCAATTATACACACATATATAGAGAAGCGTACACTAGAAGAGTCTAAATATGGTAATGGAAGATTATTTGTCTTGTATTTTATAAGTTCTAGACACGCGAAAACAGTAACCCACAATAGAGCCCTTATGAAATGCCTCCATAACTTGTACTAGTCATATTTGATAAACATAAGAATGAGTAATTTAAATAATATGATAAAATCCCTACAACTCATGAGTATAACTAAAATAAATTATGAACAACCCGTAAATAAAATTAATGTGAGTGGCGACTCAAGTTAATATACTATTAGTGTTACTCATACCATATTTCCAAATACTTCAAAGTTTGTTTAGAAGATTAATAAATCACACCGAACACAAATGCATGGCCCAAACAATTTTAGTCATTTTCTTAATAAGAAATATTTTTGATGTGAAGTCTGATTAAAAAATTTAAAACAAAAAACAAATTAAACTGAAGAACTTCAAGATAAACATTGATACTTGCTGAAGATTTATTGAATAAACAAATGCTTTTTAGGAAGATACATGACAAGGAGATAAAAAAATGAAGAGGATGAAGAATATAATAAAAAAATAAGATGCACTATTAATTTGTCATTAATGATAAATACACATAAGTTTGCCACTATCAATAGAGAGAAAATATGAGTAAAAATAATAAAAAAAATTAATTAAAATCTTCAGACCCCACTTCTTAAAATATAAAGAAATGGAATTTAATAAATTGTTTTTATTCCAGTCTTCATACGTAACACATAAGAAGGAGTCATTATTAGAATGAAGAGACCAAATTGGTAACACTGCAGCCAAGTTTGGAAAAAAGAGAATACACCCTGTTGATTTAAATTGATTGCTTTATTATGCATAACAACGAAATCGGGAGTGATTAATTAAGGTGAATGAAAAAACAAGCGCTTTGCATTTTTAATAAAATAAATAAATAAATCAGTAGTATACTTCATTAAAAAAATTTGAATAAAACAACTGAAGACTTTAGTCAATAGATTTAATCCACTCATACGTTTGAAGGTTTTGGGGCTTTGTTTTTTCAGAAGTTAAAGCCTAAAGTTATAAAGAATTAAAGTGTAATGTCTTGATTAAACATTAAAGTCACAGGAAATTAAAAAAACAACTAGAAAGAATAATGAAATCTTAGATAATTGATCTGGCATAGGATGAAGTTTTTTATATTCATTACCAAACATATCCTTACGGTTAATAGGTCAAGTAGTCGCTAGCTTTACAGGTTATTATTACTTTGTTGTTGTTTTATGTATTGCTATGTTGTTTTATTTCATTTGTCCCGAATGACCACTTGGCTTTGAAGGGAAAAACATAAACAAATCCTTTATCTTCATTGATACTCATCTCTTTAATATTAGATTCATTTTGTAGTTCAATTTTTTTTAATTAAAATTGATACAACTTGGGAAATATTATAATGAAACATCTTATTTTCTGATGTGTGGGGTGGCTTTTGGTGCAAATCGATGAGGGTCTAGTATGTGCGTGTGTAATTGGAAACAACTATTAAAATCAAATTAGGGAAAAGTGAAAATTTATATACACACAGTGAATAAAGTAGTAATGATGTGAATAATATCATAATATCCCTACAATTCCTCATGAATCTAACTAATGGGTTTCATAGGCCTATTCGGGATCGGGAAATCCCATTCCCGATCCCGAGAATTTCCCGTCCCAACGGGACGGGAAATCCCGAAATCGGGATCGGGAATTTCCCGAATTTTCAGAGGTGATGACAACATGACTTGGTCTGATCTAAAAAGCACCCTGTAGACATTTTTTGCAATCTGGGCAGCACTTACACGTTCAAAACTATGAAGCATATATGCGCACCATTGCACCAAGTTTTGTATATAAGCTAATCCATTCACTAAAAATATATAATGAACAAAGCCAATTCATAAAACACAAATTCACTAAATATCATAAAACATATAAGTCAATTCAGTGTCAACACCCGTTTCCATTTTGATATGCGCAGGGCAATAATGAACAAGTTCCATAGGCAAACAGAAAAGTACAGTTATACTGATCATAAGTATTTGTTTACAGACAGTCATTAACAGAGCAGAAGTCGATAATAATGACAAATATGTACAGAATGTTCCAAAACTATTTCACATATAGACTATACAACCACTGTATTCGTCTTGGGAAATGTGCCTGTCATTTTCCCTTCGCTTCATCCTTGGCTTTCGAGCCACTGGCACCCGCTGAGACATTTGGATTAGAAAAAGGGGTGAGATTCCAAGGAATCTCAGTAGAAACATACAATCAACATATAAAATGCGAAAATTAAATATGCAATGCACCGTATCAAGTAAAATGAAAACTCATATCATCCGTGTGTGTACACAAAATTCAGAGCCAACTAACCCGTTGAAACCCCTACATGTACCTCAGCTAAGTCCTTGACTATAGCTATGTAAGACTAGTGTACCTCAGCTAGGTCCTAAACCACAGCTAGGTAATGTGCCTTCAGCACGTGTTCAAGTCACAAAATACAGTAACACGCATCATACAAATAATCACATTGTATATGAGAGATAGTAGTTCCTACCTTAACCTCTTTCTTGTCTCAAAGGGTCCGCCTCGTAAAACGTGTCAACTAAAGGCGTCCATCTCGGTCCTAAAACATCAAATGTACAAGAAATAGGTTATAACCTATCCAAGTATCATTTTAGACATTTCCATAGTGTTTCTTGTGGTTATATTAGCCTATGGTGAAAATTTAGCAAAATGCCCCCGGGACCCCGGCCCCGCCGTAACCGGCCCGATGGCACGTTTTTCCAAATTTTTGACTATGGTTATCCTGACATATTTTCATCCAAGGAATCCATTTCCGGACTCAAAATTACCAAATTCAATGTCAAATTACGAAACTGCCCTTGGCAGCCCTACTTTTAGGGTTTTAGGGGCATTTCCGTAATTATGCTTTCTCAGCCTTTTCTGAAAAAGTGCCCAACTGTAACCCCACCTATTTTCGCCCACTGAATCCAATGGAATCATAAAATCATTTAAATTCCAACTCTAAGGCCCTGAAACATCCCTGGCCGAAATAATTGTGTTTTCCGGGAAAAATCGGGGTTTTACGATTTCGGCTCCGTAAACACGTTCCTTTCTACTCCTAACCACTTTATTAACTATCTAATTGAGTTATAACAACCATTTAAACTAAAATTGGGCAGCATAACCCTTAGATACACACTTTTCCAAAATTTAAAACCAATGGCAATCCGGCGAAATTTCACCATTATATTGCCCACAGCAGCCAGAATAGTTAATATACGAAGGTTTGGAAGTTACCTCAAGCTCCCACAAGCTTTTCCCAAAAATGGCTGAAACCCTAGGTCCTTGAACACCCAAATTTGAGCTCCACAAACCTTGAAGAACATAGAAGAATAGTTTAGGAGCGGAGTTATACGCGTTAGAAGCGAAATCGTCGAGAAATCGGCTTACCTTGTGATTTTTCTTCTCTTTCTCCCTCTAAACTCTCTCAACCTTCTCTCTCTATGGTTCAGGTCTGTTGAGCACGAAAATGGCTGAAGAGGATGATGATATATTTATTTATCATATATTTTACAATATTTTATTTATTTGGTTTATTTTCCAAAATTTCAAAAATGAAGTTTTATGTACATAAACCTTATGTACATGTAACCATGCTCATTAAGCCCAACCAATATTTCCTTCTTTATGCCACATGTAGGAAACACCTATAGGTCCCTCCCTATGGTCTCAATTGGCTTTACAACTTGTTCCGGTTACGTATACATGTAAAGTCTCAATTTTGGTCAAAATTGCACTTTTTGCTCAAATTTTCCATAAATTCATATTAAATTGACCAAAATATTCTAAATATATTTTTAACCTTTATTTTTCTTAATTAATTGAAATTAACTTCAATTAATTGAAAAATAATTTATTTTGTGCTATTTTGGCAAAATTACGATTTTGCCATTACCTTTCTAATCCAATTTCTTTTCTTATTTTTCTTTGGCCAATTTCCATCTATTTTTGGACCAAATATTTTCTCTAATATTCCTTCATTTTTGGACCTTAATATTGGGCTTTTTAAATTACCCAAATTAATTCCATAATTATTTGTGCCCAATTTCCCATGAAATTGAACATTTATAAATTCATAAATTCCAAATTCATGAATATTCACCATTTTATTGAATTTCTCAAATATTTACAATAATTTTGGTGAATATAAATTTTGGGGTGTTACAGTTCTCCCCCACTTAAATAAATTTCGTCCCCGAAATTTGGTGCACCTGATCAGCCATAAATTCCGGGTAACGTTTCTTTACACTTTCTTCTGTTTCCCATGTAGCCTCTCTGGGCGATAACCCTTTCCAGACAATCTTGACGAATGGAATGCTCTTGTTTCTAAGATGCTTTTCTTGCCGATCGATGATTCGGTCAGGTGTGACTTCGTAAGTCAAATGGTCGCGCATTTCCACATCTTCATACTCTATTACGTGTTCTGGATCAGGTTGATACTTTTTCATCTGTGAAACATGAAAAACATCATGTAGTCTGCTCAGATTCGGTGGTAAAGCGATACGATATGCTACAGGCCCAATCTTCTCTAAGATCTCAAACGGACCAATGTATCTTGATTGTAGCTTCTTTGCTTTCAATGCCCTACCAATACCCGTAACAGGTGATACTTTCATGAATACGTGGTCACCGACTTCAAATTCCAGAGGTTTTCGCCTCTTATCTGCATAACTTTTCTGTCGGCTCTGAGCAGCTAGCAATCTCTGCTTGATCAATTTTATCTGCTCCGTTGTCTGATCAATAAGATCTGGCCCTAGTAATTCCCTCTCAGACAACTCAGTCCAGCATATTGGCGATTGACACTTCCTCCCGCAGAGTGCCTCGTATGGAGCCATTTGAATACTCGAATGATAACTATTGTTGTAGGCGAACTCTGCTAATGGAAGGAATTTGTCCCACCTACCTTTATAATCAAGCACACACGCCCTTAGCATATCCTCAAGGGTTTGAATCGTTCGCTCTGTCTGCCCATCAGTTTGAGGATGATATGCCGTACTGAATCGGAGCTTGGTACCCAAAGCTTCATGAACCGCCTTCCAAAACTTGGAAGTGAATCGTGGATCTCGATCAGAGATGATGTTCTTCGGAATACCATGCAATCTCACAATCTCTTGAATGTAAATTTCTACTAGTCTATCAGGAGAATAGTGAATGCTAATCGGTAGGATGTGAGCTGTCTTCGTGAATCTATCAACTATCACCCATATAGCGTCATGGTTTCTAACTTTTGGCAATCCTGTCACGAAATCCATGGTAACGCTTTCCCACTTCCTCCTCATGACCTTCCCAAACAATATATAAAACTCTAGGAATGGAATGGCAAATAAAAATGCAAGTCCCATGAGAGCTAAAGTAATGAAGAATTTCTTATTTCCATTTTCAGTTTCTCCAGCACGAAAATAAATACATTGTAAGCATGCGTGGAAGCAGTTAAAGTGGACATGTCACAATGAGATTTGATTGAGTGATTTTCTATATTACAAATGAAGAAAAGTGGTAAAACATTTATGTGTACAAGGGCAGCTTACAGAAGTAACTGCAATGAACGTGGGTCTATTATTAATTTCTGATATTGGAACCCAAAACCTGCAAGTAGCAACAGATATGCTCATATGCTTGAAGAGCAACAGATATGCTTGAAGTTATAGATAGGCAAAATGCCATATTCCATTTCCCTAATTTTCAGACAACTAATAAGATTAAATTAAACTAAATGAAACAACAAGAAAACTAACCATTGATTAGTTGTCTAGCGCTTCCTCTGAATGTGATATGCTTGAAGTTACCGATTCAGCTGCGAAAAGCACAAGCAGAAGAAACAAAAATTACAAATAATTAATAAATAATAAATGAAATGAACTAAAAAACCAAAAGAATAGATATTACCTTGTTCTACAGCAATAGTGTCATTGAAGTTATCAATTTGAAGTTCTTTTAGTTGATCACACAAAGCAGAAGTAGATGAAGATAACCAATTTTGCGTACAAATGATCGCCTCAACTGTCTTTGGTGAGAGAAAACTTCTGTATTCAGAAATGACACGACCTCCCATACTAAATGCAGATTCAGAAGAGACGGTGGATACAGGAATGGCCAGCACATCACGTGCAATCAATGAAAGGACTCTGTATTTAGAACCATTTTCTTTCCACCAGGCCAAAACATCAAACTCTTCATCTTTTAATGCAGTCAACTCAGATTTAAGATACTTATCCACTTCTCCATACTTATCTAGCTGATTATCAGCCTCAGATCGATCCATAAACCGCCTCATTATAGGCATTCTTTGACGTAATAAAGATATGCGAGACTTAGTAGAAGTACTAGTAGTAGTACTTTGACTTTGACTCGATGCTTGTGACTGAGGTTGGTTTACAATCTGAGATTGAGATGTGTCTGGCTCAACTACATAGTGATCATACAAACGATACAAAACATTTAAGACCATTTTGATCATTGCCTCACACTGTGCAGCATCCTCAAAGATAGCCTCAAAAGCATACTGCAAATATGTTGTTTTATACCTAGGGTCAAGTAAAATCCCTATCATCAACAAAGGATTAATTTCACTAAGATTTCCCCAATACTTTTCATACTTGGACAACATATTTTCAGCCATATTAGATAACAAACTCATATGATAATTGGCTGCATCTTTGAGGATAACATAAACTTCAGCTATCTGTTGGAAGCATTCGTTTGAGGTAACATGAAGTGATCCTGAAAAATTGTAAAGTCATGTCATAGAAGACTTTAAAAAACTCAACAAATTCCACAGCTTTTTTAAAATCCACTCTTGAAGGAGGACCAACTATATTTTTTTCTACAAAGAACGGTTTGTAATCTTTATCATCATCGATCATCCTTTCAAAAACAGTGCTGAATTTGATGGCACTCTCCAACATAAGGTAAATTGAATTCCATCTAGTTGGGCAATCCATTGTAAGTAGGCTTTTTGAGTCAATTTTCATTTTCTCAACAAACTCTTTGAACCTTATAAGCCTCGAAAGAGAAGATCTAACATATTTAACGGCATTTCTAATGCCCTCAACACTACTGTGAAATTCCTTCACACCATCAGAAACAATCAAGTTCAAAATATGTGCACAACACCTCAAGTGCAAGAAGTCTCCATCACAAACTAAACCATTCCAATACCTTAAAACTTCTTTCAATCTTGCCACTGCATTGTCATTTGAAGCATTATTATCAACCGTAATTGTATAGACATTATCAATGTTCCAAGCTAATAAACATCTCTCCAAAGTTGCTGTAATTGTCTCACCCTTATGGTTTTCTATTATACAGAAATTCAAGATTCGCTTCTAGTATGTCCAATCCTCATCAATCCAGTGAGCAGTCAAGCACATATAGTTGGCATTTTGACAAGAAGTCCAAGTATCTGTTGTAAGGGAAACACGAACTTTTGTTCTTTTAAAATACCTCTTCAATTTTATTGATTCTTGCATATACAACCTCAAGCAATCCCTTGTTACTGTCGTCCTCGAAGGAATTTGAAGGCGAGGTTCAACCTTCATCATCATCTGTTTAAACCCCACACCGTCTACCACTCGAAATGGCATTTCATCTAGTATAACAAACTTTGCAATTGACAATCTGCATTCTTCTTGATTGAACAAATGATGACTCAGCTTTTTGCTACTTCCTTCAAGAGTAGATGCCAACAAAGATTGTTTAGCCTTGTTCGGTCTGTTTGGATTTTTGATACATGTTTGTAAATGTTTCAACAATCCACTTGTCCCTTGCAGTACAGGGTCACATTTAAGTGGCTTGTTGCAATACTTGCACTTGGCCCTAAGTTGTCCATCTTTAAATTGTTCTATGGGTAGCTTCTCAAAAGCATCCCAAACTGAAGATTTGTGTTTCTTCCTTGGACCTTGAACTTCTTCATCTCCCTTATCATCATTTGTATCACTTGTGACATTTTCCTCCTCATTTGTATGAGTAGCTTCATTACCTTGTGTAGAAGGATCTTTAGGTTCTGCTTGACTTACTTCAATATATCCTTCAGCATCCATTTATTTCTATAAAAGGAAGGAAAATAAGGGAATCACACATATCCTTTAGCATCCATTTATTTTCCCATGTCATCCATATCAGATTAATCTTAAAACAGACATATACATAAGCCTATCAACCATATTATATTGCTAAAAGTGTTTCTTTCTCTTCTCAGCCATGGTAACAGAGCAATTCTATGGTAACAAACCATGTAAAAGTGTTTCTTTCTCTTCTCAGCCATATTATATTCCTAACAGACCAGCAACTAAGTGTTTCTTTTCAGCTAGGCTACAAGCTCACTTTACAAGTAACTAGTATAATAGTACTTCATATAAGGAAATTCCCACCGAGGCACAGATCCAAGAGCAAGGGAATTCAAATATTAAATAAAACATCAGAATTTCAGAAACATTAAATAGCCTAAGTCATTAGCCGGAAATTCTTTAGCAGCCGATTCAAACAAGAGACAAAGGAAAGGATTCCATATTTATTTTTGGATCAATAACCCCACTCCCAATAATATTTCCAGTAAAAGCAATAAGCAAATATCACATGCTTTGATGCTTACAGTGACATATAAAATCTACAACGTAGGAACACCAAAGAATTCAAACGAACAATTAGTCAATTACCACTTATATGGAGATTGGGGATTTGGACTTTGAAGAATAAATTCAGAGAGGGATGCGCGCTAGCCGCCAGGACCACCGTCGGACGCGTCATCCGTCACACAGGGAAAGGATGAGAGACCGAGATTAGGGTCCTCAGCCAGGGTCACTGCCGCCGACGCCGAGATTGGAGATTTGGAGACCGACACAGGCTGGGAACTGCCGAAGTGGGAAGGAAATTAGGGCTCGAAAGTTGCCAACCCTGACGCCGACGCCGAGAGAGCCTGAAGCGAGAACTACCGAACTGGAAGGAAGGGTCTGGCCGTCTGGGTCGAGTGGTCGAGGTCGAGTCTGAGCCGTGAGCGTGAGAGAGTGAGAGACGCTGAGACCGTGAGTGAAAGTAAGACGGAGTCGAGCGAGAGCGAGTGATTCAGAATTTCAGATTTAGAATGTTTTTTTTACACTACTGAGTACATGATAAGAGGTAATTTAAAAAAAAAATTATATATTTTAGGATCAGGAAATATTCGAGATCGGGAAATACCGATCCCGATCCCGAATTGAAATTTCCCGATCCCGATTTTTTCCCGTCCCGAAATTTAAATCCCGTCCCGATTTGCTCAGGATCGGGACGGGAAAAAATTGAACACCCCTAGAGTCTGATGTGAATAATATAATAATATCCCTACAATTTACTCATGAATATAACTAACTATATGATCACCCCCTTAATAAAATCAATTGTTCTATCTAACCCTGCTTCCTGACAATATGTGCTGAAAAATGTTTGTCTCCTCCAAAGTCTCGCCACAAAAACTCTAAGGCTCTAGAACTATTATAACGAGGAAACCACCAACAGGCGAAAAGACCACGACCAGAATAAGGATATGTGAAGCCACGTTGTTTGATCGTGTAGTCGATGTCGAGCCATGTCCAAGGTGAATCGGATGATGGAGTGATGTCGGGGAAAGAGTATGTCACATCCAAGTGAAGTTTCATCCTTTTGCAATAGTCATCATTAAAGAGTGGAAGTTATTGTGATTTTAATGTCAGTTGCGTCAGTAATGACCAGGGAGTGATGCTATTAGGAACTCTTGTGAATATAACACTCTTACTGCAACAATCTTCCATCAACACATCATCCTCTTCGTCATCTTCTATTAATGACATCGTCACCACTTGTGAATGTTCATTCATCAACATATCATCCTTTTCGTCATCATTTCTCCAATTCTTTAATGTTCTCCAATTCTTTAATGTTGGTTGACGATAGTGATCATAGTCATGATGTTGGTTGAAATCATGCCCAAACTCAATTGGGCCCTCAACCCAGTTAACTTCCCTCACAAATGGAAGTAAAGACCCCCAACTTTGTGCCACCTTTCTCAATTCTTTTTTCTCTTCCAATGGCATTACCTCATGTTTCAATCTAACACCACATATCATGTTGCCACATGCGAACACCTTCATTGTAATTTTATACAAATACAACTTCTCAAGATCAAAAACACTGGACACAATCACAGACCTTGAACTTCTCCCTTTCATACTGCCCCCAAACTTATCTTCATTGGCCCACAATCTTGTATTCTTACTTTGATGTTCTTGAAGTCCTCTACCCACTTTCCCAGGTAAGTTGAAGAATGAATTTGAGCCAAATTCACACAACCCTCAAGATTCAGATTTTCAATGTTCGGGGCATTAGAGAGATCTGGTAGTGCAGTGAGCTGTTTTGAATGCGATAAATCAATTATCTCTAAATTTAGAAAATGCTGAAAAAAGAAATAGAGTTTAATACATTAGATAATGACATATAACTACAATTCAATCAATAATTCCTCCCATGCCAATTAACAAAAATGAGAGCTTATTATGGAAATAAATCAATGCATTTAAAAGAAGAATTGAGTTTCCTGCCTGAAAGAAAAAGGTACGGCTGTTATTAACCCTCAATTTAAAGGTAGTAAAGAAAACATTTGCATTGTGCATTATTTGGTCAATGTTTCATAAATATGAGATCTTTAATTTGAATCACTCCATTAAAAAAATTATAACATATGAATTATGGTACATACCTGATTTCCATTCCAAAGTTATTGGAGATTACTATTACGCATGTCAAGTGTAATAAGATTCTCTGCACAGATATGCAATGGCACATGTGGTAGTGGGTGTAATATCCCGAATTTTGGGATTAGAGGCTTGGGAATAAGTTTAAATTAAGCGGACTGCTAAGCCCCGGTTTAGTAGATGTCCCAAATCTATTATATCTTTGGGGCATTAAAGAAAATAAAATGGTTAATTTTGAAGAAATTGATTATGCTTACGGTGAAATCGCCTATGAGGCAGTGAGTTTGTCATATGATTTTGTATGACCAAATTATAGGAAAAAATTATGAAATTTTACAGGATGAAATTAGACATCCTAAGCTTTAATTTGATAGGTCATATGAATCAATTAGAGTTATATACAAAAAGATATGAATTTTTGAAGTCAGCATAGAAAAACTGTGAAATTTCTGGACCAATATGCAAAGATTGAAATTCTGGGAATTTTGTGATTCTATTCAGCAAACGGCTATATTTTTGCTTGAAACTAGACTCAATAAGGGTTCCATAGCCTTTAAAATCACCTCATTTTGATTTTTCTGAAATTAGTCATGATTTTTCAAAGTTTGGGCAGAAAATCTGTCAGAAATTGCTGAAATCCGAAAATGGGAATTATGACATCATCATAATTAAAGATGACATAAGCTAAATGTTATAAAATCATAATCCTCTTCCTCCATCAGCCAAAAACCGTGCAGCACCATGGAGAAAGAGAGAGAGGGAGTTTTAGAGAGAGAAGAGGGAGAAAACTCACAAGATAGGTCGATTTCTTTGGTGAATTCGTACCTTTCTTCTATGTTGTTTGAGGTGTTTGAAGCAATATTTTTGGAGTTGGGAAGGTTAGGGTTTCAGCCAAGAAAAGGAAAAGCCAAAGGGAGCTTGAGGTAACTTCTAAACTCTTGTATATTTATTATTCTGGTTGCTATGGACAATTTAATCGGTGAAATTTCGCCAGATTGTCATTTGTTTCAATTTATGGAAATGGGTTGGCCTAGGTGTTATGCTGCCCAAATTGATACTAAATGATAGTTGTAACCTAATGGAATAGTCAATAAAGTGGTTAGGAGTAGAAAGAAACGCGTTTACGGAGTCGAAACCGAAAAACCCCGATTTTCCCCTTAAAACCCATATATTTCGGCTAGCACTGTAAATGGGTCTTAGAGTTGGATTTTCAATGATTTTATGGTTCTATTGAGTTCAGGAGGGAAAATTAGGTGGGGTTACAGTTGGGCACTTTTTCAGAAAAGGCCGAGAAAGCATAATTACAGAAACGCCCCTAAAACCCTAAAAGTAGGGCTGCCAAGGGCAATTTCATAATTTGACATTTAATTTGATAATTCCAAGTTTGGAAATGGATTCCTTGGGTGAAGATATGTAAGGATAGCCCATGTCAAAATTTCGGGAAAAGTACAGTCGGATCGGGTACAGCGGGGCCAGGGCGGGTCCCCGGGGTATTTTAGTAATTTTTCAATATAGCCTCATATAACCCCTAGAAACATCATGGAAGTGTCTAAATAGGACATTTGACATTGTAGGATCGAATATGGAGCCCAAGCTGTTGTCACGCTTTACGAGGCAAACGTTTCGAGGCGAAAAAGGGTTAAGGTTGGGGACTTACCTTACTTGCATGTATTTGATATCTTTGCTTATGTGGTGATGTATGTGATTGCTTTACTTGATTGTGTAGAGCATACTTGAATAAATGAAGCTCTGTTTATGTTATCACTGTGGCCATAATCTTGTTGTATGAAACATTGAGCATGCAGAAATGTCATTATGGGGCATACATCTAGATAAAGCTAACATGTCATACACATAGCATCAATCATGCATGCATTATGGTATCTGTTTTCTACTGAGATTCTCTCGAATCTCACCCTCCCCTACCAACAATTTAGACAGGAGAGGACAGAAGATATGCAAACAACAATGCAAAGTACTGTACGAGGGGATTACAGTAGTAGAACGAAGACGGGAAGAAGTCTCCGTTTCACTGGGATGAGTTTAGACACCCTAGTAGCCTTGTGCGGCTACCTCAATCGTAAGTATCATGTACAAACCCCTATGGGGAATTTATGTAATAATGTACATATTATCAGTATAGTTATGATATTCCTGTGTTGCCTACCGAACCGCATATCGTTTTCCGCGAAGATTCTGGTAAAGGTGGAATAAAGATAAGGGCGTGACAGTGGGCATTCTTCCCAGCTCAAAAACCTCAATTCTTTTGGAAGATAATCCAAAACTCCATGAATATTCAACATTGAAGACTTTCCCCAATTAGACTTGTAAATTTTAAGAAATATTAAATAATGCATCTTCCAAAAAATACTAGCTCTCAATTTAATCTTTTGTATCTTGCTTATGTCCAATAACATGCATCGAATTGCCTCCATTCCCTAGTAATAGCAAATGAAGGGAAAAACAATTACCATTACCTAAAATAGGACCAAAACATACTGTACCAATTAAATATGTCTGCTATTAGAAATATCCAAATTATTAATAATGCTATTGCGCAATTTATTAAAAAATTCTTCCAAGTCATGTTTTCCTGATAATAAATGAATTCCTAAAATCTCATAAACATGCACACACACTGATACGTATGCCTACACACATGCATGTGCAGATATTTAAGCAAATATTCATTTATAACACTTGGCATATACATAAATTTTAATCTTTATTTAAAGAAAGAAGCATTTTTTTGCCGGAAGATAAAAAAACATGAACTACAGAATAACGATAACACACATTACAAGACGCCGAAAAACGAGCATCCCTACGAATCACATGCACTATATAAGCGGGAAACAGTGCCTCCTTCCATCTCCATATATTTTATTTGTTTTCAAATTCACATATGATATGTCCGTCCAACAACATTAAATTCTTACTATTATAAAAGCATGCTCATGCCAGCATATAATTACACAAATTAGTAAGAGAAAAATTAATGTTGTGAATCATTTCATTATCACTTAATGAACATTCACGGTAGACTAATTTTATCTTTTAAAATAACACACATCACACTAGTCCTCATTAATTTATATTTAAAAGTTTAGGTAGATGAATAAATTGAGAAAGGATTTCTTATAGGAATATCAAATTAAAGAAAATAAAACAGAGAAACTTCAAGATAAATGCTGACACTTACCAGTTACCACCAAAGATTTTAACGAATAAAAAACATGTAGACAAACAAATATCACAAGGAATCTAACAATTAGAATGCTAAAGAAACAATTCAACAGAATAAATCATTACCTTGCCACAACTGAAAAAAGTATCAATGTCTTCATACTTCCATAGTCGAACAAGTGTTCCAAGATTAGCCAAAAATAGCTGCTGTCAAGCAATTTTAAGGCCCATTTTCATCATAAGATCATGCATCACAACACGATCACGATGATCAAATGAAATGAGGGATTTCTCTCTAAGAACACTTATATCAATAGGTGCAAAACAGTCATATAATTGTCTTAGATTCAGAGAAATATCAACTCTTACATGATTAAGAATGCCAGGTCAAGAAACACATTCTGCTGTTTGTCATTAAGTCCATCAAAACTCAACTTCAAAACATCAACAATATCTTTGGGTGGATGTTTGTCTAGTTCTTCCAAAGAACTTTCCCACTCTACTTTTTCTCTTCCACAGAGAGAGCAACCTAACACTACCAAAGCTAATGGATTTCCTTGACAATATTTCATGTCTAATTTTGATAACTCCATGTAACCTTCAGATGGCTCATGTTGCTTGAAAGCTTTCAAACTAAAGAGATGAATGGCATCGTGGAAATCCAACTCCGAAACATGGTATGTTTCTTGGGCGGATCTTGGTTTAATTTCTTCATATGCATTTTGAAGTACTTGCATGTCTCTTGATGTGATAATAATCCTACTTCCTTCCCCACACCAATAAAGCACTTTGGTTAAATCTCCAACTATTTTTGCATCATCCACATCATCAAATATGATAAGAATTTTTTTGCGTCCAAGCCTATTTATCATAGAACTGGATTTTATGTCATGCGTTCCAATGTTCTTATCTTTTAACAATTCTTTGAGGCATTTTTGCTGTAACTCATCCAAATTAAATTTTTTTAATTTCTCTTTAACATCAACAAAGAAGAAAGCATCAAATTGAGCTCTAAACACTTGAAATATAGCTTTAGCAAGTGTGGTCTTACCAGAACCACCCATACCCCATATTCCCACAATGCGAGCTGTCACGCCCTTATCTAATTTTCACCTTTTTCAAAGTATTCGTGGAAGATGATATATAGTTCGGTGGGCAACACAGGAATAACATGAATATACTGATAATAAATGCATGATTACATAAATTCCCCATAGGGGTTTGTATATGATACTTACGATTAAGGTAGCCGCACAAGGCTACTAGGGTGTCTAAAATCATTCAAGTGAAACGGAGACTTCTTCCCGTCTTCGTTCCACTACTGTAATCCCCTCGTACGGTACTCTGCATTATTGTTTGCTTATCTTCTGTCGTCTCCTGTCTGAATTGTTGGTAGGGGAGGGTGAGATTCGAGAGAATCTCAGTAGAAAACAGATACCATAATGCATGCATGATTGATGCTATGTATATGACATGTTAGCTTTATCTAGATGTATGCCCCATAATGACATTTTTGCATGCTTAATGTTTCATACAACAAGACTATGGCCACAGTGAAAACAGAAACAGAGCTTCATTTATTCAAATATGCTCTACACAATCAAGTAAAGCAATCACATACATCATTATACAAGCAAAGATATCAAATACATGCAAGTAAGGTAAGTCCCCTACCTCTAATCTTTTTCCTCGATTTGAGTGCCAACAGCTCGGGGCTCCATATTTGATCCTACAATGTCAAATGTACTATTTAGACACTTCCATAGTGTTTCTGGGGGTTATATGAGTTTATTATGAAAATTTACTAAAATACCCCCGGGGACCCAGACCGGCCCCGCTTACCCGATCCGGCTATACTTTTCCTGAAATTTTGACATCGGCTATTCTTTCATATTTTCACCCAAGAAATCCATTTCTGGACTCGAAATTATCAAATTCAATGTCAAATTACGAAATTGCCCTTGGCAGCCCTACTTTTAGGGTTTTAGGGGCGTTTCCGTAATTATGCTTTCTCGGCCTTTTCTGAAAAAGTGTCCAACTGTAACCCCACCTAATTTTTGCTCCTGAACTCAATGAAACCATCAAATCATTGAAAATCCAACTCTAAGACCCATTTATAGTGCTGGCTGAAATATATGGGTTTTCAGGGGAAAATCGAGGTTTTTCGGTTTCGGCTCCGTAAACATGTTTCTTTCTACTCCTAACCACTTTATTGACTATTCCATTAGGTTACAACTACCATTTAGTATCAATTTGGGCAGCATAACCCCTAGGGAAACCCATTTTCCATTTTTACAGCCAATGGCAATCCGGCGAAATTTCACCGATTAAATTGCACACAGCAATTAGAATAGTCAATATACGAAGGTTTGGAAGTTACCTTAAGCTCCTTCTTGCTTTTCTTGACTTGGCTGAAACCCTAGCTACTCCAACAAGAGATTTTGAGCCTCACAAACCTTAAACACATAGGAGAGTAGCTTAGGAGTGGAGTTATACGCATTAGGAACCGATTTACCGAAGAAATCACTTACCTTTGCAAGTTTTTTCCTCCCCTTTTCTCTCTCTAAAATTTCATACTTCCTCTCTCTAAGTTCAGCAAAACTGACGAAAATGGGAGGAGGAAGATGATAAAATATGATTTTATAAAATATTATAATTATCCAATAATTATTTTTCCATTTTTAGATTGTTATAAAATTCTGGCAGATTTCTATCCAATCTTTGAAAAATCATAACTAATTCTAGAAAAATCAAATTGGAGAGATTCCAAAGCCTATAAAACCCTTATTGAGTCTAGTTTTAAATAAAAATATATACTTTTGCTGAATAGAATCACAAAATTCCCAGAATTTCAATCTTTACATATTGTTCCAGAAATTTCACAGTTTTTCTGTGCTGACTTCAAAAATTCATATCTTTTTGTATATAGCTTTAATTGAGTCATATGACTTATCAAATTAAATCTTAGGATGTCTACTTTTATCTTGTAAAATTTCATAATTTTTGCTCATCATTTAATCATTCAAAATCAAATGACAAGCTCACTACCTCATAAGCTATTTCACCAAAATTGTAATTATATTCTCCAAAATTCACCATTTTACTTTCTTAATACCCCAAAGATATAAGAAACATTATAGAATAGATTTGAGACATCTACTAAACCGAGGCTTAGCAGTCCGCTTAATTTAGGCTTATTCTCAAGCCTTTAATCTCAAAATTCGGGATATTACACGAGCTTCAGTTAGAAGGTTTTCAATATTTCTGATATGACGAGCAATGCCGAGTCCTTCAAGATGATATGATGACCTGTCGTTCAACTTACTCAAAATGTCTTTGACAATGTCTTCAATAAGTTTGAATTCAGGTCTAGCGCAACTATCAATCAAAAGAAAAGGCATATTTAATAGGTTAAAAATAAAAAAAAAACAAAAAACTACAATAATTTGTTAGAATCCTAAAGATTAGTTGAGTAAATCCCTAAAATCAACAATAAAGATAACATTTTTGAAGCTACCTGGTACTATTGGAATCCCATCCAGATAGACTTGCAGATTGGATTAAAGCATCTCTCCACTTTTGCAGTTTTTTTGGGTTGTCTTTAAATCTTCGCTTCAATAAATTAAATCCTTTTCCAATTCTCCCATTTTGTTTGCGTACGTTTGAAGGATCTACGTTATAGAAAATCGGTATCACATCCCTTCCAAATTTTTTCTTGCATTCTAATATGTGAACAAGTTCATCCAAACACCATGTAGAAGAAGCATAATTCTCAGAGAAAATAATCACTGATATTTCTGATTCCTCTATTTTTCTCAAAAGAACTTCTGAGATTTGTTCTCCTTTGATGAGTTCATGATCCATAAAAGTGTGAATGCCTGCATCATGAAGTCCTTTGTAAAGATGACTTGAAAACTTGTAGCGAGTGTCTTCCCCTCTAAAGCTAAGGAACACATCATACTTGGTTGCAGGAGGAGAAACCATTTGAGTTAAAATTACATCATCTTGAGAACTATGAATAGAAACAAACCGTCAACAAACAGGGTTATGTAGAAGGAGCAAATCAAACAAGAAAATATGGAGTGTGAGGTTATTTAGTAGAAGCTAGCTACCTATCATCAACAGCAACAGTACTTTGGTTATCATAAAGCGAAGGAGAGATGAATCTGTTAGCCATGGAAATTGATAAAGCCAATAGTATCAGCAATGCTTCTATTAGCGTTAAAGAAATGTTTCCATCCATTTGATAGCAATTTCTAGCTCTAACCTTCAGCAACCTGAAACTAAGGCCATAGAAAGTGCAAGCAAAAGTTTATTAGATCTACGCCAGTAAGGTAGCCAGGGACAAGATTCAACACTAAAAGAAACAAGAAATTAACAAAACTTTTCGGAGAATATATTTGTTATGAATTCATTAAGAAAAAAGGGAGTATCATTTTCCACTTCATCTATTCTTAAAATCAACTTAGAAAAAAAAAAGAAAAAGATTGTTTGATTACCCTGTTATGTTTTATAATTATTTAATATCTTATTATATTGATAAACTAATTTACAAAAACATTGGAATAGCATGACTAATAAATAACAAAAAAATAATTCTCTACTAATAATAATAACAAACTCAAAACACATGATCTTTGCTTTTGGCTTCTTCTTGTCTTTTTTTTTTTTTTTTTTTCAATTCCATTTCCACCAAACTCAAAATAACAAAGCAGTGAATAGTTTTTTTTTTTTTTTTACTTTTTTTAGAACACATTGCTACTTTTTTCCCAAAACACTTACCTAAAAACTAATTATCAAACAAGTTTTTTTATTTTTTATTTTAATAAACAAAAAATTGTTCCGAAATAAAGAATCAAACAATGCCATGGTTTTTGAAGATTATATTTAAATATACAACTTTTATACACATTCTGTGTATATATAGTATACAGATCTAACGTGTTTATAAGTTTCATTAGATCGAGGAGTGAAATTGGATAACCATAAGGTAGTTGCAGAATTTTTTCTGTGAACAAACCCTGCTAGCCAAACAGTAAATCGATGGGATGTGGCAAGTGATGGAAGAAAGAAAGAGAAGAATGTAAGTATTTACCTGAACGTGAAGGGAAGATAGTTCACAAAGATCGCAAAAACGTGAGCTTTGGGATCTGCAGGCTTCCTCCTCGTCAAATGAGTTCTTAAAATAAACGAAGAGTTTAGTCAATAGATCAAATCCGGCCATATCTTTAAAAGGTTATGGGAACTTTATTTTCAGAAGCAAAAGTGGGGGGGAAAATTCAAATGATTAGAAGAAAACATGAAATGTTTTGCAGAATTTTTCTGTGAAAAATGAAGGCAAAACAGAAGAAGGATGACAGATCAATGGGATGAAGCAAGTAAAAGTGAAGAAATAACCTGGATCGCTGTGGAGGGAAGCGAAAAAGAAATAGCTCCCACAAGCAAAGATCTAAAAAATGGAAACTTCAGAAGTTGCCGAATTGTTTTCTCTAATAAAACAAGCTCTTCAGATTCAGAGATGAACAGGTTAAATGCTTCCTTTATATATATATATATATATATATTGTTTCAATCTCTTATGCCTCTTTCTGAGAAGCTCGCGTGTCGATGAGGTGATGGGGTTGCCGTATTGGTGTTGCAATGCTGCTTCATCGTCCGTCTTGGACAGCTTTTGCAAAAGTTACTCCCACTGCTTAATATCACGATAATTTACTCTTTACCACGAGGCCCTCTCTAATACTTTCCCATCTTTTTCCTCTCTTTTACTTAAAATTACACTGTTTTCTGTGAAAAAAAAAAGGGAGGTTGGCCTTATTTTTTATAAAAAAATATAGGGAGAATTATATTCAGGTTTAAAAAAAAAGAGAAATGAAAAAATGATCCTTAGAGATTACAAAATGAAAAAATAGTCCCATAGAGTTGTCAATACAAACTCCTGGAGTTGTTAATGGGACCATTTTTTCATTTTGCAATCTCTAGAGATCATTTCTTCATTTATTTTCTTCCTTGGGACCTAAGTGTAATTCTCCCAAAAACATAACATTCAACACTTTAAAATATTTTTTAGTGGTACTCTCTCCAGTCCTAATTATAAGACAAAGTTAACTTTTTTGGAGAAATTAAGGAAGCTAATTAAATTACTCTAAAGTATTTTTATTTTTATTTTTTTCTCCAAACTAATTAGTTTGACTAATAAACTAATATATAATCTAAAGATACATGACATATTATGTGATTAAGTAACTTATTTAGCTTCCTTAATCTCTCCAAGAAAAGTCAACTTTGTCTTATAATTAGGACCGGAGGTAGTATCTAATATCCTAAAATAAATTTGAATATGCTAATTAACCTCAAATATTTTTTTAGTAGTAACAGTTGTCAACAAGTTGCACTTTAAAGTATTTTTTTAACAACACTCAATATTATAAATTAATTTTTAATTCATTTAGCATTCTAAATAATTTTTCAATAACACTCAATATCCTAAAATAAATTTTATTGCATCTAATCTTCTGAAATAATTTTTTCATTAGCACTATACATCTTAAGTTTAGTGTACTCGTTACAATTAGAAAAACATTTTGAGTATTGAATGCACAAAAAATTATTTTAGGATACTAGACGTCATTAAAAAAATAAGGTGCTTAATGTTATGTTTGGAAAAATAAAATAGGTCCAACTTCCCTTTTTTACAGCCAAAACAACGTAGTTTTGGGTAAAGGAGATGAGAGTGAGGATAAAGGAGCCCGGTTCAATTTACCATAAAGTAAAATAGAAGAAAAAAATAATAAAATATCATTTAAACTTTAAAATTCTAAATTAGATGTTTTATACTAAAATAAGTAAATAATTATTACACAAGTGTAGTTAATACTTAACTCTTATAGGCCACAAGATTTATTTGAGATTTTTAAGTTTAAATGTACTTTCTTATCTTTTTCTCTGAAGTAAAAATGGCTGAAAAAAATTATGATTTGTAAATTTTATTATTCAAATTTTTTTTAAGAGCCGGGTGCACATATCTTTAGTAGGGGTAACTTTTTTTTCATTTGTGCATAACTTATCTTTAGCCAGGAGGAAAATAAAAGATATTTGAACATAGTATATTTTGCACGCAAGTTAAAAAAAAGAAAGTAACCCCTACTGAAAATAAGTTATACTTTATCATTGAAACGAATTTTTAGATATTTTTTGACAATAAATTTTGTAATGAAAATTTTTCCAACAATTTTCTTAAAAAAGAAATGACGTCATATATCTTTAAAAAGTAATATTGAGTAAGCAATTCACATGGTCTATTAATATATGAAAAATTATTTTGATGCTGTCCATATATCTCTTTTGGGTGCTATATATATCTAAATCAAAAATAAATTCCTTATCTAATTCTTACATTAATAACAGGAAGTAGTAGTATTTATTAAAAAATTCAAGTGATTTATAATATTGTCCATATTAACTAACTAATACACTAAACTCCTATAACATATAATATTTATTCTTTCTTATTGGCCTTATTAAATATGGGCATATATGAAAAAATATTTAATATCTTTTGAAACTATTAAGGTGTCTTATAAAAAAGGAAACATAATTTTTACAAGGAATTTAATAATAGGTACAGGAGGCTGTACAAGCCTTCGCGGTCATTGGTCAACAAGTCAATTGAAATCTAGTGTTGCCGCGTTTGCGACTTTTGGGAATTGCCGGGATACTTCGTTGTAGGGGTACCACACCAGTCCGTTGTTTTGGTTAAAATATAGAGTGTTGGTTTGGAATAGTTTATTTTTAAATAATAAGTGTTTATAAATCGTGATTCACGGTATACGAGGTAAGTATGTGATAGGGGTTTTATCTCGACTTACGTAATAAGGACTTATAGTCTAAAAATAAGCCCAACCAAACACACACAGAATCTTTTTTATTTTTATCAAAAGCAAAATCTTAGAATCTGAAGGGCTCACTTATTTGTGAAACATGATTTGGGTCTTTGCTTTTTTGGATTTTTTAATTAAAATACATAAGGAGGCAAAAGCCTGAATTAGAAATAACTAGTTGGAATCAACCCATGTCAATTAGGCTTAGGCCATTACTGAGGTTATGGCGCAATATATTCTTTCCGGTCTTATTTATAAACAATTTTCTCTTTGATTGTGCAAAACAAACTGATAGTTAAAAACAATAAGTGTATCAAAAATGCCATATTTTTTCCATATATGACCATGTTTATGAAAAGAGTATAGAAGAGAAAATAGATAAAAAGTATGAGAGATAATGAGTATAAGACATGAGAGAGAATGAGTGTTCAATAAGGGTAAAATAGGAAAGAGAAGATGATATTTTCAGACAAAAAGTGAAAGTTGCTTATAAAAGGGACTAGCCCTATAAAAAAAAGTTACTTATAAATAGAATCGGAAGAAATAATACCGTCTACATGAAAATCCATTATTGGTGATATGAAGTTCGCGCATTATGTGTGTGATCCAGCCAACTCAAGCATTGGTTTCTCTAAAAGCATCCCACCCAACTCAAGCATTGGCTTCTCTAGAAACATCCTCCTAATCTGACATGAGTAGCGTTTTTTTATATGAGGTCATGAAGAGAGTTTGTAATTACTAAAAGTCCCACGATAAGTTAACAGCATGTAATAACAAAATGTTATACAAGAAAAAACAATAAGGTCCATTCTTGTGCTCTCATCAAAGAAGTAGAAAGCACAGTAATAATCACTTGTTGCTTCAAATTCCCAAACTCAATTGGACTCTCTCACATATGAACAGTCCTAACAAAAGACAAGTAAAAACGCCAAATTTTTGTTGAAGAATGGATTTGATCCTACTTTACCCAACCATCTATGCCTAAGCTTAAGAGCCTCAAATAGATCATCAGCGAGTGACATGAGACTCTTCGAGCGAAATTAGAAAACTATAGTGCACTTAATATTAATCAGTTACTCCTTTAATCATAAATATAAGATAAAGTGGGTCTTATATTTAGGATTTAAGGGAGTATCATCAAATTAGGATGTTGGGTAGGTAGTTAATTACCAAAATAATGCAGTAAACTTCAAACAAAAGAAAAACCATTTTGCTTATGTTTATATTCTTCCTCAGTTGTTAATTGGGTATTTGTAAAAACATTTTGTTAATTCCACTATCCTCTAGAGATTGGAAAATGCATTGAAAGAATAGCGGAGGAGATAGCACATGTTAAAATTTCAAAGGATGGGTTTTCTATGGGTGAATCAAAAATAAAAATAAGAGTATGCAAAAGGTTTTCAAAGTAAATTGACTATTCTTATTTTTAGGCACATATATTTAGTCAAGCGAAGTCGTCCTGCACTTCTGACTTTTGTCGATTGCCTTGTTGCTTTCATTGTATTTCTACAGCACCGCCCCTCTGCTTTTGGGAAAATATGCACCCCGGAGTGCATTGCTTGCTTGGAATTTTTTTTTATTTTATAAAGTTACTTATTATATTATTCAATTTTTCAAAACAAAAATCTAAAAATTCCAATCAAACCTTCGTTCATGAAAAAACATAAGCAATTCATGAGAACATTTACTAAAATTCTAATTCGCAAAAAATGAAAAATCATTAGTTACTTTTTACACAACACTTTATTTTTTTTAATAAAAAAATATTTAGTTGAGTTGGGTCTATTAAGCTCATCAAGGCTATGATATGCTTTCAGAACTCAAATAACCCTTACAAAAGTATTTACATATTACTCAGTAGTAAGATCTTCACATCAGCTGTAATTCGAACCTACAACTCTTTATATTTTAGACTAAAATATTTTCTTAGAAAGGACCTTATAACAAGAATAAGATAGCATAGTTTGTTGATGTTGATTCTAATAAACTAAATTAATTTTTTATTATGTGCCTATATATCCAACTATATATTAAGTGTAATGACCTAAGTAAGCCATGAAAGTTGCAGAAAATTAAAGAAATCGACAGGTTGAAAAATTACATTGATCTAATATAAGGTGTGGTTTGTGTACATATTTATTCCATTTTTTCTTCAATTATCAAATATGTGTCAACAGTCAAGTCATCCTGAATTTTAGAGCAGGGGTTATTGTCACTTTGTTGTTATTTTGGCATCCCCGCGTTGCCGGGTTGTTTCACTTGTAATGCTCTATCACATGGCTTTTGGAGAAAAATGAATCAGAATATGGCCCACATTGATTCAACAAGACTTAAAAATGTTTTACAAATTTTAATGGCTGACATTTTTTGTACGCAATACAGATATCAAAAGAAAACATTTATTCCATCCAGAGGGCTTTTTGCATTAGTTTTAGAGAGTATAAATATAATTGAAGTTGTAAGTAAGCTTATCTACGTCTGTCTGTTTAAGTTTCTTCACCCAAAACAGACATAAAAGAAATCTACACAATTTTAAAATTGTCACCGTCTTTTTTCACCTGTTTGTTGTCAAAATAATAGATGTAGATTAGCAAAGTAAAAGCTGTTTCCCCCATATATAATAAGCGAGTAGTAAATAAATCTTGCAATTGACCTCAAAATCCAAACTTGAACCATGCTTCAACCTGCACTTCCAAAGGCATAAACTCTTTTTTGATGACATTTGAGCCAACAATGACAAACGAGCGAGCAACCTTGCTTGGAACTCTTTGTTAATTAATCTATTATTCTTATCACTGTTGCTAAAACATCTTCCTCTTGTTCATAATATTTATCAACCACATCATCTCTTGCAATTGATTGCGTTTTATCTTTTCCACTCCCACTTCTTTCATTTTCGTTTGGATCCTCTCACCAAAGAAGTAGTAATCATTGTAATGATCACACTCAAAATGTTGCTTCAAATTCCCAAACTCAATTGAACTTATCTCACCAATGAACAACCCTAACAATGGTAAAAAGAAAAGATGTCAAACTTTTGTGTCCATAATATATATTAACTCCACACTCTGAATATACTCCTTTTTTTACTGTTAAAAACTTTGACAAGAGTCTAAAGTCAAGTTGGTGGGGAGCTTGCCCAAGACACTTGAAGAATGGATTTGATCCAAAATTTAAATTTAAGGTGAAATTTCACGCTTGACATTTTAAATTTGGTTCAATTTCATTAACTGGAATCTAACGTTTATTAAGAGGTGAGGACACATAGGAATATATATATATTTTTTCAAGATGCATTAAGAAGGAGAAGGAAGCCGGAAAGGGCATTCTCCCCAATAACTGTCCAATTGTGCGATTTACTTTCCAAGCGCGAATTACATAGATAAAAGATACTGCAAATAGATATTTCATAAAGAATATAATAATATTGATATACAATTAAAATAAATGAGATTAATTTCAATAATAATTTTATTAACCTGATAAATTAAAATGACAGTTCTGTAAATTTGTATATGGAACGAAACCATCAATACAATCGAGAGACCCATGACTATAAACGACACAGGAGAACATAAGAGAATCACAATATGAAATTTTCTGTCCTTCATACATACATAGCGGTTTTCAATGTAAATTCATAAATTGGCTATTTTAAGCCACATATTTTTAAAAGAAAGTTTTTTTATGAGTTTTATTAAATTTTTAGAAGACATTTAATAATAGGGAGAGGTGGCGGTACAAAACTTTCTGGTCATTGATCAACAAGTCAAGTCTTCCCCGCTTCTGTGACTTTTGTTAATTTCCATGAAACTGAGCTGTAGTTGTACCAGCCTTTTGCTTTTGGAAAAACTTGGAATCTGGAGAGCCCACTCATTTGTGAGGGTCTTAGGATAATTCTAATGACTATCCAATTTTGCCTCCTAAGTTGTCATATTTGACTAATGTTGAGTCGAATATTTTTTGAAAAGTAATGTCGCCCCGGATATTGCTAAATCGCAGTGATTTCATTCTAGCAGTTGTCTTAAATATGTTTGATCATCAGTAATGTCGCCCCGCGTTTGTGACTTGTGGGAATTGCCGGGATACATCGTTGCAGTTGTACCGAACCAGTCCTTTACTTTTGGAACCTTTATTAAAGGTAAAAATTTAGAATATGTTTACATTAGTGTTTAGAGAATAATTATTAAAAAAAAGTTAAAAAAAGTTATGTCATATAATAGATTTTAGAGAATAATTTCTGAGTATGTGTTTGGTTTCACACTTTCACTTTTAAAATCATGGTGTTAAAAATATTAAACACTCATAAAAAATCCAAAATAACTTTTAACTTTTGAAATTATTGTTTGGGATAAGCTCTCTCAAATTTTGTACCACCTTGATTTTATATTTTGTTTAAGTACTTTTATTCCTCTTTCGGAGAAGCTCTCGTGTTGGTGGTGTTGCCATGTTGCCTTGCTCTGCCTCATCATCGTCTGCCCTGCACCGCGTTTGAAGAGGTTACTCCCCCAGCTCATGAATATTAGAATAATTGGTAGAAAAAATATTACTCCCTCCGGTCTTAAATATAGGATAAAATTTGTAGTGCAAATTACACTACAAACTTTATCCTATATTTAGGACCGGAGATAATATTCAAACTTACTTGAAATTTGTTTAAGGATGTAGGCCTATCTTATTTTTAGTGTAATTTCATGCACAACTTACCTTTAATTATAACATTGAAAGACAAATTAGATTTGGGTTTTATATCCAGTATCAAAGTAAGTCATTTATCCAACTCTTAAAAATATCAAAGATAAAAAGTAGTACTCCCTCTTGTCCTAAAATTAAATGATTTTCGATCTTATCCATATTAATTATACTAAACTCATACATATATAATATAATTTTTTTCACTATTCTTATTAAATATGGACATGTAAAAAAATATTTAATGGATTGTTGACACTATCAAAAGTGTCACCAAAAATTATGTTTTAAAAGCCATGTTCTCTAACCCGAACCAGACCAGCCGAATCGGACCGGAAACTGGCCAACTGGTCAGGATCAAGTTTTTCTTTTTTTTTTTTTTTGAAAATCGTTTTTTTATATTTCTCCTTTAGAATTTCATATTATAAGTCTAAAATCTTCCATCTCTCACCGATTTAGTCTCGGTTTAGCTCCGATTTGACTCCGGTCTGACCCACTGACCCTTGACCCAGTACCCCAGCCGGTTGACTGACTGGTCCGGGTTTAATTACCTTGTTTAAAAGTTATCCTCCATGAGACACCGGAGGGGCCTACGCACATGCCTTTGTGGTCCACAAGTGAAGTCAAGTCATGTTCATAAATAACTCACACAAAGACTAAAGTATAAGAAGGCAAGAAGTTAAACATTCTAACATCTAAGCAACGTGAGTATGATGACTATCATTTTCATCTTCTTTGCCACTATCATCAATTTCAAAGACATTTGATTGTGCTTCACTTTGAGTAGTAGGCTCAAGTAGTCAAATAATCACAACCTTTATAAAAGATCATACTCCATTAGGCAGAACAGTATGCAATATGATTTTATTCTAAATATGCAGAACAATATACTCAAAAATCATAATATGATTCAATTAAACAAAACAGTATACTAAAAAATAATACTCTATACAATATGAGGACAAAGTAACATATAGATTCAATAAGACAATTCAAAAAAGTAACATGGTTTTCCTTTCCAAGCAAAAAAAAAGTATATAAACTGGCTTAACAGGCATTGCCTTTTAAGTGTTTGGCTCTACAAGGCCAGCCCTTTTAGGCCCGGCTTTCTTTAAAGGCTACAATTTAAAAACCCAATCCTTGAAGGACCAGGGCCTAAACCAGCCAACCCAACAAACTCGGCCTATTTTTCCGGCTCTATCAAGTCGTTTCTCTATTGTGACTTTTTGCGAATTGGTGTGATGCTTCGTTGTAGTTGTATCGCACTAGCCCTTTGCTTTTGGGAAAAACTTTAGAAACTGAAGGGCCCACTTATTTGCTTGTTCGGATTTTTCCTTTAAAAAATACATATATAAGGAGGAAAAAGCCTGGCATATAAAAAAAAGGCGGAAAAAGCCTAAATTAGAAATAACTGGCTGAAATATATAATCAACCCATGTCAATTAGTCTTAGGCCATTACCGAATCTGGAACGCACACAATAGCAATCCAGTCCATAGGATAATTCATAATCGCACTCCGCTATTCATGATCTCGAGTATGCGCTTTACATGTGTGTGAGCCAACCAACTCAAGCGTCGGTTTCTCTAAAAACATGGTTATTATAAGTAATAAATATATATATAAGTGACATGATCTCTCTAAAATATTGATATATAATATTATATATCAGTTATAAACTCATATATTTTGTCTTCTAAAAAGGTAAAAACCATTTTGCTGATATTTATGTTCTTACTTAGTTCATCATTAAATATTTGTAAAGACATTTGGTTAATTCCATTACCTTGTGGAGATTGGAAAAACCATTGAAATACTAACAGAGGAGATAACATGGATTAAAATTAAAAAGGATGGGTTTTTTATGGGTGAGTAAAAAAATAAAAATACGAGTATGAAAAAGGTTTGAAAAAATTCCATTTAAATACCACATGAACTTGCAAAACCCATGAAAGTTTATTAACACTTGAAAATAATATAAAGGTGACAGATATTAAATTGGAATTTTAAAGTGCTGATGATTTTACCATTTTGCCCCTTAATTAAAAAAAAAGGTGCCCTATGTCGGAGCACCACTGCCTGCCGGCCTGAACCCTCCAACGGCCTGAGCTCTACTTGTGATACATGAAAGTAATACTCGATCAAAGAGGACTTACCACCATAATTCTTGTAATGTTGCTTAAATAAACTATACTTATCAAATGACGTTAGATTGCAAGCCAAATGGAAGAATGTTAGATATTTTATTAAAATGATAATATTTTACCCTTTTGTTTATTCAGATTATATCTAGATATTATATATATATATATATATATATTGATCATATAAAGGATATACTAGTTGATTATTTTGATCAAAGAATATTCTAAATATTATGAAGTTATTCTGGATATTAACGAATTACTTTAAATATTATTAGTTTAATATATTTTAGATAAAATATCTCCCGATTAGGGGTGGAAACAGGCCAGGCCAGGCCAGGCTTCTGCCTTAACAGGCCTGGCCTGTTAAGGCACAAACTGGCCTGAGCCTGGCCTGTGGCCTGTTAAAGGCCAATTTTTAGGCCTGGGCCTGGCCTGTTCACAGGCCTGGCCTAGCCTGAAGCCTGTTAAGGAGGCCTGAATTTTAAAATTTTTTTAAACAAATTGACAGGCCTACAGGCCACACTGCAAAACAGGCCAACAGGCCACAGGCCGAAAACAAGCCTCCTTAACAGGCCTCCTTAAACAGGCCGAAAACAGGCTAAAACTTACAGGCTCAGGCGAAATTATCCTTTAACCCTTATCTGATTTTTCTTAAAAAAATATTTTTACAGGCTCAGGCCGGCCTGACAGGCCTAACAGGCCTGTCAATAGGCCTTGGCCTGGCCTATTAAGCAAAACAGGCTTTTATTTTAGCCTTGGCCTGGCCTTTTAGCCTGACAGGCCAGGCCTGAACAGGCCAATCACAGGCCAGGCTACAGGCCCCTGACAGGCCGCCTGGCCTGTTTCCACCCCTACTCCCGATTATATCATGCAAAGTAATTTGGATAGAGATTTGGTTTAGAGTCATTTGTCTTGCCATTAAAAGCTGTTACAAGTCTTGATGGGAGGCTATAAATAGCCTAGGCTGGGTCTTAGAGCAGTACGTTGAACACTTACTTACTCCTTAGGGGTTTCTTGACAGGTGACGGCTATAGCCAAACCATCACTATGTCTCATCTTTCCGTTAGAAGAAGTCCTGACATATTCTATTATAATTCTAACTTTTTTTTGTTCTCTATAATTTCTCGGTTGTGAGATACTACAAACAGAATCACTATGGCTAGAGGTATTTCATTAAATCTTCCGTTGTTGCTCTCTTTTACGGAATTTATATAATATATTTAGGATATTTATTGTTAAATTATTCCAACAATGATCACACTCAAAATGTTGCTTCAAATTCTCAAACTCAATTGGACTTATCCCACCAATGAACAACCCTAACAAAAGGAGAAAGTAAAATCGCCAAACTTTGTGTCCATGATATTAACCCCACACTCTCAATATAGTCCTTTTTTTACTGTTAAAAACTTTGGCAAGAGTCTAGAGTCAAGTTGGTGGTGAGCTTGCCCAAGACACTTGAAAAATGGATTTGATCCAAAATTTACACAACCATGTCTATGCCTAATCAATGTCACCCAATTTTAAGGTGAAATTTCCATGGTTCTGTAACCTGGACTGGACTGGCCGGTTCGGCCCGGAAACGGGCGAACCGGCCGGTAGACCGGTCCGGGTTACTATTTTTAATTTTTTTTTATTTTTCCTTTAGATTTTTATACTATAAGTCTAAAATTTTCAATTTTTCACCGGTTTGGCCCCGGTCTGACCCACTAACCCTTAACCCAGTACCCCGACCGGTTCAATACCCGGTCCGGGTTTTAATACCTTGGAAATTTCACACTTGACATTTTAAATTTGGCTCAATTTCATTAAGTGCCATCTAAGGTCTATTAAGAGGTGAGGACACATAGGCATAATTATTTTTTCAAGTTGCATTAAGAAGGAGAAGGAGGCCAGAAAGAGCATTCTCCCCAATAACCGTCCAATTGTGCGATTTACTCTCCAAGCGTGAATTATATAGATAAAAGATAAGGCAAATTGATATTTCATAAAGAATATAATAATATTGAATACAATTAAAATAAATGAGATTAATTTAAATAATAACTTTATTAACCTGAGAAATTAAAATGACAGTTCTGTAAATCTGTATACGAAATGAAACCATCAATACAATCGAGAGACCCATGACTATAAACGACACAGGAGAACATAAGAGGATCACAACATGAAATTTTCTGTCCTTCATACATACACAGCGGTTTTCAAAGCAAATTCATAAATTGGCTATTTTAAGCCACATCTTTTTAAAGGAAAGCTTTTGATGAGTTTTATTTTTGGTTTTGATGTAAATTTATTCTAAAAATTTTTATTGAACAGTAATCCAAATCTCCATAAATACTGTAAAGGTATGTTCTAGAAAAAGAACAAAACTAGTTGTAGGCCAACAAAAAAGACATTTAATAATAGGGATAGGGGGCGGCACAAAACTTTGCCGCTTCTGTGACTTTTGTTAATTTCCATGAAACTGCGCTATAGTTGTACCACACCATCCTTTTGCTTTTGGAAAAACTTGGAATCTGGAGGGCCCACTTATTTATGATATTTAGGTCTTAGGATAATTCGTAGTGGTGACGTCAAATATGCGCTTAACGTGTGTAAACCAGCCAACTCAAACATTGGCTTCTCTAAAAACATGATGGTAAGGAGTAACTTTTTTTATAGGTGGTCTGGATGGAAAGAAAGAATGTGATCACAAAAAAAAAATCCACAACAACTTGGAAGCTTCTTACTTAACAAATTTTGATATGATTAGAAAGGATAGTAAGTTCCATGGAACTTACAAGATGGGTCACAATAAAAAATCATTATTTACTTCTCCATATCACTTTTTTGACTAGTGAGAACGAGAGCACAAGCAAAAGTCATCAACAAGAAACTTGAACTCGTCTATTTCCTCTATTGTCTCGTATCTTTCAAAGTTATTTTGTACTCCCTTTTGTCCTAATTATAAGATAAAATTAATTTTTTTGGAGAAATTAAGGAAGCCAATTAAATCACTTTAGAGTATTTATATTTTTAGTATATTTAGATTATATATCAGTTTATTAGTCAAATTAATTAGTTTGAAGAAAAAAATATAAATATAAATATTCTAAAGTGATTTAATTGATTTTCTTAATTTTTCAAAAAAAATCAAGTTTATCTTATAATTAGGACATGAGGGAGTAATATTGTACCTGCAGGCCCAACTAAATGAAGTAAAGAAATCGATAGATTGAAATTATTAGATGGATCAAACGTTAAGGAGATTTTTATATTTCTCTATTTTTTTTTTCAATTATCAAATATGTCCTTATAATCAACAGGTCAAGTCTTCGTTTGCTTGAGAGGTTAATGGCACATAACTTTTTAGATCCTAACTTCACCCTTGCTCCTCCTTTTTCATGTTTATTTCTCTTATTTTCAATTACATTTTATATCCTAAATGTACGATATACTTAATTAATTTGAGCAGATTAAGATATTAATTAAATTAATTAATATATATATATATATATATATTTTAAATATCCTAATCATCTTCTTTAATTCTCTCCCTCCTTCTCGTACTTGATTATTATTGAAGAATATCAATTGGGTTAATTTTTTTTTTTTAAAAACAGAATAACTTATATTACATTTATGACCAACATTGACTCTTAAGTTAGGTTCTTCGTTAAGGACGGGAGGAAGTATAATCTACTATTCATTATTGTAATTTGAGAGTTGGTGCCAGTGAGGACTAGCACAAAAAATCAGTGTAGTAGGTAAAAATGCAACTCATGACTCATATGAAAGTATTAAGCTTGTGCCCCATCATCAATGTACATTGGTATAATCAGCAAATACCTGTATAAATTTAAAACTTAAGACTTGCCAGTCTTTCAAATTCAATTATCCTAGCCTTACACACACACACACACACACACACACACACACACAACACACTTTTTCTATTCGATACTAATTAAATGTATGAAATAATAGATGATAGAAATATTTATTTTTAATATTAAATATAATTCCTTAATCCATTGTGTATCTTAAGTTTATATTGTTTTGCTAAACTTTGATTGCTCATACTAAGAAAGTTTTCGATTAAGAGAATAATTTCTCATGCTAATGATCAAAATGGGTATTTAAGTTAAACAAATACTCATTTTTCACAAATAACTTGCTAAACTAATTTTTTTAACCCTATAAATTAGTTATTTAGTTTCAATATTTAGGATCATAGGATTATAAAGAAATTGTCTATTTTACCCTTTTCGAAAGATTACAAGCTGTCCTATACTCCTATTCACATCGATCTTAACGGCCTAAGTAAATCTCGGATTTGGCTGCGATCCGCTGCTAATCCTTTTCTCTCAAACTACACCATTTTAGTGTAGTTTGGGGGTAAAGGGATGAGTTTTTTTTTTAAAAAAATAAGATGTAGTATTTTGAAATATTTTTTTGGAAGTATCTAATATCTTAAAATATTTTTTAAGTAACATATGGTATCCTAAAATAATTTTTAGTACTTTAACCCCTTAAAATATGTTTTTAGTTGTATCCAGTGTGTTAGTAGACTAATTGTAATTTAACTCTTAATATATTTTAAAGAGTTCAAAGCACCAAAAAAATATTTTAAAGGGTTAAACACACCAAAAAAATATTTTAAAGTAATTTTGGAACTTAAAAAATACATTAAAAGTTAAATTACAATCAATCTACTGAGACACTGGATATAAATGAAAACATATTTTAAGGGATTAAAGTACTAAAAATTATTTTAGGATATCATATGTTACTTAAAAAATATTTTAAAATACTAGATACTTCCAAAAAAATATTTCAAAATACTACATCTTATTTAAAAAAAAAAAAAAAAACTCATCCCTTTACCTCAAACTACACCAAAACAGTGTAGTTTGGGAGAAAAGAATTGGCAGCGGACCGCAGCCAAATCCGTAAATCTCTCAACTGGGTAATTGTGATGAACATTGTTCAGTTGAAAATTAAATATATATTTTATAAACTCTCTAGATGATTGAATATATAAATAACAGTACGTAGGATGGGAAAACTTTTTTTTTTTTTTTTAATTTGGGAGTTCGTTGCATATCATGATTGTCTCTTATTTGTTTTTGGCAAATTTATATATAGCCTATTATTAACACATTTTAAATTTGTTTCTTATGATTTTGGTGCTTAAATTTTGGGATTCTTCAACGTGGTCGAATAACACTAGTTTGTCTTGATAATACAATGTGGTTCCTGCAATCATACAACGGGTGAGTATACAAAATTAACGTGCTAAATAGTTAATTAATAAAATATGAATGTTAAAACTATCAAATCTGAAATGAGAATAAAAACTTTGGATAATTCATCATATCTTGTGTTCAATATTTCGTTTTTAATATGCTCATGAAATTAAAGAAAAAATGTTGATTATCACACACACAGCAAACACAGATTGTGTGTAGTTTTTCTACCATTTCTCATAATTTGGAACTGGATTTAAACATCAGATAATAATATATTTGATGTGGGATGTGCAGTAACAGGTGAAGAGACTTGTGGGGGGTCAATTCATGACTGGTTTTGTTTTGGCTTGTTAGGAGAAAATGTAAAATGAGAAAAGTATTATCATGAGAAGTTAAGCAAATTATTAAAGCGGCAGCTCAATTTTATCTCTATCTTTTGGTTATCACGAGAATAATTGTTTTTTTAAAAACCCTAGTTTCCTCCTCAAAACTGGTTTTGGAGGGCGCTTTATTATCAATGTCTCGATTTTCAGATAACACTATCATTGTCCTAAGTATAATAAATACTTCACCCCCATCATAAGGGTACCTTCATTTATAATTTATAATTCATGTCTCAGTGCGCATGGTCTTTAAAATCTAATTTTTACTCATGATTTCTTTAATTCTCTTCAGAAATCACGTTATTCCTAATGGTGTCGTTTTTAGCAACTTAAATTGATAAAAGTAAACTATTAAATAATTTAATGGATCTTAAGCAATTTAAAATATTAGTAAGCTATTAAACTATTAAAACAATGGATAACTATCAGGTTCCTAAAACAGCAACCTCGCCATAAATATAGGTAATGGCATGCTGAAGGTAATGGCGTGCTGGATCTACATCTTCAAATAAATCTTAGAATCAATAAACTTTAAAACGCAAAGTTTTTTCATATCAAATTAAATTTTCAAACTAGAAGAAAATGGACAATCAAATCAAATCTAAAACATTTTAAAATTGCAATTTGTTCCAAGAGAGTAATCACAAATTTAAACTTATTTTAAAAAACTTACTGTTTAAGCTTATTTCAAACACTGTAAGATAGTGAAAAAAAAAAATTGATACATTTTTCATATCAAACTTAAATCAATAAGATCACGGATCTGCATCTTCAAATAAATCATAGAATCTATAAAATTTAAAATGCAAAGTTTTTTCATATCAAAAATGAAATATAAATTGAAACATGTTTCTTATCAAGCTTAATAATGGACCCACAAAAACAAGTTATTTAGTAAAGCATTGGAAAACTATAAAATAACGATTTTCAAATCATCAAATATAAACAAAAAGAGAATAAATCTCAAAATTATAAACAAGAAAATTACAACGGTTTGAAATACAAAAACGAAAATAAAAGGAGAACAGGAGAAATTACATTAAATACAACAATCACACCCCAAAAACAACAAATCAAATATGAAATTACATAACAGCAAGGAAGGCTTTGTCCCCTTCCCCTAAGGAAAGATGCACAACAATACAAATAAATAGAAATAGCAAACAAGAAAATTACTGGGGACGCAAAATACAAAAACAAAAATACAAGGAGAACAGGAGAAATCACATCAAATAGAGTCACCCCTAAAAACAACAAACCGAATATGAAATTACACAACAGACAAGTAAAACAAAAAGGAGGGCTCTGTCCCCCTTCCCTTAGCAATCAAAGCGTTTCAGCAATTAGTGTAGAAATAGATGTAAAATGCAAAAAGGAAAATACAAGGGAAATCACAGTAAATACAGCAGTCACACCTAAAACAACAAACCAAATGTGAAATTAAGACATTTTAAAATTGCAATTTGTTTCAACAAAGTAATTGCAAATATAAACTTAATTGTTTAAACTTATTTTAAGAACTAATAGCTTCCTTATAGTTTAAACACAGTAAGAAAATGAAATATAAATTGAAAAGTTCTTCATATCAAGCTTAAAAAATATAAGATAATGGATCCACAAGTCAAAATTCCAAAAAAATTAAAGTTGCAAATTACTTGGAAATAAATTAAAAGAAGTTATTTAAAATATTGGTAAACTAGAAAATAACAATTTTCAAATCAGCAAATATAAACCAAAAAGGGAATGAATCTCAAAGTCGAATCAAATCAAATATAAAACAATAAGAGAACGAATCATCCAATAAAATTCATTTTTTCACATCAAAATAAAGAAGTAATTTAAAATATAAGTAATAAGTAATTCAAATTCAAAATCTAAGTAAATTCATATCAATTTCAAAAATGCTTCCCAAAAATCAATTTCAAAACTATTCAAAATTGAAAATTGGTTTCAAATCCAATTTAGACCTTCAAATATAAGGTAATTAATCATCAAATAAAAAATTAAAGCATCTTAAATTGCAAATTTTTCCAAATCAAATAAAACAATAAGTGAATCTTGAAATCAAATCTAAAACAGCAAATTAGTTTACGATTATGATAAGCCTTCAAATATGGATTTTCATATGGGATATTTAAAACAATAAGATGATTCTGACAATTTTAGTATTCAAATCAAATTTTTCCCTACGAATCAACCTAGAAAAATTGAAATTGAAAACTTGTTTCAAATCAAATAAAATAAGTCCAAAATATTATTAGTAAACTATTAGATATTAAATACTGAATTTCAAATTAAATAAGCATATCAAACAAAACTTTTCAATCAAATTAAATCAGTATAAGAATTTCAAAAAAATAAGTTAAAAATATTTGCAAGAAATTAAAAAATATTAGTAAAAAATTAAACATGGATTTTCAAATTAAATTTTAAACAGTAAGATAATTGACAATCAAATCAATTTTTCAAATTCCTTTCAAATCAGATTTAAAACCATAAAGTTTGAAACATTGATTTTCAAATTAAATTTCAATCTAGAAGGCAATGGAGATCAAAATCAAACTTAAAACATTTTAAAATTGCAATTTGTTCAAACACACGGTAGTTGCAAATTGTAATTTAAACTTATTTTAAAAATCTTATTGCTTATGCTTATTTTAAAACTGCAAATAATAGGACAATAAATCTACATAGCAAATCAAGATTTAAAACAGCAAATAAGTTTGAAATAAAGCCAAATGGGCTAATTCAAATGTTTTAAGTTTGATTTTTCAAATCAATCAACACAAGTAAACTAAAACTGTAAAAGTACATTGAATCTTCGGATCAAAATTTAAGCAATTTGAAATTACAATTTTGTTTTCAAATCAAATAAACTAACTAAACTATTCAATACTGATTTTAAAGTTAAATAAAACAAGAAAATAAAGGATCTTGACATCAAAAGAAAAGCAAATTTAAGCCATACAGTTGTTGGTTTTAGAATCAAATTGAATTTGACACAAGATGAGTCTTGACAAAGCTTGTTCCAAATTAAATAAAGGAATAAAAAAAGTTTAGAATATTAGTATCAGATACGGATTTTCAAACCAAATTTATAATAATAAAAGATAAAGGCCTTTCAAAACTTAATTCAAAACAACTTTAAATAGCAGGTTCGCTTCAAACCAAATTGAAATTCAAATCGTAAAAATAAACCCAAAAAAACTGAATTGCAAACTCATTTTTAAATAGTTAAATAAATTTAAAAAAATAGTAAACTGTTGAATATTGAATTCCAAATTAAATTTTGAACAAGATGATTGACAGTCAAACCAAATTTGCAAACTCCTTTCAAATCATATTTGAAACTACAAAAAGGAACATAAAATTGCAGATTTTCCAAATCAAATTCAAAACAAAACGATAATGGGTTCAAAATTCCAGATTATACAAATCATCATTAAAAAAAAAAAAAAAGACTATAAATCATCATGGCAAATCAAAATTTAAAACTGCAAATTGAAATAAAATTAATCAAATAGGGTAATTAAAAACATTTTTTGCAAAAGGGCAATTAAAAACAACGGAGTTTGGTAAACTCTGAAAGTAGCATATTGATTCTTTAAAAAAAAAAATTTCAAGACATTTTGAAATTACAAATCAAATAAAGGAATCAAAGAAGTTTAAAATACAAGTATTAGATAGAGATTTTCAAACCAAATTTATAACAATACAAGATAAAGGATCGTCAAATCTAATCCAAAACAACTTTAAATAGCAGATTCGTTTCAATCCAAATTGAAATTCAAATCTTAAAAATAAACCCAAACAACCTGAATTGCAAGATAATTTTTAAATCAAGTTAAATAAATTTTTAAAAAATAGTAAACTGTTGAGTTTTGAATTTCAAATTAAACTTTGAATAAGATGATTGACAGTCAAATCAGATTTGCAAATTCTTTTCAAATCATATTTGAAACAATAACAAAATAAAACATAAAATTGGAGATTTTTCACATCAAATTTAAAATAAAACGAGAATGGGTTCAAAATTCCAGATTTTACAGATCATCATTAAAAAAAATAAAACTATAAATCTTCATGGCAAATCAAAATTTAAAACTGCAAATTGATAAAAAAATTAATCAAATAGGGTAATTCAAAACATTTTTTTGCCAAAAGGAAACTAAAAACAATGGGGTTTGGTAAACTATAAAAGTAGGATATTGATTCTTCAAAAAAAAAAAAAAAATTCAAGACAATTTGAAATTACAAATAAAATAAAGGAATCAAAGAAGTTTAAAATATTAGTATTAGATACAGATTTTCAAAATAAATTTATATTTATAATAATAAAAGATAAAGGGTCTTCAAATCTAAATCAAAACAACGTTTCAAACCGAATTGAAATTCAAATCTTAAAAATAAACCCAAAAAAAAAACTTAATTGCAAACTCATTTTTAAATCAAATTAAATAAATTTAAACAAAATAGTAAACTGTTGAATATTGAATTTTAAATTAAGCTTTGAACGAGAAGAGGATTGACAGTCAAATCAAATTTGCAAATTCCTTTCAAATCAAATTTGAAACAACGAAAAAATTGACCATAAAATTGCAGATTTTCCAAATCAAATTTAAAACAAACGAGAATGGATTCAAAATTCCAGATTTTACGGATTATCATTAAAAAAAATAAGACTATAAATCTTCATAGCAAATCAAAATTTCAAACTGCAAATTGAAATAAAATTAATCAAATAGGGTAATTGAAAACATATTTTTTGCCAAAAGGGTAATTAAAAACAATGGTGTTTGGTAATCTATAAAAGTAGGATATTGATTCTTCAAAAAAATAAAATTCAATACATTTGGAAATTACAAATTAAATAAATGAATCAAAGAAGTTTAATATTAGTACTAGATACAGATTTTCAAACCAAATTTATAATAATAAAAGATAACAGTCTTCAAATCTAATTCAAAACAACTTTAGAAGGCAGCTTCGTTTCAAACCGAATTGAAATTGAAATTTTAAAATTTTAAAAATAAACCCAAAAAATCTGAATTGCAAACTCATTTTTAAATCAAGTTAAATAAATTTAAAAAAATAGTAAACTGTTGAATATTGAATTTCAAATTAAATTTTGAACAAGAAGATGAATGGCAATCAAATCAAATTTGCAAATTCCTTTCAAATCATATCATATTTGAAACAACAAACAAAATGGAACATAAAATGCAGATTTTCCAAATCAAATTTAAAACAAAAACAAAACGAGAATGGGTTCAAAATTCCAGATTTCACGGATCATCATTAAAAAAATAAGACTATAAATCTTCATGGTAAATCAAGATTTAAAACTGCAAATTGAAATAAAATTAATCAAATAGGATAATTAAAAATATTTTTTTTGCCAAAAGAGTAATTAAAAACAATGGCGTTTGGTAAACTATAAAAGTAGGATACTGATTCTTCCAAAAACAAAATTTCAAGACATCTTGATATTACAAATTTCTTTTTAAATCCAATAAAATAAGAAAAATATTAAATATTGATTTTCAAGTTAAATAAAACTATAAAATAATGGACCTTGAAATCAAAATTAAAACATTTGTAAACTACAAATTTGATTATTTTCTAATCAGATTTAAAAAAAAAAAAAAAAGATAATGGGTCTTCAAATCAAATTCAAAACAACAAAAAATTGAAAATTTGTTTAAAATAAAAAAATAAAATTTACATCTTCAGATAAATCTAAAAATTTTAAATTGCAAACTCTTTCAAATACCGTTAAACTAGTTTAAAATAAATCGTAAACAGATTAAATATTCATTTGATTTTCAAATTAAATTTAAAAAAAGGTAATGGTTAAACCAAAGCTAATGGACAAAACAAATAAGAAATATTTTAACATTGAGAATTTCTTTTAAACAGGAAGATAGTTGACAATCAAATAAAATTTTAAATAACTTAAAACTGAAAATTTTTTTTCAAGTAAAATAAAAAAGTAATATCAAATATTAGTTAAGCGTTGAAAATTAAATAGTCCTTTTCAAATAAAGTTGAAAACGTTTAATATAATAGTAAACTGATTTGATTTTCAAATTTAATTTCAAAAAAGGTCATGGTCAATCAAATCATATAATCAAATAAAAACAATATAAAAAATGTAAATTTCTTTTAAACTGGAAGACATTGGACAAACAAATGAAATTTTTAATAATTTAAAATTGAAAATTTGTTTCAAGGCAAATTACGTAATCAAATATCAAATAGTCCGATAAAAAGAAGTAATATCTTTTTTAGCCCGCAAAAATAAGTAATATCAAGTATTATTTAACACTAAATATTAAATAGTGATTTTCGTATCTAATCAGATTTAAAACAATAATATTTCTAATCAGATTTAAAACAAAAGATGATCTTGAAGAGTTTACTTAAAATAAAAAAAACCAATAAATCAATAAGTAGAAAATATTAGTACACTATCCAAATAAAATCGAATTCAAAAAAACTTTAGATTAGCAACTTTGTTTCAAATAAATCAAATTTAATAATGTAATAAGTATTAAAACAAACAAATAATGAATCTTCAAACCAATCTGAAAACATTTAAATTGCAGTTTTTCCAAGTCAAACTAAATAAGTTTAAAATATTAATAAGCTATTAATGGATCTTCAGATCAAGTTTAAGACAATTTAAAAATTTTCAAATCAACTGAAATAAAAACTAAGATAAAAATATTAGTTAACTACTATTAAATATTAATTTTCAAGTTAAATTATTGGCAAAAAAATTCAAATAAGATTTAAGTCAATTTAAAACAATTTAGAATTTAAAGTTCATTTCCAACTCAACTAAGACAATTTAAGATTAGTTATGAAATAATCTGGTGAAGCCAAAATCATGGAGGGATTATCAAGCAATGGGCTGGAAAAAGAAAATCCGAAAAGGAAAAAAAAAACCTTTGGAAAATTAATGGCATGCTAGAATGCTATTAGATAATAATAAATAAGTGAGCAGATGCACATTTTAATTATTAATCTACCCAAATTATGGCATAACTAAGTGAAAAAATAATAAAGCTCTTTAGACATAAAAGATCCTATGAATACATTAACATAAACATGGGACATGTGAACCCCTTTAAAAGAGAGACAATACATAGAAATAAAATCTGAATTTGAAATCAAAATAATACCTGCACCATTTGAAAATGCCTTGCTTGTTTGTATTGGTCACCATGATCTCCCTTTTGATGTGAGGCATCAATGATCAAATAAGAGAATACAAGCTAAAGCGAAATTCATATAAAGAAACACACTATACACAATTATATTCTGCAAAAAAGAAAAAGAAAAAACGCTTGAAAGAAAGAATGAAGAGGAAGCGGAAGACAAATTTCATGAGGATAACTCATTTGAGAGTCACAATCAATCTCACACATCAAGGGAGGGTCCCACAAGGGGACACAAGCACACAAAAAATAGTAAGAACGCGTCCTAGACTAGAAAATAACACACCCAAACTATCAAAAAGTAAAAAAATACAATAAACATAAGGAGAGCTCTGTCTTCCTCCCCCCAAGGAATCGAAGATTTTCAACAATATCACAGTAAATACAGTCACTCCCTAAAAACAGGGAACCAAATATGAAATTACACAACAGACAAGTAAAACACAAGGAAGGCTCTGTCCTCCTCCCCTAAGGAATCGAGGCTTGAACAATACAACAAACATAGCAAACAAGAAAATTACAAAGGATATAAAATGTAAAATTAACATAAAAGGGGACAGGAGAAATCACAGTAAATACAGTCACTCCCTAAAAACAACAAACCAACTATGAAATTATATAACAGACAAGTAAAATACAAGGAAGGCTCTATCCCCCTCCCCCTAAGAAATCAAAGCTTTGACAATACAACAATCATAACAAACAAGAAAATTACTAAAGATGGGCAGTAAATACAACAACCTGGCAGCAATCACACCCAAAAAACAGTGAACGATAAACAACAAACAAGAAAATTACCAGGGATGTAAAATGCAAAAACGAAAATACAAGGGGAACGGCAGAAATCACAGTAAATACAGCAATCACACCCCAAAAAACAAACTGAACATGAAATTACATAACAGACAAGAAAGGCTCTGTCCCCCTCCCCTGAGGAATTGAAGCTTTTCAACAATAAAGATGCAAACAATACAACATACAGAAATAGCAAAAGAGAAATACTAGGAATTTAAAATGGAAAATTGAAAAATACAAGGGGAACAGGAGAAATCACAGAAAATACTGCAATCACACACTAAAAACAGCAAACCAGATATGAATTTACATAACTGACAAGTAAAACACAAGGGAGGCTCTGTCCCCCTCCCATAAGGAATCCAAGCTTTTCAGCTTTTCAACAAGCAATACAGAAATAGCAAAAGAAAAATACTAGGGATGTAAAATGGAAAACCGAAAATTCAAGGGGAACAGGAGAAATCAAAAAAAAAAAAAAAATACAACAATCACACACTAAAAACAGCAAACTAAATATGAATTTACATAACAGACAAGTAAAACACAAGGAAGTCTCTATCCCCCCCCCAAATAAGGAATCGAAGTTTTTTAGCATTCCAGCAAGCAGTACAGAAATAGCAAAAGAGAAACACTAGGGATGTAAAGTGGAAATACAAAAATAAAAAGGGAACAAGAGAAACCATGGTAGGGAGAAGAGCCGTGAACGCCGTAAAAAGAGAAAGAAGATGCAGCAGGCCATGCGAACCACCGGACCTTCCTTTTCGATCTTACACCGCTGCTTCCTCCCCTGCACTCTTGTTGGGATCGCTCCAGTGGCTACAGGCTAGTAAGGTGCGTCTGAGGAATGGATCAATTTGAACTGTGACAGTGTGAATAGGGATCGAGAGTGCAAAGGGAATGTGTACAAAGAAAGAGACGAAAGAGTGGCTAGGGTTGGATTTAGAAACAGCTAGCGGGTGGAGCGTGTTTGACAAGGGAATATGGCTAGGGCTTTAATTTTAGGCTTGCCTCCTTACCAAACCAAAATGGTTCCGCTTTTCAAAAAGAAAAATCTAGTGGTTGCTTTTTTTTTAATGAAGAAGAATAATAGTGGCGTGGAACAGAGGCAGGCGTTTTTGTTTTTGTTTTTTTTACCTTCAAAATTCAAAATAGTAGAACGCTCCAAATTTAAATCACTGCCGATTGATATTTCACGAAATTTTAAGATGAATTTAGGCGATATATCAATATCAAATTTCTTTTGCTCTAAATATATTATTTTTCACTTTTTTTTTTGCCCAAAAAATATATTATTTTTCACACAAGAAGGTGAAATGTCAACATATTATTAGAACCTCCACACCAACAATAATACCTAAAATATGAAAGAGACCAACACATACGATTCATCCTGACATTTGTAAGCCACTTGATCCATTATATTTGACAAACCCAACATATATGAAAGTCATGGTGTATGATTCACGCACATGTGAATCATGATGAGGTAAGCATAAAGAGGTGATGATGAAAGCATAAACATATAGTGATCTAAAGCACAAATGTGAATAACAATGAGGTAAGCATAAAGAAGGGGTAATGAAAGTATGAAGATGTAATCACAATGAATCAAGTTACTCAGTGAAAATAATAAGATCCCATGTATCATTAGAAATTAAAAAAAAAAAAGGATGAAAACTCAGCCACATACCATATCTCCTTGCTCTCCCAAAATTCTTGTGTGTCTTGCTTCAATCTTGCTCCCCTATTTATAGTCTCAAGGTAGGGTTTTCTTCATAAATGCTCATTCTTTTTTTTAATTTTCATTTTATGATTTTTTTTGTATTTTGTGTTAAAAACTACCTAATTTGACCTAATCACCATCAATTGAGATTTTTTTTTTAATTTTTTTTAATTTTTTTGTATTTTTTATTGATAAAACTTCCTAGCTTAACCTAATCACCATTAGTGGAGATTTTTTCGTTTTTAATTTTTTTTATTATTCTCCCCACAAGTAATTCCCTAATTTAAACCTATCAACATAAATGAGATTTTTTTTATTTTTCTTTTTTTTATTTATTATTTGCCCTTAATGAATGACAATGCCAATCATCATCAATGAGAAGATTTATTTTAATTTTTTTTTATTTTTTCCCTTTCAATGATGATTGCCAATTTGGACACTGATCATCATCAATAGGAGGATTTTTTTTATTTTTGTTTTTTTATTTTTTTCTTTCATTCTCCCCATAAGTAGTTTCCTAATTTAAACCTATCAACTAAATGAGATTTTTTTTTTAATTTTTTTTCGTTTTTTTATTTATTATTTTCCCTTAATGAATGACAATGCCAATCATCATCAATGAGGGGATTTTTTTTTATTTTTTCCCTTTTAATGATGATCGCTAATTTGGACACCGATCATCATCAATAAGAGGATTTTCTTATTTCTCTTATTTTCATTTTTAATTTTTTTTCTTTCAATAATTGCCAATTTGGACACCAATCATCATCAATTATTTTTGTATTTTTGAGTGGGGCCCGGACAAAATAGGGTGTTCACAAGTACACCAGCCACGAACTCATCTGGCCAATCAATCTTCTCATCCCGAAGCTCCTCATTCAACTTGTGGTACTCGTTGATCTGGAGCTTGATGTCTTTGTCATCTATCATCTCCCACTTATAAAAGTTTCTTATCAAGAACTTCTGCTTTCTAGCATCCTCGGCAGTATACTTGAGGATAAGTGATTCCCATATTTCATTTGCTTCTTTGTAAACATAGTACACATCGAATAGATCATTAGATAAAGTAGTAATAAGAGTGTGTCTGCAAACCTTGTTAGCATAGGCCCAAGTATCCTTCTGGGCTTGGTTAGCATATGGGGATGGTGCAAATTGTGTAAGTGCATCAGCAACTCCATGCATGTCAAGAATAGTGTAGACACGTTCCTGCCAGCATCTAAAGTTCTTCCCTTCAAATTGGTCTATCTTGGAAATGTCTGGAAATTGCCTAGGCGTAGGCACTGCCATCGGAATAGGACCAGGACTAGTGGTGTTAGCTTCGAAAGCAGTAGTATTGTTAGCTTGAGCACTAGTTCCAGAACCAGCAGGAGGAACAGAAGCCATAATAGCTCTTAATATTGTTGGCGAACCCCTGCAAATATACTGTGTAATCCGAGTCACATCCAAGGACAGTGTTCTTAAGAGCTATTCTGCGACCACTGGCTACTGGAAGCGGCACTCCCTAGAATAAAACAGACCCTCATTGCAGACACAGGGTGAACATAACAACAAAATACAAAACAACTATAAGGCAGAGAGAATAGAGGAATGCCAGAGAGGAAGAGAGTGCTCGAGATTTTCGAGCTAGATGCCTGAACCTCTTGCAAGTAGTACCTTTTTTAGGCCTCTCATGGATTTGAACGTTGGGCAAAATTCAATGGCAATAAACACGATTAATACAGCGGTTTCCAAAATGTTGAAGTTCATAAACACATTTTAATGATCGGTTTTTTGGAACCTGTAGGTAATAGGCTGCAACATGACTGTTTGTCATGATGGGCAGTTGAACACAATTAAATCTGGTTAATGCCTTTGTAACCGAAATATTCAGGTTTCAAAATTCAAATGCCTCAAAGTTGGGTTTTTCCGGTAAGCCATTTTCACAAAAATAAAATGTAGATTTTTCCCCAAAAAAACATATGATAAAAAGTGCTCAATCCATATTTAACTCACGCGCAGGGGGAAATTGCCGGATTTTCGCTACGTTTGCCTTCTAGTAGCCCTTTGTTGTGCGTGCAAGCCTACTCTTCCTCTTGGCCTATTTACTAACCCAAATTCACAAGGTTTAATATATATACATTTGCATTCTCTCTTTCCCAAACAATATAGGACTTGTTCCATTTGACACACCCACATGCAACTTAAAACTCCAACATATACAGGTGTAGATTACGCATTGTTGTATATATAAAAAAAAGAGAGATGTGTTTTTGAGCTGATAGAATTTTAATACCCTCTTATCATAAATATAATAAGAACTATAGTATAAGAATTTATTTTGGTTTCAAATACAATATCCATCTCCAAAATTTATAATTTTTTCCCTATAACCTCCTGATCAATTGCATATATTAAGGGGATTGTCAATAAGGGAGTATAGCTAATACAAATAATTAAAAGAGATATATTAGGAAAACCAACACACATATTTTACAAATAAGTAAACAACTTTTCTTATTATCTACAAATTAATTATCTAATTCCTATAATTGGGAATGGAGGAGTATTAATTTTGCTAATCTTTCATTAGTCTACCAGATTGTCCTAGCATTTTTTGTGCTTACTGTTACTATTTATTAACCTTGCTTTAAAGAAATTTTGTTATTATATTATCTACAAATTAATTATCTAATTCCCATATTTGGGAATGGAAGAGCATTAATTTTGCTAATCTTTCATGTGTCTACCACATTGTCCTAGCAGTTTTTGTGCTTACCTTTCCTGTTTATTAACCATTCTTTTGTTTTGGTGAAATAAACATGGTTTTTTAATTAAAAAAAATGAATTTCTACTAGGCCTGAGTCCAAGCTCATTAAACAAGTCAAAGATATCTTAAGCAAACTGAACTATTGTACATCGCCATCATGTCATCTTGAAGGTCTTGTGGGCATTAATCATCAAATTGAGAAAGTTGAAGAGCTATTGGTTCATGCTCGGATTGTGGGAATATGGGGCAGGAGTGGTATAGGTAAGACCACACTTGTCAAAGCTATGTTTCATAATTTGAAAGCACAATTTAAAGCTTCCTCTTTTATTAGAAATGTAAGAGAAAAACTAGCAAGAATTGGACTGAATAAATTAATGGAAGAATGCCTCAAAGAATTATTAAAAGATTAGGGCCTTCACATCTATAGCAAAATCCACTTTGTGAAACTTAGGCTTCAACAACAACAACAAAATCTTCGGATACTTGATGATGTGGACAATTTGTTTAGAGCTGAAGATTTAACCAAAATGTGTGATTGGTTTGGAGAAGGAAGTAGAATTATTGTTACCTTAAGAGACATACAAGTTCTTAAGAATGCTTCTGCATCTGCAACATATCATGTTGAGAAATTAGAGTCTTGTCATGCTCTAAATCTCTTCAGCTTAAAAGCATTTAAGCAAACTGAGCCATTTAAAAGCTATTTGGAGTTATCAAAGTTGGTTGTGAGTTATTGTCAAGGAAACCTATTGGCTCTTGTAGTGTTGGGTTCCTTTCTTTACAGTAGAACAAAAGAAGTGTGGGAAAGCGCATTGGAAAAGCTAAAGCAAGCTCCACACAAGGACATTTTTAACGTACTCAAATTGAGTTTTGATGGACTTGATGAGAAGCAAACTACTGTGTTTCTTGACTTGGCAAGTGAAATAAGCTCTAAGCTTTTTTTAAACTCTATAAAAGGCTTCTATGACTTCTTTTAAACTCTATAAAAGGCTTCTATGACTTCTCTGTATATATTGAGATATGTGTTCTGAAAGAAAGATCTCTCATGTCAATGGATCAATTTGGTGGAATTGATATGCATAATCTTGTAAGAGAAATAGGTCAAGAAATTTGTAGGCAATAATTGATCATTGGTCCCGAAAGACCTATTCGACTATGGAAACACGACAATATTTATCATTTTTTCATCAATAAAAAGGTACTAAGTGATTAATTTATATATAATTTTCTTTTTCATATGTGTATTTCCTCTTCCTTGTTCAATTTTGAAGCTTTATATGTGATATATGTATTTGTTGACTAGGGGAGTGGGACAATTCAATGCATGTCTTTAGATATGAGCAAGACAAAAGATGTAACATTGCAGGCTAATGCCTTCAGAAAGATGATTGCATTGAAATTTCTAAAGTTTTACAAGTCTGATCTTAAAGAGCCTTCAAAAGTGTATGTTTCTGAAGTTCTTGATAATCTTCCAGAAGAGTTAAGGTTTTTCTTTTGGGAAGATTATCCTTTATCATTTGAACTGTAACGCCCCAATTTTCAATTAAGGCCTAATGATAATTATTGAGGATAATTATCAGATTAAAGTGAAATTAATGTATATTGGTGACAATATTAATTTATATGTCATAATTGATGAAAAATTTAAGGGATGGAATTATTAGCTCTAAGTTGGTGATTAATGGGGAAATTAATTACTTACTAAAATAAAAGTGAGAAGTGTGATTAAATGGCTAATGGAAGGATTAGAGAGGTTAATTAGTGACTAAGTGTGGGAGAGCCAATGATAAGTGGACAAGTGGCAAGCTTTTAGGATGGGAGAGGATATAGAAAAGTCAAATGGAATTTTAAATGTTTTTCTCTCTCCTCTTCCCTCTTTCTTTCGGCTGACATGGGGATGGGAGGGCAAAGAATGATCATTTCCTCCTTCTTCCTCCACACTTCATCTCTCATCTCTCATTTTCCTCTCTCTTGGCGCCATTGTTGCAGAAATAAGGGGGAAGAAAAGCTTCAAAAGGTAAGGGAAAATGTCTCCAAATGCTCAAACTTCCTTCTCTAATATTGATCCTTGAATGAAGAGCTTCCTTTTGATGGTTGTAATGTGTTCATTGGTGTTAGTTTGTGACCTCAAGAGGTTGTGAAAGTTGGAGAATTGAAAAGTCACTTTGAGAAAGTTAAAGAGGTAAATGAAACCTATCTACCCATCTAAGTTTTGTGCCATTTGAGGTAGCTTTGAATTTCTGGGATTTATTGGCCATTTTCGAAAATGAGTGTCATTGGTCATTTGGCATGTTAAAGGTATAGAAATGGTAAATTTGGAATGTGTATGGATATATAGCATTGATTGGGAAAGAAATGAGTGAGATTGGAAAGTTAGTGTTTAATGTGGCCATGGACCAAAGCATGCTAATGTAGTGGAAATTAGGTTGTTTAAATTGTTTTATTGGATTCCTTGAGTGTTTTAGTGTAAGGAATAGGCTTGATTGTTGATTTTGGAGCCATTGGGCACTTTGGTAGAAAATTGGAAATGCTGCCATTGAAAGTCTATTCTGAGCAGTCTGTTTATATTGGCGTTTTGAATGACCAAATGATTTCAAAAAATTGTGAAACTTTCCATTCTTAAAGATCACATCCCAATATTTAAAATAAACATATAATTTGTGTCATTTCGTTTTTTTAACTAAGAGTTATGCTTTGCCAAAGTTTGGGACAAAAACATAACTCTGTTTTGGAGTAGTGTTGAGTTTTTGGTGATTCTGTATTTTTGTGATGATTTGAAGTAATGAGCCATATTTTTCCTAGAAAAAGGACTTAAATACCTTTCATTTGGCTTTAGAATCACCTCGTTTTGATTTTTCTAGCATTAGTTATGAATTTTGGAATTTCAGCCAAGAATCAGGGAATTTCTTGGCCGCGGCCCAAGGTGGCTGGCTGCGGCCCAAACCTTTCTGGCCTGATTCTGGCCGAGGCCCATGAGTGGCTGGCCGTGGCCAGTGACCTTCTGACTATATTTTGGCCGCGGCCCAAGGAAGGGCTGGCCGCGGCCAACCCCTGTGTTCCAGCACTTTGAGTTTTTGAAAAAAGATCTTCAACCTATTGTTTCCCAACCTTTTAGGGGTTTTATTAGAGGCATTTATAGCTTCTTAAGGGTCATTATTGATAACCAAATCTAAGTGTTGAAGAGTCAATTGAGTATTAGAATAGAGAATAATGTTTTGTCCTTAATTATGACTTTAGGATCTGATATTTGCCCGGAGCCTAGAAGGCCTGTGCCTGCTCAAGGAAGGAAAGACAAAGGCAGTGACACTTTATCCTATATCATGTGTATTACATTACTTATTTGCATTAGTCATCGATTACAGTGAAAGTGAAGGGGACGTGGCGAAAGCCCGGACTCGATTACAGTGAAAGTGAAAGGGACGTGGCGAAAGCCCGAACTCGAATATAGATAAAGTGAAGGGGGCGTGGCGTAAGCCCGACCTCGTATATAGTGAAGGAAACATGGCGAAAGCCCGGTCTCGAATATTGATTGCTGCATTGTGATATATGTGACTTGCTTTGTATATATGCATCATATAAATAAACTGTTGCTACTGGGATTCTCTAGAATCTCATTCTTTCCAAATAACATTTTTAAACAGGGCAAGTGGATCGAAAAGAAAGCAAGTGGATAAGGGCTGCCAGCGGTAGTCTTAGTTAGATATTTTGGTTTTATATCGAATTGATTATCATTTTGGATCAATGTAAATATATTGTATAGATCATAGTACTATAGTTTTGTGTAATCCCCAGTTTGGATACTGAGATGGGCGATGATGCCCTAAACAATATTTTGGATTAAATGTTATTATCCCGGGTGAACGTCGGGAATTGTACTGATACTCCGATATTGTATATGTAACAGACCAAACTGGCCATTTGTTTTAAAGAATGAAATGAATGGAAATCCATTTGTACAGTTTCCGCAAAAAAAGTTTTTAATTATTCCGGATTTCTCATTTGATTATTAACCTCTAAATCATAAGCCCGGCTCTTGAAGGGCTCGGGCCTAAACGGGCCGGCTCGACGGGCTCGGCCCGAATTCCTGGCTCTACTCACCAAGTGACTTATATTTGGAACCATCAATTCTTTTAAGAAGGTGCCTCGTATTAAGGATATGGGCAATTTATAGGGACTTTAATTCTTATATAATTTATTTTTCGTTGTTTCATATTTCAGCATTTCCCAGACTGAGGAGTTATGAATTTAACTGCGTCAAAGCATATGATTGAGCTTCCAAATCTGTCTCAAGCCCCCAACATTATTATGATATATCTTGATGAATGTGAGAATTTGACTCAAATTTATTCCTCAACCAGCCTGAACTAGCTCTCTCATTTATCCATAAGAGATTGCAAAGACCTAAGACACATAAACATTGGTGACAATATTAAGGAGACTAGTTTAGGGTTAGTTGCTGTCTACAATTTTCTGGATCTTGACAACTCCTTATTCCATAAACTGACTGTGAAGTTCTTTGTCTCAAACGACAACAATATTTTCTCTGGGTTTCGAGTTAAACTTGTGTCAGGATTATTGTCAGAGATATTATCATCTGATGATCCGTGCATGAACAATAATATTGAGAGTATAAAGTTGAAATTGTTGTCTTTACTTCCATTTGTTACTTCACTTCGCTGGTTAGATCTTACTGACTTTGGAAATTTCAACAGATGTTTCAACTTTCTTTCTGAACATGGAGAGCTTAAGAATATCTATGCCAAAGATGTAGTCAATGTACTCAAAGCAATGGTGAGAAAGCCATTAATGAAGATTAAAGAAAAGAGAAAAACAAAGGAGGTAATCACATATTATAACTCTTATCATGGAACAAGGAAGCCACTAGAGATTGAAGATGAGATCTTAATTACAGAAATAATGGAATGTTATTGTAGTAGTACTACAGCAAGTAATAGATTAACAAGAGTTCCTAATAGCATCACACGATGGCTATTATTGACACAAGTGACATTACAGAGAAGTGTTACTTGTACAACACTTTGCTTTATTGTACCATTAACTCATTCTCTTCGACTTCCAATGTCATCCTCTCTTCATTATCATTATCCACTTCTCTTCTTCGCTTTCTCCTTGGTGTTTCACTATCACTAGAAGTCAAGAATCGAATGACCATGCCAATGATAATAGTCACTATGACAACAATCATAGGTATAATGTTGCTTGAAACTTTGTATCCCCAACATCAATTCTGATATCTCTACCAATGGTGTTACCACATGTTTAAATCTAACACTAGACATGATCTTGCCATTGTGCACAATCCTAACCCTGATCAACTTCTCCCTTTAACAATATACCACTAATGTTTATTCGCTTTGGCCCATCATCCCTTGGGGTGTGTTTGCTTTGAGGGGAGGGAAGGAGAGGAGGGTTAAATTACCTTTTTGGGTTGAAGGTATTTAAATTTTGGACGGGAATTCAAAATTTAAAAGGAATGATAGGGTAAATTTTGGGCAGGAATTCAAAATTTAAAAGAATGAGAGGGTAAATTTTAGGTTTCTCCCATCCAAAATTATAATTTGCCACCCCTCCCCTCAAACCAAACACACCCTTAGGTAACCTGGATTATGACAGTTTGGAGAATGGATTTGACCCAAGCTTACACAGCCATCAACATTTAAGCAATCAAGATTTGGGGCTGGAGACAGGTTTGCGAGTGCAGTCAGACATTTCAAATGACTTATATCAATCTTCTTTAGATTTGGAAAATGCTGAAAAAAGAAGCAGTATGTTAAATATGTTATGCTAGATAACTATACAATTTAATCATGAATTCTCTCATGACAAATAAAAACAAGGGATTATAAAGGAAATACGTCGATACATTTAGAAGAGTATTGGATTAAAGGAAAAAAAGCAAAAAGAACAAGTCCATACAGCTTGAAAAATTGATCATTGATATATTTGGGTCCGGATATGTAGGGGTTGCCAAATCTTAAGAGCTAGTGAGGGTTATAAGTTATTTCAAATTTGCACAACTAACATGTAATTTTCTCCGAATTGAGGCAGAGAACTCAAATAGCGAACATGTGCCTCATGAATTATTTGGTCAATTTTTGATGCATGAGATATCTAAAATTAAACTTCAAATTAAAGAGTTGTTTAGAATTAGACAAGGAAAAAGATACATACTTGATGCCTTTTCCAAAGTTGCCTGATATGACTAGAAGGAATTTGAAGCTCAACAAGATGCTACGCACAGTAGCTTAATGGCACACATGGTGAATTAATATTCTTCCTAACTAACAATCCTGAATTAGTTCATCTGAAAGATAACTCATATCTTTACCAATAATCAACTTTGAAGGCTCCCTCCAATCAGACCAATAAATTTTTAGAAATATCAAATTATGCATCTTTCAAAGGTCATTAACTCTCAATGGAATCCTTTTTATCTTGCTCATGTCCAATAACAAGCATCGGATTGATGTAGGCACCTAGTAAGCATGTAAAGAAAAAAAAAGGAACTATTAGTACATAAAAGTTACCAGAATACCATAGGAAATGAGATAGAATAACTATAGACAGAATAAATTATTACCTTGTTACTAATGAAAAAAATGACTTCACAGCTGAACAAGGCCTTTAGGATTGGAGAATGACTGTTCTCTAGCAATTTCAACACCCATGTCTCTTACAAGATCATGCATCTCAATGTAGCCATTATGACAAATGAAGTGAGGGATCTATCTTTAAGAACACTTATGTCAATATCAATAAAAGAGCCATATAATTGTCTTATTAAGTTGAAGAAACTTCAACTCCTTCCTTTATGAAAAAAGCTATGTCAAGAAACATATTCTTTTGGTGCTCGTCAAGTCTATCAAAACTCAATTTCAGAACATTAACAATGTACTTGGGTGGAGCTTCTTTTATTTTTTCCAAATAACTTTCCCACTCTTCATGTCCTCTGCCCTGAAGAAAAGAACCCAACATTACAAGGGCCAATGGGTTTCCTTGACAATAATCCACTACAGATCTTGGTAACTCCACAAAATCCTTAAATGACTCATTTTGTTTGAATGCTTTCAGACTAAAGACATGAAGGGCATCGTGAAAATCCAATATTGGAACAGAGTATGTTGAAAATGCAAAAGCATTATGAAGTACTTGCATGTCTCTTGACGTGGTAATAATTCTACTTCCTTCTCCAAACCATCAGTTAAACCCACGAATTTGGAAAATGACATATCAGTCGCATTGAAACACAGTATTTTGTTCAGTGCGCTAGGTCAGACTCTAATCAGTTTTGGTGTTGAGGGGAAATAAATACAGAACCAGAGACCAGTGCTGCAGGGAGGAGACCAACCTTCCACCATTTTCTCCTTCCCTCCATTGTCTTCATCACCAAGCATCACCTTCTCCATCGCCGGTGACTGTCGCTTTCAACACCATTATTGCCGGCGGCGCAGCTACTACTCTTCTGCACCACCGTGAACAAAGCTTGTCTTTCAGGCAAAGTCGAGAACCTGAGGGCTAGAAGCAGAGAAAACCAGAGAAGCTGAGAGGCGTGAGCTGAGGGTCGGAAAAGGGAAAAGCTATCGGAGATGTGAGAGAGGAGTGAGGAGAGACTAGGGGAGCTGTCGTTTCTTCACCATATACCTCACCTTCACTACCGCCTTTCCAATGTCAGCATCTCCATTCACTATCGCCGGCGATAATACTGCTCTTCTGCAACCACCGTCCTCGTCTCATCTTCTATTACTTGCGGCGAGTCTCGTCCTTCCAAGCCTTCATTGTCCCAGACCGTAGCTCCTCATTTTCTGATATCAACACAGTTGTGATCCTCTACTCTGTGTGCATATTAAATTCAACACCAATATTCCTTTATTCGATATAAATTGATCCCCTTAATAGTTGATCGACATATCTGAAATTGGGGAACTATTTGGTGAAGTTGAATTGATGGCTGGCAGTGGCTAAAACTTCTTAATTCCCTTGTTGTAGTAAGAGGTAATACCATGAATTTGGAGCTTCAATATGGGAGTTTTTGCTCTTCCATTTTTTTAATTCTATATTATAATTGTGATTCCTAGCTCTTAGGATGAATTTTATAATGTTGAATTGATTTTATTTTGATGTATTTAAAGATTGAATGTGGCTTGAACCTTTGTTAGACACTTGACATTGTGTTTAGTTAGTTTAATTATCATTTTTTTATGCTGGTTAGTCATTGAATTGATGATTTTGTGAACATTTTGTGCTATTTTCAAGGCGGCTTGGTTAGTGGACCAATGGTGTCTTGTATTTGCATTGGTTAATTAAATATGAATTTATTAATTGTATTTATCATTGAGTTTTAACATCATTAATCTTGATTTTTCATATGGGTGACCATTGTTAAATTAAGATTAATGAAAAAATCAAGTGGTAATGCGAGGTAGCTCGGTTATTGAATCAAAAGCTAAATATGATTTTAAGTTCATTTAATTACTAAAATACTTAAGCAACCTAATTTAGAGAGATTAATATGCAAAGTGGCTTGGTATTAATCAATCTAAGTTAGGCCTATAGCCTAAGGGGTGGCCCTTAGAGTCATTTTGGAACTAGCATGATTAATTCTCCTATAATTATTTTAAGTGAGGATTGCTTGCACCATTGCTATGTGGGATTGCTTATTCCATTGTTGATCTTCTTGTTTCTTTCATTTCATTAATTTCATCACCATTCCATTTCATTTTGTAAAGAAAAATCCCAAAAAGAATTATTTTAAAACAAGTTAATTTTAAATTGCAAAAAGTAATTTCAAAAGATTAAATTTTCCCTTTTTAATCATTTCATGCCAATCATTTCACTGAATTCCTCGGTAATTAATAAAAGGCTCTTCGAGAGACAATCCAGGATTGCATCCTATATTGCAATCCTTAATTTAATTTTTGAAGAGGTTATCAGGGCACAAAGCACATGCCTTCGATGTTACCTATCATCAACAGAAATAGGATGGATACATTGACGTTGAGAGATCAATCTGACAGCTTTAGAAGTTAGGAAAATCAATACAACTTCTATGAGCATTAAAGCAATGGTTGCATCCATGTGAATGTAATTTCTTGCTTTAACTTCAAACTAATCCTTGTTTTTTGGCTTTACCTCCTCAGGAAGTGTTATGGTTTGGCTCTTGATTAATGTGATAAAAGGACCAAACAAAAATATTAAGCAAGTGGGAATAAAAGTTACCAAACGATCAACAGCAACTTGAGGGACAGTATCGATTCATGCTATAATGTGCCTTTAAGGAAGGAATAATGCAAAAGAAATAAGTGGTCAACTAGTCAAGTCCATTTTAACAACTTTTCTCATTTATTTGAAAAGGATATGAAACCATTTTCTTTTCCAAGGAAGGAAATTTCCAGGCTTTGGTGTAGAGGCAGAGATGATCACAGAGTGAGCGTTCTTTTATACGCACCACACCATAACCTCCAAAAATATTCCTCTGTTTTGTAGCATAGGTTTTAAGAAAAGGATCCGCCGATCAGAAATTTAAAAAAAAAACTCAAAATTTAACGAACAATTAGTACTCCTAATTCAATGTAGTTTTCGAGATTATACAACATAAATATAGTGTTCAGATCTCACGCGTTTGTGTTTTATAAGATCTATGAGTGAAAGTAGACAAAGGCAAGACAGAGATTAAACACTAGAACATGAAACTAACAGGATTTTCACAGAATTTTACTGGAAAACGGGAGATCGATGGGATGAAGCAAGTAGATGAAAGAAGAGAAGAGTGTTAGGTAGTACTGACCTCTGGATCTTGAGGAATCAGAAGAAATTAAATAAGCTCATAAAGATAGATATAGTATTGGTTTGGTAATCTATTGTCAAAAGAGTTTATTAGTAGGGACAATTCGAGAAAAATACACTTAAAAATGAGAATAGATAAATTAATGTTATGAATTTATCAAATCCTAAGTAAGAGTTGAAGTAGGAATCTGGGATTTCTAAATCTGACAAAATGACCAAATTGCCCTGAATTAAGTTGTGAAACATGATAGTGAAGTCGTTAATGTAAAATCCGATGTTGTTAATATATACACAGATGTTGTTATTGACCCCCTAAAACTTGTACACTTAAAATTATCCCTGATTTTTGGGAAATGAAGTTGTGAAACATGAAAGTAAAGCCATTAATGTAAATTATGATGTTGTTAATATTAATACAGATGTTGTTATTGACCCCTGAAACTTGTACCCTCAAAATTATCTCTAGTTTTTGGATATGAAGTTGTAAAACATGAAAGTAAAGTTGTTAATATAAAATCTGATGTTGTTAATATAGATACAGATGTTGTTTTTAACCCTTGAAACTTGTGCCCTCAAATTAGGGCATTTTAGTCATTTGGTCAGAATTAGAAATTCCAGATTTCTACTTTAACTTTGACTTGGGATTTGATAAACTTGCAGCGCCAATTTATCTTGGCTCATTTTTATTTTTATTTTTTTTGTAATTTTGTTAGTCAAACTAAAGAATTCTTATCCTTCAAAAGGAAAAAATTCGAGAAAAGATGAAGGGACTTCTCCTTCTCCTATATAGCTTGTTATAATGAAGACGCATGAGAGGAAAGATTCGCGTGAGTTTAAAAAATATTGATAGTCAAGTTAGAAGGTATAGAATTAAAAACTATTGAAGTCTCATGATACCTGTATTTGCTGAGAGATTTAGGATAATAATCAAGTTATGCCTAGTTTGATTTTCTATTTTTTAACTTTTTTCTTAGAATAGTTTTAAAAATTGTTTTTTTACTACAAGTTTTGGGACAAAATAAAAAAAATCCATTTGGATGATATATTGTTTTGAAAAAAAATCATATTTAAGAAAAAAGAATATAGAAACTTGTTTAAAATAGTTGTTCTTAAAATCAGCTTTGATGAGCCCCAAGTAGGGTGGAGAGTAGAGACAAAATGCAGGTTAAAACATAAGAGTGGCAAGTTCAAGTTTAAAAGATGAAAACTCATGTCATCAAACGTTAAAGGAAGATAAGGCTCTCCATTTATTGCCAATTTTATAGAATAAAAAATAAGAAAAGATATAAAATTTGTCCTTTTTATTTTTTGAAACTGATTATTGTTTCTTGTTTTACAAAGCACTTACCTAAAAAATTTACTAAACAAGTTTTTTTTTAAAAAAAACGGAAAATTGTCTTCAGTATAGGAAAACAAACAAGCCCTTAATTTTTTCAGTTCTTAAAATTAAAAGTTAAAAGCATGGTTTTAAAACTCAGACCGGACCGGCTGGTCGGGATAGGAAACCAGTGAACCGGCCGAAAAATCGGTCTGGTTTGCTGATGAACCCTGGTTAAGAGTTGACCTCGGGTCAACCCGTGATTGAATCATATTTTTATATGATATTTCATAACTGAATTGGGATTTTAATGCATTTTTTGGGGCATCATTGTATCATTAAGCACTAATTTGAGTAAAAGACATTTGCATTGAATTTAGTGTAAATAAGGGCAAAATGATCATAAATTGTTAATTATTCATGCAAATGATTTCTTAGGCTTTTGATACTATATTGTGCTTAATTTTGTATTGGGTTAATATAAGTTTTAGTCCCTAAAGTTTGATCCAATTTTGGTTTTGGTCCCTTAAGTTTGAAATCGGTGGTTTAGGTCCCTGAAGTTTCACCCAATTTTGGTTTTAGTCCCTCAAGTTTGAAATCGATGGTTTTGGTCCCTGAAGTTTCACCCGATTTTGGTTTTAGTCCCTCAAGTTTGAAAAGGATTTGGCGACCCGTTTTTGAAACCGACCCGACCCGACCCGACCCCAAAAAAAAACCAAGTCCTTTACAAACTTGAGGGACCAAAACCAAAATCGGGTGAAACTTCAAGGACCAAAACCACCGATTTCAAACTTGAGAGACTAAAACCAAAATTGGGTGAAACTTCAGGGATCAAAACCACCGATTTCAAACTTGATGGACCAAAACCAAAATTGGATCAAACTTCAGGGACCAAAAGTTATATTAACCCTTTTGTATTTCAGGTGTTTTGGGAAGAAATTGGCAATTTGAGGGTCCTAATCAATATTTTAAAGACTGGGGAAAAATACAGAAAAGGTCCCTAAAATGTGAAAATTACAAGTGAATGAGGAAAATGCACTGGGAACTCTCACAAAAAGTATCCAAACTTTTCAAATATTATATTTCGGTCCCAAAAGTTTCAGATATTTGCACTGTTGTTCCTCATCATAAGTTTTAAGAATTTCAGAATGATCCCTAGACCCATTAACTTTTCCATTAGGATAAAGATACACGACAATTGCAATTGGGGCTGTGGAGAATGATTAAAGGAGCTCTTATCATCATCATCATCATCACCTTCACTTCCTTCTTCAATACACAGACCCGACACTTTGGAGTAGATGAGGTGGATGAGAATTATGGCGTGAAGAAAAGAACTGAACATTGGAGCATCATCATGGATCATCATCATCATTTTCATTTTTTTTTCTCTTAAATAAACAGAGCAAGCAGAGGCATCACGATCATCTCGTCCTTCCTTTTCTTCTTCCTCGCTGGCGGTGGGTTCACCTCCATCCTCTACTTCCTTCACCGTCAACAACACACCAACACCATCAGCTTCCTTTGCTCCAGTACCACCTCCGGCGACCACTCATACCATCACCACCGCCACCTTCTTCCCTCTGTCAAGCAACCTACACCACCACCTTCACCGTACCCCTCTTCTTTCTCGTCGGACAACCTACACCACTACCAGCTCCGACAGAGTGAGGCGGACGAAGGACAGAGAGAGCTTGAGAGGGGAGAGAGATCACCGCACCTCCTTTCATAACCATCACCATCACTTCTCTTCACACAGCCACTAACTGCTGACCAGAGAGAACGAGATACAAAGAGCTTCTGGACCCAAGCCGACACGCATGCAAACCACTATCTTCTCTCATTTTCTTTGACACTTTCACCAATTTTCAGCAAGTCTAAGTTTTCCGGCCGCAATTTCCGGCGAAGTTCATGAATTTTCCGGCGACCGCTTTTTCATCTCCATGAAGTTCCAGAGTTTAATCGGATCCAGTTTCCATGCTCATCAAAATGATAAATAGGGAAAGCTAGCCTAATCTGAACCATCTAGATTATATTTGGACGGTTCAGATTTCATTTTTTTAATTATGATTTTTAAATAAAAAATCATTTTTTGAAAAAATGTTGGTGAAGAAATTATTTTTATTTTAGATTTTCTATTTATTAAGATAATTTTTTTTTTGAAAAACAAAAATTAAAAAAAATGAAATCTGGATGGTCCAAATTAGGCTAGCTATCACGCGCTTATTTTAATTTCACCTTTACCAGAACATTCACGAAAAACGATACGCATTTCAGTGGGCAACACAGGAATAGCGTAATCATACTAATAATATGTGCATGATTACGGAAATTCCCCTCAGTTATGTGTACTTGATAATTACAATTAATGTAGCCGCACAGGGCTACTTGGGTGTCTAAACCCGTCCCAGTGAAACGGAGACATCTTCCCGTCTTCATTCCACTACTGCAATCCCTCATACGATTCCCTTCTTTGTTCTCAGCATATCTTCTATCTTCTCCTGTCTAAATTGTTGGTAGAGGAGGGTGATATTCTAGAGAATATCGGTAGGAAACAGATACTATGATGCATGCATGATAGATGCTATGTGTATGACATGTTAGCTTTAACTAGATGTATGTCCCATAATGACATTTCTGCATGTTCAATGTTTCATGCAATAAGACTATGGCCACAGCGAAAACAGAAAAAGAGCTTCATTTATTCAAATATGCTCTACACAATCAAGTAAAGCAATCACATACATCACTACACAAGTAGAGATATCAAATACATGCAAAAAAGATAAATCCCCTACCTTAACCCTTTTTCGCCTCGAAACGTGTCTCGTAAAGCGTGTCACAATTCGGCTCTCCACTCGATCCTACAATTCCAAATATACCATTTTAGACACTTCCATGATGTTTTTGGGGGTTATATGAGGCTATATTGAAAAATTAGTAAATTACTAAAATGCCCCCAGGGACCCGGCCCGACCCCGCCGTACCCGGTCCAGCTGTACTTTTCCTGAAATTCTAACCTGGGCTATCCTAACATATTTTCACCTAAGGAATCCATTTCTGAACTCAGAGTTACCAAATTCACTGCCAAAAGACGAAATTGCCCTTGACAGCCCTTATTTCAGTGTTTTAGGCGCGTTTTTGTAATTATGCTTTCTCAGCTTTTTTCGAAAAAGTGCCTGACTATAACCCCACTAATTTTCCCTCTTGAACTCAATAGAATCATCAAATCATTGAAAATCCAAATCTAAGGCCTTCTAACAGCCTTGACCAAAATATATGGGTTTTCCAGGGAAAATCGGGGTTTTTAGGTTTCGGCTGCGTAAATGCGCTCCTTTCTACTCCTAACCACTTTATTGATATTCCATTAGGTTACAACTACTATTTTATACCAATTTGAGCAGCATAACAGCCCCCATAACCCATTTTCTATTTTTACACACAAAGACAATCCGGCAAAATTTTGACTGATTAAATTGTCCACAGCAGCCAGAATAGTCAATATATGAAGGTTTGGAAGTTACCTCAAGCTCCCACTAGCTTTTCGTCTTCTCGGCTGAAACCTTAACTCCTTAAGCAACGAAATTTGCTTCAAACAATCCTAAATAACATATAAGAGAAGCTTAGGAGAAGGATTATACAAGTTAGATACGAATTCACCGAAGAAATCGACCTACCTGGTGTGATTTTCCTCCTTCTCTTTCTAAACTCTCTCAAGCTTTCTCTCTCCTTTTTTAGCCGAAAACTGACGTGAATGAGCATGGAAAGGATGAGGATAACTTTTTAAAATATCCCATAATTTTTCTTTAATTTATTTCCCCATTTTTGGATTTTTTTTTTACAAATTCTGACAGATTTTCTGTCCAAATTTTGAAAAATCATAACTAATTCTGGAAAAATCAAATTAGAGTGATTCCAAAGGATATAGAACCCTTATTGAGTCTAGTTTCAAGGAAAATATCATCTTTTACTAGTTGGAAGCACAAAATTCTCAGAATTTTAATCTTTGTCTGTTGTTCCAGAAACTTTCCAGTTTTTCTGGGTTAAATTGAAAAATTCATAAATTTTTGTATATAGCTATAATTGAGCCATATGACCTATCAAATTAAATCTTAGGATGTCTACTGTCGCCCTATAAAATTTTATAATTTGTGCTCATCATTTGGTCATACAAAATCACATGACAAGATCACTACCTCATAGCCGATTTCATTAAAAACATAACTATATTATCCAAAATTCACCATTTTACTTTCTTAATACCCCAAAGATATAAGAAATATTAGGGAATAGATTTGGGGCACATGATAAACCGGGGATTAGCAGTCCACTTAATTCAAGCTATTCCCAAACTTCCGATCCCAAAATTCGGGATATTACACTAACTTTCCCTACTCATCATTTTGATGAGCAAGGAAACTGGATCCAGTTTAATTAGGGGAGTTCATTTTGTTCAATCTAATTTCCTTATTTATATTTGGATTTTTGAGTTTGTATTATTTACTTTGTGGATTGAATATGTGTAATTGGATTTTTCTTTGTTGGACTTATATATGTATAAAATTTTCTTTTGATTTGAATTAAATTGAGTAGGGTGATTGTTTATGCATTTAATTAGAGAAAATAATTACATTTTGATAAAATACTAAAAATAATAGTTTAGCTTTTAATTAAATGGTAATTTTTTATTTATTTATTTTCAAAAAAAATAAAAATCAATTTCCCCTTGTTTTATTTAATTTACATGACATTTAGATTACCTAGATTTAACAAAAGGTTACTCGAGGAGATAGACGACCCGAGTATTATATTATACTATAATTCTTAGATTTAATATTTTTTTGTTTGACCCGAATATTATATTATACTATAATTCTTGGATTTAATATTTTTGTGATTGACCCTGAGAAAGGAAGAGACGATCAAATCAACTCGACAAACCCGGTCTGACCCGAGTGACTTTTATATATTTTTTCCCTCCTACCGGATGAAACAACATCATTTGTGTCATTATTATTATTTATATTCAAACTTAGTTGACCGATGGCGTTGGGCTCTAGGTCTCTAGTCAGTGATGACTGTCAATGATCAAAATCAAATCGCTCACTTCACTTCATATTCATTTTCATTCACTGATTCACGGTTTCACACTCACAATAAAAGGCTGTTTTTTTAATGATATCTGTTTTTTATTATGAATATTTGAGTAAGCAGGCTTTTATATTCTTAGCAAAATTGGATTGATTTATTTGAATTTAAATTATTATTTAAGGATGAATGTACAACATTTATTTATTTATATGAAATGTTTATTCTCATACAACTCTTCGTCAATTTGTAAAGAAAATTGTAAACAATATGTGATAAGTATTGAAGTATATGATTATTTTGTTAGTAATTCAAGGTATGGAAATGATATATAGTATTTGAAATTCTGGCCGGTGTAATGAGAAATTATATTATTTTCCAATTTTTTATACCTCACTCACTACCAAAAAAATGTGATTTAGTAGCGGTTAAAAATGGGTACTAGTAGCAGTTTTAACCGCTACAAACAACATTAGTAGCGGTTAGGAAAACCGCTACTAAATCGTATGCTGCAAGCGGTTTTGTAGCGGTTATATAAAACCGCTACTCAAGGAACATAACCCCTACATCCTTTGTAGCGGTTACAAAAAACCGCTACAACATCCCCATGAATAAAATTTTTTTCAGAGATATTTGTAGCGGTTATATAACCACTACAAATATAAAAAATTGAAATTTTGAAGGCGGAAAAAGAAAAATGACATTTTTTTCAATTTTGAAACCGCTACTAATTTTGAATTTTTATGAAATTTGTAGCGGTTATAAAACCGCTACTAATTTCATGAAATTCAAATTAGCGCAAAAAAATTTAATTTGTAAAAATACGCGTTTGTTAGTAGAGGTTTAATAACCGCTACAAATATTTAAAAAAATTTTAAAAAATATACGATCATTTGTTTCTATTCTTTTAATATTAAATTAATTAGTTTCTTTTTTTTATTAGTTTATCTAATTTAATTAGCTTATTAATAAATTAAAAGGATAAATTTAATTTAATTGGATTAGTATAAAAATTATATTAATAATATTATTAAGGATACGTAGGTAATAAGGAATTATTATGTTGTCTAATATAATGTAATTGTGTATGAAAAATAGATGAAAATGAGATACAGTTCTAATATATCTGGAAAAAAAATGGTGGGAATAAATTTTATATAAAGGAAAGAAGTATTGTAAAAAAATTAAAAAAAACTTGTTACCATATGTGATCATATTATTCAACTCCTCTACTCATACAAAAGAAGTTGTAAATGAGAGAAAATGAAAAAAAAGTAATGTGAAAAGAAATTGGAGAGTGTTTGAAATGAGTTGTAGCGGTTAATGTGTCGATTTTGTAGCGGTTTATATTTAGTAGCGGTTTAATAACCGCTACAAATATTATTTTATTTTATTTAAATTTTTTTAAAATTTTATTTTTAAATTTTTTTTCCAATTTTTTTTAAAGAAAAAAGCATAATTTGAATTTGATCACTCATCGTCACCATCCCTACAGAAATTATGTAGAAAAATTATTGTTATGGATGTTTTATTAAATTTAAAAAATTTAATTTAAATGACGTGGACTTAAAAAAACTCACCGTAGTAGAGGTAAATTGTCATCACCTTCAGGGAAGTAGTTTTCAAAATCGACTGGCTGAAATGACTCACTCTCGTAGGCGATGTTATCGCCTTCACCCATGTCGTAAAGGTCTCGTGGCTTTAGATGAACGACCTTGTGCTAATCCCTGTGCCTCTCGTCCTTGACATAATAAAGCTGATGTGCCTTTGAAGCTAGAATATACGGCTCATCATCTTGAGAAATACCAGTATGAATCGGCAATGAGAAATTGACTGATGTGATCCTTAAGTCGTCAGTTGTCAGTCCCCGAGAAGTGGTGGTATTTGCCCACAAACACTTGAACAGCGTCATAGTGAAACGGCCTTGATAATTAAGTTTGACCACATCAAGAAGCTTGCCATAGTAAGAGACGGCTCCGAACTGCATGTTGGCGTCACTGCTGCTCGCATAACTCCTTGTCCCAAATGTGCCATAAACACCCGAATTCTGAGTTTGCAATCCTTGATCCCGTGAAACCGTGCAAAACTTAAAACCATTGAAATTGTATGCTGTAAACCTTTTTGCATGATCAAGAGGGCCGATTGTGAGAGCTCTGAATCTGGTGAGTGTAGGTTGTGGTCATTTAGTATTCTGCGCGCAAACCAGCTCGGGAATTCTCTGTGGACCCTCCTATCAACTTCAGAGGATGTATGTGTACAGATCCTGAGTTGACGCTTCACATGACTTCTGAATTCCCTGCAATTAATAATGGAAAGACGATAGTGAAATGAAAGTGAGAAATGTTACAAAAGATATAGATCGAATAACATGTGAGTGTACAATTCTTACCATATGAAAGGTTCAACTTGAGTGCAATTAATCAAGACATGTCTATGTGCTTGGAACTTCTCAGTTGCCGTTAGTTTGAAGTTCTCAGTTGCTCCAACTGGTTTACCAACACGAGGGATAAATTCTCCTGATGTCGGCGCAGGATCAAGACAATCGTCAAAACGAGGTGAGCGGTTGAAAGCCGTCTCAAGATCATCAAAGTACCTTGAGCAAAAATATAGCATCTTATCCTCTATATAGCCTTCAGCTATAGAACCTTCTAGCCACGCCTTATTCCTTACGTAAGATTTTAATTTCCCAAGGAACCTACGAAGTACAGATGAGAAAATTGATATAAAATGCTGAAAAGGACGACTAGAAAACATTAAATACGGAGAATAAAGCACATATTTAAAATGCGCACCTCTCAATCGGATACATCCAACGATATTGTACTGGTCCAGCGAGCTTTGTTTCATGAACGAGGTGGACTGTAAGGTGAACCATCACAGTAAAAAAGGACAGAGGAAAGATCATCTCCAAATGACAAAGCGTAAGAATGATTTTGGACTGCAGCTGATCGAGCTCCTCAACGATCAAAACCTTAGAACACAACTTCCGAAAGAAAGAACAAAGTTCCACCAAAACGATGGAAACATCGGGAGGAAGTATATTTTTTATAGCCAGAGGGAGTAATTGCTGCATAAGAACATGTGAGTCATGACTCTTCAGGCCAACAACCTTTCGAGCCTGCAAGTCAACACATCGAGAAATGTTGCTTGAATACCCATAAGGAACTTTTAATTTCTTCAACGTCGCGAGGAAAACTTCCTTGTTCGGTTTTGTGAGGGTAAACTTTGCCGATTGAAATCTGTCATGCTCATCTGGCCAAGCGTCTTCACAAACTCCCATGTCGCGTAAATCCTTCCTCGCTTGAAGGTGATCTTTTGTCTTGCCGGGTTCATTAAGCAGCGTATACAGCACATTGTCGCAAACATTCTTTTCAATGTGCATTACATCAAGACTGTGGCGAAGTAAATTAGATCTCCAATATGGAAGAGTGAAATAAATACTTATCTTCTTCCACTGCTGAGGCGCCAAAGTCCTGCGCGTATTTTGGCGAGTTTTGCTGAATCGTCGCTTTTTCCAAACTTGAAGTCAACATGCTCAAGCTGTTGTATGATATCTGTACCGGACAAAGTCTGAGGAGGTCCTCTTTTTTTTGGTTTCCCATTGAAGCAATTCCGTTGCAATCTGAACTTATGCGTTCCATCGAGAAACCTCCGATGCCCCATAAAGCACCACTTTCAGCTGTGGGGGAGGCGCACTGCGTTAGAGTCAAAATTGCAAGCTAGACACGCCGACCCAGTATGCACATTCCAACCAGATAATGTGCCAAGGCCAGGAAAGTCACTAATCGTCCACATCAAGGCTGCACGCAAGTTGAACAAAGTCTTGCCGTAAGTGTCGTATGTCTCCAAGCCGACATTCCACAAGTCAAACAATTCCGAAATAAGCGGTTGGAGATACACATCAATGTCATTGCCCGGTGCCTTTTTTCCTGAAAGGATCATAGACATAATGAAAGAACTTTGTTTCATAGACATGCAGGGGGTAAGTTGTAGGGAATTAAGACTACCGGCCAAATACTATAACTTGTGCTAAGATTCCCGAAAGGATTGAAACCGTCGGTTGCCAATGCAAGCCGAACATTTCTGGGGTCAGTCGCAAAATCTGGAAAGTCGTTGTCAAACGTTTTCCAAGCAGCTGCATCCTGAGGATGTCTTAATTTACCGTCTTCGTTGTTATCAACGGCATGCCACCTCATATGCTCCGCAGTTTTAGACGACATAAATAATCTTTGTAGGCGAGGTTTCAAAGGGAAGTACCTAAGAATCTTTGCAGGTTTCTTCTTCTGCTTTTCTCCCTTCCGAATTGTCTTGTACCTCAATGTGTGACATCTCTTACAAGTCTCCCTGCTGGAATCGTCTCCCCAATACAGCATACAATCATTTGGGCATGCATCAATCTTTTGATAATTCAACCCCAACCTGTTGATAATCTTCTTGGCCTCGTAGAACGTTGTGGGAATCTCAACATCGGGGAATGCATCTTGTAATAAGTCGAGCAACATCGACATTCCCTTATCCGTGATCCCACACAAGCACTTGATATGATACAATTTGATCAAGAAAGATAATTTAGAATATTTGCGACAACTTTGATATAAAGGACGATCTGCTTCATCCATCAAGCTGAAAAAATCCCAAGCTGCTTCATTCCTCATAAAAACCGGCTCAGAACTGTGCACTTCTTTGTTGAAGTTGTCACCTTGAAATCCAAACGCATCACGCACAGCATCATTCACAGGATCATCTTCATCTACTTGAACGCCTACTTGAGAACTTCGAGGAAGATCATCGTCATATCTAATGCCAGCCTTCTCACCATGAACTGCCCAGAACGTATAGTCCTCAGGGAAAGGCTTCACAAGCAAATGTTCCTTCACAACATTTCGTTCATGCCACTTCTTGAACTTGCATCTCCAACACGGACAGACGATCTTGCCGTTACAGCTGGCGTGAGTGAATGCGAAATCCAAGAAACTGTTAATCCGTACAAATATTCCAGAGAATTACGCAACAACCTGATCCATGATTTATCCATAGCTACTAGTGAGAAAGAAGAACGTATAGAGAAGAAGATGAGTGAGAAGAGAATGACGAATGCCAAGAACCTTACATTCTGAAATTCCAACGTTTATAATTTTGTAGCGGTTCTAAAACCGCTACACTAACCGCTACAGTTATAAACTATTAGTAGCGGTTATATATATAAAACCGCTACTAATTTTCAAGACGTTACACATTGGTGGGAAATTCAAAATATACACGTTGAGTATTTGTAGCGGTTATATGTATACAACTGCTACTAACATTAAAGCCGTTGGACAGCAGATTTAAAAATAATTTTTAATTTGTAGAAGTTATACATAACATAACCGCTACAAATGTGCACAAAGGCGGCAAATTTCAAAATTCAAATGATGAGTATTTGTAACGATTTTTATTGTAAAACCGCTACAACCATATACATATTTGTAGCGGTTTCTATTGTAGAACCGCTACAAATATATATATTGTTGTAGCGGTTTTTCTTGTAGAACCGCTACAACTATATATATTTGTAGCGGTTTTCCTTGTAGAACCGCTACAACTATATATATTTGTAGCGGTTTTTATATAAAACCGCTATAAATATATATATATATATATATATATATATATATATATATATATATGCTTTATTTTTTTTAATTTAGAAATATAAATAATATTGTTGCAATTAATTCATAAATTCAACAACGCGATCTAATAATATAAATATAATTATATTAAACACAATAAGAATTTAAGTTCTGAAATACAAACTCATATATATATATTTACAAATGTTTCAACAACAAATAAAAAAAATATGTCCTAAACTAAGTAGCTGGGGGCTGATCATCTAGTGCTCCCTCAGGTGGGGCTCCCTCAGGTGCTACTGGATCGGGCCGCTGCGCAGAGTGAACCGCACCATCATCATCGGCAGGAGGAGGAGGAGGAGTAGTAGTAGTAGTCTGGACGACGTACCGAGGGACAGGGGGAACCTGTGGATGCTACTCCTCTGGGAACAGGCGACTCCATGACCGCTCGAGCATGTTGTTCACGATATCACGCCACTGCGTCTGCTAAGCATAGATCATATCAGCCTGCAGCTGCATATGCTGCATATGCTGCAGATGTAGCTAGTGCATCTGCTGCTGCTACTGTGCCATCTGCTGCTCCAAATTTGACCGCAGCTGGTCAATAGACTTGTCCCTCGGACGTCTGACCCCTCTAGAGCTGCTAGCCTCAGAGGCGGCGCTCCTGCCGTAGACCATGCTAAGTCTAGTGCCTATCCCCATCCCCCGCACGCATCCGGGGTACTCAGCCTGAGCCAGACCCGCCTTCAAAGGAGCCGTCGGGTCCGCTGACCCCTGTGACTCCTCTGCCTGGGTCTGTCGCAGCTCAGCCTGCGACTGCTACATCCGCTCCTGCCATTTTATGAAACAATTACTAATTAGCATTTTTCATTATTAAGTTGGTTTTATAAAAATAATAATAATAAAATTACTTACAATGGCCGCCTCTGCTTGCTGAGAGGTTGCAGTCCCGTCACGGTGTCTGTGTGTGATGGCGTACAACTCCCCATAGTTCGTCTGACGGTTCTCCTGCTGTGCCTTCGTCTCCTGAAACAATTACAAAATTCAATTAGTATTATGAAATAACCAGCTAAAAGTCAGTGATATTTTGAAAAGTTACCAGCTCGCTATACGTGACAGCAAAGGTCTTCGATCCTGCTGTGTGTAGATCGTCTGCTAGGCACGGATCCTGGTGTTCCTCTGAGAAAGCTCCTGGAAAAAAAAACAATATTAAATGTATTAAAACAATAGAAAACATTTAAAATTAATAAAGTTCAAATTAAATACAATTAAATTTAAATTATAATTTAATAATTAACAATTACAAAATTATATATAAAGAATATAATAAATACATTACTTGCCCCTCAGGGCTCCTCCTGAACTGGACGAAACTCGCCCAGTCGTTCGGCGGCACGCCGTCCGGGACACTCTCGATCAGCTGCTCCAGAAGCATCGTCCCGTCCTTATCCACCTTGTGGAAGAGATGGTTCCTCCTGTTCCTCCAGCCGTCACCTATCTTCACGAGGGTGTACCTCTTCCGATTGGCCCTGACGGCAAACCGCAGCTGAAAAAAAATTAATTAAATATCAATAATTACAAAAAACATAATTTAAAAAATATTAATTAAATAGAATTAATTACAAAAAATATTAATTAAATAATTTTAATTACCTGAATCACCTCCTCCCAAGCCTGGTCCTTCGGCCCCCTCGGAACGTGCCTCCACGTCTTGAAGTGAAGGGGGAACCGCATCCAATTCGCGTCCAGGTCGTTCAGGAAGCGGTTGAACAGGTGACCCCCATTGTCGATGGGCTGGTCAGTGCCCTCATTCCATGGCATTATAACTCGCAGGGTCCGGTCCATGCTGTTCACATCGGCCACGTCTAGCCTCCTCGTCGAAACGTTCCCCTGCTCATCTGCACAGTTTACCGCACGTTAGATAAATTGTAATTCAAAGTTAAAATTTTGAATTTAAATAAATAATTTACTAAGTTAAAAAATTTATTTACCTTGGACCTGCACCTCAAACTCAGTGGACCCGCGAAGACGACCCTCATGGGTTGTTTTGCTCCCGAGCCTCCTCCTCATCGAGTAACTGCTCCATCTCCCTGATCCCAATCGGGATCTTGAACTCCTCCTCATCATAGTCCTCGACGCTGATAGATGGCCCTCCAAACTCATGTACCTCTGGTGCGGTCGTCTCCTGTAGGATCGTCTGCGGTGCCTGTAGTAGGGCCGACTCCTGTTGGGGGATGGGCTGAAATGCCATGGTCGCCCTGCCTCCGCGCTGCCCCCTCCCTCTGCCCTCTGCTCGGCTGCTGCCACCCCGTAAAATCGATCTGGGGACCTCAGGAGCCTTCCCCTTATCCTCTCTTGAAGTCATATCAACTGTAAAAATCAAAAAATAATTAGTCACATTATTATGAAAAAATCTAATACAAATACAAATACAAATAAAATACGTGTTATATACGTACCTCAAGTGCAAATATTGAGAAATACTGTAGCAAAAACTCCTACACAGACGTCTAAATGCTCAAATCTTGAAGAAACCACTCAGAGAAACCTCAGGAAACAAAATGAGCAAACGGAGAAATGAGGGAGGGGGAGTTTAAATAAACAAGACATTTGTAGCTGTTATTCCAATAACCGCTACCATAACCGCTACAAAGCACCCAGGCACCTTAAATTTGTAGCGGTTTTATAATAACCGCTACAAATTACAAGAACCTTTGAAATTCTGTAGCGGTTATGGCCCAGAACCGCTACAAAAGTGGAGACTCCTGAAATTCTGTAGCGGTTATATCCCTATAACCGCTACAAATAGCTGACGTTTGGTATTTTGTAGCGGTTACAGCAAAACCGCTACAAATAACCGCTACATTGTTGGCGGGACTTGGTCGCGCCACGTGGCGGGAATATTGTAACGGTTTCTGTGTATTAACCGCTACAACTTAACCGTTACAAGTTTTGGCGGGATTTTCACGCCAAATTTCTAGTGGTTTTGTCTACCCAACCTCTACAAAAATGATGCTAATCTGTCACGCCACTTGGCGCATAGCTTGCCACTACAATTTTGTAGCGGTTTAGGTTAAAACCGCTACAAATACTATAATTTGTAGCGGTTTGATATAACCGCTACAATTGCACCGCTACAGAATACCATTTTTTTGTAGTGACTGGTTTAGGCCTTGGGTTAACCCTGGTTTGACTCCGATCTGACCCACTGACCCTTGACCCAATACCCCAACCAGTTCAGTGCCCAATCCGGGTTTCAGAACCTAGGTTAAAAGTGAAATTAGTTTTGGTTGTTGTTAAAATTCAAAAATCATTAGAAACTTTAGCACATGATTTAAACTTAAACTTATTTGTCGGTGCACTGGGCTATGAGGTAGCGTCTTAACTAATTTAATGAACATGAATTTTTTTTTTTGGAAGCAATCTTATTCGAGATGTTATTAAATAATAAATGTGAGCACGTCTCTTAATGGTAATTCATATTATTACTTCAACACTTAGACCTACAAAGGTTGACAAGAGAAAGAAAGAAACCAACTAAGCAATTATACACATATATATAGAGAAACGTACACTAGAAGAGTCTAAATATGGTAATGGAAGATTATTTGTCTAGTATTCTATAAGTTCTAGACACACAAGAACAGTAACACACAACAGAGCCATTATGAAATGCCTCCGTAACTTGTACAAGTCATATTTGATAAACATAAGAATGAGTAATTTAAATAATATGATAAAATCCCTACAACTCATGACTATAAATAAAATAAAATATGAACAACTCATAAATAAAATTAATGTGAGTGGCGACTCAAGGTAATATACCATTAGTGTTACTCGTACCGTATTTCCAAATACTTCAAAGTTTGTTTAGAAGATTAATAAATCACACCGAACACAAATGCATGGCCCAAACAATTTTAGTCAATTTCTTAACAAGAACTTTTTGATGTGAAGTCTAATTAAAAAATTTAAAACAAAGAAAACAAATTAAATTGAAGAACTTCAAGATAAACATTGATACTTGCTGAAGATTTTAATGAATAAACAAATACATTTTAGGCAGATACATGACAAGGAAATAAAAAAATTAAGAGGATGAAGAATATAATATAAAAAATAAAATGATCTATTACTTTGTTATTAATGATAAATACATATAATTTTGCCATTATCAATAGAGAGAAAATATGAGTAAAAATTTAAAAAAATAATTAAAATCTTCAGACCCCACTTCTTAAAATGTAAAGAAATGGAATTTAATAAATTGTTTTTATTCCACTCTCAATATGTAACACATAAGAAGGAGTCATTATTAGAATAAAGAGACCAAATCGGTAACACTGCAGCCAAGTTAGGAAAAAAGAGAATACACCCTGTTGGTTTCAATTGATTGCTTTATTACACATAACAACAAAATAGGGAGTGATTAATAAAACAAATAAATAAATCAAAAAATAAGAAGAGTGTTATAAAAGTATATATGGTAAGAGAGAAGATTGATAGAATTCAAAGATAAACGATAGAATTTCTAGAGAGAAGTTAGAGAGAAGTTCTCATTCAGTTCAATTGAAACAATCGATTATAGCCCTTTATATAGAGGCAGAAATTTAACCCTGGTTGTATTACCATGGTTATATTTAAATGACCATGATTACTTTATATCGTCTTTATGTCCTTGTCTTCTTTTGCTTTTCTTTATGTCCTTGTCTTCTTTTGCTTTTGCTTTGTATCAAGTCATCTTTTCTTCTTTATGTCAAGTTGACTGGAAGAGTAATATGAGTCAATGGACATCCACATATTTAATATTCATAACACTCCCCCTTGGATGTCCATTATGAATGTGCCTCATTAAAAACTTTAACTAGGAAAAACCCAGTGGGATAAAAACCTAGCCAAAGAAAAGAGTACATCATTCATTGATACACCGTCGAGTGCTGCCTCATTAAAAACCTTTCTAGAAAAACCCAGTGGGATAAAACCTAGATAAGGGAAAAAGAGTACAGCGTGTATCGACTCCCCCTCTTGATAATATCAGTTGAAATCTTTGAATCTTCGAAGACCAATATCATGAACAAGTTTTTCAAAGATTGTACCTGGGAGTGACTTGGTGAATAAATCTGCTAGATTTTCACTTGAACTGATTTGCTGAATATCTATTTCACCATCCTTTTGAAGGTCGCGAGTGAAGAAGAATTTTGGTGAAATATGCTTCGTTCTATCGCCCTTGATATAGCCTTCTTTAAGTTGAGCGATACATGTAGCATTATCCTCATAGAGGATTGTTGGGATCATTTTGCCGGAAGATAAATGACAAGTTGTACGTATATGATGTATTACTGACCTTAACCACATACATTCTCGACTTGCTTCATGTATTGTTAGAATTTCTGCATGATTAGATGATGTGGCTGATATAGTCTGTTTCATAGATCGCCATGAAATAGCTGCACCTCCACATGTAAATAGATAGCCCGTTTGTGATTTACCATTATGTGGATCAGATAAAAATCCAGCATCTGCATAACCAACCAGTTCATGCTTGGATACATTTGAGTAATATAACCCCATGTCTGTTGTACCTCTGAGATAACGAAAAATGTGCTTTATTCCATTCCAATGCCTTCGTGTTGGTGAAGAACTATATCTTGCTAGTAAATTAACAGCAAATGATATATCAGGACGTGTGTGATTAGCAAGATACATTAGTGCTCCAATAGCACTAAGATATGGTACTTCTGGACCAAGTAGTTCTTCATCACCTTCTTCACTAATTTCTTGAGGTCGAAATGGGTCTTTATCCACCTTCAAAGATCTTACAATCATTGGGGTACATAATGGATGAGATTTATCCATGTAAAATCGCTCTAGGACCTTCTTTGTATAAGTTTCTTGATATACAAAGATCCCTTTCTTGAAATACTCGATTTGTAATCCAAGACAAAATTTTGTTCTTCCCAAGTTCTTCATTTCAAATTCTTTCTTCAAACAGTTAATTGCCTTTTGAAGCTCTTCAGGAGTTCCAATGATGTTGATATCATCAACATAAACAGCAATTATAGCAAACTCATTATTAGATCTTTTCATAAAGATGCATGGGCATATTGGATCATTTTTGTATCCTTCTTTCAACAAATATTCATTAAGGCGATTATACCACATGCGCCCTGATTGCTTCAGGCCATACAGGGACTTATTTAACTTAACTGAGTATTGTTCTCGAGAATTTGAATTGGATGCTTCTGGCATCTTAAGTCCTTCAGGGACTTTCATATAAATATCACTATCAAGTGATCCATATAAATAGGCAGTCACAACATCCATTAGATGTAAATCAAGTCCTGCATCTACTGCTAGACTGATTAAATAACGAAAAGTAGTCGCATCCACTACTGGTGAATACGTTTCTTCAAAATCAATGCCAGGTCTTTGTGTAAAACCTTGGGCTACTAGACGTGCCTTATATCTAGTTATTTTGCCCTTTTCATTTCTTTTTCGTACAAAGACCCATTTGCATCCAACTGGTTTTACATCTTCAGGTGTAAGGACTACAGGTCCAAATACTTTTCATTTTGGTTTTATTTTGGTTTTTTTTCTTTTCAGAATTAAAATCATTGGCATCTTTCCATAGGGGCCAATCTTTTCTTTGTTGGCTCTCACTAATGGATTTTGGCTCATGATCCTTATTATCATTCATTACATCATATGCTATATGATAAGCAAAGATGTCATCAACGTTGATTTCATTTCTATCCCATCGGATTCCATTCATAACATAATTTATTGAGATCTCATTATTTTCACATATATCAGGTACCTGGGTCTCTTCTGGGACTACAACATTCTCTCCTGGAGATAATATCTCTTCAAGAGATGGCTCTTCTGGAGCTACTAATGTTTCTTCATTATCCTCTACTTGACCATCTATATTCTTTGCTCCTTTTCTTTTTCGAGGATTTTTATCTTTGGAACCGATGGGCCTGCCACGCTTCAGGCGTGCTTTATATTCATTCATAGCAGGTTGTCCTTCAGGGACATCAATTTTAATAGGAGCATTAGCAGCTGGGACATGTGACTTTGTCACTTTCTTTGGGTCAGTAAATGCTTCTGGCATTTGATTAGCTAAATTCTGTAAATGAATTATCTTTTGAACTTCAAGTTCACATTGTTTTGTACGAGGATCAAAATGAGCCAATGATAATTCATTCCAACTAATTTCTTTACCCAGCTGCTTGTTTTCTCCCCCTAATGTTGGGAAAAATGATTCATCAAAATGACAATCGGCAAATCGTGCCGTAAATAAATCTCCTGTAGATGGTTCTAAATATTTTATAATTGATGGAGATTCATACCCAACATATATTCCCATCTTTCTTTGTGGGCCCATCTTGGTGCGTTGTGGCAGTGCTACAGGCACATATACCTCACACCCAAAAATTCTTATATGGGAAATATTAGGTTCCTGACCAAAAACCATTTGTAAGGGGGAAACCTTTAAATAACTTGTTGGCCTAATGCGAATTAACATTGCTGCATGCAAAATGGCATGGCCCCAAGCAGAAATTGGTAGATTGGATTTCATAAGTAAAGGTCTTGCAATTAGTTGCAACCTTTTAACCAATGATTCTGCAAGTCCATTTTGCGTGTGAACATAAGCTACAGGATGTTCAACATCAATTCCAAAGGACATACAATATTCATTAAAAGCTTGTGATGTAAATTCACCAGCATTATCAAGACGTATTTTCTTGATAGGATAATCAGGGTAATGTGCTCTTAATCTAATCAATTGAGCAAGTAATCTCGCAAACGCCAGGTTGCGAGAAGATAATAAGCAAACATGTGACCATTTAGTTGATGCATCAATTAAAACCATATAGTACCTAAATGGTCCACATGGTGGGTGTATTGGCCCACAAATATCTCCCTGTATCCGTTCTAGAAATGTGAGAGACTCACTTTCTACTTTGCTTGGTGAGGGGCGAATAATTAATTTTCCCTTGGAACATGCAGCACATGAGAAATCATGGGATTGTGGTATTTGTTTACACTTCAGGGTATGTCCACATGAATTCCCAATTATTTGTCGCATCATTATTGAACCGGGATGGCCTAACCGGTCATGCCAAACATTAAATTCATTAGTAAACTTCTGGTTTACATTATCAAACTGCTGGTTTGTATTGGCAAACTTCTGGTCTGCATTATTGAACTTCTGGTTCACAATAGTATGTGTTTCAATTGTGTTTATACATGTGTAATACAAACCAGAAGAAAAAATAGGAAAACTTTCTAATATGCATTTTCTACCAGCAATTATATTTGTAATGACAAGATATTCCTTATTATCTTTGGTTGTTGTTTCTAAATGATATCCATTTCTGCGGATATCTTTAAAACTCAGTAAGTTTCTTTTAGACTTGGTAGAATAAAATGCATTATCAATGCATAATTTTGTTCCTTCAGGTAACAAAATATTAGCTCTTCCGGAGCCTTCAATTAAATTTATACTACCAGATATAGTCTGAACATTGGCTTCTCGTATTACCAAGGAAGAAAAATATTTATCATGTCTGAGTATGGTGTGGGTTGTTGCACTATCAACGAGACATAAATCTTCAGGATTGATGCCAATAGAATTCATTCTTCATAAAAACATAAATAAAATTAATACATATGATAGAAACAACTTTAAATAAAATATAACAGTTTAAATTATATTAAGAAATCTGCAACATCCAAATAGTTATTATCTATATCGGCATACTCAGAATTCTCGCCCTGATCAACATGATTAACTTCCACATTTGATCTTTTACCAATATTTTTAATTGATTCTTGATAAAGATCAACTAGGTGCCTTGGTGTACGACAGGTACGAGACCAATGGCCCTTTCCACCACATCGATAGCATGGATTATCAGCATATTTATTATGCCTACTATTTTCTCCTTTTTGGTTCTTATCAGTCTTTTCCCACTTCTGGTAGGAATTTGAACCTCCATGATATCGACCACGACCACGACCACGCCCACGGCTGTAGCCACGCCCACGTCCACGTCCTTGTCCACGTCCACGGCCACGGCCACGGCCACAATAAAATTCATTTGTTACTACATTCACTTCAGGGAATGGAGTTGAGCCTGTTGGACGGGATTCATGATTTTTCAACAAAAGCTCATTATTTTGTTCAGCCACAAGGAGACAAGAAATTAACTCAGAATATTTCTTGAAACCTTTTTCACGATATTGCTGCTGCAGGAGCAAATTGGATGCATGAAATGTGGAGAATGTCTTTTCTAACATATCATCATCAGTAACATTTTCTCCACATAATTTCAATTTTGAAGTAATTCTGAACATAGCTGAGTTATATTCACTTATAGATTTAAAATCTTGCAAGCGTAAATGCATCCAATCAAAATGAGCTTTTGGAAGAATGATCATCTTCTGGTGATCATATCTTTCTTTCAAATTGTTCCAAAGGACAAGTGGGTCCATCACTGTCAAATATTCAGTTTTTAAATCTTCATGTAAGTGGTGGCGAAGAAAAATCATGGATCTGGCTTTATCTTTATTGGATGCCTCATTCCCTTCTTTAATCGTGTCTTCTAGACTTTTGGCATTTAGGTGAATTTCCGCATCCAATTTCCAAGATAAATAATTCTTTCCGGTAATATCAAGAGCCACAATTTCAAGTTTTGCCAGGTTTGCCATTGTTCAAACTAATTAAAGAAATAAATGAAAATAATTAAAATATGAAATGTAAATATGCAATATAATAACTGTAAATAGAATAACTGTAAATTCATAAAGATAATAAATAATTCATAAGGCAAGATAAGAAAATTAAAACATGTATGGCTTCGGGCCATTTAATTTCATGACTTCAGGCCATGTATGGCTTCGGGCCATTTAATCTCAAGATGAGGAATTAACTATTATCTTCAGGATAAAAGTTGTACATGACTTCTGGTCGTACAATAAGATAAAAGATAAAAATATATATAGCTTCTGGCCATATAATAAGATGAAAAATGTATATAGCTTCTGGCTATATAATAAGAATGGATATGGCTTCTGGCCATATTATAAGAAATTAAAACATTATGACTTCTGGTCATAATTTCAAGAATCATATATATATATATGGCTTCTGGCCATAATAACAATAATAATAATAATAATAATAATAATAATAATATAAAAGAACTTGTATATAAAACAATAACGATCTCCAATCTTAACCATGGAACCCGATGTTATATAACAAACGGTAAAGTATCTCTCTAATTCCATATAGTGGCTCAGATTATCCCAGATCTATAAAATAAAACAAGGTATATATAATCACTGAAGGAACTATAAGAAGATCATACCTTCGTTTAGAGCTTCGTGCTGATAACGTGTTATAAAAGTATATATGGTAAGAGAGAAGATTGATAGAATTCAAAGATAAACGATAGAATTTCTAGAGAGAAGTTAGAGAGAAGTTCTCATTCAGTTCAATTGAAACAATCGATTACAGCCCTTTATATAGAGGCAGAAATTTAACCCTGGTTGTATTACCATGGTTATATTTAAATGACCATGATTACTTTATATCGTCTTTATGTCCTTATCTTCTTTTGCTTTTCTTTATGTCCTTGTCTTCTTTTGCTTTTGCTTTGTATCAAGTCATCTTTTCTTCTTTATGTCAAGTTGACTGGAAGAGTAATATGAGTCAATAGACATCCACATATTTAATATTCATAACAAAGAGAACGCCACTGCGGCTACTTTATTCAAGTCATATGGCACTATTTTATTTTTTTGATCGATATATGACACTTCACTGATAATGATTGCGCTACCAAAAAAATGATGGTCCCTGACATGGATAAGAGTGAGGAGAACACAATTTTAAATTATAAAAAATATATTTATTATGAAAAATTAAAACCATCTATGTTTTAAGTTTCGAAAGGATCCTTAATCATATTAAAAAGATAACTAGCATTAAATCCCCTACGCGTTGCGTGGGGAGCACTGGATTTCAAACATAAATAATACATTTAAAGATAATAATTCAACAATCCACTCATTGCTTTCATTACATCATTGATGCATGAATCACATCCACACTTATAAATTCAAGTATGTAAGGAGCAACATAAAATTCAGCAATCAAGTACAATAGCTTTAAATCAGCAAGTCAAACTCCTAAATACCTCCTTGTAAATAACATTCTTTGTAGCAGAATGTGTGCCAAGTGCTGAAGGACGCAACACAGTGATTATTCAAAAGGCTAGAAAAGTGGATTCATTAGAAGAACCAGTGGTTTGCAATAGTTTTGAGACTCCAGAATAAAAAACTCTACCCCTCCCCGGTGTTTTCCTTTTTGCGCCATAATTAATTGTAAAATATTTTAGTTCACTTTCATTTGGATTATGATTTGCTACCTGAAAGAATTCACTATCACCATCGATGTTGACGGTAACATTTATCCACCATATGTGTGTTAGCTCGGAAAATATTCATATATTAAAATTACACGGATTAGTTTTGTCGCTCCCTGAAAATTTAGGAGTGATTGCAAAAATGGGTTTTAGTTTATGAAAAGGCATGACGGATATAAGGGATTTTAGTTTGTTTATATGATAAAGATGTTCTATTAGGCTTAAGGAGTATAGATTCCTGTCAGTGTTGTACAACCATGATTTGGTTCCTTGAAACTAAAGTCTATTAAAAAAACATAGAAGAAAACAGAACAAAACAAAACGCTATTGCATAATAATGTTTGTATGACTAAGATTGAAAATGGTCCTATGAGCATGATTTTGCATAACAGCTTGAAATTAGTCTTCCAATTATACCGCCCAAATCTGTTATTAAAATTTGTCTCAACACATGATAAAAACTTGATGAAGTAGTGGCTTCCTTTAATTAAAAAACACCATTTGATTAAAAAAAATTCAAACAAACTAACAATTATTCTTATTTTAGATGTGCTACTCTTCGTTTAGCTATTTTCTAACTATATTTAGTTTATTGTTAAAAAAAAAACTATATTTAGTTTTACAACAAAGTTTTCAAAATGTGCAAAAATCTTGTAATTTTGTAATATATCACCACATTACATTCCATCCATATCTTATAAGTATTTTTTTAAAAAATTGTAAATATAAAAATCCTATCATAATTGCGTTGAGACCCCCAAAATTTTACTGATTCCGCTTTTTTGTCAGTCAAAATTGATAAGAAGGCCTCCACGTGAATGCTCCCCACTCACAACTTCCCTCACCAAAGGCAAAGGGACAAAGTATACCCCACTCCTCATGCTTCCCTGTTTGATTCAAGGAATTAATGGGAGTTGGCTTGCCTCCGCTGCAGCTTATTGTCCGCTGCACCCAAAACTACACCGTTTTGGTGTAATTCTGGGTGTAAAATGATGAGTTGATGTCCTTTTTTTTTTAATGGTGTCCAGTATTTTAAAGGATTTTTTTGGAAGCATCTAGTATCTTAAAAATATTTTAAGCAGCATGCAGTATCTTAAAATAATTTTTGGTGCTTTTAACCCCTTCATATATTTTTTCAGTTGTACCCAATATCTTACCAGACTGAATATAATCTTGCTTTTAATATAATTTTTCAGCTCCAAATATTACTTTAAAATATTCAAGTAGCATAAAGTATTCTAAAATAATTTCAGCTCCAAATATTCAAATATTACCTTAATTTTTCAGCGTCCTTTTGTGCTTTACCCATAATAGATGCATGAGAGATATTATAAAGTGCTCCTCTCATATTTATTTTTAAGTGATCTCGGCATATTTAACTGAAATCAAAAACAACTTTAACTTTAATTAATTCTACTCTAAAATTTAACAATTCTTTAACTTTATCTCTATTTAATCTTATACTATATCACATGAGAGGTTCCTTGAAACTAAAGTCTATTAAAAAAACAAAGAAGAAGAAAACAGAACAAAACAAAACAAAACGCTGTTGCATAATAATGTTTGTATGACTAAGATTGAAAATGGTCCTATGAGCATGATTTATTAAACGCAAAAAAAAAAAACGATTGGCCAAAAAAAAAAAAGATTCTTTTCTTGATGGTTGCACATGCATACTGCTATTTTAACTTGAAACAGAATAATAATTAATGATAAGGATGTGTTTCACAGTTTCTTATGGCTTGTGTTAAAGCATTGCTATGATTTCTTGAGTCTGATTGACTACTTTGACTATGTAAAAGGAAGAGAATGCATCAAAAGAATGAAAATAATAGGAGAATAGCACCAGACGTGTGGAAGGTAGGATATAGCAAAAAAGTTAATAACAACACAACTAATTTATGGTTACTTTAACCACAGCAAGCACTAAACTATGAAAAAGTCTTAAATATTTTCTGAATAACTACAATGACTATGTAAAAAGAAAAGAACTTAACAAAAGAATGAAAATAATATGCGAATAGCACCAGACGTGTTGAAGATAGGTGCTTTCAAAAAAGGTTAATCACAACACAACACCTTTATGGACACTTTAATCACAGCAATCACAAAATTAAGAAAAGGCTTTAAATATATCCTGATTGACTACTTTGACTATGTAAAAGTAAGAGGACGCATGAAAAGAAGGAAAATAATAGGAGAATAGCTGTCGATGTGTTGAAGGTAGGATATATAAAAAAATGTTAATGACAACATCACAACTTTATGATGAGGAATGGTGCATTATAGCTAAGCTAGCTAATCTGGCAAAGTATACAAACTTGTTTGCTCTTTCTTTATATAGAAGTGCTTCATGTAGCGAGAGTAATAAATAATCATTTAGAAACAGATAGAGGACAATCCAATATATTTGATCAGGTTCCTCCTTCCCTTTTTTATTCTCAGAAAAAAAAACCTACCTTTATTTTTTATTCTAAGGCCAATCAGATCTATTTGACCAGGTTTCTCTCTTTATCATTACCATTTCATTTTTCTCTTGTCCTCTTTCCTCTTCTGTTCGTCTCTGCCTCTTTCATGGCTGTGAGAGTATGGCCGTGGAGCTCATGATGGGTTACAAGAACGATAGCTTCGCGGCCAAAATGGATGATAATGTTGTTCAGGAGAGCCCTTCTGCCGCAACCTCCACCTCATCCTCCTCCTGCCGTTAATCAAAACCCCAAGACATAACCTTATGAGCCCAAAGTTATTATGCGACGCCGTTGCAGCAGATCCCGCCGGCCGTTCTTCAGCACCAATCTCTCGGCGAACAACATCCCCGAACAACAAACCTGGCGATACTGATAGTAAACACCCGTCCTCGTCATCGCCGGTGACCACTTTTCAGATCACGAATCTATCTCAGGTATGCTCAGAGGGAAAGCCTCTGCTTTCTTCTTCTTCGCCAAAGAGAAAGTGTTGGTCCGAGAACTTGGGAATAAGAAACAATCCCGAAATGCAAAGAGATTTCTTCGTGTATTTAATGATACAGATGTTTAATGATACAGACCTTGCTGTGTATTTACATATAAATGGTTTATTTTGTTTGCTAATATCAATCAGAAATATACGAAAAAATTCTATCAGTTGTAAGTCTCCATATTTCCGACAGTGAATGAGATTTCTTCGTTCCCTCATTTCTTCGTTCCCTCTATCAGTTGGAAGTCTGCATATATGAGTCTCCTCCTCCCCAGTCGTACAGAAACCCAGTCCAACGATCGCCCGTATCAGTAAACAAAAAAAAATACAGGGGAGGTTAGTTTAAGATGCGTAAAACAGAGTACACCAAGTTGGGGTACATGCGCAGATGAAAAAAAGCGAAAAAAGAAATTACAGGGGAGGATATCAATATCACGGCCAATTTCAATGAGGGCAAAAAATGAGGTGGGAGAAAAAAATCTGTGGATGAGGAAATTGCTGAGTGTGATTCGTAACTTGACCTCCGCCATGTAGAGAACCAGCGAATCCGTTATACAGGGCTTGAACTGAAGTCTCACCACCAACGACAACGGCATCGGAAGGAGGCCTGAGTCACCAGCTCCGACAAGACCTCGAGACATCAGAAGCTGCTACTGAGCCTGGAGCATAAGAGCCGCTGTGTCCGACTTGGTTGAGGGGTTACCGTTATCGCTACTGAACTTGGAAGCCAGGCTGGCTTGGTCATCGTACTGCAACGCAACATTCTCGGCTGCGGCGTGGGAAGGCGGTGGGGGAGTATCGTCGCAGAAGGGCTTGGGGTTAAGGTCCGGCCAAGAGGAAGATGGAAGGTTGGAGAGCATTTGGTCGAGGAAATCGTCGTGGGAAGAAGAAGGGTTGACCGCTATAATGAATTGCCCTGCTTCTATCCATCTGATATATGATCCTTTCCACTTGCATGCCGTCTTCATTCAAATTTGAATTCGAATGGGAAGGCGCGTTAAAATATCACGTGGGGACACGATATTTGAAGAAGCTGACGTAATGTAAGGAAGATGAGTTCATGAGCCAGATCTGGACCCTTCATTCTTTATGAACAATGGTTTAATAAGGGAGAAGAAATCTCAGCGGTTGATTCCTTATGAACAGTGTTTTTGGTGGAAGAGTTTTTTTTTTTTTTTTTTTGATTGAATGGAAGAGTTTTATTAGATATATAGATAGATAGATGATTGTGTCAATAGTCTTGCATCCTGAATAGTATGGATGCTTCTCAATAAGTTGGAAAATTTATTAGATTTCTACTAAAAGTTAGAAGTTAGGTTTTTTTTTTTTTAAAAAAAAAGATTATATTAAACACAATTACATAATGATTCATTCATCAGATTCCGCCAGTTGAATGAATCTTCTTCTTGATATTATGCTTAAATTTGTGAGAACCTTCTCAACACAATTCCATAGGTTAGGCCTAGGGGGGAAAAAAAAAAGACCTACCAATCCTAAATGCGAAGGAGATATTCATATACCTTAAAAAAAAAAAAAAAGTCGTTTCTCCTAATATTCAAAGGGTAATACGAAATCATGATTGATGGAGCGTGAGAAAGAAAATAGGGAAATAAAAGATTAATAAAAAAGGAAAAGACGAAAAAAGATGTAGGTAATAAAAGAAATAATAATAATAATAATAATAATGTAGGGGAAGTGGAGGATGGGTGTGAGATGTAGCCAGCTAGGAGCGTCGTTTTGTTTGGTAGCCGACCAAAGAGAGATGTATAAAACAAAAAATGAAAGAACAAGCGCTTTGCGTTTTTAATAAAACAAATAAATAAATCAGTAGTATACTTCATTAAAAAATTTTGAATAAAACAAATAAAGACTTTAGTCAATAGATTCAGTCCACTCATACGTTTCAAGGTTTTGGGACTTTGTTTTTTAGATGTTAAAGCATAAAGTCATAAAGAATTAAAGTGTAATGGCTTGATTAAACATTAAAGTCACATGAAATTAATGAAATAGCTAGAGAGAATAATGAAATCTTAGATAATTGATCCGGTATAGGATGAAGTTTTTTATATTCATCACCAAACATGCCCTTATGATCAATAGGTCAAGTCGTCACTAGCTGCAGATGTTATTGTTACTTTGTTGTTGTTTTATATATTGCTATGTTCTTTTATTTCATTTGTCCTGCTCATCCACATGGCTTTTACATCCATTAATACTCTTCTATTTAATATTAGATTCATTTTGTCATTCAATTTTTTTTAATTAAAATTGATACAGTTTGGAAAATATTATAATGAACCATCTGATTTTCTGACGTGTGGGGTTGCCTTTTGGCAATCGGCAAGGGTCTAGTATGTGTGTGTGTAATTAGAAACAAGTAAACAACTATTAAAATCAAATTAGGGAAAAGTGAAAATTAATATACAAACAGTGAATAAAGTAGTAATGATGTGAATAATATCATAATATCCCTACAATTACTCATGAATATAACTAATGATTCTGATGTGAATAAAATAATAATATCCCTACAATTTACTTATGAATATAACTAACTATATGATCACCCCCTTAATAAAATCAATTGTTCTATCTAACCCTGCTTCCTGTGAATCTGTGCTTCTGTTTCTTCATAAAAGTCTCGCAGACTTGGTCATTTGGTCAGAATTAGAAATCCCAGACTTCTACTTCAACTCTGACTTGGAATTTGATAAACTCGCAGCGCCAATTTATCTTTTCTCATTTTTAATAGTATTTTTTCTAGAATTTTGTTAGTCAAACCAAAGAATTCTTATCCTTCAAAAGAATAAAATTCCAGAAAAGATGAAGGGACTTCTCCTTCTCCTATATAGCTTGTTATAACGAAGACGTGTGAGAGGAAAGATTCGCGTGAATTTAAAAAATATTGATAGTCAAGTTAGGGGGAGAGGGGCCTCTCCATTTCTTCTACCGTCCACTTCTCTCCACTTCTTTATTCTCACCATTAGGTTAACTCTAAACGATTGAGATTCAATATTCTATAAAAATTAAAAATTATACATAGAATACTTTAACAAAAGTATAAAGATATGAACAAGTTATATCAAATGTTAATAATTTTAATTTATTTATATACATTTTTGTTTTTTAATATTATAATAATATTTTTATAGGATATTGAATCTCAACCATTCAGAGTTAATCTAATGGTGAGAATAAAGAAGTCGAAGAAAGTGGACGGTAAGGGAAATAGAGAGGCCCCTCTCCCCAAGTTAGGCGGCATAGAATTAAAAACTATTGAAGTCTCATCGTAGTTGTATGTGCTGAGAGATTTAAGATAATAATCAAGTTATGCTTGGTTTGATTTTCTGTTTTTAAATTTTTTTCTTAGAATTTCTAGTTTTAAAAATTGTTTTTTTATTACAAGTTTTGGGACAAAATAAAAAAAAAATCCATTTGGATGATATATTGTTTGGAGAAAAAAAATCATAATTGAAAAAAAAAAAATATATATATATATATATATATATATATATATATAGAAACTTGTTTAAAATAATTGTTCTTAAAATCAGCTTTGATGAGCCCCAAGTAGGGTGGAGAGTACGTAGAGACGAAATGCAGATTAAAACATGAGAGTGGCAAGTTCAAGTTTAAGAAATGAAAACTCACATCATCAAACATTAAAGGAAGATAGGGCTCTCCATTTATTGCCCAATTTTATAGAATAAAAAATAAGAAAAGATATAAAATTTGCCCTTTTTATTTTTTGAAATTGATTATTGTTTCTTGTTTTACAAAGCACTTACCTAAACAAAATTACTAAACAAGTTTTTTTTTTGTTTTAAAAAACAGAAAATTGTCTTCAGTATAGGAAAACAAACAAGCCCTTAATTTTTTCAATTCTTAAAATTAAAAGTTAAAAGCCAAATTAGCTTTGACTGTTGTTAAAATTCAAAAATCATTAGAAGCTTTAGCACATAGATTTAAACTTAAACTTATTTGTCAGGCATATGAGGTAGTGTCTTAACTAATTTAATGGAAATGAATTTTTTTTATTGAAAGCAATCTTATTCAAGACGTTATTAGATAGTAAATGTGAGCAGATCTCTTAATGATAATTCATATTATTACTTCAACACTTAGACCTACAAAGGTTGACAAGAGAAAGAAAGAAACCAACTAAGCAATTATACACATATATATAGAGAAACGTACACTAGAAGAGTCTAAATATGGTAATGGAAGATTATTTGTCTAGTATTCTATAAGTTCTAGACACACAAGAACAGTAACACACAACAGAGCCATTATGAAATGCCTCCATAACTTGTACTAGTCATATTTGATAAACATAAGAATGAGTAATTTAAATAATATGATAAAATCCCTACAACTCATGAGTATAACTAAAATTAATTATGAACAACCCGTAAATAAAATTAATGTGAGTGGCGACTCAAGTTAATATACTGTTAGTGTCACTCATACCATATTTCCTAATACTTCAAAGTTTGTTTAGAAGATTAATAAATCACACCGAACACAAATGCATGGACCAAACAATTTTAGTCATTTTCTTAACAAGAACTTTTTGATGTGAAGTCTGATTAAAACATTTAAAACAAAAAACAAATTAAACTGAAGAAATTCAAGATAAACAATGATATTTAATGAATAAACAAATGCTTTTTAGGCAGATACATGACAAGGAGATAAAAAAATGAATTGGATGAAGAATATAATAAAAAAAATAAAATGCACTATTACTTTGTCATTAATGATAAATACACATAAGTTTGCAACTATCAATAGAGAGAAAATATGAGTAAAAATAATAAAAAAATTAATTAAAATCTGCAGACCCCACTTCTTAAAATATAAAGAAATGGAATTTAATAAATTTTTTTTATTCCAGTCTTCATACGTAACACATAAGAAGGAGTCATTATTAGAATGAAGAGACCAAATTGATAACACTGCAACCAAGTTTGGAAAAAAGAGAATACACCCTGTTGATTTAAATCGATTGCTTTATTATGCATAACAACGAAATCGGGAGTGATTAATTAAGGTGAATGAAAGAATAAGCGCTTTGCATTTTTAATAAAATAAATAAATAAATCAGTAGTATACTTCATTAAAAAAATTTTGAATAAAACAAATGAAGACTTTAGTCAATAGATTTAGTCGACTCATACGTTTGAAGGTTTTGGAACTTTGTTTTTTCAGAAGTTAAAGCCTAAAATTATAAAGAATTAAAGTGTAATGTCTCGATTAAACATTAAAGTCACAGGATGTCAACACCCGTTTCCATTTTGATAATCAAAGAGTAATAAAGACAAAATTCAATGGGCATACAGAAAAGTACAATTATACTGATAGAAATATTCGTTTACAATCCCAACGTCGTTCGTTTACAATTCTGATATTTTCCGTCGACGGAAACAGAAAATACAGCGGAAGTTTTAATATTTACAAATTTCACCAAAATATCACAAAATAGACTAATTATGCCCACGTTCTTGACCCCGCCTCGAGACACACGCTGCTCACTTTCCGGCGTCAATGTCTTTGCCCTTTGGCCCACTGGTACCCGCTAAGGTATTTGTTTAAAAATAGGGTGAGATTCCGAAGAATCCCCGTAGAGACATAATATCGTTCATAGAAAATGCGAAAAGTAAATATGACATGCGCCAAGGTATGCACAAATTAATGAACAATATAAACACATCATCATCATGTATACATGAGTAGGGCCCAGCCCCACAATCTACACCGGTTGGACTTCTGCCAACTCCCAGTGTAAGTGCACCTCTGGCACTAACAGCCTCTCTCTAGGCAAATCATGTTATTAATAAAGTGCATTTACAAAACAATGGCATCCACACAATCACATAACTTATGGCATAGTGTATGAAGGATAATGTCCCTACCTCAAAGCTTTGATATCCCCTATTTAATAGTGTTTCGTAAAGCGTGCTGTCCCGGCATCCGACTCGGTCCTAAAATATTAAATGTACCAAAAATAGGTCATAACCTATCCAAGTATCATTTTAGACTATTCCATATTGTTTATTGTAGTTATATCAGTATATAGTGAAAATGTACAAAAATGCTCCCGGAAACCCGGCCCGGCCCCGCGTACCTGGCCCGATGGCACGTTTTCCCAAAATTTTGACTAAGGCTATTCTGACTTATTTTCACCCAAGGAATCCATTTCCGGGCTCGAAATCACCAAATTCACGGTAAAATTAAGAAAATACCCTTGGCAGCCCCTATTTAATGATTTCAGTGGCGTTTTCGTAATTATGCTTTTTCGGCCTCTACCGAAAAAGTGCCCAACTGTAACCCCACCTATTTTTACCCACTGAGTCCAATGGAACCATTTATTTCATGAAAATCCAACTCCTTGTACCAGTTCTGGTTCTGGCCAAAATATTAAGGAAAAATGGAAAAAATGGGGTTTTGTGTTTTAGCTCCCAAAACTTGTACTTTTCCATTTCTAATCCTTGATTAACCCATTTAAACACTTCATAATCATGATTTAAAGGATTTCGGGCAGCATAACCCCTTAGGGTTATGGATTTTCTAATTTTACAACTCAACTCAAAAATCATAAAAACCAAACAATAATTATCAACAACAACTCAAGAAAGTAAGATCATGAAGTTACCCTCTTTGGCTACTTGGTTTCCTCTTACTCTAAGCTCCTCCTCCTTCTCTTCTTGATCTCAAAGTGTATCTTCACCACCATAGATTCATGAGAAACAAGAGTTTAGAGAAGAATCTAAGGAAATGCCATAATAAAAGAAAACCAAAGGAACCACCTTACCTTGACCTCTTCTTCTTCCTTCTCTCTAATCTCAAGCTTCACAAAATCACTCTCTCTTCCTTTTTCCTATGACTTGTGCGTGAAGTGTACATGAAAGAAGGAAGTGAAAATATGTACTAATCTTGTCATCTTTCATCTTGGCCATTGATTTGATCAAGGGCTTCTAATATGACACTTGTCACACTCTTCTCTTCCTCATAATTTCTTCATTTGACTTCCCTTGCTTGCTCCTAAAAAAAAAGGCGTCCTCTCCCTTTCTTTTCTCCATTAGTCCATGCTTCTTTTCCTATGTTCTCACTCTTCATGCAATCATGCTTTTCCAATCCTCCACTCAAGCTTCTCTTCCCATTCTTACACTCAACATTAACCTACCAACTCACTCAACCTTATGCCATCATTGAGTTGTGCATGTAGCTTTGTCAACATCACCTTCATCTTGCTTCTTGGATTACACTTTCCCTCTTCTTTCCTTCTAGTCCATCACGCATAAAGAGTGCTTAAGAAACCAAATTGGGTTTCATGTAATTGCCTTGGTCAAGTGTGTAACTATTTGTTTTTTTTATTGCTAATAACACATGTGCTCATATCTTAGAAATTCTTATCCCACAAATCTTAATTTATTCCACTAAGAATATTCAATTTATACACTTTCCTTTATTTTCCTTGATTAATTGAAATTAACTCCAATTAATTGGAAAATAATTAATCTTGGGCTAAATTGACAAAATTATGATTTTGCTATCACCTTTGTAATTTAATTCAATTCTTGAATTAATTTGCCCATTTCCTTATGAATATGAATATTTCAAAATTCACAAGATCCAAATTCATGAATATTCACCATTTTATTGAATTATTCAAATAATTACAATATATTTTTGGTGAATAAAATTTGGGGTGTTACACAGGAAATTAAAGAAACAACTAGAGAGAATAATGAAATCTTAGATAATTGATCTGGCATAGGATGAAGTTTTTTATATTCATTACCAAAGATATCCTTACGGTCAATAGGTCAAGTAGTCGCTAGCTTTACAGGTTATTATTACTTTGTTGTTGTTTTATGTATTGCTATGTTGTTTTATTTCATTTGTCCCGCACGACCACTTGGCTTTGAAGGGAAAAACATAAACAAATCCTTCATTGATACTCATCTCTTTAATATTAGATTCATTTTGTGGTTCGATTTTTTTTAATTAAAATTGATACAACTTGGGAAATATTATAATGAAACATCTTATTTTTTGATGTGTGGGGTGGCTTTTAGTGCAAATCGATGATGGTCTAGTATGTGCGTGTGTAATTGGAAACAACTATTAAAATCAAATTAGGGAAAAGTGAAAATTAATATACACACAGTGAATAAAGTAGTAATGATGTGAATAATATCATAATATCCCTACAATTACTCATGAATATAACTAATGATTCTGATGTGAATAATATAATAATATCCCTACAATTTACTCATGAATATAACTAACTATATGATCACCCCCTTAATAAAATCAATTGTTCTATCTAACCCTGCTTCTTGACAATATGTGCTTGAAAATGTTTGTCTCCTCCGAAGTCTCGCCACAAAAACCCTAAGCAGCGAGAACTATTATAATCAGGATACCACCAACAGGCGAAAAGACCAAGACCAGGATAAGGATATGTGAAGCCAAGTTGTTTGATCGTGTAGTCGATTTTGAGCAACATCGAAGGTGAATCGGATGATGGAGTGATGTCAGGGAAAGAGTATGTCACATCCAAGTGAAGTTTCATCCTTCTGCAATAGTCATCATTAGAGAGTGGAAGTGATTGTGATTTTAATGTCAGTTGCGTCAGTAATGACCAGCGAGTGATGCCGTTGGAAACTCTTGTGAATGTAACACTCTTACTGCAACAATCTTCCATCAACACATCATCCTCTTCATCATCTTCCATTAATGACATCGTCACCACTTGTGAATGTTCATTCATCAACATATCATCCTCTTCGTCATCATTTCTCCAATTCTTTAATGTTGGTTGACGATAGTAAGGATAGTCATAATGTTGGTTGAAATCATGGCCAAACTCAATTGGGCCCTCAACCCAGTTAACTTCCCTTACAAATGGAAGTAAAGACCCCAAACTTTGTGCCACCTTTCTCAATTCTTTTTTCTCTTCCAGTGGCATTACCTCATGTTTCAATCTAACACCACATATCATGTTGTCACATGCGAACACCTTCATTGTAAATTTATACAAATACAACTTCTCAAGATCAAAAACACTGGACACAATCACAAACCCTGAACTTCTCCCTTTCATACTGCCCCCAAACTTTATCTGCATTGGCCCACAATCTTGTATGCGTACTTTGATGAACCTGCTGACCTTTCCCTCCTTTCCCGGGTAAGTTGAAGAATGAATTTGAGCCAAATTCACACAACCCTCAAGATTCAGATTTTCAATGTTCGGGGCATGAGAGAGATCTGGCAGTGCAGTGAGCTGTTTTGAATGCGATAAATTAATTCTCTCTAAATTTGGAAAATGCTGAAAAAAGAAATAGATTTTAATACATTAGATAACGACACAACTATAATTTAATCAATAATTTCTCTCATGACAATTAACAAAAATGCGAGCTTATTATAGAAATAAATCAATGCATTTAAAAGATGAATTGGGTTTCCTGCCCAAAAGAAAAACGTACGGCTGTTATTAACCCTCAATTTAGAGGTAGTAAAGAACACATTTGCATTATGCACTAGTTGGTCAATGTTTCATATATACGAGATCTTTAATTTGAATCACTTCATTAAAAAAATTATGTCATGTGAAATATGGCACGTACCTGATTTCCATTCCAAAGTTGTTGAATATTACTATTAGGCATGTCAAGTGCAATAAGATTATTCGCACATACATGTAATGGTACAAATGACAATGGACATTCTTCCCAGCTCAAAAACCTCAGTTCTTTCGGAAGATAATCCAAAATTCCACAAATGTTCAACATTGAAGGCTTTCTCCGATCAGACTTGTAAATTTTAAGAAATATTAAATAATGCATCTTCTGAAAACTACTAGCTTCCAATGTAATCTCTTGGATCTTGCTCATGTCCAATGACATGCATCGAATTGCCTCCATCCCCTAACAAAAGCAAACGAAGGGAAAAACAATTACCATTACCTAAAAAAGGACCAAAACATACAGTACCAATTAAATATGTCTGCTATTAGAAATATCCAAATTATTAACAATGCTATTGCGCATTTTATTTAAAAATTCTTACAAGTCATGTTTTCCTGATAATAAATGAATTCCTAAAATCTCATAAACATGCACACACACTGATACGTATACCTACACACATGCATGTGCAGATATTTAAGCAAATATTCATTTATAACACTTGGCATATACATAAATTTTAATCTTTACTTAAAGAAAGAAGCATTTTTTTGCTAGAAGAAAAGCAAAACATGAACTACAGAATAACGACAACACACATTACAAGACGCCGAAAAACGAGCATCCCTACGAATCACATGCACTATATAAGCGGAAAACAGTGCCTCCTTCCGTCTCCATATATTTTATTTGTTTTCAAATTCGCATATGATATGTCCGTCCAACAACATTAAATTCTTACTATTATAAAAGCATGCTCATGCCAGCATATAAATTACACAAATTAGTAAGAGAAAAATTAATGTTGTGAATCATTTCATTATCACTTAATGAACATTCACTTAGACTAATTTTATCTTTTAAAATAACACACATCACACTAGTCCTCATTAATTTATATTTAAAGTTTAGGTAGATAAATAAATCGAGAAAGGATCTCTTGTAGGAATATCAAATTAAAGAAAATAAAACAGAGAAACTTCAAGATAAATGCTGACAATTACCAGTTACCACCAAAGATTTTAACGAATAAAAAACATGTAGACAAACAAATATCATAAGGAATCTAACAATTAGAATGCTAAAGAAACAATTCAACAGAATAAATCATTACCTTGCCACTACTGAAAAAATAATCAATGTCTTCATACTTCCAAAGTCGAACAAGTGTTCCATTAGCCAACAATAGCTGATGTCGAGCAATTTCAAGGACCATTTTCATCATAAGATCATGCATCACAACACAATCATGATGATCAAATGAAACGAGGGATTTCTCTCTAAGAACACTTATATCAATAGGTGCAAAACAGTCATATAATTGTCTTAGGTTCAGAGAAATATCAACTCTTACATTGATTAAGAATGCCAGGTCAAGAAACACATTCTGCTGTTTGCCATTAAGTCCATCAAAACTCAACTTCAAAACATCAACAACACCTTTCGGTGGATTTTTGTCTAGTTCTTCCAAAGAACTTTCCCACCCTACTTTTTCTCTTCGATAGAGAGAGCAACCTAACACTACCAAAGCTAATGGATTTCCTTGACAATATTTCACGGCTAATTTTGATAACTCCATGTAACCTTCAGATGGCTCATGTTGCTTGAAAGCTTTCAAACTGAAGAGATGAATGGCATCGTGGTAATCCAACTCTGAAACATGGTATGGTTCTTGGGCGGATCTTGGTTTAATTTCTTCATATGCATTTTGAAGCACTTGCATGTCTCTTGATGTGATAATAATCCTACTTCCTTCCCCACACCAATAAAGCACTTTGGTTAAATCTTCAACTTTTATTGCATCGTCCACATCATCAAATATGATAAGAATTTTTTTGCGTCTAAGCCTATTTAGCACAGAACTGGAATTTATGTCATGCGTTCCAATGTTCTTATCTTTTAACAATTCTTTGAGGCATTTTTGCTGTAACTTAACCAAACCAAATTTTTTTAATTGCTCTTTAACATGAACAAAGGAGAAAGCATCAAATTGAGCTCTCAACACTTGAAATATAGCTTTAGCAAGTGTGGTCTTACCAGAACCACCCATACCCCATATTCCCACAATGCGAGCTTCAGTTAGAAGGTTTTCAATATTTCTGATATGACGAGCAATGCCAACGAGTCCTTCAAGATGATATGATGACCTGTAGTTCAACTTACTCAAAATGTCTTTGACAATGTCTTCAATAAGTTCGAATTCAGGTATAGCACAACTATCAATAAAAAGAAAAGGCATATTTAATAGGTTGAAAATAAAAAAAAAACTAAAAACTAAAATAATTTGTTAGAATCCTAAATATTAGTTAAGTAAATCCCCAAAATCAACAATAAAGATAACATTTTTGAAGCTACCTGGTACTATTGGAATCCCATCCAGATAGACTTGCAGATTGGATTAAAGCATCTCTCCACTTTTGCAGTTTTTCTTTGTCTTTAAATCTTCGCTCCAATACATTAAATTCTTTTCCCAAACTCCCATTTTGTTTGCGTATGTTTGAAGGATCTACGTTATAGAAAATCGGTATCACATCCCTTCCAAAATTTTTCTTGCATTCTAATATGTGAACAAGTTCATCCAAACACCATGTAGAAGAAGCATAATTCTCAGAGAAAATAATCACTGATATTTTTGATTCCTCTATTTTTCTCAAAAGAACTTCTGAGATTTGTTCTCCTTTGATGAGTTCATGATCCATAAAAGTGTCAATGCCTGCATCATGAAGTCCTTTGTATAGATAACTTGCAAACTTGTGGCGAGTGTCTTCCCCTCTAAAGCTAAGGAACACATCATACTTGGTTGCAGGTGGAGAAACCGTTTGAGTTAAATTTACATCATCTTGAGAACTACAAATAGAAACAAACCGTCAACAAATACTGGGTAGAAGGAGCAAATCAAACAAGAAAATATGAAGTGTGGGGTTATTTATTAGAAGTTAGCTACCTATCATCAACAGCAACAGACCTATCATCAACAGCGACAGGTTGGTTACCATTACGCGAATGAGATATGAATCTGATATGAAGCTTCTCTGCGCATTATTAAAGCAATGGTTATGATAGCAATATCTAGCTTCAACCTTCAGCAACCTGAAACTAAGGCCATAGAAAGTGCAAGCAAAAGTTTATTAGATCTACGCCAGTAAGGTAGCCAGGGACAAGATTCAACACTAGAAGAAACAAGAAAGTAACAAAACTTTTCGCAGAATATATTTCTTATGAATTTATTAAGAAAAAAGGGAGTATCATTTTCCACTTCATTCTTAAAATCAACTTAGAAAAAAAAAAGAGAAAAAGATTGTTTGATTACCCTATTATTTTTTTTATAATTATTTAATATCTTATGATATTGATAAACTAATTTACAAAAAAATTGGAATAGCATGACTAATAAATAACAAAAAAAATAATTCTCAACTAATAATAATAACAAACTCAAAATACATGATCTTTGCTTTTGGCTTCTTCTTATCTGTTTTTCCAATTCCATTTCCACCAAACTCAAAATAACAAAGCAGTTAAAAGTTGTTTTTTACTTTGTTTAGGACACATTGCTACTTTCTTCCCAAAACACTTACCTAAAAACTAATTATCAAACAAGTGTTTTATTTTTTATTTTAATAAACAAAAAACTGTTCCGAAATAAAGAATCAAACAATGCCATAGTTTTTGAAGATTATATTTAAATATACAACTTATATACACATTGTGTGTATATGGTATACAGATCTAACGTGTTTATAAGTTTCATTACATCGAGGAGTGAAATTAGATAACTATAAGGTAGTTGCAGAATTTTTTCTGTGAACAAACCCTGCTAGCAAAACAGTAAATCGATGGGATGTGGCAAGTGATTAGTGATGGAAGAAAAAAAAGAGAAGAATGTAAGTATTTACCTGAACGCGAAGGGAAGATAGTTCACAAAGATCGCAAAAACGTGAGCTTTGGCATCTGCAGGCTTCCTCCTCGTCAAACGAGTTCTTAAAATAAACGAAGAGTTTAGTCAATAGATCAAATCCAGCCATATCTTTGAAAGGTTATGGGAACTTTTTTTCAGAAGCAAAAGTGGAAAAAAAAAATTCAAATGATTAGAAGAAAACATGAAATGTTTTGCAGAATTTTTCTGTGAAAAATGAAGGCAAAACAGAAGAAGGATGATGGATTCATGTGATGAAGCAAGTAAAAGTGAAGAAATAACCTGGATCGATGTGGAGGGAAGCAAAAAAGAAATAGCTCCCACAAGCAAAGATCTAAAAAATGGAAGCTTCAGAATTTGCCGACTTGTTTTCTCTTCAGATTCAGAGATGAACAAATATAATGCCTCCTTTATATATTATTATATTAATATATTGTTTCAGTCTCTTATGCCTCTTTCTGAGAAGCTCGCGTGTCGGTGGGCAGGTGGGGTTGCCGTGTTGGTGTTGCAATGCTGCTGCATCATCGTACGTCTACCATGAGGCCCTCTCTAATACTTTCCCATCTTTTCCCCCTCTTTTACTGGTATGTTTGGGAATCCGTCGGGATATAAAAAAAAAAGTCCATTTATGAGCTAAAAGCTCTAAAAGCTCATTTAATATGTTTGGAAAAATTTTTGGGATGGCTGAACTTATAAAGTAAATAGAACTTTTATGAGAAGCTCATTCAAGTTACTTCTCTCAACTTTTATGAAAAAAAAGTCACTTCTGACACCGCCAATCCAAGCACAAATTACATCTACAAAGCTCCTTTTTTTCTATATGACTTTTTCAAAAGCTCATCTGTAAAAAAAAATTCCTTATCCACCGCTAATCCAAACAGGCACTACTTAAAATTACATTGTTTTATGTGGATAAAAAGGGAGGTTGGTGTTATTTTTTATAAAAAAAACATAACATTCAACACTTTAAAATATTTTTTAATAATATTTAATATCCTCAAATAATTTTTTATGTATTAATTATCTTCAATATTTTTTAATAGTAACTGATGTTAACAGGTTACACCTTAAAGTATTTTTCTAATAACATTTAGTATTATAAATTAATTTTTAACTCACTTAGCATTCTAAATAATTTTTCAATAACACTCAATATCCTAAAATAAATATTTTTTCATCTAATCTTTTGAAATGTTTTTTTAATCAGCACTATACATCTTAAGTTTAGTATCCTCGTTGCAATTAGAAAAATATTTTGAGTACTTGATATATAAAAAATTATTTTAGGATCTTGAATGTCACTAGAAAAATAAGATGCTTAATGTTATGTTTGAAAAAATAAAATAGGCCAACCTCCCTTTTTTACATCCTAAACAATGTAATTTTGGGTAAAGGAAAGGAGAGTAAGGAGAAAGGAGCCCGGTTCAATTTACCATAAAGTAAAATAGAGGAAAAAAGATAATAAAATATTATTTGAATTTCAAAATCCTAAATTAAATGTTTTCTACTAAAATAAGTAGATAATTGTTACATAAGTATAGTTAATACCTATACTCTTATAGGCCACAAGACTTGTTTAAGGTTTTTAAGTTTAAATGTACTTTCTTATCTTTTTCTCTGAAGTAAAAATGGCTGAAAAAAATTATGATTTGTAAATTTTATTATTCAAAATTTTTTTAAGAGCCGGGTGCACATATTTTTAGTAGGGGTAACTTTTTTTTTCATTTGTGCATAACTTATCTTTAGCCAGTTGGAAAATAAAAGATATTTGAACATAGTATATTTTGTACGTAAGTTAAAAAAAAAAAAAGTAACCCCCACCGAAAATTAGTTATACTTTATCATTGAAACGAATTTTTAGATATTTTTCGACAATAAATTTTGTAATGAAAATTTTTCCAACAATTTTCTTACAAAAGAAATGATGTCATATATCTTTAAAAAGTAACATTGAGTAAGCAATTCACATGGTCTATTAATATATGAAAAATTATTCTGATGCTGCCCATATATATCTTTTGGGTGCTATATATATCTGAATCAAAAATAAATTCCTTTTCTAACTCTTACATTAATAACAGGAAGTAGTAGTATTTATTATAAAATTTAAGTGATTTACAACATTGTCCATATTAACTAACTAATAAAAAAGGCCGTACAAGCCTTTTTTGGAATTTTCCCAACTATTAAGGTGTCTTCTAAAAAAGGAAAAATAATTTTTAGAAGGGATTTAATAATAGGAACAAGAGGCCGTACAAGCCTTTGTGGTCATTGGTCAACAAGTCAAGTCGTGCCAAATTAGAAGGTCTTATATTTAAGGTTTGAGGGGGTATTATCAAATTAGGATCTTGGGTAGGTAGTTAATTACCAAAATAATACAGTAAACTTCAAACAAAAGAAAAACCATTGTGCTTATGTTTATATTCTTCCTCAGTTGTTAATTGGGTATTTGTAAAAACATTTTGTTAATTCCACTATCCTCCAGAGATTGGAAAATGCATTCAAAGAATAGCGGAGGAGATGGCACATGTTAAAATTTCAAAGGATGGGTTTTCTATATGTGAATAAAAAATAAAAATAAGAGTATGCAAAAGGTTTTCAAAGTAAATTGACTCTTTTTATTTTTAGGCACACATATTTAGTCAAGTGAAGTCGTCCTGCACTTCTAACTTTTATGGATTGCCTTGTTGCTTTAAAATTGTCACCGTCTTTTTTCACCTGTTTGTTGTCAAAATAAGAAATGTAGATTAGCAAGTAAAAGCTGTTTCCCCCATATATAATGAGCGAGTAGGAATTAGATCTTGCAATTGACCTCAAAATCCAAACTTGAACCATGCTTCAACCTGCACTTCCAAAGGCATAAACTCTTTTTTAATGACATTTGAGCCAACAATGACCAACGAGCGAGCAACCTTGCTTGGAACTCTTTGTTAATCTATTATTCTTATCACTGTTGCGAAAACATATTCCTCTTGTTCATAATATTTATCAACCACATCATCTCTTGCTATTGATTGCGCTCTATCTTTTCCACTCCCACTTCTTTCATTTTCGTTTCAATCCTCTCACCAAAGAAGTAGTAATCATTGTAATGATCACACTCAAAATGTTGCTTCATTGGACTTAATCTCACCAATGAACAACCCTAACAAAGGGAAAAAGCAAAGATGCCAAACTTTGTGTCCATAATATATATTAACTCCACATTCTCAATATAGTCCTTTTTTTATTGTTAAAAACTTTGGCAAGTGTCTAGAGTCAAGTTGGCGGTGAGCTTGCCCAAGACATTTGAAGACTGGATTTGATCAAAAATTTAAATTTAGGGTGAAATTTCACGCTTGACATTTTAAATTTGATTCAATTTCAGCAACTGTTTAAATTTCATAAATCACGTTAAGAAAATAGCTTCCACTATTAATTTAAACAAACACTAAATAACAAATGTTTCCATCACATATTTATCTCTTGTTTTAGTCTCTTACTCCTCTTTCATGGAAGTTGCTTACCTTTATTATTATTATTTTTTTTTTTGGGTTAGTGAAATGAAACTCCTTACTTTCTTGTATGGCTTGTGGCTAGTCAACATGTAATAAGTCAAGTCGTCCGCATTTGGGACTTTAGTTATGTGTACATTGCCGTGTTGCCATACGTGTTGTTTAAGATTGCCCATGTTAACTAACTAACACAATAGCGTCATATAATTTCTACTCTTTCTTAATATCCTTGAGAATTATTTTGAGGCCTTAAGTAAAAAACTTCATTATTAAGAAGTCTTAATAATAAATGAATAGTTGTTATTTCTTATTTTAAAACTTATCATTATATGTTCCTCATTAATTGTCATTAGTACTTTTTAGTAATTAAGTGCCTTTCTTTAGATCTTATTGGTAATTCTCCTCATTTTGTATCAGTTGAAACTTGAAAGTGTCTTATAAAAAAGCAAAAAATTTTAGAAGGCATTTAATAATAATAGTGAGAGGAGGCCGTACAAGCCTTGTGGCAGTCAAGTCGTGCCGCGTTTGTGACTTGTGGGAATTGCCGGGATACTTCGTTGCAGAGGTACCGAACCTGTCCTTCACTTTTGGCAAAAACTTGAGATCTTATTTATTTTATTAAATGTAAAAATTTTAAATATATTTGAATTAGTTTAGAGAATAACCATTAAAGAAAAAGTTAAAAAAAATTTATGTCAGATAATAGATTTTAGAAAATAGTTTCTGAGCATGTGTTTGATTTCATTTTTAAAATCATGGTTTTAAAAATACTAAACACTCATAAAAAAATCCAAAATAAATTTTAACTTTTGAAACTATTATAGTTTAGGATAAACTAACTCAAATTCTGTACCACCATGATTTTATTTTTTGTTTAAGTACTTTTATTCCCCTTTCGGAGAAGCTCTCGTGTCGGTGGTGTTGCCGTGTTGCCTTGCTTTGCTTCATCATCGTCTGCCCTGCACTGCTTTTGAAAAGGTTACTCCCCCAACTCATGAATATTAGAATAATTTACCATAAATTAAAGTATAATTGGCAGAAAAAATATTGTTCAAACTTACTTGACATTTGTTTAAGGATGTAGGCCTATCTTATTTTTAGTGTAATTTCATGCACAACTTACCTTTAATTATAACAAAGATAAGTTAGATTTGGGTCTTATATACAGTATCAAAGTAAGTCATTTATCCAACCTTTAAAAATATTAAGGATAAGAAGTAGTAATAGTTTTTTGAAGCTGCATACCCTCCCATATCATACTCCCTATTGTCCTAAAATAAAAATGATTTTCAATCTTATTTATATTAACTACACTAAACTCATAAATATATAATATAATTTTTTTTTCACTATCTTTATTAAATATGGGTGTGTAAAAAAATATTTAATGGATTGTTGACACCATCTAAAGTGTCACAAAAAATGATGTTTTAAAAGTTATCCTCCAGGAGACACCGGAAGGGCCTACACACATGCCTTTGTGGTCTACGAGTGAAGTCAAGTCATCCCTCGTTTGTGGCTTTTTGCGAATTGGCGTGATGCTTCGCTGTAGTTGTACCGTACTAGCCCTTTGCTTTTGGGAAAAACTTTAGAAACTGAAGGGCCTACTTATTTGCTTGTTCGGATTTTTTTTTTAAAAAAATACATATATAAGGAGGAAAAAGACTGGCATATCCCAAAAAAAAAGAAGAAAGGAGTAAAAAGCCGGAATTAGAAATAACTGACTGAAATATAATCAACCTATGTCAATTAGGCTTAGGCCATTACTAATTCTGGAAAGCACACATTAGCAATCCAGTCCATAGGATAATTCACAATCTACTGATGATCTCGAGTATGCGCTTTACATGTGTGTGAACCAGCCAACTCAAGCGTTGGTTTCTCTAAAAACATGGTCATTATACGTAATAAATATATGTCGGGTAAAAAATAATAAAAATAAATATATATATATATATATATAAATGACATTATCTCTCTAAAATATTGATATATAATATTATATATCAGTTATAAACTCATATATTTTGTCTTCTAAACAAGTAAAAACCATTTTACTGATATTTATATTCTTGCTTAGTTCATCATTAAATATTTGTAAAGACATTTAATTAATTCCATTACCTTATGGAGATTGGAAAAACCATTGAAATACTAACAGAGGAGATAACATGGATTAAAATTAAAAAGGATGGGTTTTTTATGGGTGAGTAAAAAAATAAAAATATGAGTATGAAAAAGGTTTGGAAAAATTCCATTTAAATACCACATAAATTTACAAAACCCACGAAAGTCTGTTAGCCCTTGAAAATAACATAAATGTGATAAATATCAAATTGGGATTTTAAAGTGTTGATGATTTTACCATTTTGCCCCTCAATTAAAAAAAAAGGTGCAGCATGCCGGAGCACCACCGCCGGCCCGCCTGGACCCTCCGGCGGCCTGAGCTTTACTTGTGATGCATGAAAAGTAATACTCGATCAAAGAGGACTTACGGCCATAATTCATGTAGTGTTGCTTAAATGAACCATACTCATCAAAGGATGTTAGGTTGCAAGCCAAGTGGAAAAATATTAGATATTTTATTAAAATGATAATATTTTACCTTTTTGTTTATTCAGATTATATATATATACATACATATATATATATATATATATATATATATATATATATATATATATATATATATATTTGTTTTTGTGATTATATAAAGGATATACTAGCTGATTATTTTGATCAAAGAATATTATGAATATTATGAAGTTATTATGAATATTAACGAATTACTTTAAATATTATCAGTTTAATATATTTTAGATAAAATATCTCCCGATTATGTCCCGCAAAGCAATTTGGAAAGAGATTTGGTTTAAAGTCACATATCTAGCCGGTAAAGCTATTACAAGCTTTGATGGGAGACTATAAATAACTTAGGCTGGGTCTTAGAGCAGTACGTTGAACACTTTCTTGCTCCTTAGGGGTTTCCTGACGGGTGACGGCTATACCCAGACTATCACTATGCCTCATCTTCCTATTAGAAGAAGCCTTGACATATTCTATTATAATTCTAACTATTTTTTGTTCTCTATAATTTCTAGGTTGTGAGATACTACAAGCAGAATTGCTATGACTAGAGGTATTTCATTAAATCTTCCGTTGTTGCTCTCTTTTATGGAATTTATATAATATATTTGGGATATTTATTGTTAAATTATTCCAACAATGATCACACTCAAAATGTTGCTTCAAATTCTCAAACTCAATTGGACTTATCCCACTAATGAACAACCCTAACAAAAGGAAAAAGTAAAAACGCCAAACTTTGTGTCCATGATATTAACCCCACACTCTCAATATAGTCCTTTTTTGACTGTTAAAAACTTTGGCAAGAGTCTAGAGTCAAGTTGGTGGTGAGCTTGCCCAAGACACTTGAAGAATGGATTTAATCCAACATTTACACAACCATGTCTACGCCCGATCAATGTCACCCTATTTTAACGTAAAATTTCACACTTGACATTTTAAATTTGGCTCAATTTCATTAAGTGGCATCTAACGTCTATTAAGAGGTGAGGACACATAGGCATAATTATTTTTTCAAGTTGCATTAAGAATGAGAAAGAGGGAAAGAAAGAGCAATCTCCCCAATAACTGTCCAATTGCGCGCGTTACTCTCTGACCGTGTAAGATCAATCTCTCAAGTTGTAAGAACGCCCTCCGTGAATAAAAGGAAAAATTAATATTTCATAAAGAATATAATAATATTGATATACAATAAAAATAAATGAGATTAATTTAAATAATAATTTTATTAACCTGAGAAATTAAAATGACAGTTCTGTATACACAAGGAAACAGTCAGCACAATCGACAGACCCATGACTATAAACCCCACTGGAGAACATGAGAGGATCACAATATGAAATTTTCCGCCCTTCATACATGCATAGCGGTTTTCAATGTAAATTCATATATTGGCTACTTTTAGCCACTTATTTTTAAAGAAGAATGTTTTATTTCAGGAGAAACCTTAAAAAATAATTTAGAAATTATAAAATGATAAATCAAGTTTTTTATCAAAAATTGATTAGAAAATGTTGAAACTTGATAAGCAATTCTCAATTTATTTTTTTAAAAAAAACTTGATTTGTCATTCTATAATTTCCAACTTCTTTTTTTAAGGATTCTTCCTTTTATTTTTGAACTTGATATAAATTTATTCTAAAAGTTTTTATTGAGGAGCAATCCAGATCTTAATAGATACTATGAAGGTATCTCCTAAAAAAAAGAACAAAAATAATTTTTAGAAGGTACTCCCTCCGGCCCTAATTATAAGATAAATTTATCTTTTTTGGAGAAATTAAAAAAACTAATTAAATTATTTTAGAATATTTATATTTATATTTTTTTTCTTCAAACTAATTAGTTTGATTAATAAATTAATATATAATTTAAAAATTAATAATATATTATATGATTAAGTAATTTATTTAATTTCTCTAAAAAAAATATCAATTTTATTTTATAATTTATACCGTAGTATTTAATAATAGGTACAGGCGGCGGTACAAAACTCTGTGGTCATTGATCAACAAGTCAAGTCTTGCCGCGTCTTTAACTTTTGTTAATTTCCAGGAAAATTCGTTGTCGTAGTAGTTGCACCGCACCGCCTTTTGCTTTTAGAAAAACTTGGACTTTAAAGGGCCCATTTATTTGTGTATCATAATTTGGGTCTTAGCCTCTTAGGATAATTTGTAATGGCACTCCATTATTGTTGATCTCAAATATGCGCTTTATGCGTGTAAACCAGCCAACTCAAGCATTGGCTTCTCTCAACACATGGTTGTAATGAGCAACTTTTTTTTATAGGTGGTCTGGATGGGAAGAAAGAATGCGATCACAAAAAAAAATCCACAACAACTTAGAAGCATCCTATAACAAATTTTGATATGATTAAGAAATGATAGTAAGGTCCATGGCCCCCACAGGTTCAGATGGTTCAAAATAAAAAATCATTATTTACTTTTACATATCACTTTTTTTACTAGCGAGAACGAGAGCACAAACAAAAGTCATCAACAAGAAACTTAAACTCCTCTATTGTCTCATATCCTTCATAGTTATTTCGTAATATTGTGCCAATAGACCCAACTAAATGAAGTAAAGCAAACGATAGATTGAAATCATTAGACGGATCTAACATAAAGTTAAGGAGATTTTTATATTTATCTATTTTTTCCTCAATCATCAAATATATCCTTATGATCAACAAGTCAAATCGTGGTTGGCTTGAGAGGTTATTGTCACTTTATTATTGTTTTATGTATCTACAGTGTTGCTTCATTTGTCCTGCGCTCTCACATGACTTTTGGAAAAGAGAGAATTAGAAAGACCCACATATTGATATAACAACACTACTTTACATATATTACATTATTATTCTTCACTAAGACTTTAAACAAAATGATAATAAAGGTTTTACAAATTTAAATGGCTGGCATTTTTAATGGTAGGTGATGAAGATATCCAAAAGAGAACATCAGTCCCAAAAACAAAGTGTTAGAGACAATAATGCACTATCCATGCTCATCTCTAAAGACTTGTTTGTAATGCGATTTCTGCCTTCTATAGTTTTTCATCAATTTGGGATATTTATTGTTAGATTATTCCAACAATGATCACACTCAAACTGTTGCTTCAAATTCTCAAACTCAATTGGACTTATCTCACCAATGAACTACCCTAACAAAAGGAAAAAGTAAAAAGGCCAAACTTTGTGTCCATAAAATTAACTCCACACTCTCAATATAGTCCTTTTTTGACTGTTAAAATCTTTGGCAAGAGTCTAGAGTCAAGTTGGTGGTGAGCTTGCCCAAGACATTTGAAGAATGGATTTGATCCAAAATTTAAATTTAAGGTGAAATTTCACGCTTGACATTTTAAATTTGATTCAATTTCATTAACTAGCATCTAACGTCTATTAAGAGGTGAGGACACATAAGAATATATATTGTTTTTTTCCCAAGATGCATTAAGAAGGAGGAGGAGGCCAAAAAGAGCATTCTCCCCAATAACTGTCCAATTGTGCGATTTACTCTCCAAGCGTGAATTACATAGATAAAAGATACGGCAAATTGATATTTCATAAAGAATATAATAATATTGATATACAATTAAAATAAATGAGATTAATTTAAACAATAATTTTATTAACCTGAAAAATTAAAATGACAGCTCTGTAAATCTGTATACGAAATGAAACCATCAATATAATCGAGAGAGCCATGGCTATAAACGACACAGGAGAACATAAGAGGATCACAACATGAAATTTTCTGTCCTTCATACATGCTCCTGCGGTTTTCAATGTAAATTCATAAATAGCCACATATTTTTAAAGGAAAGCTTTTGATGAGTTTTATTTTTGGATTTGATTCAAACTTATTCTTAACTGAAGCAATCCAAATCTCCATAAATACTGTGAAGGTATCTTCTAACAAAAAGGACAAAACTAATTGTTGACAAAAAAAAAAGAAATTTAATAATAGGGATCGGTGCCGGCACAAAACTTTGAGGTCATTGATCAACAAGCCAAGTCTTGCCGCTTCTGTGACTTTTGTTAATTTCCATGAAACTGCATTGTAGTTGTACCACACCAGCCTTTTGCTTTTGGACAAACTTGGAATCTGGAGGGCCTACTTATTTATGAGGGTCTTCAATTTTACTTCATAAGTTGTCACATTTAAGTAATGTTGTTCCGAATAGATTTTGAAGAGTAATGTTGTCCTGGATACACTAAAAAAAAATAACATTTTGTAGTTATGATATTGTAACGGTTACAATTAACCGCTATAAATGTTAAGATTTGTAGCGATTAACACCTAAACCGGTACAACTTTATAGCAGAAAGCTACGCGCCAAGTGGCGCGACAGATTGACAACGTTTTTTGTAGCGGTTAACTATAAAAAACCACTACAAATATGGCGCGCATTTCCCGCCAAAACTTGCAGCGTTAAAATTGTAGCGGTTACTAAATAATAACCACTACAATGTTGGCGCGACTTGGCGTGACCAAAACGCGCCAACATTGTGGCGTTTATTTATAGCGGTTTAACCACTTAAACCGCTACAAAATGCGAAAGATCACCTATTTGTAGCTGTTATAAAGTAATAACCGCTACAGAATTTGAGAGATATAAAAGTTTGTAGCGGTTTTGTACCATAACCGATACATAACCTCAAATGTTTTTGTAATTTGTAGCGGTTATTATAGAACCGTTACAAATTTTAGCCGCCCTAGCTTATTTGTAGCGGTTTGTATAGCGGTTATTTCTAGAACCGCCACAAATTCCTAATGGTGTCGTTTTTAGCAACTTAAATTGATAAAAGTAAACTATTAAATAATTTAATGGATCTTAAACAATTTAAAATATTAGTAAGCTATTAAACTATTAAAAAAATGGATAACTATCAGGTTCCTAAAACAGCAACGTCGACATAAATATAGGTAATGGCATGCTGAAGTTAATAGGTAATAACAAATAAGTGAGTAGGAGCACATTTTAATTTTTAATCTGCCCAAATTATGCCATAACTAAGTAAAAAATAAGAATGCTCTTCAGACAGATAAGATTCCATCAACGCAATGGCATACCACACGGAACATTAGAATTTAGAAAAACAATAGACAGACATAAAATCTGAATCTGAAATTAAAAAACACATGCAACATTTGAAACTCTCGCTTCTTTGTTTGGGCATAACGATCAACGGTGAATCTTCAAATAAATCTTAAAATAAATTTCAATCGCAAGCTTTTTTCGTATCAAATGAAGTAAGTTTGAAAATGAGGAAATGGACAATCAAATCAAATTTAAAACATTTTAAAATTGCAATTTTTTCCAACACAATAATCACAATTTTGAACTTATTTTAAAAAACTTGCTGTTTAAGCTTATTTCAAACACTCTAAGATAGTGAAATAAATATTGAAACATTTTTTATATCAAACTTAAATCAATAAGATCACGGATCTACATCTTCAAATAAATCTTAGAATCAATAAAATTTAAAAAGCAAAGTTTTTCATATCAAATAATGTAAGTTTGAAATATTGATTTTCAAATTAAATTTTCAAACTAGAAGGAAATGGACAATCAAATCAAATTTAAAACCTTTTAAAATTGCAATTTGTTCCAACAGAGTAATCACAAATTTAAACTTATTTTAAAAAACTTACTGTTTAAGCTTATTTCAAACACCGTAAGATAGTGAAATAAAAATTGAAACATTTTTCATATCAAACTTAAATCAATAAGATCACGGAACTACATAAATCTTAGAATTGGAAAACATGTTTCTTATCAAAGCTTAATAATGGACCCAATAGAACAATTTAGTAAAGCATTGGAAAACTATAAAATAACGATTTGCAAATCATCAAATATAAACAAAAAGAGAATAAATCTCAAAATTGCAAATTTTTTGAATCAAATATAAAACAATAAGACAATGGCTCATCAAATCAAAATTTATTTTTCCACATCAAAATAAAATAAGTAAAATATAAATAAATTGAAATCAATTTCGAAACCATTCAAAATTGAAAATTTGTTTCAAAGCCAATTTAAATCTTCAAATATAAGCCAATGAATCATCAAATAAGAATTTAAAGCAATTTAAAATTGCAAATTTTTTCAGATCAAATAAAATAATTTGACTACAAAAAAAATGATTTTTACATTAAAAAAATTAAAGGAAAAATAATAAGGTAATTAACAATAAAACGGCACATAAAATTCCTTTCAAATAAGATTCTAAACAATAATAAATAAAATGGAACATAAAATTGCAGAGCTTTCAAATTAAATTTAAAACAAAACGGGAATGGGTTCAAAATTGTAGATTTTTTGGGTCATCAATTTAAAACTAACAAGACAATAAATCTTCATAGAAAATCAAATTTTAAAACTGAAAAAAAGTTTGAAATAAAATAAAATAGGTTAGTTAAATACATTGGAAAAATATAAAAACATTGCAGAAAATTTGTTTCAAAGCCAATTTAAATCTTCAAATATAAGCCAATGAATCATCAAATAAAAATTTAAAGCAATTTAAAATTGCAAATTTTTTCAGATCAAACAAAATAATTTGACTACAAAAAATTGATTTTCACATTAAAAAACCAATAAAAGGAAAAATAATAAGATGATTAACAAAAAAATGGCACATAAATTTCCCTTCAAATAAGATTATAAACAATAATAAATAAAATGGAACATAAAATTGCAGAGTTGTCAAATCAAATTTAAAACAAGACTGGGATGGGTTCAAAATTGCAGATTTTTCCGAGCATCAATTCACAACTAATAAGACAATAAATCTTCATAGAAAATCAAAATTTAAAACTGAAAAATAGTTTGAAATAAAATAGGCTACTTCAAAACATTGGAAAAATATAAAAACATTGCTATTCTTTTGTGGATTTTTCAAATCAATCAAATAACACTCGTAAACTATAACTGTAAAAGTAAAATATTAAATTATGATTTTTAAGTTAAATAAAACAAGAAAATAATGGATCTTGACATAAAAACTATTAGATACTGATTTTCAAACCAAGTTTATAATAATAATAGAAGATAATGGGTCTTCAAATCAAACTCAAACTAACTTAAAATAGCGAATTTGTTTGAAACCAAATTTAAAATTAAATTTTCAAGTAAATCCAAAAAAATCCAAATTGCAAACAATTTTTCAAATCAAGTTAAATAAGTTTAAAATAATAATAAACTGATTAAATGTGGGTTTTATTTTCAAATTAAATTTCAAAAAATGGTATCACTCAATCAAATCAAATCATCAAATAAAAAACAATATAAAAATATAAATTTCTTTTCAAGAGAAAGATAGTGGATAATCCAATAAAATTTTAACTAATTTCAAATTTGTTTCAGATCAAATCAAATAAAATAAATAATATCAAACATTAGTTAAGCATTAAATATTACATAGTGCGCAGGCAAAAATAAATAATAACAAATATTACATAGTGATTTTTGTATCTATTCAAATTTAAAACAATAATTTCAAACCAAATTTGAAACAAAAGATGATCTTGAAAATTGTATTTCAAATAAAAAATTCAAATAATTCAACAAGTACAAAATATTAGTATAATATTCAAATCAAATCAAATTCACAAAAAAATTAAGATTGCAAATGAAAATTTGTCTAAAATCAAATTAATTATTTAAAACAATCAGATAATGAATCTTCAATCTTCAAATCAACCAAAAAAATTTAAATTGCAATTTTTTTTCAAATCAAATTAAACAAGTTTTAAATATTTGAAAGTTATTAATGGATCTTCAAATCAAGTTTAAGATTTGAATAAGAAAATTTAAAATTTTTTAAGTCAAATTAAATAAAAAATAAGATAAAAATATTATTTAACTACTAAATGTTAATTTTCAAATAAAATTCAAAACAATTAGATACTTGATCTTCAAAACAAATTAGGCAATTTAAAATTAGTTATCAAATGATCTGATGAAGTCAGAATCATGGAGCACCTTTAGAAGAGAGACAATACTGATAAAACATAATAATAATATAGCTCTTTAGACAGATAAGATCCTGTGAATGCATTGACATGTCATATAAACATAGGAAATATGTAAGCACAATTGAAAGAGAGCCAATACTGATGAGAGAGAGAGAGAGAATACGCAAATAGAATCTGAATCTGATACATGACTTGTCAACTTATGTGAAAAAAGCCTCTCTTTCGATTTATATTCTTAAAAAAAAAACCACTTGAAAGAAAGAATGAAGAGGAAGAGGAAGACAAATTTCATAGCTACATATTCAGAGTCACAATCAATCTAACACATTAAGTGTGGGTCTCACAAGGCACAGTAATCACACTAAATACAGCAATTTAGATACAATCACACCCTAAAAACAGCACACCAAATATGAAATTACATAGCAGATAACAATCAATGAACGATCAATACAGAAATAGTAAACAAGAAAATTACAAGGGTTTAAAATGCAAAAACGAAAATAAAAGGAGAACAGGAGAAATTACATTAAATACAACAATCACACCCCAAAAACAACAAATCAAATATGAAATTCCATAACAGCAAGGAAGGCTTTGTCCCCTTCCCCTAAGGAAAGATGCACAACAATACAAATATATAGAAATAGCTACAAGAAAATCACTGGGGACGCAAAATGCAAAAACAAAAATTCAAGGAGAACAGGAGAAATCACATCAAATAGAGTCAACCCTAAAAACAACAAACCGAATATGAAATTTCACAACAGACAAGTAAAACAGAAAGGAGGGCTCTGTCCCCCTCCCCTTAGCAATCGAAGCTTTTCAGCAATTAGTGTAGAAATAGATGTAAAATGCAAAAACGAAAATACAAAGGAAACAAGAGAAATCACAGTAAATACAGCAGTCACACCTAAAACTGCAAACCAAATGTGAAATTAAGACATTTTAAAATTGCAATTTGTTTCAACAAAGTAATTGCAAATATAAACTTAATTGTTTAAACTTATTTTAAGACCTAATAGCTTCCTTATAGTTTAAACACAGTAAGAAAATGAAATATAAATTGAAAAGTTTTTCATATCAAGCTTAAAAAAATAAGATAATGGATCCACAAGTCAAAATTCCAAAAAATTTAAAGTTGCAAATTACTTGGAAATAAATTAAAAGAAGTTATTTAAAATATTGGTAAACTAGAAAATAACAATTTTCAAATCAGCAATATAAACCAAAAAGGGAATGAATCTCAAAATCGAATCAAATCAAATATAAAACAATAAGGCAACGAATCATCAAATAAAATTCACTTTTTCACATCAAAATAAATAAGTAATTTAAAATATAAGTAATAAGTAATTCAAATTCAAAATCTAAGTAAATTCAAATAAATTTCAAAACTGCTTCCCAAAAATCAATTTCAAAACTATTCAAAATTGAAAATTCGTTTCAAATCCAATTTAGACCTTCAAATATAAGGTAATTAATCATCAAATAAAAAATTAAAGCAATTTAAATTGAAAATTTTTCCAAATCAAATAAAACAATAAGTGAATCTTGAAATCACATCTAAAACAGCAAATTAGTTTACGATTATGATAAGCCTTCAAATATGGATTTTCATATGGAATGATATTTAAAACAATAAGATGATTCTGACAATTTTAGTATTCAAATCAAACTTTTCCCTACTAATCAACCTTAAAAAATTTAAATTGAAAACTTGTTTCAAATCAAATAAAATAAGTCCAAAATATTATTAGTAAACTATTAGATATTAAATACTGAATTTCAAATTAAATAAGCATATCAAACAAAACCTTTTCAATCAAATTAAATCAGTATAAGAATTTCAAAAAATTAAGTTAAAGATATTTGCAAGAAATTAAAAAATATTAGTAAAAAATTAAACATGGATTTTCAAATTAAATTTCAAACAGTATGATAATTGACAATCAAATCAAATTTGTTTCAAATCAAATAAAATATGGATTTTCAAATCAAATAAAATATTTGAAGGCTTATGATAAGCCTTCAATAATGGATTTTCATATGGAATGATATTCAAAACAATAAGATGATTCTGACAATTTTAGTATTCAAATCAAATTTTTCCCTACGAATCAACCTAGAAAAATTGAAATTGAAAACTTGTTTCAAATCAAATAAAATAAGTCCAAAATATTATTAGTAAGCCATTAGATATTAAATACTGAATTTCAAATTAAATAAGCATATCAAACAAAACTTTTCAATCAAATTAAATCAGTATAAGAATTTCAAAAAAAATAAGTTAAAGATATTTGCAAGAAATTAAAAAATATTAGTAAAAAATTAAACATGGATTTTCAAATTAAATTTTAAACAGTAAGATAATTGACAATCAAATCAATTTTTCAAATTCCTTTCAAATAAGATTTAAAACCATAAAGTTTGAAACATTGATTTTCAAATTAAATTTCAATCTAGAAGGCAATGGAGATCAAAATCAAACATAAAACATTTTAAAATTGCAATTTGTTCGAACACACAGTAATTGCAAATTGTAATTTAAACTTATTTTAAAAATCTTATTGCTTATGCTTATTTTAAAACGGCAAATAATAGGACAATAAATCTACATAGCAAATCAAGATTTAAAACAGCAAATAAGTTTGAAATAAAGCCAAATGGGCTAATTCAAATGTTTTAAGTTTGATTTTTCAAATCAATCAACACAAGTAAACTAAAACTGTAAAAGGACATTGAATCTTCAGATCAAAATTTAAGCAATTTGAAATTACAATTTTTTTAAAATCAAATAAACTAACTAAACTATTCAATACTGATTTTAAAGTTAAATAAAACAAGAAAATAAAGGATCTTGACATCAAAATAAAAGCAAATTTAAGCTATAAAGTTGTTGGTTTTAGAATCAAATTGAATTTGACACAAGATGAGTCTTGACAAATCTTGTTACAAATTAAATAAAGGAATCAAAGAAGTGTAGAATATTAGTATTAGATCCAGATTTTCAAACCAAATTTATAATAATAAAAGATAAAGGGCTTTCAAAACTTAATTCAAAACAACTTTAAATAGCAGGTTCACTTCAAACCAAATTGAAATTCAAACCTTAAAAATAAACCCAAAAAAAACTGAATTGCAAACTTATTTTTAAATAGTTAAATAAATTTAAAAAAATAGTAAACTGTTGAATATTGAATTCCAAATTAAATTTTGAACAAGATCAATGACAGTCAAACCAAATTTGCAAACTCCTTTCAAATCATATTTGAAACAATAACAAAAAGGAACATTTTCCAAATCAAATTTAAAACAAAACGATAATGGGCTCAAAATTCCAGATTTTACAAATCATCATTAAAAAAAATAAGACTATAAATCTTCATGGCAAATCAAAATTTAAAACTGCAAATTGAAAAAAAATTAATCAAATAGGGTAATTAAAACCATTTTTTGCAAAAGGGCAATTAAAAACAACGGCGTTTAGTAAACTATAAAAGTAGGATATTGATTCTTTAAAAAAAAAAATTCAAGACATTTTGAAATTACAAATTACAAATCAAATAAAGGAATCAAAGAAGTTTAAAATACTAGTATTAGATAGAGATTTTCAAACCAAATTTATAATAATACAAGATAAAGGGTCGTCAAATCTAATTCAAAACAACTTTAAATAGCAGATTCGTTTCAGACCAAATTGAAATTCAAATCTTAAAAATAAACCCAAAAAACCTAAATGGCAAACTAAATAAATTGAAAAGAATAGTGAACGGTTGAATATTGAATTTCAAATTAAACTTTGAACCAGAAGATGATTGACTGTCAAATCAAATTTGCAAATTCCTTTCAAATCAAATTTGAAACAATGAAAAAATTGACCATAAAATTGCAGATTTTCCAAATCAAATTTAAAACAAAATGAGAATGGGTTCAAAATTCCAGATTTTACAGATCATCATTAAAAAAAAATAAGACTATAAATCTTCCAAGCAAATCAAAATTTAAAACTGCAAATTGAAATAAAATTAATCAAATAGGGTAATTGAAAACATATTTTTTGCCAAAGGGGTAATTAAAAACAATGGTGTTTGGTAATCTATAAAAGTACGATATTGATTCTTCAACAAAAAAAAAAAATTCAATACATTTTGAAATTACAAATTAAATAAATGAATCAAAGAAGTTTAATATTAGTATTAGATACAGATTTTCAAACCAAATTTATAATAATAAAAGAGAACAGTCTTCAAATCTAATTCAAAACAACTTTAAAAAAAGGCAGCTTCGTTTCAAACCGAATTGAAATTCAAATTTTAAAATTTTAAAAATAAACCAAAAAAAAACTGAATTGCAAACTCATTTTTAAATCAAGTTAAATAAATTTAAAAAGATAGTAAACTGTTGAATATTAAATTTCAAATCAAATTTTGAACAAGAAGATGAATGACAATCAAATCAAATTTGCAAATTCCTTCCAAATCATATCATATTTGAAACAATAACAAAATGGAATATAAAATATTTTTTTGCCAAAAGGGTAATTAAAAACAATGACGTTTGATAAACTATAAAAGTAGGATACTGATTCTTCCAAAAACGAAATTTCAAGACATCTTGAAATTACAAATTTCTTTTTAAATCCAATAAAATAAGCAAACTATTAAATATTGATTTTCAGGTTAAATAAAACTAGAAAATAATGGATCTTGACATCAAAATTAAAACATTTGTAAACTACACATTTGATTATTTTCTGATCAAATTTAAAAAAAAAAAAAAAGATAACGGGTCTTCAAATCAAATTCAAAACAACAAAAAATTGAAAATTTGTTTAAAATAAAAAAAATTAAATTTACATCTTCAGATAAATCTAAAAATTTTAAATTGCAAACTCTTTCAAATACCGTTAAACAAGTTTAAAATAAATAGTAAACAGATTAAATATTCATTTGATTTTCAAATTAAATTTCAAAAAAGGTAATGGTTAAACCAAAGCTAATGGACAAGTCAATTAAATTGCAGTTTTTCCAAGTCAATGAATCTTCAAACCAATCTGAAAACATTTAAATTGCAGTTTTTCCAAGTCAAACTAAATAAGTTTAAAATATTAATAAGCTATTAATGGATCTTCAGATCAAGTTTAAGACAATTTAAAAATTTTCAAATCAACTTAAATAAAAACTAAGATAAAAATATTAGTTAACTACTATTAAATATTAATTTTCGAGTTAAATTATTGGCAAAAAAGATTCAAATAAGATTTAAGTCAATTTAAAACAATTTAGAATTTAAAGTTTTTTTCAACTCAAATAAGACAATTTAAGATTAGTTATCAAATGATCTGGTGAAGCCAAAATCATGGAGGGATTATCAAGCAATGGGCTGGAAAAAGAAAATCCGAAAAGTAATATCAAATATTAGTTAAGCGTTGAAAATTAAAGTCCTTTTCAAATAAAGTTAAAAACGTTTAAAATAATAGTAAACTGATTTGATTTTCAAATTTAATTTCAAAAAAGGTAATGGTCAATCAAATCATATAATCAAATAAAAACAATATAAAAAATGTAAATTTCTTTAAAACTGGAAGACAGTGGACAAATAAATGAAATTTTAAATAATTTAAAATTGAAAATTTGTTTCAAGGCAAATTACGTAATCAAATATCAAATAGTCCGACAAAAAGAAGTAATATCTTTTTTTGCCCGCAAAAATAAGTAATATCAAGTATTATTTAACACTAAATATTAAATAGTGATTTTCGTCTCTAATCAGATTTAAAACAATAATATTTTTAATCAAATTTAAAACAAAAGATGATCTTGAAGAGTTTACTTCAAATAAAAAAAAAACCAATAAATCAATAAGTACAAAATATTAGTACACTATGTCACTATCCAAATTAAATCGAATTCAAAACAACTTTAGATTAGCAACTTTGTTTCAAATAAATCAAATTTAATAATGTAATAAGTATTTAAAACAAACAGATAATGAATCTTCAAACAACATTTAAATTGCAGTTTTTCCAAGTCAAATTAAATAAGTTTAAAATATTAATAAGCTATTAATGGATCTTCAGATCAAGTTTAAGACAATTTAAAAATTTTCAAATCAACTTAAATAAAAACTAAGTTAAAAATATTAGTTAACTACTATTCAATATTAATTTTCAAGTTAAATTATTGGCAAAACAAAATTCAAATAAGATTTAAGTCAATTTAAAACAATTTAGAATTTAAAGTTTTTTTTTCAACTCAAATAAGACCATTTAAAATTAGTTATCAAATGATCTCGTGAAGCCAAAATCATGGAGGGATTATCAAGCAATGGGCTGGAAAAAGAAAATCCGAAAAGGAAAAAAAAAAACCTTTGGAAAATTAATGGGATGCTAGAATGTTATTAGATAATAATAAATAAGTGAGCAGATGCACATTTTAATTATTAATCTACCCAAATTATGGCATAACTAAGTGAAAAAATAATAAAGCTCTTTAGACATAAAAGATCCTATGAATACATTAACATAAACATGGGACATGTGAACCCCTTTAAAAGAGAGACAATATGTAACCCCCTGCCGTAATTAATATCTGGATTACGAAATTAACGGGAAATAGAGACCAATAATTCAAAACAACATTTTTGAATCCATCAACCCGACGGGGTGTTCACAAATACATTTCATAATCATTTAAAACACGGTCTCACATCCACATTCCGAATATAATTACTATGCGAAGATAAATTACATTTAGACAATTATCAGAGTACGCAATATAAATTCCCGGCAATCCCGGAATCATATCTTCGCTCATTAATCTTAGGGCACAATAGCCCATACAACTCCACCAACAGGGATTACACAACTTACTCGAATACATGCTCAAACACTGATCCAAATATACAAATACATATTCTCAATTGCACCATGATAACCAACAACCAAGCTCTCACCCAGAAACGAGTCCTCTTCGTCCTTGGAAGCTTGCTTTATCCTCAATCTTCGTTCCCTGTCTAAAATGTTGATAGGGGAGGGTGAGATTCTAGAGAATCTCAGTAGGAAACGAATACCAATATGCATGCAAGATAAGTATTTAATGCATGACATGCTTGCATCACAATAACTCGTGTTCACATAATGATGTATCCGCATGCTCAATGTTTCAACAACATACTCATGGCCATAGCATAACTAGAAACAGAGCTACAATCATTCATACATGTTTCACATAATCATGCAAAGCAATAACATGCATCAATACACAAATACAATTATCAATACATGCAGGAGAGGTAAGTTCCCTACCCTCTTTCCACGTAAGCTCCAGCTCCGGCTGCTCACGATTAGGGAAATCATCAAATCCTATTACCAAAATCAAGGACATAGGATTAATCCCTTTTCCAATTCCTTAACTTTTAGACACTCAAGTTGGTTATCATTATTGCTCTTTAAGCATCCTCAAACACCTCTATCAATCACTCTAAAGGGTTGGAAGACTATCCCCAAAGATCCCCTTTTGAATGCCCAAACATGATATTTTCCACTGCTTCACTCGAGCAGGGATGGCCTCACTCGAGCACAAGTACGGACATCACTCGAGCACAAATGCTCTCACTCGAGCATTGGTACGGACAGCACTCGAGCACAAGAGAGTGAGAGGCAGCGAGTGAACACCCGAGAGCACAAGGGAGTTTTCAGAAGCAGGCTCACTCGAGCACAAATACCCTCACTCGAGCACACATATGGAAATCACTTCAAGCACAAGGAAGTGAAGACAGAAAGCACATGATCACTCGAGCACGAATGACCTCACTCGAGTGAAGGCCAAATGCCTCACTCGAGCACTAGCGAGAGAAGTCCAGGAAGTGAGAACTCGAAAGCACACAAGCTCTCAAGACTCAGGATCACTCGAGCACAACCATATGCACTCGAGCACACACCCCATTCCCGCGAGTGAGAAGGCATACCCGTGCACCTTACCCGCGAATGACACCCCGAGAGGCAAATCCCCTGGTGTCAAATACACCCATCACTCGAGCAGACCCCATCTCACTCGAGCATGTTCTTCGCTCACTCGAGCAGAAGGCAATGCACTCGAGCATTATTCATAAAACCCAGGTGCACTCGAAGCAAAACAAGGGAAAACTCACATATCACTCGAGCAATGTTCCTCCTTCACTCGAGCACACCCATGTCTGCTCGAGTGAATCTATCAGATTCCAGAAACGCAGTAAAACATACCACATCTTCTACCATTTGCCCAATTGATCCAAATGGACCAAAAACCTCTACCAAAGCTACTCCCACATAAAATCACTCATTGAATTCAATGGGATCAACAGAATTACCAAAATCCCATTCCATTTACATGCTTTGGTCTAGGGCATCACAATCATCATTTTTCCAAAATCACTAACTTCAATCATTTCAATCCCCAATCAATCTATCTATTCCAAACTCACTCTAAGATACCATTTCTATAACCATAACATGCCAAACTACCCATTGACCCATATTTTCGAAATTAGGGCAATAATTCCAGAAATTTCAAACTTAATCATTTGGCATGAAACATAGATAGAAAGATTGGGTTCACATACCTTAACAACTTTCTCAAGAACACTTCTTGATTCTCTACTCTTCAGATTTTCGTGATTCTTCAAATCACCACCAATGGAGAAGCTACAACCATCAAAATAAAGCTCTCAACTCAAGGATTAACATTAGAGAAGAGAGTTTGAGCTAAAGAGGCCATTTGCTTACCTCAAAAATCAGTTTTTCCTTTCTCCCTCCCAAGCTCCATAGCCACCGAAACAAGAGAGAGAAAACGAGAGAGAGAGAAGAGAGGAGATGGAGAGGATGATGATGTGTCTCATCACTTATGCCTCATCCAAGGGTCCACACTTTGCCACTTGTCACCATCTCACTTCAACTCTCATGGGCTCACATGCACACACATCCACATAATTATGCCCCTTACTCAACTTCACAAATCAATCCTAGCCATTGATCTTGAAGCTACCAATGAGTTTCCTCTTCGGCAACCAATCAAATGGTCGGTAACTTTACCGTTTTGCCCCTAATTATGGCAATTCCTCTTAAATCACCATCAACTCATTTTATATCTCTTAATCACAATTTGGACTCTCGCTAAACCAGGGCTTAGCAGTCCACTAATCTCAGGCTTAATCTCTAAGCTCAAGTATTAAAATTCGGGATATTACACAATACATAGAAATAAAATCTGAATTTGAAATCAAAATAATACCTGCACCATTTGAAAATGCCTTGCTTGTTTGTACTGGTCGGATTGGGCTTTCCTCCTTTGTAAAGGAGGCTCCGCTGCACAATCTGGGCCGTTGGATCATATCTCAACGGTCCAGATTTAATGTAATATAAAAATATAATAATTATATTTTTATATTACATTAAATCTGGACCGTTGAGATATGATCCAACGGCCCAGATTGTGCAGCGGAGCCTCCTTTGCAAAGATGCAAAGGAGGAAAGCCGGGTCCGTATTGGTCACCAGGATCTCCCAGTGATGGATGACTTGTCAACTTATGTGAATGATAAAGGCCTCCCTTTTGATGTGAGGCATCAATGATCAAATAAGAGAATACAAGCTAAAGCGAAATTCATATAAAGAAACACATTATACACAATTATATTCTGCAAAAAAGAAAAAAAGAAAAAACGCTTGAAAGAAAGAATGAAGAGGAAGAGGAAGACAAATTTCATGAGGATCACTCATTTGAGAGTCACAATCAATCTCACACATCAAGGGAGGGTCCCACAAGGGGACACAAGCACACAAAAAATAGTAAGAACGCGTCCTAGACTAGAAAATAACACATCCAAACTATCAAAAAGTAAAAAAATACAGTAAACATAAGGAGAGCTATGTCTTCCTCCCCCCCCCCCAAGGAATCGAAGCTTTTCAACAATATCACAGTAAATACAGTCACTCCCTAAAAACAGGGAACCAAACATGAAATTACACAACAGACAAGTAAAACACAAGGAACACAAGGAAGGCTCTGTCCTCCTCCCCTAAGGAATCGAGGCTTGAACAATACAACAAACATAGCAAACAAGAAAATTACAAAGGATATAAAATGTAAAATGAACATAAAAGGGGACAGGAGAAATCACAGTAAATACAGTCACTCCCTAAAAGCAACAAACCAACTATGAAATTATATAACAGACAAGTAAAATACAAGGAATACAAGGAAGGCTCTATCCCCCTCCCCCTAAGAAATCAAAGCTTTGACAATACAACAATCATAACAAACAAGAAAATTACTAAAGATGGGCAGTAAATACAACAACCTGGCAGCAATCACACCCAAAAAATAGCGAATGATAAACAACAAACAAGAAAATACAGCAATCACACCCCAAAAAACAAACTGAACATGAAATTACATAACAGACAAGAAAGGCTCTGTCCCCCTCCCCTGAGGAATTGAAGCTTTTTAACAATAAAGATGCAAACAATACAACATACAGAAATAGCAAAAGAGAAATACCAGGAATTTAAAATGGAAAATTGAAAAATACAAGGGAAAGAGGAGAAATCACAAAAAATACTGCAATCACACGCTAAAAACAGCAAACCAAATATGAATTTACATAACTGACAAGTAAAACACAAGGGAGGCTCTGTCCCCCTCCCATAAGGAATCCAAGCTTTTCAGCTTTTCAACAAGCAATACAGAAATAGCAAAAGAAAAATACTAGGGATGTAAAATGGAAAACCGAAAATTCAAGGGGAACAGGAGAAATAAAAAAAAATACAACAATCACACACTAAAAACAGCAAACTAAATATGAATTTACATAACAGACAAGTAAAACACAAGGAAGGCTCTATCCCCCCCCCCAAATAAGGAATCGAAGCTTTTTAGCATTTCAGCAAGCAGTACAGAAATAGCAAAAGAGAAACACTAGGGATGTAAAGTGGAAATACAAAAATAAAAAGGGAACAAGAGAAACCGTGGTAGGGAGAAGAGGAGTGAACGCCGTAAAAAGAGAAAGAAGATGCAGCAGGCCATGCGAACCACCGGACCTTCCTTGTCGATCTTACACCGCCGCTTCCTCCCCTGCACTCTTGTTGGGATCGCTCCAGTGGCTACAGGCTAGTAAGGTGCGCCTGAGGAAAGGATCAATTTGAACTGTGACAGTGCGTACAAAGAAAGAGACGAAAGAGTGGCTAAGGTTGGATTTAGAAACAGCTAGCGGGTGGAGCGTGTTTGACAAGGGAATATGGCTAGGGCTTTAATTTTGGGCTTGACTCCTTACCCAACCCAAAATGCTTCCGATTTTCAAAAAGAAAAATCTAGTGATTGCTTTTTTTTTTTTTAATGAAGAAGAATAATGGCCCGTTTGATATATTGGAATTAATTTTGATGGATATAGAAATGAAAATGGATATGGATATGAAGATGAAAATGGATATAGAAATGAGTTTTAAAAAGATGTTTGGTATGGGTATGAAAATCTAATTTAGTTTTTAATTATAACATATATTTAAAATAAGTAGGTACCAAAGTGCCCTCCAAATTTTTTTTTTAAAAAAATCATCTCCCTTTCTGCATCACCAGCGAGAACCACCATGGTTCTTCTCAAATGTCCATGATAGAAAATATCCATCGGTGGTGACCTGAAACAAATCATAAACCACCACTACTACAAAAAACCAAATCTGTAGCGCTTATAATTGCATTAGCTGTGGCGCTTGCGAAATGCCACCTATTTTAACGCTACTAAAAAAAGCTGTGGCGCTTGGAAGCGCCACAGATTTTTAAATATTTTTTTTTAAAAAAAGCACTTCCGCCAAGCGCCACAGATTTGTGGGCCTTCTGTGGCGCCTGGCCAGCCAGGCGCCACAGAAGGCCTATCCTGCTGTGGCGCCTGGCTGGCCAGGCGCCACAGTAGATATTTTTTTTTTTAAAATTTTTCTTTCTACCTACTGTGGCGCCTGGCTGGCCAGGCGCCACAGTAGGTCTTTTTTTTTTTTTAATTTTCCGTTCTGATTTATTTAGCATATTTTTTGGGTTTTTCGTATTGGTTTTTTTTTAAGCATATTTTTTCCTCATGCATATATAATTATAGTCTGCAAGGTTTAATAAGAACAATAATAGATAACTTTAAAATGATACCAACAAATGATTGATTAGCTAAAGTATAGTAGTAATGAAAATTGTTAAATACAAAATACTGTAAACCTAGCTGAATGAAATATAATACAACAAATTCAACTTGAACAAACATGCATGACACAACAATTATATTGGCAATTAGAAACAACACAAAAAAAACCAGCTAGTGAATTTAATAGTAAATATAGCTACCTAGGGATTTGCCTAAACACATATTCACACCATTCCTCGATCACTTCATTAACCTGATGGTCTGTCAAAGCGTCACAACGTTGATCTTCATAATACTACAGATATATACAATCAGACACAAGTTAGAACGAATTAAAATCAGTAAAACATAACTGTCAGGCACTAATTCAATTTCATTACAACACAATATGAAGTGCAACTAAATGACTTACTTTTTGAGGAATAAATGGTTGATCATGCATAATAACATCCTTCATAAATTTCATGATATAGTACCCACAATCATTGTCATTAGGTTGGAAAGGGCACTGCAATAATATAATGCAATATTTAACTCTGTTCATGAATAAAAAGTGTTTACTAACAAAGTCTAAGTAAAGTCTAATTCAATACCTGTATCTTCTTCCAAGGATAGCTAAGGCGGGGGTCAGTAGCTTTAGAATAGTTTAACGAGACAGACGACCGATATGCAGTCAATGCGCTAACAAAAGAAACAGAAAATGATTACTTTTAATTATTCAATCACGTTAGCAAATATTTATACATAGGCACGTATACTTACCTACTGATCAATAGCATCATATCAAAACGGTGTTCTGGAAGACCATTTTTCAGAGGATCCACATAATAAATGCGAGGGCCTGACGGTTCCGCTGGATTGATAACGATCAATATCCAATGGCGCCTAAAATATATTTTAAAAATATTTTTTGAACAATCATGTTATGATAGAAGTTAAACAATAAAAACAAAAATTGTACCAATAATAACTTACCCCGCATTATACGGCACTAAAAATAATGTATTTGCTGTCGCTTTCTTGGTAAAGTAATCTTTCAGCCCATTAGACTGCGCAGTCACATCTACTTTACCCTCATGATTACCAACGAGAAAAGGGTTGACAAATGCGAATTGGACCCTGTGTGTATCCATTAAAACGTCCTGGTCCAAATGCCTGGTATAAAACATACAGTGTCATGAGAAACAAAAGAAATGGAACGAGATATATTAATAACAGTGATAAACGATGATAGTGAAGTACCTTATCCAGATGTTGATAGCCGAAGCACTAACCCAATCACGAGCACATATTTCCTGCACGACCTCGGCAGTAATATAATCAACAAGACCACCAACATTGTAGATATGCCTTGGAATACGTAATGCCACTACTCCCTCACCGATCAATTGTGGTGCAATCAATATTAATTGATCGAGATATGAGGTATGTCTTCTTCTGCTCTGTTGGCTGGCCGATGCTTTTGACTTGGGTTGTGTTGTTGAAGACTTTGAAATCTTACCCTGCGCAAATCAGAAAATTAAATCACAGTTCGAGATGAAAGTTCGAAGGAAAAGTGCATGGAATTTTGGATGAACGACCTTTCCACATGGCTCGATAAGACCTATTGGCCAAGCAACATAGCCACCTACAACATCTGCCACCTTATTTTGCTCATCCTGAGACGGGATCGGTAAGAGGGCGTCTTCGTTCGTGCAGACGTCAACCCTAACCCGGAGTGTGTTATCGGGCAACGGTGAATTGTGCAGTATGTCCTCACCAGTGTTGTAGGCAACACCTACTGCAACCGCGTGCTTGGATGCTTGCTCGACATATAGCTTGCATTGAAATTCCCCCTAAAGAAAACAGAGTTAATATGTTAAATTCGCTTAATTATAATTTAACATAAAGTTAAGTAGAAAAGAAATTAATTACCGAAGGAAAAGGGACTTTAGGCATGGAATTGCAGCTATCTCTGAAACTTGGGCTATCACAGAACGGAACATTTGGCCTACCCTGGACCAACTGTTGTATTTGCGTTGTTAACAACGCATTATGTTCTTGCAGCAAACGCATTTGTTCGGTGAATTGTTCTTCTCGTTGTTCCTTGTAGCGCATTTGTTGTTGAAGTTCTTGCATTTGATGCTTAAAGCTAGACATCTCGTCACGTAGGTGGGAAACATCACTTCTACTCGAGCGCTTCTGACGTCCGAAGTATGCTGATGGGGTGACTGCAAAACCAGTACCCCGAACACGACCATCATACTCGGGTACTGGTAACGCTCTGCTCAATAAATCGTCTCGACCAACATAGGTCGCCAACGCAGGATCCTCCTGTGTCATTTGTCGCTTTCCCAAAAAGAATTACAATAAAAATTAGTTATTATAAATGGAGTTCATTTAAGTAAAGCCAATTATTTATTAAACGCATAATATAATTGAATACTTACACAATATTCGGCTACTCTTCTTGCTTCCTCACTACGAATTTCACCTTTCTTATTTGTGACACCCTTGACCCACAGCTCATGTCGTGGAACCTGTGTACTATCTGAGCCTGATTCTTGTATCTACACATCGAAGTTAGTCGAAGTTAAATGATATTCATATAATTTTTATTATGAATGAAATAATCATCAGTTCGTACAATTTGTTTTTGTAAATTTCCGTATGAAACAGGTCCTTGTGTGTATCGGTATGGCATGTTGGTCGCGTTAGCTCGATTCTTCTCGCTCAACTCCTAGATAGATCAAAATGATTCATATAAATATATAAATGTTACTTACAAATATGTACATTACACGTAATAGGGAAAAATAAACAAATCCCCTTACCAGGAAATCAGGAGTTGTATGTGTTTTGATAAACTCATCCCACATTGCTTGAGTGATGATTCCTTCGTACAATGGATAAGGCGGTGTAGTAATGATATCATCATTATCATCCCTCAAGAAATATTTGACGAGATCAGAACGAAACTTTCACAAAATTTTTCCGGCTTTTCTCATTACGAAGTTCTTCCGATCATCATCAATAATAAAAACACTCTGTAAACAAGTCAAAAAACATATATCATATGTAAGATTGAAATGAAGTAAAACAAAGAAAACCAAATAAATATATAATTAAGGTGTTACCTGTATTTCAGCCCAGATCCCATCCTCATAACTTTTCTTTACCATTTTCCAATTTTGAACTGTAATAGGGACTCTGTCTCGAACCGTAGTCCCGATGAAGTTATTTAACGAGGTACTGTTCTCCCCAACCGGGTTCCCAAGTTCATTCCACTCTACTTGTAACTTGATCCCGTTACTTCTCAGTCTGATCAACTTCGCCATAACTGTCCTGCCACGTCTGACGTTCACCTCAAATCTCTGTCTACCAATGTGCCTGGGAACGTCATCAATGTCATCAGGTACGGGACTGGGAACGTCATCAATGTCATGATGTGGTGAGTCCATACTCCTGCAAGTGAAATAAACCAAATCAAAACATCAGTACACAATGGTCTTGTATGTCAATGAAAGCAAATTATTTTGAAATTTATAAAAACATACGTACAAGTAAATGAGTCAAGGCAATCATTATCTTTTCCTTTTTCTTGTCTGATTTAAAATTTTATTCTTCAGAATTCGTGTTGGATTGAGAATTGTGTTCCTCTTGACCCAAGTTCCCTCTTTATGATCATGTCTCACGTATAGGGGTCCATCTCCATCTTCATCTTCATCTGCATCTCCATCTATATCAATCTCTGCTGACCACAAATCCTCAAACGAAGGATCATCATTATTGATGTTCAAATATTCATTACTTTCAAAATCAACTTCTGCTTGACGATTCTTGTTGGATGGAAGTACAATAGACCAATTCTTCTTAGCAGGATCAGGAATGTAAAATGCTTGTTCTGCCTGTGCTGCTAAAATAAAAGGATCATCTTCATACCAAACCTTAGAAAGGTCCACTTGCACAAAGCCTAAGTCATCTATCCGCAATCCACTGTTGTTGTTAACCCACTGACATTTGAAGACAGGGACCCTGAACATAGAGTAATCTAACTCCCATATGCGTTCAATGACACCAAAGTATGACATTGATGCATAGATAGGGTATGTATCTTTAGCACTGGCTCTATGCCAAGAATCAGCAACAAGTGTTACCCCACTATTCTGCATCGTGCTCTGTTTATCATGGTCTTGTGTATAAAATGTGTAACCGTTGATTGCATAACCATTGTAAGATAATACATGTAAGCTCGGTCCCTTCGACAGGCACTTCAATTTTTCGGAAACTGAATTAGGATTCCTCTCCATCTCATCGTTAATACGATTTTTCAACCAGCCTGCAAATTGTTTATTGTGTTCTGTTGTTAATAAATTTTCATTCCCATCACCATGTACCAATCGGAGAGCATCCTTGTGTTCTTCTACATACGGTTCAACCTCATCAGTGTTATGTAGGACATACAAGTGGGCTTGATCCCGTTCAGTCACTGATATCGTTATTACATCACTCCCCGTTGTTCCTTTCCCTGATCTTCGGCCATCATGACGGGACTTGGGGATCCCTACAGGGTCAACATTTGATAGAAAATCAGCACAGAAGTCACTTGCTTCTTCAACCATGTAACTTTCAGCGATACAACCCTCTGGACGGTATCTATTTTTCACATACCCCTTTAATATTTTCATGAATCGTTCATTTGGGTACATCCATCTCAAGTACACTGGACCGCACAATTGAGTTTCTTTGACCAAGTGTACAGTTAGATGTACCATAATGTCAAAAAAAGAAGGCGGAAAATACATTTCAAGTTCCGTTAAATTTGACCAAGTGTACAGTTGAAATTTCACTCGATTTTGGTTTTAGTCCCTCAAGTTTGAAAAGGATTTGGCGACCCGTTTTTGAAACCCGACCCGACTCGGAAAAAAACCCAAGTCCTTTACAAATTTGAGGGACCAAAACCAAAATCGAGTGAAATTTCAACGACAAAAACCACCGATTTCAAACTTGAGGGACTAAAACCAAAATTGGGTGAAACTTCAAGGACAAAAACCACCGATTTCAAACTTGAGGGACCAAAACCAAAATTGGATCAAACTTCAGGGACCAAAAGTTATATTAACCCTTTTGTATTTCAGGTGTTTTGGGAAGAAATTGGCAATTTGAGGGTCCTAATCAATATTTTGAAGACTGGGGAAAAATACAGAAAAGGTCCCTAAAATGTGAAAATTACAAGTGAATGAGGAAAATGCACTGGGAACTCTCACAAAAATTATCCAAACATTTCAAATATTATATTTCGGTCCCAAAAGTTTCAGATATTTGCACTGTTGTTCCTCATCATAAGTTTTAAGAATTTCAAAATGATCCCTGGACCCATTAACTTTTCCATTAGGATAAAGATACACGACAATTGCAATTGGGGCTATGGAGAATGATTAAAGGAGCTCTTATCATCATCATCATTACCTTCACTTCCTTCTTCAATACACAGACCCGACACTTTGGAGTGGATGAGAATTATGGCGTGAAGAAAAGAACTGAACATAGGAGCATCATCATGGATCATCATCATCATTTTCATTTTTTTTTCTCTTAAATAAACAGAGCAAGCAGAGGCATCACATCATCTCGTCCTTCCTTTTCTTCTTCCTCGCTAGCGGCGGGTTCACCTCCATCCTCTACTTCCTTCACCGTCAACAACGCACCAACACCATCAGCTTCCTATGCTCCAGTACCACCTCCGGCGACCACTCATACCATCACCACCGCCACCTTCTTCCCTCTGTCAAGCAACCTACACCACCACTAGCTCCGACAGAGTGAGGCGGACGAAGGACAGAGAGAGCTTGAGAGGGGAGAGAGATCACCGCACCTCCTTCCATAACCACCACCATCACTTCTCTTTACACAGCCACTAACAGCTGACGAGAGAGAACGAGATACAAAGAGCTTCTGGACCCAAGCCGACACGCATGCAAACCACTATCTTCTCTCATTTTCTTTGACACTTTCACCAATTCCCGGCAAGTCTAAGTTTTTCGGCCGCAATTTCCGGTGAAGTTCATGAATTTTCCGGCGATCGCTTTTTCATCACAATGAAGTTCCAGAGTTTAATCGGATCTAGTTTCCATGCTCATCAAAATGATAAGTAGGGAAAGCTAGCCTAATCTGAACCGTCTAGATTAGATTTGGACGGTTCATATTTCATTTTTTAATTATGATTTTTAAATAAAAAAATCATTTTTTGAAAAAATGTTGGTGAAGAAATTATTTTTATTTTAGATTTTCTATTTATTAAGATAATTTTTTTTTGAAAAAAAAAATTAAAAAAAATGAAATCTGGACAATCCAAATTAGGCTAGCTATCACGCCCTTATTTTAATTTCACCTTTACCAGAACATTCGCGGGAAACGATATGCATTTCAGTGGGCAACACAGGAATAGCGTAACCATACTGATAATATGTGCATGATTACGGAAATTCCCCTCAGTTATGCGTACTTGATAATTACAATTAATGTATCCGCACAGGGCTACTTGGGTGTCTAAACCTGTCCCAGTGAAATGGAGACATCTTCCCGTCTTCATTCCATTATTGCAATCCCTCGTACGATACTCTTCTTTGTTCTGAGCATATCTTCTATCTTCTCCTGTCTAAATTGTTGGTAGGGGAGGATGATATTCTAGAGAATATCGGTAGGAAACAGATACCATGATGCATGCATGATAGATGCTATGTGTATGACATGTTAGCTTTAACTAGATGTATGTCCCATAATGACATTTCTGCATGTTCAATGTTTCATGCAACAAGACTATGGCCACAGCGAAAATAGAAAAAGAGCTTCATTTATTCAAATATGCTCTACACAATCAAGTAAAGCAATCACATACATCACTACACAAGTAGAGATATCAAATACATGCAAAAAAGATAAATCCCCTACCTTAACCCTTTTCCGCCTCGAAACGTGTGCCTCGTAAAGCGTGTTACAGTTCGGCTCTCCACTCGAATCTACAATTCCAAATATACCATTTAGACACTTCCATGATGTTTTTGGGGGTTATATGAGGCTATATTGAAAAATTACTAAAATGCCCCTAAGGACCCGGCCCAGCCCCGCCGTACCCGGTCCGGCTGTACTTTTCCCGAAATTCTAACCTAGGCTATCCTAACATATTTTCACCTAAGGAATCCATTTCTGAACTCAGAATTACCAAATTCACTGCCAAAAGAGGAAATTGCCCTTGACAGCTCTTATTTCAGTGTTTTAGGGGTGTTTTTGTAATTATGCTTTCTCGGCTTTTTCCGAAAAAGTGCCCAACTGTAACCCTACTAATTTTCCCTCTTGAACTCAATAGAATCATCAAATCATTGAAAATCCGAATCTAAGGCCTTCTAACAACCTCAACCGAAATATATGGGTTTTCCGGGGAAAATTGGGGTTTTTAGGTTTCGGCTACGTAAATGCGCTCCTTTCTACTCCTAACCACTTTATTGACTATTCCATTAGGTTACAACTACTATTTTGTACCAATTTGGATAGCATAACATCCCCCACAACCCATTTTCCATTTTTACACACAAAGACAATCTGGCGAAATTTTGACTGATTAAATTGTCCACAGCAGCCAGAATAGTCAATATATGAAGGTTTGGAAGTTACCTCAAGCTCCCACTAGCTTTTCGTCTTCTCGGCTGAAACCCTAACTCCTTAAGCAACGAAATTTGCTTCAAAAAATCCTAAATAACATAGAAAAGAAGCTTAGGAGAAGGGTTATACACGTTAGGTATGAATTCACTGAAGAAATCGACCTACCTTATGTGATTTTTCTCCTTCTCTTTCTAAACTCTCTCAAGCTTTCTCTCTCCTTTTTCAGCCCAAAACTGACGTGAATGAGCATGGAAAGGATGAGGATAAATTTTTAAAATATCCCATAATTTTTCTTTAATTTATTTCCCCATTTTTGGATTTTTTTACAAATTCTGACAGATTTTCTGCCCAAACTTTGAAAAATCATAACTAATTCTGGAAAAATCAAATTAGAGTGATTCTAAAGGATATAGAACCCTTATTGAGTCTAGTTTCAAGGAAAAATATCATCTTTTACTAGTTTGAAGCGCAAAATTCTCAGAATTTTAATCTTTGTCTGTTGTTCCAGAAACTTTCCAGTTTTTCTGGACTAAATTGAAAAATTCATAAATTTTTGTATATAGCTATAATTGAGCCATATGACCTATCAAATTAAAGCTTAGGATGTCTACTGTCACCCTATAAAATTTTATAATTTGTGCTCATCATTTGGTCGTACAAAATCACATGACAAGATCACTACCTCATAGCCGATTTCATCGAAAACATAAGTATATTATCCAAAATTCACCATTTTACTTTTTTAATACCCCAAAGATATAAGAAATATTAGAGAATAGATTTGGGGCACATGATAAACCGGGGATTAGTAGTCCACTTAATTCAGGCTATTCCCAAACCTCCGATCCCAAAATTCGGGATATTACACTAACTTTCCCTACTCATCATTTTGATGAGCAAGGAAACTGGATCCAATTTAATTAGGGGAGTTCATTTTGTTCAATCTAATTTCCTTATTTATATTTGGATTTTTGAGTTTGTATTATTTACTTTGTGGATTGAATCTGTGTAATTGGATTTTTGTTTGTTGGACTTATATATATATATAATTTTCTTTTGATTTGAATTAAATTGAGTGGGGTGATTGTTTATGTATTTAATTAGAGAAAATAATTACATTTAATAAAATACTAAAAATAATAGTTTAGCTTTTAATTAAATGGTAATTTTTTTATTTTCAAAAAAAATAAAAATCAATTTCCCCTTGTTTTATTTAATTTACATGACATTTAGATTACCTAGATTTAACAAAAGGTTACTCGAGGAGAGAGACGACCCGAGTATTATATTATACTATAATTCTTGGATTTAATATTTTTATGTTTGACCCGAATATTATATTATACTATAATTCTTGGATTTAATATTTTTGTGTTTGACCCTGAGAAAGGAAGAGACAATCAAATCAACTCGACAAACCCGGCTGACCCGGCCGACCTGGGTCACTTTTATATTTTTTTTCCCTCCTACCGGATGAAACAACATCGTTTGTGTCATTATTATTATTTATATTCAAACTTAGTTGACCGATGGCGTTGGTGCACTGGGCTATGAGGTAGTGTCTTAACTAATTTAATGAACATGAATTTTTTTTATTGAAAACAATCTTATTCGAGACGTTATTAAATAATAAATGTGAGCACGTCTCTTAATGGTAATCCATATTATTACTTTAACACTTAGACCTACAAAGGTTGACAAGAGAAAGAAAACAAAGAAAGAAACCAACTAAGCAATTATACACATATATATAGAGAAACGTACACTAGAAGAGTCTACATATGGTAATGGAAGATTATTTGTCTAGTATTCTATAAGTTCTAGACACACAAAAACAGTAACACACAATAGAGCCCTTATGAAATGCCTCCATAACTTGTACTAGTCATATTTGATAAACATAAGAATGAGTAATTTAAATAATATGATAAAATCCCTACAACTCATGAGTATAACTAAAATAAATTATGAACAACCCGTAAATAAAATTAATGTGAGTGGCGACTCAAGTTAATATACTATTAGTGTTACTCATACCATATTTCCTAATATTTCAAAGTTTGTTTAGAAGATTAATAAATCACACCGAACACAAATGCATGGCCCAAACAATTTTAGTCATTTTCTTAACAAGAACTTTTTGATGTGAAGTCTGATTAAAAATTTTAAAACAAAAAACAAATTAAACTGAAGAACTTCAAGATAAACATTGATACTTGCTGAAGATTTAATGAATAAACAAATGCTTTTTAGGCAGATACATGACAAAGAGATAAAAAAATGAAGAGGATGAAGAATATAATAAAAAAATAAAATGAACTATTACTTTGTCATTAATGATAAATACACATAAGTTTGCCACTATCAATAGAGAGAAAATATGAGTAAAAATAATAATAATAAATTAATTAAAATATTCAGACCCCACTTCTTAAAATATAAAGAAATGGAATTTAATAAGTTGTTTTTATTCCAGTCTTCATACGTAACAATGTAACATATAAGAATGAGTCATTATTAGAATGAAGAGACCAAATTGGTAACACTGCAGCCAAGTTTGGAAAAAAGAGAATACACCCTATTGATTTAAATCGATTGCTTTATTATGCATAACAACGAAATCGGGAGTGATTAATTAAGGTGAATGAAAGAACAAGCGCTTTGCATTTTTAATAAAATAAATAAATAAATCAGTAGTATACTTCATTAAAAAAAATTTGAATAAAACAAATGAAGACTTTAGTCAATAGATTTAGTCCACTCATACTTTTGAAGGTTTTGGGACTTTGTTTTTTCAAAAGTTAAAGCCTAAAGTTATAAAGAATTAAAGTGTAATGTCTTGATTAAACATTAAAGTCACAGGAAATTAAAGAAACAACTAGAGAGAATAATGAAATCTTAGATAATTGATCTGGAATAGGATGAAGTTTTTTATATTCATTACCAAACATATCCTTACGGTCAATAGGTCAAGTCGTCGCTAGCTTTACAAGTTATTATTACTTTGTTGTTGTTTTACGTATTGCTATGTTGTTTTATTTCATTTGTCCCGCACGACCACTTGGCTTTGAAGGGAAAAACATAAACAAATCCTTCATTGATACTCATCTCTTTAATATTGGATTCATTTTGTAATTCAATTTTTTTTTTAATTAAAATTGATACAGTTTGGAAAATATTATAATGAACCATCTGATTTTCTGACGTGTGGGGTGCCTTTTGGCGCAAATCGATGAGGGTCTAGTATGTGCGTGTGTAATTGGAAACAACTATTAAAATCAAATTAGGGAAAAGTGAAAATTAATATACACACAGTGAATAAAGTAGTAATGATGTGAATAATATCATAATATCCCTACAATTACTCATGAATATAAGTAATGATTCTGATGTGAATAATATAATAATATCCCTACAATTTACTCATGAATATAACTAACTATATGATCACCTGACATTTGACAATATGTGCTGAAAAATGTTTGTCTCCTCCAAAGTCTCGCCACAACAACTCTAAGGCTGTAGAACTATTATAACGAGGAAACCACCAACAGGCGAAAACACCAAAACAAGGATAAGGATATGTGAAGCCACGTTGTTTGATCGTGTAGTTGATGTCGAGCCAAGGTGAATGGGATGATGGAGTGATGTCGGGGAAAGAGTATGTCACATCCAAGTGAAGTTTCATCTTTCTGCAATAGTCATCATTAGAGAGTGGAAGTGATTGTGGTTTTAATGTCAGTTGTGTCAGTAATGACCAGCGAGTGATGCTGTTGGGAACTCTTGTGAATGTAACACTCTTACTGCAACAATCTTCCATCAACACATCATCCTCTTCGTCATCTTCCATTAATGACATCGTCACCACTTGTGAATGTTCATTCATCAACATATCATCCTCTTCGTCATCATTTCTCCAATTCTCTAATGTTCGTCCACGATAGTAATAATAGTCATAATGTTGGTTGAAATCATGCCCAAACTCAATTGGGCCCTCAACCCAGTCAACTTCCCTCACAAATGGAAGTAAAGACCCCAAACTTTGTGCCACCTTTCTCAATTCTTTTTTCTCTTCCAATGGCATTACCTCATGTTTCAATCTAACACCACATATCATGTTGCCACATGCGAACACCTTCATTGTAGTTTTATACAAATACAACTTCTCAAGATCAAAAACACCGGACACAATCACAGACCCTGAACTTCTCCCTTTCATACTGCCCCCAAACTTTATCTGCATTGGCCCACAATCTCGTAAGCTTACATCGACATTGTTTCCTAGGAAAGTTGAAGAATGAATTTGAGACAAATTCACACAACCATTAAGATTCAACTTTCTCATCTTCGGTGCATGAGAGAGATCTGGCAATTCGGTGAGATATTTTGAAGCCGATAAATCTATTTTCTCTAAATTTGGAAAATGCTGGAAAAAGAAATAGAGTTTAATACATTAGATAACGACACATAACTACAATTTAATCAATAATTTCTCCCATGCCAATTAACAAAAATGCAAGTTCATTATGGAAATAAGTCAATGCATTTAAAAGATGAATTAGGTTTCCTAAAAAAAAAAAGTACAGCTGCTAATAACCCTCAATTTAAAGGTAGCACGGCAAAAATTTGCCTTGTGCATTATTTGGTCAATGTTTCATATATATGTGATCTTTGAATCACTCCATTAAAAAAATTATGACATGAATTATAGTACATACCTGACTTCCTCTCCAAAGTTGTTGGATATTACTATTACGCATTTTAAGTTTAATAAGATTCTCTGCACAAAAATGTAATGGCACATATGGTAGTCGACATCCTTCCCAACTCAAAAACCTCAGTTCGTCTGAAAGATAATCCAAAACTCCACGAATTTTTAACATCGAAGGCTTTCTCCAATCAGATTTGTAAATTTTAAGAAATATTAAATTTTGTATCTTCCGAAAAATACTAGCCCTCAAAGTAATACTTTTCATCTTGCTCACATCCAATGACAAACATCGAATAGCCTCAATCCCCTGGTAATAGAAAATCAAGGGAAACATGATTATCATTACCTAAAAAATGACCAAAAGTATACCGTAGAACAATTAAATACATGTACTACTAAAAATATCCAATTTAATAATAACATTGTACATTTTATTAACAAAATTCTACAATTCATATTTCCCTAATAATAAATGAATTTCTAAAAACTCATCAACTTGCAGACTCACTCATACGTATACCAACACGCTATTGCATGTGCAGATATTGAAACAGATATTCATTTAAAACACTTAGCATACATAATTTTCAATCTTTATTTAAAGAAAAAAGCAAAACTAAAGACTAACGACAAGGCAAATTATAATACCCAACGAATCTCATGCATTATATAAGCGGAAGACAGTGACTCCTTCCCTCTCCATGTATTTTATTTGTTTTCAACTTTTATATAATTTATTCCTCTAATAACATTAAGTTCTTTACTATTATAAAAGCACGCTTATGTGACCGTATACATATACACCTTTACACTACACCAATTAGACGAGAAAAATCAATCTTGTGAATCCTTTTATTTATCACGTAATGAACAGTAGTTGTAGACTAATTTTATCTTTAGAAAACGCATATTCACAACAGTCCTCAGTAATTTATATTTAAAGTTTAGGTCGATGAATAAATTACACCTCAATGCAATTTTAGTCATTTAAATCGAGAAAATATCTCTTATAGGAGTATCTAATTAAACAAAATAAAACTGAGAAACTTCAACATAAATGTTGACACTTACCAGCTAAGATTTTAATGAATAAAAAACATGTAGACAAACAAAATATCACAAGGAATCTGAAAATGAAGATAATGGTAATAAAGATTACAATAATAATAAATAGAATAAATCATTACCTTGCCACGGTTGAAAAAATCAGCAATGTCTTCGTGCTGCCATAGTCGAACAGGGGTTTTAGTAACAGAGGTTAGCTGGTTCCTAGCAATTTTAAGGCCCATTTCCTTCACAAGATTGTGCATCACAATAAGACAACGATTATTAAACGAAATGAGGGATTTCTCTCCAAGAACACTTATCTCAAAAAGACCAGAAGAGCCATATAATTGGCTTATTAGGTTCGAAGAAATATCAACTCTTTCATTGATTAAGAATGCTAGGTCAAGAAACACCTTCTGCTGTTCCTCACCAAGTCCATCAAAACTTAACTTCAAAACATCAACAACACCCTCGGGTGGATTTTTCTCTAGTTTTTTCAAAAAACTTTCCCACTCTATTTTTTTTCTATCATAGAGATGACAACCCAACACTTTCAAGGCTAATGGATTTCCTTGACAATATTTCACTATTGATATAGACAAATCCATGTAACCTTCATATGGCTTATGTTGACTAAATGCTATCAAACTAAAGAGATGAAGGGAGTTGTAGAAATCCAATTCTGGAACATGATATGTAGAAAAGGCATCAGCATTCTTGAGTACTTGCATGTCTCTTGATGTGATAATAATTCTGCTATCTTTCCCAAACCAATCAATCAATTTGGTTAGATCTTTAGCTATTCTTGGATCGTCCACATCATCAAGTATAAGAAGAATTTTTTTGCGTTCAAGTCTTTTTCTCACAAAATTGGATTTTATGTCATAGACCCTAATCTCCTTATCTTCTAATAATTCTTGGAGGCAATTTTGTAGTAACTTGTTCAAACCAATTTTTTTTAATTTCTCTTTGACATTTTCAATAAAGGAGAAACCATCAAATTGAGCTTTCGACTCTCGAAATATAGCATCAGCAAGTGTGGTCTTGCCAGCACCACCCATACCCCATATTCCCACAATATGAGCTTTAGTTAGAAGGTTTTCAATATTTTTTATATGACGAGTAATGCCAATGAGTCCTTCATGATGATATGATGAATTATAGTTCAGCTTGCTCAAAGCGTCTTTGACAATCTCTTCAACGAGTTTGAATTCAGGGCTATCACAAATGTCAATCAAAAGAAATGCCATCTTTAATACGTAGAAGATAAATAAAATAAAATAAACAGTTAGAATTGTTGAGGTTAATCAAACAAATCCTTGAAATCAAGAACAAAGGGAACATTTTTGAAGTTACCTGATAATGTTGGAATCCCATCCAGAGAGATTTGCAGCTTTGACTAAAGCATTTATCCACTTTTTTGATTTTTCTGGATTGTCTCTAAATCTTCGCTTCACTTTATTAAATCCATCTCCAAAACTCTCACTTTGTTTGCGTATGTTTGAAGGATCTATATTATAGAAAACAGGTATTACAACCCTTCCAAATTTTTCCTTGCATTCCAATATGTGAACGAGTTCATCCAAACACCATGTAGAAGAAGCATAATTCTCAGAGAAAATAATCATAGATATTTCAGACTCCTCTATTGTCCTCGAAAGAACCTTTGAGATATGTTCTCCTTTGCAGAGTTCATAATCCATAAAAGTGTGAATGCCTGCGTTACAAAGTTCTTTATAAAGATAACTTGCAAAAGTGTAGCGGGTATCTTCTCCTCTGAAGCTAAGGAACACATCATACTTTGTAGTAGGAGCCATTTGAGTTAAAATCACATCATCTTTACTGCTACAATTAGAAACAAACTGTCAACAAACTTTGGGTTATGTATAGGAGCAATTCAAACAAGAAAATAAAGAGTGGGAGGTTATTTAGAAGGAGGTAGTTACCTATCATCCACAGTAACAAGTTGGTCACTATAAAGTGAAGGAGAGATTAATCTAATAGCTTTGGAAATTAATAAAGCTAATACGATCAATAAAACTTCTATGAGCGTTAAAACAATTGTTCCACCCATGTGATAGCAACTTATAGTTCCGACCTTCAACAACCTGAATTAGATGAACCAAACCAACCGCGTGAAAGATGAAAAAGCCCATTGAATTATAGGAACTTAAAAGTACGGAAAAGGATGTCAAACCCCACAAATTAAATATAGGCATTGTTTGACTCTGTTTTAATTTTTATGTCTTAGAGTAGTTTTCTGAAGTTATCTTTTAGAATAAATTTTGTGAAGAAAAAGAAATATGCACAATTGATTATACTAAGAAATCATATTTTAGAGCAAAGAAAGTATGAAATCACATATGAAACGATTGTTCTCAAAACCAACTGAATAAACAAAGAAGGAAAAGAATTGTATGATTAACCAATTTTTTATAATAACTTGTATCTTTGTGCATTGATAAACTAATTTAATAAAGAATTTGAATAGCATGACTAATAAATAACAAAAAAAATCTACTAAAAAAATAACCTAGTTAAAATTAAAACTAAATAGACTTTATGTATCAAAAAAAAAACTAAATAGACTTTATCTCACAGAAACGGTATTTATGCATAACTAATTTAACACACCATCCACACGAAATTGTAAAACGGGTTCAACTTGTCAAAGTGACAGGTGCATTTAACGATATATTTGCATAATTGTTGCCATAAAAGCCACAAAGGATTTAAATTTGTATGGGGCTAATAATTAAAAGCTTAACAATGATTGATATGAGTCAAAGGAAAAAGGAGCGAAAAAGAGAAATTTAGGCACCTCAGATAGTTGCTGGATTTTTTTCTGCACACGAACCCTAAAACTCAGAACAAAATCTCGTAAATTAGTAAATAGAAGGGATCAAGCAAGTGGAATTTAAGAGAGAGACAGAGAGAGAGAGAGAGAAGAAAGTAAGCACGAACCTGGATATGTGAAGGGAAGATGGTTCACAAAGACGGCAAAAATGCCAGCTTTGGGATCTGCAGAGGCTTCCTCCTCTTTCAAACAGTTCTTAAAATAAATGAAGATTGAAGTCAATAGATCAAGTCGAGCCATAATGTTTGCAGGTTATGGGACTTTGTATTTCAGAAGTAAAAGTATAAAAAATTTCAAACAATTAGAAGAAAAAATAAAAAATCTTTTGCAGAAAAATGAAGGCAAAACATAAGAAGGATGATGGATCCATTGGGATAAAGCAAGCAAAAGAGAAGAAATAACCTGGATCGATGAGGATGGAAGCGAAAAAGGAACAGCTCTCACAAACAAAGTTCTCAAAAATGGCAGCTTCAGAATTTGCAGATCTTGCTTTCTCTTCAGAGATGAACAAATAACAAATGTCTCTTCCTCACATATTTATCCCTTGTTTCATTCTCTATTACTCCTCTTTCCAGGAAGCTCGCATGCCGGTGGTGATGCAATGATGCAATGCTGTCTCATCGTACGTCTTGGACAGCTGAAGAAAAAGTTACTCTCCGAGCCCGGCCCATAACTCATAAAAATTTGAATAATGAATAGTGTCATTTTTAGTGCAGTTTGTGAATTGGTCGAAGAAGTTGGTTTTTTATGGTTGATGTTTGTTTGGGATATTTATTTTTTTATTTATAAATGTTTATAAATCATGATTTATAATATATAAGATAAGTATGTGAAAGAAGTTTTATCTCGACTTACATAATAAAGATTTATTACCCAAAAATAAATGATACTAAACACAGGTTTACTGTTTAAGAGATAAATATGTAAATATATAAAGGTACTTTTTAAATGCAAATTCAAATAGGTTCTAAGGGCTTGTTTCCTTTGAACGGAAAGGAGGATAGATGATCTTTTATAATGAGAATAAAAAATAAAAGGAACGAAAAAAATAAGAGCTAAAATTTTATCCCCCCTCCATTCAAAAATTCAAACTAAAGGAAGAAAATAAGGGAATAAGGACCTCTCCCATCCTCTCCATTCAAACCAAACACCCCTTAAAAAAGTAATTCAAATGTTTTGTTTTACTAAACTACAAGTCAACCAATAAAATATTTTCAGGGCATAAACTTATCTTACGTGCAAATGTGCACATAAATGATTATAACATTTTTATACCATTTTATAAATTTCATATATACTTTTACATTTTAAAAAATTTATGATGTCATTAACTGTTGGTAGAATACTTCATAAATAAATTTACACATTAACTTTTATTTTACGTAAAGGAAAAACCATTTTGTTCGTGTGATAGTTTTTCTCAGTTTTTTCTTTTTATTTCCTCTTTCAACTTGTGTCTCTTACTTCCATCGCCGCTGCAATTTGGAAAAATGGATCAAAAGACCAACGATAGAGATGACACACGTTAAAATAAAAAGAAGTTGAGCTCCAATTTCACTTCATAAGCTATCACATTTGAGCAATGTTACCCCTGATATTTTTTTGGAGAAGTAATATCGCCCTGAAATTTTTCATATCAACGCAATTTCATCTTAACCATTCTCTTAATTATGTTTGACCGTTAATTGGTTGACCAAATAACAAATTTCTCCCTCACATATTTATCTCTTGTTTATGTCTCTTACTCCTCTTTCCAGAAAGCTCTTTACTTTTTTTCTTTTTTTGGTTAGTGCAATGAAACTCCTTACTTTCTTATTTCGTGTGTGGCTAGTCAAATAATTCGGGCTTGGGACTTTTATGTATTGCCGTATATTATTTGTTTAAAATAACGATTAAAACCTTTAAAAGTATCATTTCAATCATAATTTACAGTATATGAGATAAATAGGTGATAAGAGATTTATTTCAATTTATGTGAATAATTATTAGGAAGCTCAAAAACCATCCCAAACATACTTATTTATGCTTTTTGGAAAAGTTTATACTTTATGAGGCCCACTTATTTGTGTATCCTGAATTTTTGGAATGTTTTCTTTCTTTTTTCTTTTCTTTTCTGTTTTAGTTAAAAGAGCATGCGCTAATGGCCCATATCATAAATAGGATCGAACTTGTGATCTTCGACTTACAAGCGAATATTCAAGCCACTAAATTATAAGACTATTAACAATATTTATAATGTTTTCAATCAACTATCACTTCCATGAAATCAGACAAAGCAACACTTCTGTAATGTACTCTCTTGTATGTCATACCCTTATTAGCATTTTCATACATATTAATTTAAGTTTATTATGTTTTTAAATTTGTCAAAAAAAAATCCAAATATTTCAATTACACATTTGGTAATGCAAAAAAAATGGAAAACGGAGAAATTAGAGAAAAATCCTCAATAAATTTTTTAAAGAATTCAAGTCAAAATATTTTTTTAAGGTCACCGTGAGTACATTGCTGCGTTGCCATGCTTGTTGTTTAACATTATCCAATTTAACTAATAAGTACTACGCTCAACTCCTACTTGATGTAATTTCTACTCTTTTTCATTATTCTTGGGAATTACTTTGAGGTCCTAAAAGGATTTAATTATTAAGAAGTCTCAATAATAAGTAAAGTATTATCATTTTTACTCTGAAATTTATCATTGCATGCTCATCATCAGTTGTCATAGGCATTTCTTACTAATTAAGTCTCTTAAAACTTTATAATAATTCTCTCAATTTAATATCAGTTGAAACTATTATAGTGTCTTATAAAAAAAAGAAAAAAAAAAGAAGGCATTTAATAATAGGGACAGGAGGCCGCACAAGTCTTGTGGTCATTGGTCACAAAGTCAAGCTGTGACGCCTCTGTGATTGTCATAATACTTCATGTTTGTTTGGGATAATTTATTTTTAATTTATAAATCTTTTTAAATAGTAATTTACGGTATATAAGATAAGTATGTGAGAGGAATTTTATCTCAACTTATATGAAAAACACTTATATCTAAACAAAAAAACTATCCCGGTGGATTTGTAGTTGTACCGCATAAGTCCTTTGCTTTTAGTAAAAACTTGGAATCTTATTTATTTTTATCAAAGGAAAAAATTTAGAATATGTTTGAAGTAGTATTTAGAGAATAACTTCTAGAAAAAGGTGAAAAAAGTTATTTTTAAAAATAGTTTCCGAGTGTTTGTTTGATTTTACTTTTAAAACTATAGTTTTGACTCAAATCTTAATTTTAAAAGTGAAGTTATCAAATACTCATAGAAAATCTAAAATAATTTTTAATCTTTGAAATCATAATTTTGGATAAGCTACCCAAATACTCTTAAACCGTGATTTTATATTTTGTTTCAGTACTCTTGTAGTCTTATTCCTCTTTCCGGGAAGTTCGCGTGTCGGTGAGTTGCCGTGTTGCAATGATCTGCTTCATCATCGTACGCCTTGCACTCCTTTTGAAAAAGCTCCCCCCCCCCCCCCCAGCTCATGAATATTAGAATAATTTAGTATAATTGGCCCAAAAAAAATTGTTTCGCCTATCTTATTTTGAGTGTAATTTTATATACAACGTACCTTGAATTATAATATTAAAGATAAACTGGATTTGGATCTTATATATAGTATCAAACTAAGTCACTTATTTTATCTAAGTCTTATAAATATTAAAGATAAGAAGTATTGATATTTTTTTGAAGCTGCTTACCCTCCCATATCATACCCTCTTGTCCTAAAATTAAAATGATTTTCAATCTTATCCATATTAACTATATTAAACCCGTACATATATAATATAATTTTCTTCTTTTCCTATTCTTATTAAACATGAATATGTATAAAAAAATATTTAATGCAGTGTTAAAACTATCAAAAGTGTCTTATAAAAAAAGAGACCAAAAATTATCTTTTAAAAGTTGTCCTCTAGGAGACACTGGAGGGGCCTACGTACATGCCATTGTGGTCCACAAGTGAAGTCAAGTCATCCCTCCTTTATGACTTTTGCGAATTGGCCTGATGCTTCGTTGTAGTTGCACCGCACCAGCCATTTGCTTTTGGGAAAAACTTTAGAAACTGAAGGGCCCACTTATTTGGGTTACATAATTTGGGTCTTTGCCTTGTTCGGATTTTTCTTTGAAAAAATACATATATAAGGAGGAAAAAGCCTGAATTAGAAATAACTATAATTCATAATGGCATTCCACTATTAGTGATCTCAAGTATGACCTTTACATGTGCGCAAGCTAGCCAACTCAAGCATTGGCTTCTCTAAAAATATGATCATTATAAGTAATAAGTACATATGTGATAAGAGCTCTCTAAAATATTGATAGGTAATTTTATAATTAGTTATAAGCATACATATTTTATTTTCTAAAAAAGTAAAAACTATTTTACTGATATTTATATTCTTACTTAGTTTATCATTAAATATTTATAAAGACATTTTATCAATTTCATTTCCTTGTGGAGATTGGGAAATGCATTGAAATACTAACAGAGAAGATAACATGGGTTAAAATTACAAAGGATGGGTTTTCTATAGGAGAATAAAAAATAAAAATGACTATGAAAATTACTCATAGTCCCATATTAACTAACTAATACACTCAACTCCTACGTCATATAATTTCTACTCTGATCTTTTTCATTATCTTTAGGAATTATTTTGAGATCCTAAGTAAAAGAATTTAATTATTAAAAAGTCTCAATAATAAATAAGGTATTATCATTTTTACTCTGAAATTTATCATTACATGCTCCTCATCAATTGTCATTAATACTTCTTACTAATTAAGTCTCTTTCTTAAGTCATTCTCTCAATTTAATATCAGATGAAACTATTATGGTCTCTTCCAAAAAGGGGAAAAAATTAGAAGGCATTTAATAATAAGGAGAGGAGGCCGTACAAGCCTTGTGGTCATTGGTCACAAGGTCAAGTCGTGTTGCGTTTGTGACTTTTTGAGAATTGCCAGGATACTTCGTTGAAGACTTGTAGTTGTCCAGCATCAGTCCTTTGCTTTTGATAAAAACTTGGAATATTTTCTATTTTTATCGAAGGTAAAAATTTAGAATATGTTTGAAGTATTCCTCTAAAATTAAATATAAGATATAGTTGATTATTTTAAAGAAATTAAAAACATATTTAGATTAACTTATTTTTTAAAAATAAGCACTTATTACGTAAATCGAGATAAAATTTTTCTCACATACTTACCTCGTATACGGCAAATCACGATTTATAAGCACTTATTGCCAAAAAGTAAGTTATCCCAAACGAACACTAAGAAAGTTAAATAAGTTACTTAATGATATTATATGTTGTGTATCCTTAGATTTTATATCAGTTTATTAGTCAAACTAATTAGTTTGAAGGAAAAAAATAAAAATACTCTAAATTAATTTAATTAACTTTATTAATCTTTCTAAAAAAACTCAACTTTATTTTATATTTAGAACAGGTGAGAGTAGTATTTAGAGAACAACTTCCAAAAAAAAAAGTGAAAAAGGTTATTTTTTAAGAATAGTTTTTGTGTGTTTGTTTCACTTTTAAAAGTATAGTTTCGGCTCAAATCATAATTTTAACAGTGAAGTTACATACTTATAAAAAACCTAAAATAGCTTTTAATCTTTGAAATCATGGTTTGGGATAGCCTACACAAATTCTCTTAAATTAAACCGTGATTTTATATTTTGTTTCAGTACTCGTAGGGCCTGTTTGGTATGTGGAAGATTTGAAGAGGGAAAAGAACTTTGAGAAGGGAAAGGAAGGAAAAGGAAGATTGTAAAGGGTGATGGAAGATGAGTTGAGGGAAGATAGGTTGTTTGGTAGGAAGAAAATTGAGGGTGGACCTTGAGGGAAAAAAAGAGAAATACCTATTTTACCCTAAACATAAGTTAATAATTATATGTTAATTAAATTTATATTTCAATTCATAAATTAAATAAAATGAATAAAATATTAATTATAATTTAAATAAATAAAAAAATTATTTATTATTAATGAAATTCAAATTTGTATGGTGGAAATTTTGAAAAGTTCGAATTTGTAAGACGAGAATTTTGAAAAGTTTGAATTTATTGATGAAGTTAGAACTTGCAAGGAAGGAATTTTGAAAAGTTCGAATTTGATAAGCAAATTTTGTTGAAAGGTTCGAATTTCACGCCTTTTAATTTAAATATTTTAGGGACATTTTTGTCTTTCGGATCTTCCTCCACTGAAGGAATTTAAGATCCCACCAATTTTGGTGGGATCTCATCTTTCCATAAATAAGGGAACATTGGTGGGCCCAAGGTGATCCCGGGAACTTGAGTTTCCGGAAAGATTGAGCTAAAATTGTGTAACAAACGAGAAAATTTGTACATTTTCCCTTCTCTTCCCACATCTTTCGCATACCAAACAGGCCATTATAGTCTTATTCCTCTTTCCGGGAAGCTCGCTTGTCGGTGGTGTTGCCGTGTTGCAATGATCTGCTTCATCATCGTACGCCTTGCACTCCTTTTGAAAAAGTTACTCCCCCAGCTCATGAATATTAGAATAATTTAGTATAATTGGCAGAAGAAGAAAAATTATTCAAACATACTACTTGAAATTTGTTTAATGATCTAGGCCTATCTTATTTTGAGTGTAATTTCATGTACAACTTACCTTTAATTATAATATTGAAGGCAAACTGCATTTGGATCTTATATATAGTATCAAACTAAGTCACTTATCTTATCTAACTCTTATAAATATTAAAGATAAGAACTAGTGATTTTTTTTTTTGAAGCAGCTTACCCTCCCATATCATACTCCCTCTTTTCCTAAAATTAAAATGATTTTCAATCTTATCCATATTAACTACACTAAACTCATCCATATATAATATAATTTTCTTCTTTTCCTCCTCTTATTTAACACGGACATGTATAAAAAAATATTTAATGCAGTGTTGAAACTATCAAAAGTGTCTTGTAAAAAAAGAGACAAAAAATTATGTTTTAAAAGTTATCATCTAGAAGACACCGAAGGCGCCTATGTATGTGCCATTGTAGTCTACAAGTGAAGTCAAGTCATCCCTCCTTTGTGACTTTTGCGAATTGGCGTGATGCTTCGTTGTAGTTTTACCGCACCAACCCTTTACTTTTGGGAAGAACTTAAGAAACTGAAGGGCCCTCTTATCTGTGTCACATAATTTGGGTCTTTGCTTGTTTACATTTTTGTTTTAAAAAATACATATATAAGGAGAAAAAAGCCTGAATTAGAGATAACTAGCAGAAATATAATCAACCCATGTCAATTAGGCTTAGGCCATTGCTTCGTCTGGGACGCACATAATAGCAACCTAGTCTATAGGATAATTCATAATGGCATTGTTGATCTCGAGTATGATCTTTACATGTAGGTGAGCCAGCCAACTCAAGCATTGGCTTCCCTAAAAACATGGTCGTAATAAATAATAAGTAGATATATTATATGATTCTTTTAAAATACTGATATGTAATATTATATATTAGTTATAAGCATATATATTTTGTCTTCTAAAAAAGTAAAAACATTTTTCTGATATTTATATTCTTAATTAGTTTATCATTAAATATTTGTAAAGACATTATGTAACTTTCATTACCTTGTAGAGATTGGAAAATGCATTAAAAACTGACAGAGGAGATAACATGGTTTAAAATTAAAAAGGATGGGTTTTCTATGGGCGGATGAAAAATAAAAATATGAGTATGAAAATGCATTTCATACTCTTATTTTTATTTTTAGGCATGTATTTTTAATGGAAAGCTTTTGATGAAAGTGGATTTTATTTTTTGAAACTCCTTACTTTCCTATATCATTTTACTTTGCTAGAATTTTCAAAAACAAATCTAAAAATTTCAATTACACCTTCATCATTGAAAGAAACATAATCCATGCATGAGAACATTTATTAAAATTCTGATGGGCAAGAAATACAAATCATTATTTACTTTTACGCAACCCTTTATATTTTAGACTGAAAGAATCTATTAAAAAGTACCTTATAATAAGAATAAGATAGCAGAATTGTAGTTTGTTGATTGATGTAGATTCTAAGAAATTAATTTAATTTTTCTATCATGTGCCTACAGTCCAACTACAAAGTGTAATGTCTTGTGTATTAAGCCATAAAAGTCACAGCAAATTAATAAAGATATATATATATATATATATATATATATATATATATATATATATATATATATATATATATATATATATATATATATATATATATATATATATATATATATATATAGATAGATGAAATATTACATTAATCTAACATAAGTTGGTGCTTTTTATATCTATTTTGTTGGTTCTTCAATTATCAAATATGTCATCAATAGGTCAAGTCATCCCTAACTTTAGGAGTTATTGTCACTTTGTTGTCTGTTGTTTTGTGTATTACCATGTGATTTGGCTTGTCCTATGCTCCCTACCACATGGCTTTTGGAGAAAAATGGATCAGAATATGGTTCACATCGATACAACAGGACTTAAAAAATAAAAATGCTCTCAGTAAGGAAAATCAGTAACAATTTTTTTTTTTTTAAAAAAAAAAATCGTTTCTCAACTTGAATAACGCACACAATAATCAATAGGACAACTATTTTAAAGTCACAACACGATTAACAATTCATGTTTTATAAAGTTGTAAGAAAGCCCTATGTGAAGAATGATTTTTTTTTTTTTACCTGAGAAGTTCAAATAATAATTAAATTTCTGACCAGATTACATACTCAACAGCTAATTAGTCGTACTTAGATTGAAGATATCTAAAAGTATTACTCCCTCCGGTCCTAAATATAGGACAAAGCTTGTAGTGTAAATTGCATTACAAACTTTATCCTATATTTAGGACCGGAGGTAGTAAAATGATAGCCTAATGCAAAAGAACGACGATATTGAAAGTTTAAATAATAATAATCACGGAAAGTGAACGCTAAAACGCCGAAAGAGAGTGTTACATCTAAATGAGGTTGAATCGTTTGCAATTATGAAACAGTGTAAGTGATTTGAGAATTGAAACTTGAGAAAATCTGCTACTAGAATATCCAATAATATCACTCTTTTAATGTGAGTTGTGTTAATGATGATCAGCGAGTGATGCTGTTTGAAACTCTTGTTAGTATTCCTCCGATCCCTAACAGATTCCAAAACGCCATTAGTGCCAACTGAACATCCAGAAATAGCTCCCAAAAACTTTTCTGACTTCCTACTCAAAACAATTACTAGGCATCATGCCTGGTTTTGAAAGGTTTTTCACTCCGGTTTGAAACCTTCAAGCTGAATGCTATTATATATCCAAAAGGATATCTGTAAATCCAGAGCTGTAGGCCTTTTTAAAAATGTGTGCTGTGTGAGCGTGTTTATCACCCCATATATACAAATATATTTATATATATATATATATATATATATATATCTATATAATATATTATATATAGGTGACTTCAAAAGTAGGAATAAAAGCTACGAATCAAGAAGTGTGCAGAAATGGGCTGATGACAAATTATGCGCCTCTAAAGTTTTGTTGTTATTGCTAGCGAGCGAATAAAGCACGCACTTATGCAAGAGATATGGACAAAGACACAAAGTTCTAATTATTTTGCGGGATTAATTTCTTTTTGGCAAAATATATGTATTCTAATTATCAGCCAAAGGAAAACATATTCAATGTATTTGTATGAGTCTGTTAAATCACTAAATTATCATTGTTTTGAAACAAAATATATCCCTTTAATTCTCTTCCAAGTTAAAATTGAAAGCATGTAAAGTTCTAGGCGGAATGGAACTTATCCCAAGCAAAACAATTGAGTTGGACGAATAAATAAAATAAAAAGAGAGAGGCAGAGTTGGAAGATACGAGATTTAACAGTGGGGAGAAAGACAAGATTGAAGAATAATTCTTATTGGGAGAATTTTAGAAAAAATATCATTTGAACTTTAAAATCTTAAATTAGTTATTTGACAAGAATTCGCGTTGTCAATCTCATTATTCTTTTTGTCAATTCCATTACGCTTATTGTCAACAGGATTTTGAAGTTCAAATGATATTTTTTTAGAATTTTCCCATTCTTACTTTGGTTAACAAGTGGCGATAATTAAATAAGGACAATTTTGTACATCAACGTAGGCCCCTTATATATATGATCAAAATTTATACTCTTTATGCCTTGTTTTCTATCAAGCTCATCTCCCCACTCATCTATAATTGACCATCACAAGATTTAAAATCTCATTAGCTGGTATTTTTTATTTTTTTAAGCAGGTCCACAAATTTCTTTACAAAACTAATAAATTTTATTTTTAAGCTTTATATATTTTTCTATGAATACAATATATTATTGTTCCAATCCCTTAAGTCTCACACGTCCCTGAATGTATATTCTTCCATTTCCACTTCTTTGTATTTTCATTCTTTCCCTGGCATGTGACATGATCCAAAACCTGAAATTAAAAAAGGTATACAAATGAAATTATGAAAAAGGAATTGAGGAAAAAAGAAAAATGTTAAAAATTTAGATCAAACTACGCTTCATGCTGGTAATCAATATAAATGGGTGATAGAAGATAAATAAACCAATTTTGGCTGGAAAAATTAATTTCCAACAATAAAATCTGACTTCTACCATTTGAATTCATGCTTTTCTTTCTCACTTTCAAATTTGATTTTTTCAATTTGAGATGGTACAATTATTGTCAATTGGTGCAACTCTTGTTCAACTATGTGCAACATATCTTTAACTATGTGATCCATGTATTAGAATATAATTTGAAAATTTTTGCACATAATTAGAATATACATGTCACACATAACTAGAGAAAAGTTACACACCTTGAGAATAAATCACAACAGGTCCTTATGATAAAAAAAAAATTTGCCGATTAGGGACTTTTCTCTAAAGGGAAACTTCTTTTATTTATGCTTTAACAAGTTTTAGTTCTGATCCATGTATTTTTAATGAGTTTTGGTTTTAGTACCTATATTTTTATGAAGTTTTGATTTTGCTCCATATACTTAACCTCATTAAACTCATTTAAGTTATTATATAACTATAGGGACTAATGTTTTGGAGTGAAAAAACTACAGGAATGAAAAACCATGATTTGAAATTGTATAAACCAAAATTAGAATATGATCGAACTGTAAAAACTCACAATAATATTAAACCCTTAAATAAATTACGTACTTGGGTCAGTAAAACAAAGGAAGTTGGCGTTTTGGAAGTCACAGTTTTGATCCGGACAGATTTTGTAGAACAAATGCATGGCAACTGAGTCCCGGGCCCATGTATTGTTGGTGTAACAAGGACCACCTAACTCCAGAATCCTACAATCCATGCTCGAACATATCTTCTTGATGATGTCTTTCAAAACACTCTCATATGTTTTTGGGCTTGCTACACACCATGTTCTCTGCAAAACATATGACAACGTCATTATAAGCTGATACATCAAGCTATAGTTTAACATTATTAACTTTTATGTTTTTTTTTTTTTGCACGCCCAGGGTATCTACTGCGAATAGCGGTGACTAATCCCCTCATAAATTTAGTATTGGCCAAAAGACTCTTTCCATACATACGGTTGGGATCAAACCCCTTATTAGATACTTAAGGAACCCAACTAAGTGCTAATTGTGTTAGGCCTTATGGTTAGTATTAACTTTTATGTTGGCAATGAGGACAAAGGAGGCATGCTGGGCCTTTGTTTTTGGTCTGAGGCAGATGCCTCTGGGCCCAATTGGCCCATAGTCCATTTCATTAATTCTTTGATATTATTAGCTTTCCATTAACTGGCATGCAAGTGTCTTCTATACCATCATTTTGGAATAAGGGATTGGTCACAGGAAAAACAAAGCATTATTAGAAATCAGAGATTAGAAATAAAAACCTTTCTGTTTGCCAAAAAAAAAATTGATGAGAATTTACTAAGTAGGGGTTGGATTAACTTATTTTAAATGATTTTGGACTATATAAGATAAATATCGTAAAGCATAAAAATACTTCTTCTAGCGCATGTCAGAACACCCACTGAATCTAATAACGTACCTAAGAGAGAGCATATAAGCAATAGAGATAGAACAATTCTGCACAATTGAGCATTAGGACTCATTGGTCACTTTCTGGTTTCTAAGCAATTTTGATCTGTAGTCTGAATTATGTAAATTTCACAATTGGGTTTTCTTTATAAATAAGGATGTAAATAGGTTACTAATAGGTCAATTAAATAGGGCATTTATTTATTTATGAATGAATGAATGAATCACAATTATGTACTGTATATATTTTTAATGCATTAAATGCTGTAATTATAATTATGATGGCTGTATACTATTAAATGCATTAACTGGGTTTTCTTCGGTAGTTGAAGCCAAGTCTGGGCTTACCATGTCTTCTATCATAATTTCTCTTATTTTTATTATAAGGCACCAACTAAAATGTATTATTAATCCTTTTTATTAGGCACTTGCAAGCTTCCAAGAAGTATTTAGAGCCCGTTTGGTTCAACCCCATTGCATGCCTGCAATGGTAATCATGATTGCATTATCAAGAGAAGAGTGTTTGGTTGCTCTTTAGTATGGTAATAGAGTTTACCATGGTAATGATGATTACCAAAAAATTGGTAATCCTCATTCATACCTCCCCCCTATGAATCTTCATTACCATCCCATTGCATGGTTTAAAAAGTCCAATTTACCCTTTAGTTACCCTTGTCTTTATGTCACTTATCTCATTTTACTTGCCGCATCACACCACAACCTCCTCCTCCTCCACCGCCATCACCTCCACCCGCCGCCGCCGCCTCCTCCTCCACCCCAGTTGCCGCCCACCACCACCTTCTCCTCTGCCGCCGCCACCCGCCCATAGCCACTACCACCACCTCCTTCTCCACCACCGCCGCACGCCGCTGCCGCCGCCACCTCCGCAGTCGCTGCCCTCGCCACTGGCTCATCGCCACTACCTCCTCCTCCAACCCCGCCGCCCATCGCCACCACCACCACCTCCTCCTCTCGACTGGCCCACCTCCCACTGCCACCACCTCCTCCTCCACCCCCGCCGCCCACCTCCACCGCCACCACCTCCCCCTCGGTCGCCACCCCCGGCCCCACCACCGGCCCACAGCCTACCGCCGCCACCACCACCACCTCCCCCGCCACCCCCATCATTGTCCCCGCCACTACCTCCTCCTCCTCCATCCCCGCCGTTGCCGGCTTTTAACTATTTTTTCTATAAAGATTATATTAAGGGGTAAAATAGACTTTGTGTAATATATTAATTTTAAATAATTGTTAAAATATTAACTCATTGCACGTTACTTAAAAGTCAAACCAAACACTACCCCTGTAATTAATATTGCATTGCATTACCATTGCATCGCAGGGTGTAATGGGATCGAACCAAACGGGCCCTTAATTTATTTTTCCATATCTGTCCATATTTAATAAGAGTAGTGGGAGAGAATAATAATTAATATGATATACTCCTTCTGGTCTATAATATAGGGCACCTTAACTAATTCACGGGAAAAAAGAAATGACAGTTAAGTCATTTAATATGTCCTAAGATGTAATTTTTTCCACTTTTATTCTTATGAAGAAATATGTTAAAAAATGGAATTTGCATGGGAAATGAGAGAGAAATCTATTTCATAAAATCAGTTGCATAGGAAATGATAGTTGTGAGGAGAGAGAGAAGAGCCATCATTTATCATTATAATTGCATTGGAATTTTTATTTTATAGAGAGGGGATATAATTAGTGGGCAAAGTTGGAAAGTGAGCATTAATCACATGGGTAAAACAAAAAAAATGCATTAATTAAATTGCAGGTGCCCTATATTATGGATCATTCATTTCTTCTACAGGTGCCCTATATTGTGAACCGGAGGGAGTATGATTTTAGTGTATTTGATAAGGATAATATTGAAAATCACTTGAATTTTAAGACATCTTTAATGCTTTTAACAATTTTTATTGGATTGTGAGAATTGATAATTGATGCCTTATAATAAGAACAAGAGGGAGTATCCTATTTGGTTTTTATTATAAAGCACTTTTAACTAATTCACACGAATCAAATAATGATTGTTAACTTATTAAATATGCTTTGAATTAATAAATTTTCTCATCTTTACCCCCAAAGAGTTGCATTTAAACATTAATTATAACAAAAAATTGATAAATAAACATTAATAACTCTTGAAATCCAAATACTCTTTCCAGTCCACAATATAGGGCATTTGCAGTTTAATTAATACATTTTTTTTTTCTATTTTACCCCTATGATTAATGCTCACTTTCTAACTTTGCCCACTAATTATATCTCCCCTCTCTAAAATAAAAATTCCAATGCAATTATAATGATAAGCGGTAGCTCTTCTCTCTCCTCACAACCATCATTTCCCATACAAATGCTTTTATGAAATGACTTTCTCTCTCATTTCCCATACAAATATCATTTTTTAAACACATTTCTCAACAAGGGTAAAAATGAAAAAAAAAAATACATTTTATGACATATTATATGACTTAACTGTCATTTCTTGTTTCCCGTAAATTAGTTAAGGTGCTTTATATTATGGACCGGAAGGAGTAACTTATATATAATGATGAATAAATCACAATTATGCACCCTGTCTATCCCCACCTCAATACTTATTATAAGAGCTCAATAACCAAATTACGTAGTTTAAGAAAGTTGTTAAAAATAGTTAAAAATAATAAGTGTGTCTAAAATAGATTTTCTTTTTCAAATATGCCCTTATTTATAAGGGAGCAAGTAAGTGAGAAAGGTAGAGTCAATATAAATATCACAAACCTTTTAATTAATACAATTTATATAATTAATAAAGGTAAAAATGAAAAAAAAAACTATTAAACGTTCATACAATTTTTACAAGGCTCTTATAAAAAAGATCAATACAATTTAAATTTGGGACAATTACAATGAAATCCCACACAAGAGAAAAAATGAAAAAATGGTCCCTGAAGTTGTTAATGACAAGTCGAGGAGCGTCCATTAACAAGTCGAGGAGCTTACACCGATAACTTCAAGAACTATTTCTTCATTTTTTCTCTTGCATGAGATTTCATTGTAATTACCCTTTTAAATTTTGACCTCTTATGAAAAAGATCGCATGGATATAGTGTTTGATCATAAGTACAAGTCACTTTGCAAAAAGTCAATAATATTAAATTCTTCCTTTCCACAAATGTCCTTATCAATTGTGTGGCAGAGAGAGATTATCTAAGAAAGAAAATAAAGGTGCTCCCTCTAATCTTTATTACTAGATAATTTACTGAATTTAATGCATTAACCTTGCATAGTTGCGATAGATTCATTTATAAATAAAATGCCCAATTTATGAAGGGATAAGTAAAGAAGAGAAATTGAGTAAATATAAGTATTACTAACCTTCTAATTAATGCAATACATATAATTAATGAAAGGTAAAAATAGGAAAAAAAACTCATTAAATATTTAAAAAACTCTTATTAAACTCTTATAAAAAACATCAAGGCAATTCAAATTTTTTCCTCTTATAAAAAAGACCGAAGGAAATATTTTCATTAATCCTTTTTTTAATGCACTTGTTAATTTCTCATAAGTATTAAATATTTTTTTCAATATTTTCTCATATTTAATAAGGTTAACAAGAGATAGTAATAATTACCCTATCTCTTCTTAATTATAAACTTCAAATAACCAATTTTTGTTTATCAAGAAATTAATTAAAATTAGTTAAGAGCAATAAATATATATTTTTTCAACTATTCCATTATTTGTAAAGAGGCTGGACAAGTGTTAGATAATAAATGCAACAAATATAATTAAGGGGTAAAGTTAAAAAAGCACAATAAATACTTTGACAAATTTAAAATGAAGGTTATATTTTGGGACACACTCATTCACAAATTTAAAGATTATATTTTCAGACTCAGAGTAATATAATATTATTAGAGTTTAATGTAGTTAATAAAACTTATAATGAAAATCACTTAAATTATATCAGAAATCTAATACTTTTAACTATTTTTATTGATTATTAAATCATATTTATAAGACACTTTCCACATATTCACACATACTCTACCTTAAAACTTTAAACTTCATTCACTCTACCTTAAAATTTAACTTTCTAATTTTTCCTCTATTTAACTACACAATCTCCAAGAAAATAGTTATCCCCACAAAAATAAATAAAATTAGTTACAGAATTTTCCCTTTTAGGATAAGCGTCAAATGTTTTTTTTTTTTTCTTTATCCAAGTGCAATGCATATATCTTGTCGTTTCCTTGTGTCCCGAAAATTTGCGGCTCATTATTCTCGGACATTTTATTTTATTTAGGCGGTCCACTAGCGTTGGAAGATAGGTAAACATGTTTTCGATCTTAAATCTTGCCCATTATTCATGCACATTTGCTTTTGTCTAGGTGGTCCATGTTTGGATGATAGCCAAACACTGTCTCAAACTTGAAATTTTTTTAAAACAGGGGCTAAGAAAAATACAAGTTACACATAATTCAAAGGTGGGGATAAAATTTGGAACAAAAAAAAAAAAAAAAAAGAGGTGGGGATAAAATAACTAGAGTTTATACTATAATTTTTGATTGAATTTTTTATTTTGGTCTATATAGTTTCAAATCATTAATTTTAGTCCCATAGTTTCACAAAAATTTGGTTAATAATTTATTAGCAAGTGATCAAGCACAACAAAAATTAATTATCACAAATGATGAGATACTGCGCTGCATCATTAATTGAAAAAATGCCAAGAAATATAAGCCAAGGAAACGATTAGACAAAGCTTCCTAGAGAGATCAATCTTAACTGTAAAGCCAAAAAACAGAACACTTTTCTTACTGTTTGGAAATTTCTACTTTTTTCCCTCAATATAGCACCTGTGCACAAGCGCAACCATATATATGTATGTTTGAAATAGGAAATTCCTACTAACGAATCAAGAGCGAGACACAACCCGAGCGTCTTAAACACCTGTCCTTTTCAGTGTGATAGTGTGGAGAGTACCCTTCATATGTTGAGAGATTGTGAGAAAGCACAGAGAGTGTGGTCAGCCTTAACTAACCCTCTATATTATAGTATATTTTTTTCTGACAATTTGCAGGATTGGCTCAATTTGAATCTACAACACTCGCCAGTAAACAACAAGATGGCGAGATGGCCATGGCATAAAGTCTTCAGTTACACATGCTGGCTCCTTTGGAAGAACTGATGCAGTCAAGCCTTTGAAGGGTATTCCTACGACCCAAAAGGGATAGTTCACAGATGTATATACCATCTCTCGGAAGGTGTGGAGAATGGCAGGTTTCGACATCAGATATTCCAGGTTCCAGATCGAGGTCTTCTTCATTGGCAACCACCGGACCCTGGATTTCATCGCCTAGATGTTGACGGCTCGGTGAGTAGGGAAGGCCAGGCTGCTTGCGGTGGTGCTATCCGAGATCACAAAGGTAACTGGATACGTGGATTTCAACAGAAGTTAGGTCATACCTTCCCAACTGCTGCTGAAATTCATGCAATCCGTCGAGGCCTTTTACTATGCAAGAAGCTGGGACTGAAGAAAATCAAGTTGTTCACAGATTCTCTACAGGCAGTACACCTATTATCCACCCATTGTGATCCTGATCATCCTTTGTATGACGTTATTTCAAATACTAGATCCCTTGTTTACAGTGACTGGGAGTTGGAAATTTCCCACACTCATAGGGAAAGTATTCGTTGTGCAGACTACCTGGCGGGAACAGCGCGTAGTATTCCTCAAGACTACGTCGAATTAGGGCTCCCCCCATTGGAATGTTTTCACCTTTTTGCTTTGGATTGTGGTTCAGTACCACAAAACCATTCTGTAGGGTCTACCCTATAGATTCTGTCATTTTCAAGCTTTGCTTGCCATTGTATCAAAAAAAAAAAAAAGACTTTTTTAAAATCAAATTTTTACAAACTTACGGTTGGGTAAAAAACATATAGAAGTTACTGTAGCAAAGTACCATTCATCCATATGTTACTGTAGCACGCCGTTTATTGTAACAATATGTGTAAATCACTGTTCATACGTGTTTTTTGTGCCTATAAATAAAGGCCTTGGGTTAAGTATTTTGTACAGACAAGTGAATAGGAAATTCTTTCTATTTTCTCTTTAGAAATTCTTTCTTTTTTTACCTCTTGCTCTCCCTTATATATAATCGATATTTTATAATAAGAGAGAGTAGGAGGTAAAGAAGAGAGAAACTCAAGAGAGAAATTTTCATTCACTTGTCTGTACAAAATGTTTAGCCTAACACCTCTATTTATAAACACAAAAAACACGTATGAACAATGATTTACGCATATTGCTATAGTAAACCGCGCACTACAGTAATGTACGTATGAACAGTGCCTCATATAAAATAGTGATGTCCGATTTTAGAGATCAAGTTGACTGGAAGAGTAAGTTGGTCTGGATATGAGTCAATAGACGTCCACATAATTAATATTCATAACACAATCGTGTAATTAATCCAAGAAGCCAAACAACCTAATTTTCACGGCCACTCATTGCTTTAACACTTTTGTTCATTAAAAGATTAAAAATATCGCACACCCCTCTTTTATCTGAAATATGGAAAGATCACCTAACCAATAAGAAAAACAAGTTTTCCTTCAAACGTCTGTAACACAAAATAAAGAGAAGTGACACACCAAACAAAACAGATAATAAAGAATCAACAACCATACCACTATCACAATCCCCATAATTATTGTTGGTTGTAAATTTATGAATATCACAAAGTAAAGTACACATAGAGCTTTCATTCTTAATTAAACATGCATGAGCTTTATTCCAAGGCAAATCATTTGCCATTTATTTATATGGCAATACATACATAGTACAACACCTAACTAGAGTAGGTGAAGTATATATTTCTTGGCTTTATTACACGACAAATGGTGCGCCATTTATTTATATATAATACATGCATAATATATACAACACATTACTGGGGTTCTTCATACAACTACTATAGCTAGAGGGTGTGCTTCATATAGAAGCACCAAGCTCCAATACAAGCGTTTCCTTGTCTCTTTTGGTTGGATATGTATAGAAACAATTTTTGTCACATGGTCACTGAATAGCACCCGCATTTCTTTTGATGTAACGTAAATATCTCCATCAATATTTGACAATAAAATAACTCTAACCATTTCCCGATTGAACATATCCCACAATTAATATGGTATGATTAGTTTTTCATTAATTAATTAATTTTTTTTAATGGCTGGGCAATCTTCCCCATCAAATATTCTCTTTTGAAGTTAAGATAACATCTATGATGACTTTTCAAATGTGTCTTGTTGCTATGGACAAACTGGTGAGGTAATAAAAATTGTACTCACACTATTGGAACATGAAATACAAACTTACAGATAGAAAGACACTAACAAATTACTTGCAAACAAAAAAACAGAGAAAACTTTTGAATATAAGTTTGTGATATCAATAATCATAGTCACCGATAATAGAAAATTAGTTTTCTTCCTATATCCAATCCAAAATAAGATAAAAATAAATCCAAACATTTAACTTCCTAATTAGAAGACACAACATGCAGAATTGCAAAGCACAATTGTCAGTAGTATAAGGATAACTCAGCTCTAAGGCAAATCATCATTCTTGATGACATTCAAATGCAATAAATACCTTCTTTATAGCCTTTGTTACTTAATGCAAGACACGAGGAGTTGCTCATAAAGAACCATAAACATTGTGAGACTAGTTGATTTATTCCTTCCATAAATCGAATAGCAGAGAATGCCCAACGGTCACTTAAAAAAATAAATTTGATTTGCTATTATGCATATGTTAAATGCTACCATTAGGATGTATGAGTGTGTGTTTATAGATGTATATATATATATATATAGAAAACAACACTAACTTAACGCATGTGACATGCATAATCGTAAAACTAGTCTATGTTTATAGGAAGTTGTTGAAAATTCTTTGTAATTGGAATTATTGAAGTAATTAAGAAATAGTCTCAAGATGTCTTCTAACTCTTTGAACAACAATTCATATCTTACCATAAGAATAACGATGACTGCAAAGGAAGGTGGTTTGGTCACGCATTTCAATATGTCATCAACAATGATGGTATTGCTTTAGAGCTAGACTATCCACACACGCACAGCTAACAATGGTGCTTGGAATTTCACACTTGTTAATGTTTATACTTGTGTCAACTAATTGGACAGTTTAAACATATGTATTTATTTTCATTTTTTATTTTACTTCGATGAAGGAATTAGTGCTCCTATTGATATTTATAAGTATTGATATGGCGCAAATTATTGATTTGGCGCCCTTATATCAACAAGTTCTCTCTGTTGTTTGGTTTTCAAGCAATTTGTTAATGTTCCCTATTTGCAAGCTCAGATTCCAAGTTTTACAATAATGTAAGTCATATTTTAATTACTTTGTCATCCAATAAGAAACATTTTTAAAATAATTAATAATTGTTTTCTAAACTTTAACAAAGAATTTTTAAGGGGGCAATTATTCAGCCATCGGATCATGTTTACACGATGATGATGTATTAATCGTAGGATATGGTGTTGGCCAAGATTATTAGATTGTCAAGAAGTCATAAGGACCCAACTTGGGACAAGATGGTTACATCTCTCTTCTATTTGAAGTACACCTTGACTGATAAAGAATAAAGCCAAGCAATATACAGTTATCTATAGACATTGTAAGCCTTGCCGGCTATATATGTATTTGGGATAAATAAATGGAATATTGCCTTTGACATAATTAAAGATTGTGTCTTAATTATGAATGAAAGCTCTAGATGCACTCTAATACTTTCAAATCGTTAAAACGAATTTAGGCTTAATTGCTGTGATGAGGAAATGTAGAGGGTAGTAAATAATGACAATGAAAATCTGAGTGTCGTTGGTATAAAAGGGTAATATAGTTTTAAGCACTGAAATTGCGACCCAGATAAATCTTAACTAGCCCTGCACAAAAACGAGTTTGAGATAAAGTTGAATTAAAGAGATAAAACTATACAGACCAAATAAAGTAATAACTTGGCATATGGCATATGATGTTAAATAATCTTGTGAGGCAAAAAATAAGTATACTTATTTTTTTTCCTAGTATTTAATATGAAATCAACTTCCTCTCTTCTCCTTATGAATCACTAATAGACGTTTTCTTCAAGCATAAATAATTTCCTACAAGCATCATTTGAATCATTAACAGACATTTCCTTTGAATTAATTCATGATTTCTCAAACAATTTATCAAGAGACATAAGCAATCATGAAACCTAATGCATTATATTGGTTACCACATGCATAGTATTATTTTATAAGACCACTTGATTAACACTCCTTTACTTTAGGATTCTTGTCAACATAAAAGTCTTAAATCAAGGGAACTAAAAGGAATAAAAGAAATCATGGGTATGGAAAAAATATAGAATCTTACCTCTCTGCTCCAGATAAAGATGCGGATTAGTGCAAGTGTTTGAGTTAAGTTAGGGTTCTGAACAGCAAAAGCTTGGTAGAAGTAATTACCTATCAATGTAATAGTTTCTTTTCAGTCTTAAATACTTTATTTACTAAGAAGAACCTCCAACCTTGCTTCTTTCTTTAAATAACCGGCTGCAAAGAAAATGGAAAAAGTATTTCAAAGGATTTTGGGCTCACTACACACACTTAGCTGACGCGTCAAAGAGGGAAGAAGAAGAGAAAAAAAATGAAGCTTGATCTCACACACACCTCGGCGATGGAAGAACTGCGACGAGGTGAAAAGCAGCGGTGGCTCCGAGCTAAGCGGAGAAATCTCCCACTGTTCCTACCGTGGATGACGCAGGCTGAGGAGGGAAAGACCGAAGGCACACACCGGCGGCGGTGGTAAAGAGGACGGAGGACGATGGGAGGAGCAAATGAAGTGAGGCTTTACTCGCCTGAAATCGATGGGAAAGTTGGATGTGGTTGGAGAGGTTATTTTAATCTTTGGGAAAATTTCACGGTACCCCTTATGTAACAAATTATTCTCAAGAAGCCCTAAAAACTTTTTAAAATTTCAGTGCACCCCTAAGGTTAAATTGAAATTAAGTTTTTTAGTTGAAAAGCCATTTATGCCCTTATTTTGTGCATTAAATTCTCACATGTGTCTTATAAATACACATATTTAACTTGTAAATTGTCATATATTTTATAAACAAGCATATTTGACTAGTCAATTCACACACGTGTCATATAAATACACATATTTAACTTGAAAATTTCCACATCTCATGTAAATATCATGTATTCTTATAAATATGCTTATTGTCTTATATATGGTCGAAATGGTATTATAATTTCACTTATTTATCTTGTGAATAAGCATATTTAACCTATAAATTCTCCATATACCTTGTAAATAATCATATTTAATTTATAAAGTAAAGGTGGAATGAAATTTTAGAAAGTTTTATGAGCATTTTGAGAATAATTTGCTCCACTGGGGTGCAGCGAGGTTTTCCCATAACCTATATCCTCAAAGTATGTGATATGTCGTTTTCTCTTGGCAGCAAAAGTGGGTGTCCCGGTCTGTGCGGGTGGGAGGGAAAAGCTACGGTACACAGTGAAAAAGTCAGGTTAGAGTTGCTTTTGATGGAGTAGGGGTGTTTGCATTCACGATAGAGCAAATGGGCTTTTATGAAAAAAGCTGCCATGGTTGAGAAGCAGCAATTTGTTGCTTTTCCATTTATAACGTGGAGAGCGAACATTTAGGTTAACCAAATGATATTAATTTTCGGCCAATCCTTCTCTCCCTAGACCCTTTTTTTTTCAGCCAATCCTTCTCTCCCTTCAGTTATGGCCGACATCTTCTTCTGCTTAGTTTCCCCAATCCGTCCATCTTGTCGTAGTCCGACGGTCGTGTTGTCGTCCATGAGTCATGCTTCTCTGATCTCTCCTTCCTTAGTTTTGGCATGCCAGATCTGTTATGATATCTAGTCGCCGAATCTCTTCCCATTGCCGGATCTCCTCTGATGCCAAATCTCCTCTGCTTCATGGATCCACTCGCCTTTGTTTGCTTGATTGGCCTCCAACCATATTCCTTTTTCTATTTTTTATTTGTTGTTGTTGCATCTGACAAAGAAAATCTTGTTGTGTTTGTATATCTCTTGGTAACGGCGGTTTGTTACTTTGGAGATAAAAAAGTTCAGATTTCTCAACTTGTTTGAGTAACAATAGGGAAAAGTTGATGAAAATCAACAATATTAAATTATGAATAAAATTCAGATTTAATAATTTATTTGAGAAAAAATAGAAATAATAAGAAGAACACAATAAGATATGTGGTTAACGGGGTCAAACAGTGTTATAATATTGAATTATTATAACCCTAATTCATATATGGCGATTTTTTTTAGAAATAATAGGAAACCACAAATGACATTTAATTAGGCTAGCAAGATTAAACCGTGTTATAACTTTGAATTATAACAACTCCTTGATTTAGGGAGATAAAACAAAATTCAAATTTGCAATTTGTTTGAGAAATAATGAGGAAAACATGAAAAAAAAATCTATTGACAATATTAAATTATTAAAAAAATTCAGATTTGGTGAGTTGTTAAGAAACAATAGGAAAAACACAAATCACATTAATCAAGATGTGTGGCTATTATTTAATAAAATTCATGCCCTTTTCAGTCATTTTCCATTTAAACTTATTTTTCAAATAACAATCCAAACAAGTTTAAATTTGAAAAAGCTATTTATGCCACTGTCAATCCAAACACAAATTATATTTACAATATAACTTTTATCCTATCTTAAGTTTGTAAAAGTCAGATTAAAAAATAAGCATTTCTACCACCGCTAATCAAATGGGCCTGGAATGTGCACTTAATTTGTTTTTGGATGTTGTTGTTGTTGGATAATAGTATTCTTAATTATCGCTTAATAATAGATCCCCTTAATTAAACGATGAAAGCAGCAATTGAACTTATATAACATAACGACAGGTATTGGCACTTCCCCGATCCTATATAGGAGTACAAACTTTTCATGATAAATGCTTTACCATTTACCACTCTTGCGCATGACCACAAGATATTAATATATTTTTGTCTAAATTATTACTATTGATTCTATATAGTAAGAAGATTTTTACCCAGAGGTAATTCTGACGCGAACAAGGATGTTATTTTAGATATACCAACATTCATTTGTTATAGGGTGAAAGTTCAATTTTACTCAGAAAAATTTTACTGTGGTATCTATAAATATCCTTTCCGGATTAATATTGTCATGGGAGCGCTAAAAAATAAGTGAAGTTACTCTAACCGATAAAAACTAATATTGATGCAAGTAAGTTCTAATATTTCGGTTAAAAAAGTGTTAATTTTTTATGGACAAAAAAAAGTGTTAATTTAATACGATCACTTTATTAACTTTAATGGTGAAATTAAATAACCACCTTACTGACAACAATGTTATTAAATGCGTAATAAAAAAATACTAATGTAAGCACCACTTTATTAACTTTTATAGACTAACAGGTTTAACTATGTAAAGCCTCGTCATATCCTTTGAACCTCAAGTTCAAATCTCAAAGGAGATATTTGTATTGAAAACACTAGTACAGAAAATGGTTTTTAGACCGAAACATTTAGACCGGTTACATCAGATAAGGTCTTAAAAATATGACCGGTGGCATTTTTGTAATTATGATGAAATCTTAAGACCGGTTATAGTAAAAACCGGTCTTAAAAATAATTTTAAGACCGGTTACAAAACAACCGGTCTTAAAATATATACAATAAAAAAAATAAAAATATGTAATATATTTTCTAGACTGATTTTAAAAATAACCGGTTTAGAAAATATTATCTGAATTAAAGACAATCATAAAAATAAAATGTTTATTATTTTTAAAATCGGTTGTAGATAAGAACTGGTCTTAAAAATTCAAAATTTTAGACCGGTTATTAATTAATAACCAGTCTTAAAAAGTTTCAATTTTTAAGACCGGTTATTAATTAATAACCGGTCTTAAATATATATTTTAAGACCGGTTTTAAAATAGAACCGGTCTTAAATAATACTTTTAAGACCGGTTTTAAGTGACAACCGGTCTTAAAACTTACCTGGATTTCAAAATCCGCCTAAATTTAGCTCTGAAATTTTATTTCAAGACTCAAGCACATCAGCGAAACTCCTGCGTCTGTTCGCGGCAGCTCCTCCTTTCCCCTTCTCTTCTCCTTCCTTAACTTCACCGCCGTCAATGGAGATTTACTGTTGAATTCATTGTCGGAAGGCTATCGTCGTTTGTCCCCTTCGATTGGTTTCGTTCTCAACCTCGTTTTTATTGTCAGGTTTGTGTTTCCATTTCGTTTTTGGGTTTTTTATTGAAATTGTGAGATTACTTATCCTCCATTTTCTTTGTTCAATTCCTACAGCAAGTGGCCAAGGACTGTTCAAATCCAGAGGAATAAGAGGATCCTCAAGCAAAGGTTTAAGGTATGGTTGAATTATTTTGAAATTGTGGATGTGGGTTTATTTTGGTGGTTTTCCATTTGCATTACAGACTATAGTTTAAGCTTGTTACTTCTAGTGGACCTAGGTTAATTATTCCATTTGAAAGTGATGATTTTGAGAGTCGTAGTGATGATTTTGATCCTAGTACATTGAAGACTATAGTTTAAGCTTGTTGCTTCTAGTGGTGTAGCTTCTGTTATATTGTTTTGTTTGGTTTAAGCTTGTTGCATCTGTTATATTGATTTTGTAGCTTTTGGTTTCCTTCTTTTGATTCGGCCCTGCAATTTGAATTTAAAATCTTTACCTTGTGCATCTCAATTATTTGTTCATGTTTGCATAACTTGGAAATTGCTTTTGAACGATGCCTTTGTAGATAGTGCCGTGTTATAACAATAAGCACCGTGTAGCAAAATTGCCTTAAATAGTGTTCTTAAAGTGTTGTTAGACAATGAGTCGTCCTAGTGAGGGTACTCCCGATCCAACTAATCGAAATTAAAGCGAGCCTAGCAATGCTCCGAGTAAGGAACACAATGAGCCACGTAACCGGCCTAGACGAAGGGGTAGGAGAGCCACCCGATTGAGAGACATTCCTCTCAATCGGAATACCGGGGGAAAGATTCCGATTGAGTTTGATAGATATTGGAAACCAATCGGGGCTAATGCCCAACGGTATAGGAGTTTTGTCGGCCTTCTAGCATGCAACAAGCCTAGCATCTTGATAGAGCAGTGGAGAAATGTCGATAGAGGTGTGAAGCGACATATTTGGGAAACTATCCAGCTCACTTACGACATTCCTGAGAGTGAAGTCTTGTATGACAAGACAATGACGTATTATGATGAACGCTGGAGGAAGTTTAAGACAAATCTAGCCAACAATTACGTGTATATCGAGGTGGAAGAAGGTCAGCCTCTTCCTAATTCGTGCGATCAGTATTCTTTTATTGACGAACAGATTTGGCAAGAATTTAGACGGCTACGGACTGCTCCAGAAGCATTGGTGAGTTGTTGACTTATTTTGCAATTGATTTGCTTATGAATTATAAATTGTCTTTATTGATTTACAATGACTTAATTTTGATTTCTTATTCGAAGGAAAAAAGGAAAAAGGCCCAAGAGAGTGGTAGAAAGAATGATTGTCCCCATACAATGTCTCGTGGGGGGTATGCGAAGGCCGAAAAAGACTTGTTGGCGGCCCAACGGAAGAGATTGGAAGAAGCAGCTCAATCCGATCCTTCTGTTCTTCTTTCTCCACCATCTCCGATACGTCGAGAAGAGAAGTGGTTGTTCGCTCGCCAAAAGAGGAGCGGATCTTATACGAGTGAACAATCTTGTGTAGTCGGTGAGAAAATTGTAAGTATTGTTGTTGACTTGTTGTTATTAATTATTTAGTAAACAAATTTCATTACTAACATTTGTCATCTGTCTTATAGGAGGAGCTTCAAAAAAAACAAGCCGAGGGATCGTTTAGGTCGGATAGGAGGAATGACATCCTAACCGTAGCTACAGGAAAACCTGAGCATCCCGGCCGTGTCAGAGGGGGATTGGAGGAGGGGTAGGCATAAGGGATTATTTTGGAGCACCCTCACGCCGTTCCTCAAGTGGTATGGTGACTAGGGAGGAGATGGAGTGTATATTGGTTACTGTGAGGGCGGAAGCTAGGGCCGAGGCAAAAGCATCATTTGATGCACGATTTGAAGAAAGGTTCAGCAAGATGAAGGAGGAATGGATGATCATGACGAGCACATAAGACAAGCAAATACCAGTGCTCCCTAGGCTCATTCCCTAAACCCTAAACAGATCACTAAAGGGAGTTGCATTAGTCAGTCATCAGAGGGTCTTGGCGGCCAAATTGGTGAGCCTTGTGACTTGTTTGTGGAGGATCCGCTGAGACAATTGGTTGCACGGGGGAGCGTGCACAACTTGGGATCAACTGTCCACCACAAAGAAATAAAGGATGATCAAGTCAGAGTGGCAGTTGAAGAGGTGATCATTGCAGATGCACCTCTCCCTATCCCTATTGATGACTTCAAGGTTGTGGGCGATGTCATCAACTTTTTCATCTTGTGGCAAAAGAACCTTGTTTCTGATCTAGCTGAGGAATCCCCGCCGCCTCCGCCTCCACCTCTGCCTCCATTTCCGCTTCCCTCCACTCAAGATGTTTCACGGCCTCCATTGAATGTCATGCAGCAAGTGATTCTGATGGCATATGATACGTCCTTTGCAACAAAAAATTGGGCTACTGAGTCAGCTGTTGGCAAGTCAGGGGCGTACTGCTATCTTGAAAGGGATGATTTAATGTCCCTGGTAGCTTCTCTACAACAGCTTACGATTTCGATTGTCCAGCTCTTTTTGATGTAAGTATCTTCTCAAATTGGAAGTTAATATTTTACAAATTACGCCGTTAAACTTTGATTTAATGTCCCTGCTTGAATTATTGTAGGTTGATGCATCGCAGGTTGGTTGACTTTGGAAAAACGGATAAATTTGGACTCTTATGCCCAGTTCAACTCTACGACAAAGGGACCACTTCTTCTATCAGACACACATACTTATCGCACAGGCTTAGTGAAACCGCAATTGAGTGTTTCTTAGCTCCATATTTGCATGGGTAAGACAAATTTATATTTCATACTATACATAATATTTTATATTTGCTTAAAAGTTTTCCCTTTTTTCAGTGATCATTGGCAATTAGCTATTTTGTGCAAGAGGAGTTATTCTGTCATCCTCTTATGCTCCCTCCACCTCAGCAAGCCAACTAGTGAATTGAAGAAAAGCTTGAACTCGTAAGTTTTCTTACATTATTAATTACCTTTCGTGTGCAAAATTTATGGAATTTGTGTAAAATAAGTAACCTTTATGATTTTGATGATATAGGGCTATGCGGACATTCCAACACACTTGTGGTAGGCCTATGTGTGAGGTAAAAAACCCTATATGGATCTTGCCAAAGGTTAGTTACATATTGGTTTGTTTTAAGAATGTATTCAATAATAAGTCATGCTTTAATTTTATACTTGTTTTAACGATATCATATTATTTTTCAGACCCGTAGGCAACCACCGGGGTCCAACTTGTGTGGGATGTATATTCTGAGGCACATGTATAATATTATTACCCTAGGCACAACAAAACTTACTGAAGAGGTAAATGTATATATATATATTTCAAAAATTTTGTACTATTATTTTTTTTAAGTGAATTTAATGTTTTGCCTGGCTTTGGTGTTTTAGATGTTTGAACTTGCTGACCCTTTTCCAGAAGAAGATATTGAGCACATTCGTAAATGTTGTGTTGAATTCATTTATGAACTTTTACAACAGTGAGTTCTTGTAAAACTGAGGAATTGTTTTATGTATATTGATGAATTGACATGGTGGTTAATTGGGTGCAAATATTGTTGGTTGCATGATTTGACATGTTTGTTGGTTTTAAGATGATTTTTGTATATTTTGATGAATTCACTAGCTTGTTGGTTGCATGATATATATATGACATGGTTGAATTCATTTATGCCTACTGAACATTGTAAGTGGAACTGGTAAGTGGAAGGTTAAAGCAAAAGGAAATGGCAAGTGGAAAGTTAAAGCAAAAGGACATTGTAAGTGGAAGCAAACTGAACACCATATGACACTTAACAAGTATGACATTGCAGGTAGCAATTTAAGGATGCGTTCTGGTAAAAACCTAATCACACACATTTAAAAAAAAAAAAATATAACACTTTTAAGACCGGTTATTATTAACAACCGGTCTTAAAATTACTTTTAAGACCGGTTATTTTTATAACCGGTCTTAAAAGTAATTTTAAGACCGGTTTTATTTAGAACCAGTCTTAAAATTAAAATTTTTAAGACCGGTTATTTTTAACAACCGGTCTTAAAAATTTCTCTGAAACCCCTTCCCCCAGAGGTCTTTTAAGATCAGTGCTCATGACAACCGGTCTTAAAATTGTTACTTTTAGACCGGTTATTAATACAGCCGGTCTTAAAAGTTAGACTTTTAAGACCGGTTTCAAAACCGGTCTTGAAAATGACATACTTTTAAGAACGGCTGTATCAAGATCGGATCCAAAATCGGTCTAAAAAGTTGATTTTAACCGGTCTAAAAACCCTTTTTTGTACTAGTGAAAGGACAATCACAAACCCTAAATTGATACCGAATCAAAATATAAAAAAAAAAAACCTTTAATAGGTGAAATTAACTAACCATTTTACTAATAGTCGTGTCATTAAATAACTAACAAAATTTAGATAGATGTGGCACCTTTTTAACTCAGAAAAAAAAAATATGGAATGTTTTTTACTCACCAAAAAAGTAACAAATTTTTTCCTTAAAAAATGGAGCGCGCCCAAATGCTCCAAGCAAATAAATGAATAATTTTACTCGTACTATCTTTTTTTTAAAAAAAATCCGGCCAACGCAAAAACCTAACCAGGAAAAGTATTAAATGTATGTTTGGGTAAGACTCAAAATGTGATTTCAAAAATCATTTTTTATAAATCAAGATAAAACTTACCTGATATACTTATTTTATAAAAATTATTTTCCAAAAACTAATGCAAACCCGCGACTAAAACCGAAACATTAACGCCGTTCTATTTGGCGCTGGTTCGCGCGGCTCTGGGATCTGCTCGAGTTCCCTTCAGTTTCAGCTTCAACCATGGTAAGAAACAGCATGATAAACAAGAAGGATAAGAAAACGAAGAAGAAGAGAGATAAACAAAACGAAGATAGTCCCAAAAGAGAGCTCGAGGAAGTTGAGGTCCAGGCTAAACGAAGAAGTGTAAGAAGGATAAGAAATCGAAAAAAGCGCGCGGAGGAAACCGTAGCCGTCGAGACAAATGAGGCCGAAAACAGCGGAGAGGATGAGTCGGTGAGAGATGAGCATGTGGTGGTTACTGGAAAGAATATTGAGGATGAGAAGTATGCGCCCACAACGACATTTCCTCATCGGGGCTTCCAAAGGAAGTCTTGGAGTGCTGCAAAAGTTTTGAAAGACCATCCCCTATTCAGTCCCGAGCGTGGCCTTTCTTGTTGAATGGTCGTGATTTAATTGGCATTGCGGCTACTGGGTCAGGTATCAGTCTTAGCCTTTTGGTTTGGAAGATGAACGCGTGACTTAGTTTTGCTGCTGACTTTGATTTCTGCAATCAGGAAAACCATTAGCTTTTGGAATACCAGCAATGATGCATGTTTTGGGCAAGCGCGAGGGTAAAGCGTCGAAGAGTCGGAATCCTCTCTGCCTTGTGCTCTCTCCCACTAGGGAGTTGGCTCAACAAGTATGTATATGTTAATCTACAGGGTATTATTGGACCTTGGCACATCTAGGGAGGGTTCTTTCTACAAGTAGCCAAATACGAAGGCAGAGATAGTAGCTATTATAAGTAATAGTAATTTTTGTTTCAAGCCATTTCATCCTTGACACCCGAATTTGAGGGTCATTAAGAAGTGGGTTAGGTTTATTAATGATGGCTTAGGAGGCCATCCCAAGCCATTCCAGTCCCTTTTTGAAAGAATCTCCCAAACAATGCCTCGACCTATTTAACCAACCCACTCCACCCTAAAAAAACTCCCAAACACTAACTTAGAATGTTGCAATTAGATGGACCTACAGTTTATTTTCTCTTTTAAACTCCATACTCTGCAATTTTCCCTTAATCTTGCCATTCCACAAGGCCTATATTTTCCACGTCTGTGGATTTGATTGACTAAAAGTGTGGGAAAATATTTAGCTGACAGTTTCCTTGGACTGTTTACAGATTTCAGATGTTATGTGTGATGCTGGGACGTCTTGTGGTGTGGAATCTATTTGTTTGTATGGTGCAACCTCCAAAGGGCCGCAAATATCTTCGTTAAAGTCTGGCATTGTAAGCTGTTCAGATCTTCCCTTTTCTACGAATAGATTGCATGCTGATGCCACTTGTAGAGTTGTAGTCACACGGCCTTTTGCCTTCTCCATAAATTATGTTTCCATATATGGAATGGTGACCCTTTATGTGTTTTTGATTGACATGCTGATGTCGAACCAAATGCAAGGAATAGAAAGAAGGGGGGAGAGAAGGAAAAGGATAGATATAGAAGAAAAAAGGGGCCGGTGAGATGTAGAGAGAAATAGAAGGGGAGGAGAAAAAGGGTGAGGAGAGATGGATAATGAGCTTAGAGAATTTTATTAAAAGAATGCAATTGTTTTTTATTTTTGCATTTAGTAAGCAATCCATGGATATGAAATCTCCATAATTGTTGGTTGTTATGCAAAAATGATGGCATCTATGCTTTTAGGCATCTTGGAGGCCACCAGTCATTTTGGGATACCAAATTTTCAAACATAGGCCTCTTGGATACCAAGAGATATCTGAGATACTAAGTTGAAGAAGACAGGTTACAACATGGTTCTACATTGAACTTGTCATAGTCTGTTCTTGGAAACTTGCTCCCTCCTTTTTAACACTAATTCTTTTGTATTAATTATTGATTATTGATACCTCTTACAGGACATTGTCATTGGAACTCCTGGTCGTATAAAGGATCTGATTGAAATGGGTGTTCTTTCTTTGAAAGAGGTTTCATTTGTGGTATGTACTTCTGAAAAATGTTGGTGATCAGTTTATCAATTCTTAATGATTTTGTTGATAAATAAAAAATTTGTTCTATTATGTTTCATTTTCTTGAATCTTGAGGCACGTGTTGGAATTTGGATTTGTACTGTCTCATCTTTACAGTGAGAATTTATTTTTCCTAGGTGCTTGATGAAGCAGATCGAATGCTTGATACTGGGTCAGACTTGCTCTGGTATGAGATATTTTATCAATTACAGCTTCTTTTTCCACGCATAACCTACATTATAATTTCCTTTTCTGGTTCATCTCTTGTATTTTTCTTACATCTCTGGTTTTTATCCTGTATTGTGTTAAGCTTGTGTTCCGGAAAGTGTAACCATTTTATATTGGCTCCAACTTTTCTGCTCAAGCTTAACGAATCCAAAACCATATTACTCCCACCAGTCCTTAATATAAGATATGTTTACCTAATCTGATTAGATTTAGTAAATTGGTTAAGTTAGTTAATATGACATGTATTTTTCTAAAATACTCTAGTTATCTTCCTTGATACCCTCCTTTCCTCTCCTCCTTAGTTATGGTTGAGGGAGTATCAATAAGGATAAATTAGGAAATGAAAACTATGTCTTATGTTCAAGACCAAAATCAACTCCCCAAATATGTCGTATATTAAGGATCTGAGGAGTATTAATATTTTTATACCAAATTAAATCCATGAAGCCTTGGGTGACTACATTTTAAATCATTTATGCTATTTCTAATTCAAATGATTTTGATGAAAATTTTCTGAATTCTTTGGCTTTGATTCTCCATTGAATTTATTCATTTATTAATTTTTGGTTTTCTTTTACAATAATCTTACAATATTTTGACTTCTCTAACAAAAAGATTACGATCTGCTGCAGTTCGACAGATGGTTATGTTCAGTGCTACATGCTAGCAGTCCATAACTTAGCTCATGAGTTTATGGATCCTAACCCTGTGAAAGTATGAATCTTTATTTTCAATGGCCTTTTTATTACCTTCCTTTTTAATGGCCTTCAACCTTTCATTTTCATAGAACTTTGAGGTTAGTGAAACTTGTGACAGGTTGTTATAGGATCAGAGGACTTAGCTGCCAATCATGATGTTATGCAGATAGTTGAGGTGAAAATTACTTCAAATTGCTAACTTCCTAGGTTTTCTATGTGTCCATGTAGTATATAATTAATTATCTATATAAAACTTGTTTTACTCACATAGGTCTTGGATGATCGTTTACAAGATAAACGCCTGGTTGCTTTGCTAGAAAAGTACCATAAATCGCAGAGGTAATTTACTTCAACTAATTTTTTATGGTGAAAAAGGACGAATATTGCCATTTATTTCACTTATATTGAAGGTAATGAATTTCAAATGAGCAAGCAGGGAATTAATGAGATTACGAGCACCATAAACATACTTCTAACTGAGTTGGAATGGCGAAGACTGAAGCATTTTTGGATTTGGAATGCCAATAAATTCTTACAAAACTGAAGTGTAATAGAACTATGATCAGCTGAGAAAGCAATGTACACAGACAAATAGGAGTAATTAACATTTAACCTATCACAAACAGAAAATAACAAACAATACAATGCAGTATAATAATGCAGTGAAGTGCGGGACTTCAGGATTGGGTTATAACTTGGAGATAGAACCAAGATTTTTGTAAAGGCTTTGCTTCAAAGCAGGGACCTTCGATGTTTCCACCGAAAAGAAATTCTGAATATAAGATTACATCTTTAGCAACTGATTACAAGCCTTCCCAAATCTTTCATACAAGTCCACCAAGAACTAGCTTGTTAGGGAATAATTGGCTCGTGTAGGTCATGGGTTTAGAATCACTTGCTGTATGATTATAATACTGTAGCATGAAAGGATAATGTCACTTTTAAACATTATTAATATCAATTCCTTTCAATGTTGGCTCTGCCTTATGTTTCTTACAGTTTGTACCTTTTATCAGGAATTGAGTATTGGTTTTTGTCTTGTACAAATTGGAAGCCACATGAGTTGAAAAGACGCTTCATCAAGGGTGAACCTCTATCATTTCTTCCCCCTCCTTTTTTTCCACCAAAGAAAAGAAATTAAATTAAAAGTTAAGCTGTTGTGGATGGCAACTATAAAAGGTGCTCATATTCTGTTAAACAACATCTCAGGGGTTGGAAGGTTGTCTCCATACATGGGGACAAGGCACAATATGACCTTTTGACGATTCTGACGAAAATGTGATGGCTTTTTTTGTTTCATTTGGTAAATTCAATTATTTATTGTTGCAAAAGCAAAGAGGAAAACATGCATTGATCGAAAATAGCGAGTGAGATGATAGTTTTGTCTTGATGCCTAATATTCATAGCATTTATATATGTTTTTATTTTCAGTTCATATTTTTTTAAAAGAAAAAACTGAGGTTTTATTTATCTAATTCTTGAGTTTCATTTCGTCCCTTTGTGAAGGCGTTAAGCTATCACTGTGTAAGCCTCAAATTTTAACTATGTAGAATTCCTTTTTGTAAAACATGGTTGTGTTTACTTTGTAGCAACCCTGTAAAATTCACTGCATATCTATCAATTCAGATTTTGAGTGTGATTGGGCTCTAAATGGGTTTAAATTTAAGAGTATGCCCATGACCTGCCTACCAATTATAATTTTTCTTGGAAATTTAACGCCTAAGTAGCACTGTTATTTTCTAGAAATTCTTATATTTCATCACATTTTTCTTATACATTTGTTGGTTTTGAATTCAGATTGCGCATAAAATTTATACATATGAAGAAAAATGTGATGTGATGAAAATGCTTTGGCAGTTATCAAATAGCTAAATGTATGGAAGTTTTGATTAAATTGAAGAAATTAGAAAGCTTATAAACTCCTTCTCTTTATAGGAGGATGAAGACAAGAGGTTGAAGCTCACAAGGATCATTGGAAGTGGGAAAAAGAAGAACAAAATTCAAAAGGAAGATCAAAGAAATAACTTGAAGATACTCCCGATCATTGTTGTCTCGCTATAGCGCAATAAAAGCGAAAACACCTCAAAAATAACCCTTTCTGACCGCGTTCGCTGTTGTATCAATATAGCAAAGCAAAAAGTGAAGTTGTGAAACTGATGCTATGCGTTTGAAAAAGTGACGGATCTGGGGCCTTTTAATCTAAGAGGCCTTTTAATCTAAGGGTGTGTTCGGATTAGCTTTTGGAGAATAGCTTTTGAAGAAAAAGTGGAGAATAGCTTTTAGAGAATAGATTATGAGAAGAATAGCTTATGGGAAAAAAATGATTTTAATAAAATGAGAGTGTTTGGATGTTTTGATCAGAATAGCTTTTTTTTATTATGAAATTACTGAAAAAGACATTAACTTTTGTGATAATTACATATAAAAGATAAAATTATATTTTAAGTATTATTTAACATTAAATTGCATAATAAATACAAAAAATGAAATAAATTTGTTAAAAAATTTTAAAATTATAACATTTGTCAATTATGTAATATAAAAAATAGATGAAAATTTTTTAAAATTATATAGTATAAAAAAAAAAGATCAAACATATGTATATGTGCACGCGCACGCCTAGAGGTATATTATCCTAATCTGGAAAGGGAAAAGGAAAGTGCGAAGACGGGAAAAATGAAGAAAAGGGAAGACTTTGAACAAAGAAAAGAAAAGAAAAGGGAAGACAGGAAAGGGAGAGAGAAAAGGGAGAGAGAAGGGCTAATCCGGACAGCACCCAATAATTATTCCAACAGTCACAATTGAATGGCTCAAAATCGGGAAAAAATAGCTTCTGTCAGAAACCTTGGTTTCATCTCAAAACCTTGGTTTCCATTGAAAAACAGGATTATCACAAATTGAAGGGTGTTCGGATGTTTTTTGTCAAAACCTTGGTTTTGTTAAATAATCACTTTTCAACTTGTCATCCGATCACACACTAAGAGGGGGTACTATCTCTTTGCAGCAATTTTCCCTTAATGTTGCCATTCCACAAGACCTATATGTTCCACGTCTGTGGATTTGATTGACTAAAAGAGTGGGAAAAAATTTAGCTGACAGTTTCCTTTGACTGTTTACAGATTTCAGATGTTATGTGTGATGCTGGGACGTCTTGTGGTGTGGAATCTATTTGTTTGTATGGTGGAACCTCCAAAGGGCCACAAATATCTTCGTTAAAATCTGGCATTGTAAGCTGTTCAGATCTTCCCTTTTCTATGAATAGATTGCATGCTGATGCCACTCATAGAGTTGTAGTCACACGGCCTTTTGCCTTCTCCATAAATTATGTTTCCATATATGGCATGGTGACCCTTTATGTGTTTTTGATTGACATGCTGATGTCGAACCAAATGCAAGGAATAGAAAGAAGGGGGGAGAGAAGGAAAAGGATAGGGATATAGAAGAAAAAAGGGGCCGGTGAGATGTAGAGAGAAATAGAGGGGGGAGGAGAAAAAGGGTGAGGAGAGATGGATAATGAGCTTAGAGAATTTTATTAAAAGAATACAATTGTTTTTTATTTTTGCATTTAGTAAGCAATCCATGGATATGAAATCTCCGTAATTTGGGATACCAAATTTTCAAACATAGGCCTCTTGGATACCAAGAGATATCTGAGATACTAAGTTGAAGAAGACAGGGTACAACGTGGTTCTACATTGAACTTTTCATAGTCTGTTTTTGGAAGCATGTTCCCTCCTTTTTAACTCAAATTCTTTTTTATTAATTGTTGATTATTGATACCTCTTATGGACATTGTCATTGGAACTCCTGGTCGTATAAAGGATATGATTGAAATGGGTGTTCTTTCTTTGAAAGAGGTTTCATTTGTGGTATGTACTTCTGAAAAATGTTGGTGATCAGTTTATCAATTCTTAATGATTTTGTTGATAAATAAAAAATTTGTTCTATTGTGTCTCATTTTCTTGAATCTTGAGGCACGTGTTGGAATTTGGATTTGTACTGTCTCATCTTTATAGTGAGAATTTATTTTTCCTAGGTGCTTGATGAAGCAGACTGAATGCTTGATATGGGATTTGGACAAGCAGTTCGCTCCATACTGGGTCAGACTTGCTCTGGTATGAGATATTTTATCAATTACAGCTTCTTTTTCCAGCCATCACTTCCATTATAATTTCCTTTTCTGGTTCATCTCTTGTATTTTCCTGACATCTCTGGTTTTTATCCTGTATTGTGTTAAGCTTGTGTTCCAGAAAGTGTAACTATTTTATATTGGCTCCAACTTTTCTGCTCAAGCTTAATGAATCCAAAACTATATTACTTCCTCCAGTCCTTAATATAAGACATATTTACGTAATCTGATTACATTAAGTAAATTGGTTAAGTTAGTTAATAAGACATGTATTTTCTAAAACACTCTAGTCATCTTCCTTGATTCTCTTCTTTCCTCCTTTCCTTAGTTATGGTTGACGGAGCATCAATAAGGGTAAATTAAGAAAAAAAATTAACAAATATGAAAACTATGTCTTATGTTCAAGACCAAAATCAACTCCTCAAATATGTCTTATATTAAGGATATGAGGAGTATTAATATTTTTATACAAAATTAAATCCATGAAGCCTTGGGTGACTACATTTTAAATCATTTATACTATTTCTAATGATAATTTCAAATGATTTTGATGAAATTTCTCTGAATTCTTTGGCTTTGATTCTCCGGTGAATTTATTCATTTATTAATTTTTGGTTTTCTTTTACAATAATCTTACAATATTTTAACTTCTCTAACAAAAAGATTACGATCTGCTGCAGTTCGTCGATCAGATGGTTATGTTCAGTGCTACTTGGCCTCTAGCAGTCCATAAATTAGCTCAAGAGTTTATGGATCCTAACCCTGTGAAAGTATGTATCCTTACTTTCAATGGCCTTTCAGATATAGTTTATGAACTCAAACAACATTGCTATATATTTATCTTTTTGGTACTTTCCTTCAATTGATTATCCATTGTGTTATATGGACATTTATTTGATGTCATAATTTGATGGGCAGATTGCCACTGATGTGGCTGCACGAGGATTGGATATTCCTGATGTTGAAGTTGTCATCAACTACAGTTTTCCTTTAACTACAGAAGATTATGTTCATAGAATTGGTAGGACAGGACGAGCTGGGAAGAAAGGTGTTTACCATACGTTTTTCACACAGCAGAATATGGTAGTGTTTCTTCTTGATATTTGAATTTTCTTATTCTTCCCTTCATTTCAAATTTTCAGTAATATAATTTACATTTTTCCTTTTCTAAACTCAAGCTTTTGGTGGTAATATTTCAGGGACTTGCTGGGGAGCTAGTGAATGTTTAAGAGAAGCAAATCAAATTGTGCCTGATGCTCTCCTGAAGTTTGGCACGCAAGTAAAGGAAAAGGTGAATTTTCTTAGAAAAATTATAGTTAGTGATCAATAACTTTATATTGATGATGGCTGACGGTTTTTGAAACTTCAAATTCTTTTCAAGGATTATAAAAATAAGTTATGACTGATGTTTCTTGAAGTTACTCTTTAAAAATAAGTTAATTATCATTTTTTCCACTCATGTCTATGCGTTCTCATAATTCCCTTTTTTTTTTTTTTGGGTTGTTGTGTTGATTATAAATATACCATTCTCTGCTCTGTTCATGAGGAGTCCAAGCTGTACGGAGCTCACTTTAAGGAGATTTCTGCTGATGCCCCGAAGTCAAAGAAGATAACTTTTGACGATTCTGACGAAGATTAAATGTGATGGCTTTTTTTTGTTTGGTTTGGTAAATTCAGTTATTTATTGTTGCAAAAGCAAAGAAGAAAACATGTATTGATCCAAAATAGTGAGTGAGACGATAGTTTTGTCTTGTTGCCTAATATTCATAGCATTTATATATGTTTTTATTTTCAGTTCATATTGTTTTAAAAGAAAAAAGTGAGGTTTTATTTATCTAATTCTTCAGTTTCATTTCGTCCCTTTGTGAAGGCGTTAAGCTATCACTGTGTAAGCTTCAAATTTTAACTATGTAGAATTCCTTTTTGTAAAACATGGTTGTGTTGTTTTAAAGTAAAAATGCTGGTAATGCTATATATCATTTGTCAATGTAATTTTGTTCTGATGGGCATAGAAAAGGAATGGGAATAAATATAATTAAAATGCCAAAATGTCCTCACTTTTAAAGAGTTATGGAAATGTCACATAGGTAGGGCATACCAAATCCATGTCAATATGAGGAGGGGAAGAATACTAAGAGGAATATTTTCCAAAAATAGTAAATATTTTCATCATTTTTTAAAGTTTTCCTTCTTTGTATTTCTTCAACTCTATTTTCTCCTCACTTTTCTCTCTATCTAAACACAACCTAAATCCCTTATTCCAATATGATTTTAAAATCTAAATATTCATGTAAACCACATATGCATAAAAACTATCATAAAAATTATTAGTTCCGTGAGTAGCATCTGCACATATTCTCACATTCCAAGTTACAACATATTCATATTGATATGAGAAAATTGTAAGCACTTGTGTTCATGATAATGTAATTAATTCTGGGTACAAATACTTTAGTTGTCATGCTTTAGATTCCTTGGAGACCAGAGTAGCGACAGGTATTAACTATTTGAGCGAAGTGGATTGCCTATTAATATCACTCTATCAGCATCCTTTTTGTTCCAATGGTTGAGATGGCACCACGTGGCTTCCCAAAAATCCCTTCTCCAATTCTCATTTGATTTCACTTTCCAATTTCAGGTATGATATTATTTCAAGTTTGGAAGTAATCATATTTAAGACACTAAATATGAGCACCTCCTTCGATAAAAATTCAAATATTGATTCTTTACGTTGTGATTGGAGATTAAACAGATCAAACAAGGTCAAGCCTATATTGTAATAAATCAGCCTAAGTCTGACTTGTGGCTTGTCGAGGGCTTTCTTTCAGCCCGAGTCTGATATGTACAAAGTTCTGGCCTGATCTATATAAAGGCATGACCTAACTTAAAGCCTGTTAAAAAAACTTGTATTGTTAAAAAGACTGAATAACTAACATTTTTCACATTACCTGTCTCTCATTAGTACCTATTATTGAAATTGAAAGTTGGAAACGAGAATTCCATTTGTGTGGGCCGCTCTAGTTGTTATTATGGAAGAAGATGGCCAAGCTGGGGCCAAATAAGATCATGAAGCTTCATGCAACCAATTAGCATTAGCTAGAAGGTAGGATGATATTGCATAAGTCTTCAAGTTGATTAAGTTTTCTCAATCATGCTAAGAATGACGAAACATACGTTCTCACTGGTTATGGTAACACACTTCATAAGCCAACAACAAACAAATATACATGCCAATGCACATAGATTTATTAGACAGTGAGAGAACTTCCCATGAATACTGTATCATCATTTCTCACAAATGAGAAATGCAGTGAGTGCAACGCTCTGGTAAGGCGCGTGAGTGAGTGCTTGTGTCATGGACGGTGGGATTGCTCCAATCAGAGAGGCTCTCTCCGTTGTCTTCTAATCTATTCAAATTATTTTTTTAAGAAGGAAATATAATATAATATAATATAATATAATAATGATTGATAGCTTTGCTTCACTTTCTAAGTGACTGTTTGGATTAGCGGTGAAGAAAGAATTTTTTTTTTTTTGCAGATGGACTTTTGGAAAAGTCATATAAAAAAAAAGGAGCTTTGTAGATGTGAGATGTGTTTGGATTGGCGGTGTCAAAAGTGACTTTTTTTTTTCTTAAAAGTTGAAAGAAGTAACTTGGATGAGCTTCTCATAAAAGCTCCATTTGCTTCATAATCTCAGCCATCCTAAAAGTTTTCCCAAACACATCAAATAAATTTTTGGAGTTTTTAGCCCTCAGATGAACTTTTTTTAGACCCAAATCGGTTGGCAAACAGACCCTAAGTGTCTTTCGCACTCTGCTTCTCCGCCATTTCTTCTTAAACTGTCAGGACTCAAGACACGTACCCACCTTAATTGTTGGGAATATTTTTTGTACGAAGAAGGCAATTCGTTGGTTAAAAATGTAAAAGACTGCAATCCTTCCAAAGATCATGTCGGCCACAACAGCTAATTAACTAGAGCTTGGAAATTTCTTGAACAAACACAAGAATTGTGTTGGCGCGTGATTTTCTGTCGTTAACACTTGACTCAAAATCTTTATTAAGGAACATTAATTACTTATTTAGAATGGTAATTAAAACAGCTTTTCAATCATGATTTATTATGTATAAAATAAATATATAAGATAAGTTTTGTCTCAATTTACATAAATATATAAACAGTTCCAAATAAGCACATGAAAGATAGGAAAACTCAACTACTATATATAGATGGAGTGAGATCTAGAAATGCTCCTTCCTATTAAACATTAAATAATAATAATGATTGAATAACCAGGAAAATGTTATTCTTTTTATAATATATTTTATCAAGGGAAATTAAAAAAGAGAAACATGTTTTTGTGATACAAATCGAATACAAATTAAACATCCATACAATTTCAGCATTTATAAACTCTGACTAGGGCACACATGCCGTAGCGAACCTACACAATTATTGGTGACCTTGAAAGTATTTAATTATCTATTGTGCCCTAACTCTTTTTTATTATTTGACAAAGTTTTGCTAGACTTAGAGGGTAAAAGTTTTTTACCTCTTCTAACAAGTATGATTCCTAATATTTAAATTTGTATTCTCTTCTTTATTGGGATGAGGCATCTTACCATCTCAACCAACAATATGTTGGTGCCCTAACTTTATTTTTCGTTTATATAAATATTCATTGACATGTGTTTGCCATTTCTTTATCCACCAACTCGCGAAGTGCAAATTAATGTTATTAACACTGATCACTCATCAACAATAGCAACTGAGTTTTTAAATCTTTCCGATTGGTTCCTTCTTGACCGTAGAATAAGTCATTATTTATTATGATCGAACCAAGTAATTTATGGTTATTTAAATGACCAACTTTGGTCGTCCTCTATTTCTTTAATCACCCACTTTAGCAAGCTTTAATTCTCATCAAAAGCAACCAGCTCATTTCCTTCTTCTTTCCATTTGTTTTCATCTCGTTGCTGATCACAGGTAGCTTTTTTCCCCAGTTCCTAAAATAGCCTTTCCTCAGAAATTAATTCCCATATTATTGTCATGCCATCTGATTGCTGAATTTGAAGGCTGAAGCAAGAAATTTGGCATCCCATGGATTTAATCATTGCTTTAACTCTCATAGAAGGTTTCTTGATTTTTTTGGCTATAGCCGTTTATAAAGCTATCAGCAAGTTTATATCTCCTTCACTTCATGTTAACCATCCTGCAGCTGTTGATGAGAGGTAATTACTGATTCTGAATAACCCACATATTTTTTATTTTCTTTCTACATTAACTAATAATCCATCTCTTCTTTCTATATATATATATATATAGTTGTAAAGGCGAAGCTGTTTCAAATTCAATTGTTTCTTCTTCTCATGTTGTTGACACTTCTCCTGCTACCAAGTATGATGTATTTCTTAGTTTTAGAGGTGAAGACACTCGCAACAATTTTGCGAGTTATCTTTATGAAGTGCTTTGTAAAGCAAACATTCAAACTTTTATGGATCACAAACTCCAGAAAGGAGATGATATCTCACCGGTTCTTCTAAGAACCATAGAAGAATCAGAGATATTTGTGATTATTTTCTCTGCAGATTATGCTTCTTCAACTTGGTGTCTGGATGAACTTGTTCACATATTAGAATGTAAGGAAAAATTTGGAAGGGTTGTGATACCTATTTTCTACAAAATTGATCCATCAAATGTCGGCAAACAAAGTGGGAGCTTTGGAGATGGATTTGCTAAACTGAAACAAAGATTTAAGGACAACCCAAACAAATTACAGAAATGGAAAAATGCTTTGACCCAAGCAATAAGGCTCTCTTCTGGTTTGGATTCCAACAATATCAGGTACCTTCTAGTCATTTTTTAATATATGCAAGTGTAGATTATGTGTTGTTCTATTAAAAAAAGAAGAGATGTATTTTTTAGCTGATAGAATTTTAATACTCCTCCGGCCATAAATATAATAAGAACTATAGCAGATCAGTTTATTTTGGTTTCAAATGCAATATCCATCTCTCAAATTTATAATTTTTTTTCGTATACTCTCCCGATCAATTGCATATATTAAGGGGATTTGTCAATAAGGGAGTATAGCTAATGCAAATAATTAAAAGAGATATATTGGAAAACCAACACACATTTTTTACAAATAATTAAACAACTTTTCTTATTATCTACAAATTAATTATCTAATTCCTATAATTGGGAATGGGGGAGTATTAATTTTGCTGATCTTTCATTAGTATACCAGATTGTCCTAGCATTTTTGTGCTTACTTTTACTATTTATTAACCTTGCTTTAAAGAAATTGTTATTATCTACAAATTAATTATCCAATTCCTATATTTGGGAATGGACCAGTATTAATTTTGCTAATCTTTCAAGAATCTACCATATTGTTCTAGCATTTTTTGTGCTTGCTTTTACTGTTTATTAACCATGCTTTTGTTTTGGTGAAATAAGCATGGTTTTTTAATTTAAAAAAAATGAATTTCTGCTAGGCCTGAGTCCAAACTCATTAAACAAATTGTCAAAGATATCTTGAGCAAACTGAACTATTGTACATCGCCATCATGTCATCTTGAAGGTCTTGTGGGCATTAATCATCAAATTGAGAAAGTTGAAGAGCTATTGGTTCATGCTCGGATTGTGGGAATATGGGGCATGGGTGGTATAGGTAAGACTACACTTATCAAAGTTGTGTTTCACAATTTGAAAGCACAATTTGAAGCTTCCTCTTTTATCGGAAATGTAAGAGAAAAACTAGCAAGAATTGGACTGAACAAATTAATGGAAGAATGCCTCAAAGAATTATTAAAAGATGAGGGCATTCACATGTACAACATGAAATCCACTTTTGTGAAACGTAGGCTTCAACACAAAAAAAATCTTCTGATACTTGATGATGTGGACAATTTGTTTAGAGCTGAAGATTTAACCAAAATGTGTGATTGGTTTGGAGAAGGAAGTAGAATTATTGTTACCTCAAGAGATATGCAAGTTCTTAAGAATGCTTCTGCATCTGCAACATATCATGTTGAGAAACTAGAGTCTTGTCATGCTCTAAATCTCTTCAGCTTGAAAGCATTTAAGCAAAATGAACCATTTAAATGCTATTTGGAGTTATCAAAGTTGGTTGTGAGTTATTGTCAAGGAAACCCATTGGCTCTTGTAGTGTTGGGTTGCTTTCTTTACGGTAGAACAAAAGAAGTGTGGGAAAGTGCATTGGAAAAGTTAAAGCAAGCTCCACACAAAGACATTTTTAATGTACTCAAATTGAGTTTTGATGGACTTGATGAGAAGCAAAAGAATGTGTTTCTTGACTTGGCCCATTTATCAAGTGAAACAAGTTATAAGCTTTTTTTAAACTCTATAAAAGGCTTCTATGACTTCTCTGTTTATATTGAGATATGTGTTCTGAAAGAAAGATCTCTCATTTCGATGGATCAATTTGGTGGAATTGATATGCATGATGTTGTAAGAGAAATAGGCCGAGAAATTTGTAGGCAACAATTGATCATTGATCCTGAAAGACCTATTCGACTGTGGAAACACAATGATATTTATCATTTTTTCATCAATAAAAAGGTACCAAGTGATCAATTTATATATAATTTTCTTTTTCATATGTTTATTTCCTCTTCCTTATTCAATTTTGAAGCTCTATATGTGAAATATGTATTTGTTGACTAGGGGAGTGGGACAATTCAATGCATGTCTTTGGATATGAGCAAGACAAAAGATATAACATTGCAAGCAAATGCCTTCAGAAAGATGAATGCATTGAAATTTCTAAAGTTTTACAAGTCTGATTTTAGAGAGCCTTCAAAAGTGTATGTTTCTGAAGTTCTTGATAATCTTCCAGAAGAGTTAAGGTTTTTCTTTTGGGAAGATTATCCTCTACCATCTGTACCATTGAGCTTTTGTGCTGAGAATCTTATGGAACTTGAAATGCCTCACAATCAACTCCAACAACTTTGGGATGCTGATCAGGTACATAAATTGTCTTCTCTCAATCTATATTTCCTTTGATCCATATTATAAGTCACCTCTAGCTACTTTACCTGAATCAAGGAGGGGTGGTTAAGTCGTTAACCTTGTACTAAAATGAAAGGTTTTTCCAACTTTACCTTATTTAAGAGTATAAAGAATCACTATATTAGACTTCAATATTAGACTTCAAGTCTCTTTCAAATAAATTGATAAAGGGTAATATTTAGAAAAAAGTTAATTAATGACTCAACAAATAACTTATATTTGGAACCATCAATTCTTTTAAGAAGGTGCCTTGTATTAAGGATAGGGGGAATTTATAGGGAATTTAATTCTTATATAAATTATTTTTCGTTGTTTCTTTTTTCAGCATTTCCCAAACTTAGGAGTCATGAATTTAACTGCCTCAAAGCATATGATTGAGCTTCCAAATCTGTCTCAGGCCCCCAATATTATTATGATATATCTTGATGAATGTGAGAATTTGACTCAAATTTATTCCTCAAGCAGCCTGAACAAGCTTTCTCATTTATCCATAAGAGATTGCAAAGACCTAAGACACATAAACATTGGTGGCAATATTAAGGAGACTAGTTCAGGGTTAGTTGCTGTCTACAATTTTCTAGATCTTGACAACTCCTTATTCCATAAACTGACTGTGAAGCTCTTTGTCTCAAACGACGCCAATATTTTCTCTGGGTTTCGGGTTAAACTTGTGTCAGGATTATTGTCAGAGATATTATCGTCAGATGATCAGTGCATGAACAATAATATTAAGAGTACAAAGTTGAAATTGTTGTCTTTACTTCCATTCGTTACTTCACTTCGCTGGTTAGATCTTACTGAGTTTGGAAATTTCAACAAGCGTTTCAACTTTCTTTCTGAACATGGGGAGCTTAAGAATATCTATGCCAAAGATGTAGTCAATGAACTCAAAGCAATGGTGAGAAAGCCATTAATGAAGCTTGAAGAAAAGAGAAAAGCAGAAGAGGTAATCACAGATTATAACTCTTATCATGGAAAAAGGAAGCCACTAGAGATTGAAGATGAGATCTTAATGACAGAAATAATGGAATGTTATTGTAGCGGTACTACAACAAGTAATAGATTAATAAGAGTTCCTGATAGCATCACACGGTGGCTATTATTGACACAAGTGACATTACAGAGAAGTGAGATTATTGGGTGTGATGTTTGGAACACTATTCCTGGGATTTCAATGTTGAAATCACTTGAAGAATCTGATTATTGCAAAAGGATTCAACCTGTGATAGATATAAGAATCTCATTGGATAAAGAAGCAATGATATGGGGTGGCAACAATGATGATATAGTAGCAGCAACAAAGTGGGACATGCCTGAGTTTGGTATAGACATATGGCAAGAATTGGCTGGAGATTTCTTTGTTCATTTTCCCATTCGAATATATCAGGACTCCATTTTGTTTCTTTTATGGTTTTCAAGAAAAAGTATCTGCAGGTCATGACTTTTGATGCTTAACGTTATGGTTTAGGAATTGATGTATAGGTATTGGTTTTTTTACTTACATATCATCATTACGCTTGTAGACTCTCTCTCTCTCTCTCTCTCTCTATATATATATATATATATATCTTTAACTCTTTTCGCCCCTTCAATGTAGTGTATGTATTCATTTTGTGAATGTAAGGTGTATCTTGTTTCGTCTTAGAGATAATTTTGATCATCTAGTTAATTTATACTCACATATTGGTCTCACAGAAGATACTGATAGAAACCAGAGCACTAAAAAAGTAGAAGGCTGAAAAGATTATCTAATAGGAAGTTGAAGCAAGAATCTCACCCTCAACTCACTAATAGGCAAAGGAGAATCTCCCAAAGAAGAGAAATATTTCACTGTAAAATTTAAATATATTACAAATAATTTTTACATGTATTGAGCCTCAATATTTATAAATAAAAAGATAACAATGACTCTTTAAAATATAGGCCTACTAACACATGACTTAGGAAATTTAGGCTTGCTAACACATGACTCTTTTTTTTCTTTTCCTTTTGGCCAAAGCTAACACATGACTCTTTAAAATACTTGATTCAGTGAATAATCCTAACAAACCCCTCTAGCTCCTAAACTTGTGCTGCACTTAAACTAGCCACTAAAACCACTTAAAATAAATATTAATAAAATAAAATCAGATTAATTCAATTTCAACCCTTCCACACCGGTACCCTATCAGATACTTATAGCCATAGGGGAGCATACGAGGCATTTGACTTGATCTCTAAGATGCAGAACAAGAGAAGGAACCAGAATAATTACACATATGGGACACATTTCCAATATTTTCACTCTTATTTAATCTCAGTTGCCTCAATAATGAGCAGCAAATGACGTTAATGGGAACTCATGTTAATAGTAATGCACTAGTACCAGTGTTACTTGTACAACAACACTCCGCTTTATTGCACCATTAACTCATCCTCTTCGACTTCCAATGTCATCCGCTCTTCATTATCATTATCCACTTCTCTTCTTCATGGCGCCGCCATGCTGCTTTCTCCTCTGTGTCTCACTGTCACGAGAAGTCAAGAATCGAATGACCACGCCAACGATAATAGTCACCATGACAACAATCATAGGTATAATGTTGCTTGAAACTTTGTATCCCCAATATCAATTCTGATATCTCTGCAAATGGCATTACCACATGTTTAAATCTAACACCAGACATGATCTTGCCACTGTGCACAATCCTAACCCTGATCAATTTGTCCCTTTGACAGTATACCAGTAATGTTTATTCGCTTTGGCCCATCACTTCTTAGGTAACCTTGACTATGACAATTTGGAGAATGGATTTGATCCAAACTTACACAGCCATCAACATTTAAGCAATCAAGATTTGGTGCTGGAGATAGGTCTGGGAGTGCAGTTAGATATTTCAAGTGACTTGCATCCATCTTCTTTAGATTTGGAAAATGCTGAAAAAAGAAGCAATATGTTAAATATGTTATGCTAGATAACTACACAATTTAATTATGAATTCTCTCATGACAAATAAAAACAAGGGGTTATAAAGGAAATAAGTCAATGCATTTAGAAGAGTACTGGATTTAAGGAAAAATAAATAAATAAATAAAAATAAAACAAAAATAGCAAGTCCATATACAGCTTGAAGATCATTAGTAAATTTGGGTCCAGATATTTAGGGGTTGCCAAATCTTAAGAGCTAATGAGGGTAATATGTTTAAATTTGCACAGCTAACATGTAATTTTCTCCAAATTGAGGCAGAGAACTCAAAGAGAGAACATGTGCATCATGAATTATTTGGTCAATTTTTGATGCGTGAGATATCTAAAATTAAAGTTCAAAGAGGTGTTTAGAATGAGACAAGGAAAAGGATACATATTTGATGTCTTTTCCAAAGTTGCCTGATATGACTAGGAGGAATTTGAAGCTCAACAAGATTCTACACACAGTAGCTTAATGGCACACAAGGTGAATTAATATTCTTCCCAACTAACAATCATGTATTAGTTCATCTAGAAGATACTCATATCTTTACCAATAATCACTTTGAAGGTGCCCTCCAATCAGACCAATAAATTTTTTGAAATATCAAATTATGCATCTTTTGAAGGTCATTAACTCTCAATGGAATCCTTTTTATCTTGCTCATGTCCAATGACAAGCAAACGATTGATGTAGTCACCTAGTAAGCATGTCAAAAAAAAAAAAAAAAGGAACTATTATTACATAAAAATTACCAGAATACCATAGGAAATGAGATAGAATAACCATAGACAGAATAAATTATTATCTCATTACTAATGAAAAAATCATAAATGTCCCGATGACTTCACCGTCGAACAAGGCCTCTAGGATTGGAAAATGATTGTTCTCTAGCAATTTCAACACCCATGTCATTCACAAGAACATGCATGTCAATGTAGCCATTATGATCAAATAAAGTGAGGGATCTATCGTTAAGAACACTTATGTCAATATCAACAGAATAGCCATATAATTGTCTTATTAAGTTGAAACAAACTTCAACTCCTTCCTTGATGATAAAAGCTATGTCAAGAAACATATTCTTTTGGTGCTCATCAAGTCCATCAAAACTCAGTTTTAGGACATCAACAATATACTTGGGTGGAGCTTCTTTTATTTTTTCCAAATAACTTTCCCACTCTTCATTTCCTCTGCCCTGAAGAAAAGAACCCAACATTACAAGGGCCAATGGATTTCCTTGACAATGATCCACTACAGATTATGATAACTCCACAAAATCCTTAAATAGCTCATTTTGCTTAAATGCTTTCAAACTAAAGACATGAAGGGCATCATGAAAATCCAATATTGGAACAGAGTATGTTGAAAATGCAAAAGCGTTATGAAGTACTTGCATGTCTCTTTATGTGATAATAATTCTACTTCCTTCTCCAAACCAATGATACACTTCAGTTAAATCTTCAGCTGGTATTGAATTGTCCGCATCATCAAGTATCAGAAGGATTTTTTTTGCGCCCAAGCCTACTTCTCGCAAAAGTGGATTTTATGTTGAAGAAATTAATGTCCTCATCTTTTATTAACTCTTTGAGGGATTCTTGCTATAACCTGTCAAACCCAATTATTGCTAATTGTTCTCTCATATTTTCAACAAAAGAGAAAGCTTCAAATTGTGCTTTCAACTTGTAAAATACAGTTTTAGTAAGAGTAGTCTTACCTATACCACCCATACCCCATATTCCCACAATGCAAGCTTCACTCAATAGCTCTTCAATTTTCTGAATCTGATGATCAATCCCAACTAATCCTTCAAAATGAAAGGACGGCTTCTATTCAATTTGCCTAAAATATCTTTGACAATCTTTTTAATGAGTTTGGATTCAGGCCTAGCACAAATATAAATTAAAAGAATGATCATGTTTAATGCCCAAAGAAAGAAAATATAAGTGAAGAATGAGTATAAGCTACCTGGTATTTTTTGAATCCCACTCAGAGAGATTTGTTGATTGGATCAAAGCATTTGTTCACTCCTACACTTTTTCTTTGTTGTGCATAAATCTCTGCTTAAGCTTATCAAATCCATCTCCAAAACTTGCATTTTGTTTGCCGACATTTGATGGGCCTACATCGTAGAAAATAGGGATGACAACCCTTTGGTATTGATCCCTACATTTCATAATATGAACGAGCTCATCCATACACCACGTTGAAGAAGCATAATCTTTGAAGAAAATGATCAAAAATATATCTAATTCCTCTATTGTTTTGAGAAGATGCGGTGAGATATGCTCTTCTTTGTGAAGCTTGTGATCCATAAAAGTTTGAGGGTTGGTATCGCAAAGTGCTTCATTGAGATAACTTGAGAAACTGTCAAGAGTGTCTTCTCCTCTAAAGCTAAGAAAGACGTCATACTTGGTTGCAAGAGGAGCAACAATGGGATTAGAAGGAGAAGAAAATGAGGGAATCAAATCAGCAACATCTTTACAACTACAGAGGGAAAGAAATCATGAATTAATTTTGGACCATCAGCAAACCGAATAAAGAAAAATTGCTCTAGAAGATGTTACCTATCATCAACAGAAATAGGGTGGATAGCATGAAGTGGAGAGATTAATCTGATAGCTTTAGCAATTGCTATGCCCAGGGAAATCAATACATCTTCTATGAGCATTAAAGCAATGGTTGCATCCATGTGACTGTAATTTCCTGCTTCAACTTCAAACGAATCCTTGTATTTTGGCTTTACCTCCTCAGGAAGTGTTATGGTTTGGCTCTTGATTAATGTGATAAAAGGACCAAACAAAAATATTAAGCAAGTGGGAATAAAAGTTACCGAACGATCAACAGCAACTTGATGGATAGTAACGATTAAAGCTATAATGTGTCTTGAATGAAGGAATAATGCAAAAGAAATATGTGGTTGTTATGAATATTAATTATGTGGATGTCTATTGACTCATATCTAGACCAACTTGCTCTTTTAGTCAACACAATCTCTAAAACTAGACATTTATGTTCATATAGAAAATACTATTCGTATATAGTACTGTAGCAAAGTACTGTACATACGTATTTTTATTGTAGCATCATGGGCCAAGTTACAGTGGCAGTACTGTAGCAACACGAAAAATTCACTATTCACCTCGTTTTGCTCCTATAAATATAGGTCTTAGGCTAAACATTTTGTACACACTTAAGTGAATGAGAACTTCTCTCTAGAAATTCTCTCTTATTTAGCTCTTATTCTCTTAACATATGTACTTTTATAACACGTTATCAGCACGAAGTTCTAAATGAAGGTGTGATCTTCTTATGGTTTCATAATGATTTCATATACCCTGTTTTATTTGATAGATTTGGGATAATCTAAGCCACTATATGGAATTAGAAAGATACTTTTACCGATTGTTATATAACATCGGGTTCCATGGCTAAGATTAGATATTGCTATTGTTCTTATATCATATATATATACACTTTACAAGTTCTTTCATATTATTATAGTTATGGCTAGAAGCCATACACATCTGATTCCTGAAATTATATGACAAAAAGTCATATTGTTTTTATTCTTATTTTAATATAGTAAATGCCTCCTTTATTCACTACTACAAAAAGGTAAAGCTGTGGCGCTTATAATTGCATTAACTGTGGCGCTAGAGAAGTGCCACATATCTGGACGCCACTAAAAAAAGCTGTGGCGCTTGTAAGCGCCACAAACATTTAAATCTTTTTTTTTTTAAAATACCCTCCTGTGGCGTTTGTTTGAGGAAGTGCCACAGGAGGGGGGCCTCCTGTGGCGCTTGCGTCAACAAGGGCCACAGGAGGGGGGTCCTATTGTAGCGCTTACGTCAGCAAGCGCCACAGGAGACCCCCCTCCTGTGGCACTTCCTCAAACAAGCGCACAGGAGGGTCTTTTTTTTTTCTTTCTTTCTTCTTCTTCTTCTTCTTTTTTTTTCCTGTGGCCCTCTTTTATGCTTCTTGATTGTGAAACTTTATATAAAATGAGTGGCTTTCGTGTTTATCATCTCCATAAATTGTCAATCTTTCTATTTTATATTTCAACCTATTATATATATATATATATATATAATTTTCACATTTAAAATTCAAGTTCCCCAACAATAATGTTCTTACATTAATACCCTCCAAAGCTAACATAAAAAATATCACAATACAAGAACTTGATATGTGAACACAGTACATCAACAACTAATTAAGTAAATTAAAAGATTACTAAAAAACGCAAGCTTGTCAGCAAAAAAAAAAAAAAATTAAACAAAGCAAAAGGGCAAACGAAACAAGCTATGTTTTCACTCTTTCCTATTAAATTAGGAACAAAAAGGCAAACGTTATATTACGATTTATCTTGACTAAAAAAAATTTAAACAAAGCAAGCTAGAATGAAATAGTCTTCTTCTTACAAATCTATTAATTGACCAGCGCAGGGAGTGGGAGACCACGTTGGTGACACTAGCTTGAGTGACAAGTGAGCGTGTGAGTGTATTTTTTAGTGTGAAGATGATAGGAAATGGAGGGAGGGGGCCGACGGATCCACTAAGAAGATGAGAAAGGGAAAGTAATTTAATGGATGAGAGAGTAGTTGAATAATTAAAGTGGAGGTAGTAGTCAAAAAGAGAAGGAATGGGGGATGGACACGAAACTACTACGCGGGAAATGAAATAATTATCCATTTGAAATTTTTCCATTTTTTTTAGAAATAGGCAAGTGTGGCGCCTAACTAATTAGGCGCCACACATTGCCCATCAGCTGTGGCGCCTAGGCATTAGGCGCCACAGTTGATATATATATCATGTGTGGCGCCTAATGCCTAGGCGCCACACATGATATATGATGCAGCTGTGGCGCCTAGTGGGTTAGGCGCCACAGCTGCTTGTGTGGAGCCAAGTGTGGCGCCTGTGTAGGCAGGCGCCACATTAGGCATCCCCAATTGTGGCCCTAACCTATTAGGCTCCACAGCTGGTACCTAAAAAAAAATTATACAGGTTAAAAATAAAAAAAGGGAAGCTGTGGCACTTGTTTAAAGAAGTGCCACAAAATGTGCGCTACCTTTTATCTTTTTTGTAGTAGTGTTTATGGAAGGCTTAGGTTGTAATTTTCCTTTATGGATAGTATAGGTTGTCACTTATATGGAAAATTTTACCTCCAAACTAAAAGTATGAAATTAAGTAGCATGAAGCCACCTACATGAAATGTTTTACCTCCAAGCTGAAACCACGAGATTAATTGGCCTTAAGCCATGAAATTAATGGCCCGAAGCCATACAAGTTTTAATTTTCTTTTCTTACTTTATGAATTATTTATTGTCTTTATGAATTTATAGTTATTTTTGTTTAAGATATTATAGTGCATTTTTACATTTCATATTTTAATTATTTTCATTTATTTCTTTAATTAGTTTGAACCATGGCAAACTTAGCAAAACTTGAAATTGTGACTCTTGATATTACAGGGAAAACTTATTTATCTTGGGTGTTGGATGCTAAAATTCACCTAAATGCTAAAGGTCTGAAAGACATGATCAAAGAAGGGAATCATGCATCCAACCAAGATAAAGCCAAATTCATGATTTTTTTTTTCGCCACCATTTGCATGAGGATTTAAAAATTGAATATTTGACAATAATGGACCCACTTGTTCTTTAGAACAACTTGAAAGAAAGGTATAATCACCAGAAGATGGTCATCCTTCCAAAAGCTCGTTATGACTAGATACATTTGGGCCTGTAATATTTTAAATCTGTTAGCGAGTATAACTCAGCCATATTCAGGATTACTTCTAAATTAAAATTATGTGGAGAAAATGTTACTAGTGAGGATATGTTAGAAAAGACATTCTCCACATTTCATGCATCCAATTTGCTCATACAGCAACAATATCATGAAAAGGGTTTCAAAAAATATGCTAAATTAATTTCTTGTCTCCTAGTGGCTAAACAAAATAATGAGCTTTTATTAAATAATCATGAATCCCGTCCGATAGGCTCAACTCCATTCCCTAAAGTGAATGTAGTAACAAATGAATTTAATTGTGGCTGTGGATGTGGGCGTGGCTACAGCCCTGAGCGTGGCCGTGGTCAAAGTCATGGCGGTTCAAATTCCTACCAGAAGTGGGAAAAAACTGATAGGAACCAAAAGAGGAAAGTAGTAGGCATAATAAATATGTTGATAATCCATGTTATCGCTGTGGTGGCAAGGGTCATTGGTCCCGTACCTGTTGTACGCTAAGACACCTAGTTGACCTTTACCAAGAATCATTTAAAAATAATGGTAAATGATAAAATGTTGAAGTAAATCATGTTGATCAGACTAAGAATTCTGAGTATGGCAATATGAATAATACCCATTTGGATGTTGTAGATTTTTTAATTTAATTTGAACTACTATGTTTTACTTTATTTAAAGGTGCTTCTATCATATGTATTAATTTTATTATGTTTTTATCTTTCTTTTAATGAAGAATGAATCTTATTGGCATCAATCCTGAAGATTTATGTCTTGTTGATAGTGCAACAACCCACACCATATTCAGACATGATAAATATTTTTCTTCCTTGGTAATACGAGAAGCCAACATTCAGACTATATTTGGTAGTATAAATTTAATTGAAGACTCTGGAAGAGCTAATATTTTGTTACCTGAAGGAACAAAATTATGTATTGATAATGCATTTTATTCTACCAAGTCTAAAAGAAACTTACTGAGTTTCAAAGGAATAGAAAGAAGGGCGGAGAGAAGGAAAAGAATATAGAGGGATATAGAAGATAAAAGGGACCGGGGAGATGTAGAGAGAAATAGAGGGGGGAGGAGAAAAAGGACGAGGAGAGATGGATGATGAGGTTAGAGAATTTTATTAAAAGAATGCAATTGTTTTTTATTTTTGCATTTAGTAAGCAATCCATGGATATGAAATCTCCATAACTGTTGGTTGTTATGCAAAAATGATGTCATCTATGCTTTTAGGCATCTTGGAGGCCACCAGTCATTTGGGATACCAAATTTTCAGATATAGGCCTCTTGGATACGAAGAGATATCTGAGATACTAAGTTGAAGAAGACAGGGTACAACGTGGTTCTACATTGAACTTGTCATAGTCTGTTTTTGGAAGCTTGTTCCCTCCTGTTTAACAATAATTCTTTTTTAATTATTGATTATTGATACCTCTCACAGGACATTGTCATTGGAACTCCTGGTCGTATAAGGATCTGATTGAAATGGGTGTTCTTTCTTTGAAAGAGGTTTCATTTGTGGTATGTAGTTCTGAAAAATGTTGGTCATCAGTTTATCAATTCTTAATGATTTTGTCGATAAATAAAAAATTTGTTCTATAATGTCTCATTTTCTTGAATCTTGAGGCACGTATTGGAATTTGGATTTGTACTGTCTCATCTTTATAGTGAGAATTTATTTTTCCTAGGTGCTTGATGAAGCAGATCGAATGCTTGATATGGGATTTGAACAAGCAGTTCGCTCCATACGGGGTCAGACTTGCTCTGGTATGAGATATTTTATCAAATACAGCTTCTTTTTCCACCCATAACTTACATTATCATTTCCTTTTCTGGTTCATCTCTTGTATTTTTCTTACATCTCTGGTTTTTATCCTGTAAGCTTGTGTTCCAGAAAGTGAAACTATTTTATATTGGCTCCAACTTTTCTGCTCAAGCTTAACCAATCCAAAACTATATTACTTCGTCCAGTCCTTAATATAAGACATATTTATCTAATTTGATTAGATTAAATAAGTTGGTTAAGTTAGTTAATATGACATTAATTTTCTAAAATACTTCAGTCATCTTCCTTGATTCTCTTCTTTTCTTTCTTCCTTAGTTATGGTTGAGGGAGCATCAATAAGGGTAAATTAGGAAAAAAAATTGATGAATATAAAAACTATGTTTTATGTTTAGGACCAAAATCAACTCCCCAAATATGTCTTATATTAAGGATATGAGAAGTGTTAATATTTTTATACAAAATTAAATCCATGAAGCCTTGGGCGACTACATTTTAAATCATTTATACTATTTCTAATGATAATTTCAAATGATTTTGATGAAATTTTTCTGAATTCTTTGGTTTTGATTCTCCATTGAATTTATTCATTTATTAATTTTTGGTTTTCTTTTAAAATAATCTTAAAATATTTTAACTTCTCTAACAAAAAGATTACGATCTGCTGCAGTTCGACAGATGGTTATGTTCAGTGCTACATGGCCTCTAGCAGTCCATAACTTAGCTCAAGGGTTTATGGATCCTAACCCTGTGAAAGTATGTATCTTTATTTTCAATGGCCTTTTTATTACCTTCCTTTTTAATGGCCTTCAACCTTTCATTTTCATAGAACTTTGAAGTTAGTGAAACCACAGACAGGTTGTTATAGGATCAGAGGACTTAGTTGCCAATCATGATGTTATGCAGATAGTTGAGGTGAAAATTACTTCAAATTGCTAACTTCCTAGGTTTTCTGTGTCCATGTAGTATATAATTAATTATCTATATAAAACTTGTTTTACTCACATAGGTCTTGGATGATCGTTTACAAGATAAACGCCTGGTTGCTTTGCTAGAAAAGTACCATAAATCGCAGAGGTAATTTACTTCAACTAATTTTTTATGGTGAAAAAAGACGAATATTGCCATTTATTTCACTTATCTTGAAGGTAATGAATTTCAAATGAGCAAGCTGGGAATTAATGAGATTACGAGCACCATAAACATACTTCAAACTGCGTTGGAATGGCGAAGACTGAAGCATTTTTAGATTTGGAATGCCAATAAATTCTTACAAAACTGAAGTGTAATAGAACTATGATCAGCTGAGAAAGCAATGTACACAGACAAATAGGAGTAATTAACATTTAACCTATCACAAACAGAAAATAACAAACAATACAATGCAGTATAATAATGCAGTGAAGTGCGGGACTTCAGAAGAGGATTGGGTTATAACTTGGAGATAGAACCAAGATTTTTGTAAAGGCTTTGCTTCAAAGCAGGGACCTTCGATGTTTCCACCGAAAAGAAATTCTGAATGTAAGATTACATCTTTAGCAACTGATTACAAGCCTTCCCAAATCTTTCATACAAGTCCACCAAGAGCTAGCTTGTTGGGGAATAATTGGCTCGCGTAGGTCATGGGTTTAGAATCACTTGCTGTATGATTATAATACTGTAGCATAAAGGATAATGCCAATTTTAAACATTATTAATACCAATTCCTTTCAATGTTGGCTCTGCCTCATGTTTCTTACAGTTTGTACCTTTTATCAGGAATTGAGTATTGGTTTTTGTCTTGTACAAATTCTTTTCAAGGATTATAAAAATAAGTTATGGCTGATGTTTCTTGAAGTTACTCTTTAAAAATAAGTTAATTATCATTTTTTCCCCATTTTTTTAACTCATGTAGATGCGTTCTCATAATTCCCATTGTTTTTTATTTTTGTTTTGGGTTGTTGTGTTGATCATAAATATACCATTCTCCGCTCTGTTCATTAGGAGTCCAAGCTGTACGAAGCTCACTTTAAGGAAATTTCTGCTGATGCCCCGATATCAAAGAAGATAACTTTTGACGATTCTGACGAAGATTAAATGTGATGGCTTTTTATGTTTGGTTTGGTAAATTCAATTATTTATTGTTGCAAAAGCAAAGAAGAAAACATGTATTGATCGAAAATAGTGAGTGAGATGATAGTTTTGTCTTGGTGTAATATTCATAGCATTTATATATGTTTTTATTTTCAGTTCATATTTTTTTAAAAGAAAAAACTGAGGTTTTATTTATCTAATTCTTGAGTTTCATTTCGTCCCTTTGTGAAGCCGTTATGCTATCACTGTGTAACAGTGTAAGCTTCAAATTTTAACTATGTAGAATTTCTTTTTGTAAAACATGGTTCTGTTTACTTTGTAGCAACCCTGTTATATTCACTGCATATCTATCAATTCAGATTTTGAGTGTGATTGGGCTCTAAATGGGTTTAAATTCAAGAGTATGCCCATGACTTGCCTACCAATTATAATTTTTCTTGGAAATTTTAGGTGTGTGTTTTTAAAGTAAAAATGCTGGCAATGCTATCATTTGTCAATGTAATTTTCTTCTGATGTGTATAGAAAAGGAATAGGATTAAATATAATTAAAATGACCAAAATCTCCTCACTTTAAAGAGTTATGGAAATGTCACACAGGTAAGGACATACCAAATCCATGTCAATGAGGAGGGTAGAATACTAAGAGGAATATTTTCGAAAAATAGTAAATATTTTCATCATTTTTTAAAGTTTTCCTTCTTTGTATTTCTTCAACTCTATTTTCTCCTCACTTCTCTCTCTATCTAAACACAGCCTAAATCCCTTATTCCAATATGATTTTAAAATCTAAAGATTCATGTAAACCACATATGCATAAACACTATCATACAAAATTATTAGTTCCGTGAGTAGCGTCTGCACATATTCTCACATTCCAAGTTACAACATACTGATATTGACATGACAAAATTGGAAGCCCTTGTGTTCATGATAATGTAATTAATTCTGGATACAAATACTTTAGTTGTCATGATTTAGATTCCTTATCTTGGAGACCAGAGTAGCGACAGGTATTAACTTATTTGAGCGAAGTGGATTGCCTATTAATTTCACTTTATCAGCATCCTTTTTGTTCCAATGGTTGAGATGGCACCACGTGGCTTCCCAAAAACCACTTCTCCAGCTCCCATTTAATTTCACTTTCCAATTTCAGGTATGATATTACTTAGCGTTTAGAAGTTAAGCACTAAATGTGAGCACTTAATTCAATAGAAATTCGAATATTGATTCTTTATATTATGATTAGAGGTTAAACAAATCAAACCAGATCAGGCTTATATGGTAACAAATCAGCCTAAGTCTAGCTTGTGGCTAGTTGAAGGCTTTTTTTTCAACCTAAATTTGATATGTACAAAGTTCTGACCTAGCTTATACAAAGGCATAGCCTACCTTTAAGCTTGTTTAAAAAAGTTGCATTCTTAAAAAGACTGTGAATGACTAACATTATTCTTCACTTTACCTGACTCTTGTTAGTACCTATTATTGAAATTGAAAGTTGGAAATGAGGATTCCATTTGTGTGGGTCACTCTAGTTGTTATTATGGAAGAAGACGGCCAAGCTGGGGCCAAACAAGATCGTGAAGCTCATGCGACCAAATAGCATTAGCTAGAAGGTAGGATGATATTGCCAAAGGGTTTGTTTGGTGTGAGGGATTTGGAGGGGATGGGAGGGAAGGGAAAATTTTTATGAGTTGAATTTTAAAAGATTGAAGAAGTGGGGTAATAAAATTTTAATAAAGAAAATATATAAGATAAAAGAGTAAGAAAAATTATTTAAAAATTTTTAATCCCACTTCTCTAACTTTTTTAAATTCAACAAACATATATACATGCAAATGCACACAGATTTATTAGACAGTGAGAGAACTTCCCATGGATACTGTATCATCATTTCTCACAAATGAGAAATGCAGTGCGAGTGCCACGCTCTGGTAAGACGCATGAGTGAGTGCTTGTGTCATGGACGGTGGGATTGCTCCAATCAGAGAGGCTCTCTCCCTTGTCTTCTAATCTATTCAAATTATTTTTTTAAGGAGGAAATATAATATAATATAATAATGATTAATAACTTCACTTCACTTTCTGAGTGTCTTTCGCACTCTCCTTCTCCGTCATTTCTTCTTAAACGGTCAAGACTCGAGACACGTACCCACCTTAATTGTTGGTGTTGGACTTTGGGTCCAAGTCCGCCCTTGATGGGCCGGATTATTTGATTAGGAAATAAGTAGTCTAATCAAATAAGAATAAAATCAGCATAAAATGCATATTGGGGAATAATTTAGTAATAATTATGGATTTGTTAATTAAGGAACAAATCACCATAATTAGGGAATTAATTGAGAATCAATTAATTGCTGCCTTGGAGGGCAAGAAGGTGTGCACACGTTTCCTAATTAGTGGCCTCTATAAACCACTATAAATAGAGTGTGCCTCCTCAATTGCAATTTACCACGTCATTGAGTTTTCTGACAATTCTCTTCTCTCCTACCATCTTTATGGTTTTAGTGATCTGCTTTGCAAATTACAATTAGGCTCTAGTAGTCTAATAATTGTGTGGGCACAATTATGGAGCATTGGAGCCTTGACCCGGATCCGAACATGGATTCGCCCAGGTACGCCAAATCTCCCTTTAGTTATATTTTTCTTACATTGGTATCAGAGCCAGGTTGATCCTTGAGGTTGTGATTATTCTATGTGAATAAACAGTATGATATAATTTGTTTATATCTCCATAATATTCTAATACCGCTGTGCTATTATATATGTTTTAATATGTGCGCATATGTGTATTTTCTGAATGGCGTACATAATTCTGCTTATACATGAACATGCAAGCTTTGAACACGTGAAGCATCTCTCTTTTCATTGTGACTCCCAGTGCAATTTTCGAAAGTCATTTTGAATGCCCAAAATAATGTTCTTATTTTTGTTTCAAAAATATGAATGTATACATGTATGCTTTCGGCTTTACATTTGCATGCTCTTCTCCTCTGACTATTATATATATATGCGCATGTGTATATATATTTTATGGCACAAATTTTCTTCTTCTCCTCCTCTTCATATCTTCAATTTCTTAAAGTTGAGTTTTTGAAACCTATGTGGATTAAAAAGCGAAAAGACTTAACTCCTCAAAGGTTAGCAGAGCCTTTGAAACCCAAAGGACACACATCCGGGACAAATTACGCCGCACCGTCAACGTCGAGAAAAAATGGGGTGTTCGAAACTAAGTGTTGTTTGCCCCAAAAGAAGCCATGGATGTGTAGATCTCAAAGAGACGATTCCAACGATACTTAGAATGCGTCAAATGAAGTTCGGATGAGGGAGAAACAAAGGAAAGAAGTTCGTGGGTCGTTAGTCGCCGCCGCCACTTCACTCACGATTTGATCAATAAAATAGAGGTTTTAAGATCAAATAAATGACATGGATTTGTAGTTTGCTGAACTACGATTCCAACGACACCAAGAATGAGAAAAACGGAGCTAAAACGAGGGAGATATGGCCTCCCGAAGTTTGTGGGTCGCGATGACCCGTCGGAGCTCCAACCGGGTCGAGTGGACCTGGCTAGAGGTTGAAGATGATGACATGGCAATCAACTGCCACGTCATCGGTCAACCCAACCAACGTGGCGCTAATGAGAGGCCGTCACGTCAGTGTAAAGTGCCACATCATCGACACGTCAGCAGTGACGGGTCAAGGTTGACCAGTCAACGCTGACTGGTCAACTGTCAGCACTGGCAAAAAAAAAACAGGAGGGAAATTGACAAATGGAGAGTGGGGCCCACTGGGACCTCTGTTTGACACGTGGCAAGCACCGTCAGAGAGAGGACAGCGCATCGAGTTATTAGGGCCGGCTCGTGTCGCCGGCTGACGGCCGCAAGGCGGCGCGTAGAGGTCACCCGCCACCGACGAGAGTGGCGTTCGTTGGAATTTTCTAATTTTTTAGGATTTTTCCATCCAGACACCTTCTAGGGGCGCATGAGAGCGCGTGGGACCTCCGATTGAGATGCGGTTTGTTCCTAAAAATCCCTAAATTTGAGAGCTTCAATTTGATATATAATTTGCATATATTTGAAGCAAGTTTGGGTGTAATTTGAGTCAAAAAGGTGCTTATGTGTATTTAGAGGGTCCCAAAAATGTTAGAATTGAATCAATGTTGGTTCTATTATTTTTTGGGATAGGTTGACTTACTTATTAAGAGTATTTCAGCTACAACATAAGGTTAATGCTGCAAAATTCTTTAAAAGTAAGGGATTATTCAAATGAGTTTTTGAATATAAAATCCTATCCAACCTTGACTCAAACTCTTAGAAATAAAAACCTGAAAAATTGCAGCAACTTAAAATTATTTAATGATTATTGAATAATAATAAGTCTTCCCATGCTTTTAACCACATTGATCCACTTGAATTTAAGCAATGACTTCTAAAAGTCAATCTTTATCACAAATGTTGTGACAAAGGATAAGACAAATATATATATGTTAGAATCATCTCATCAAGTGGGAGGTATGCTGCAAATACATCCAAATGAGTGGATGTAAACATGGCAAAGAGGAGCTAGACATTGTAGCTAGAAGCTACATGAGTTAATATGGTCATAAAGGCCTATGAGAGGGAGAACCTAGTTGAGAGACAACAATAAGAGGCAAAAGGTTTTTATTGAATGTTTTTTTTTCATTGAATTTATGATTAAATTCTTTGTTTTAAGAATTGAATTCAGTATATTCTCTTCTTGTTTTCTTGAACGTTCATGCTAGTTAGATGATATTGTGTTATTATCTTGTTAATATAACTGCTCTTTGATTGAGTGGGAGTTTTTCTGGAATGTGTCTAGAAATCAAAAGGGGAAAGTGTTCAATAAAGACTATGGTTAAAAGGGTGATGAGCTAACTAGTATGATTGGGATGGGAGTCAACATAGTTGTCTCCTGAACATGAAACTAGTAAACTTATTATCTAATTATCATTTGTCTTATTTGAACAAATAAGATTTGTATACCATAATCGTCTAAGTGACCAATTATGACCAAGTCTATTTGACTGAGCTTATGAAGACAAGTTCAATAGAGATATATGTGGAGCTAAAAACTCTTAAATCTCTTTCATTCAAGAAGAATGAGATGTCAGGGACATCCTACCAACTAGTCTTCAGCATTTAAAGGTTGAAGCAACCGAAGGATACAAAAGGTTTATGCTATCAAGTATAGAAAGAACAACATTGCTTAAACTTATGTTGGTATGAGCAATATAATGTTATCCAAGCTGTGTGGATAGTGTTGAAAGATGGTGAAATAGATGATCTTCTTCCATAAAGTTAAAACTAAGTTAAGTTTTAACATAGTGTACTAAGTCTTAACATATTGTTTAGGCAACACTTGAGACAGATGTCAAATTAAGAAGTTGAGACAAACTAAATTCCAAGTTCTTTCTAACAAACAACAAGTGTATGTTGTGATAAGACATCTCCCAGTGAGTGGGAGTGAGCCACGTCTTCCAGTGAGTGGGCGTATACGAAAGTAAAGATTGCCTTTGATATGCATATTGTAACCTTTACCAATGTGATTCGCCACATTGAACTTGAGTGTGAAAGACTGAAGGATTCAAAATACATCAGTCAGACAAACTTAGCTAAAGAGTGGGAGGATTCATCCTCTAAGCCTGAGAGCAAGAAACTTATGAGGTAAACTTGATCTAGAGGAGGTTAAATGGTTTCTACAAATATGAAAAGCTACGTTGATAATCCTTAAGGGTTGTAAAAGTAGCAATCCACATGAGTTGTGGATGTTTCAAATGAAGCATATGGCTTTATGTCAAATGCAAAGCAATAAAGAGATAGAATCAAGGGATTGGAACTTACATGTTAACTCTACATAGATAAACCACCCTGATTCACTTCATGCAATTGCAACTAACAGAATCACATCTTTGCTATCTCTTTAGCTAAGGATCGATAGGACTATGATTCTCAAATCCTTCATTGGATTTTGATGTTTCTTTTAGGGATAAAAGATTCCATTTCTTGCCACATGTATACATTGATTAAAAGAAATGATCAAACTAACAAAAGAGTATTTGCTAAATAACGTGTGCTAAAAGGTTAATACCCTTATGAATAAGTTGAGAACTCATTCTACCTGGCAAGAAAGACAAAGAAACATTTTTGAGAAAATCCACTGTAATTGGCATATTATGACGTTAGTGAACCAATGAACGTAAGGGCAAAACACAAAGAGCTTGGTGTTTTGTTAACATTGTGGACGTTTACTCGAAATACAATAATGTTTACTTGATTTTTGGCAAGTGTGAAGCTGTTAGATAATGGCTGAACTAGTCAGGAATCAGTTAAACTAAAAGGATAAGACCTTTTGAACTAACAAGGGTTAAAGACACCCATGTGATTAGTTCAAGCTGCTTTGTGTTCAAGAAAAGCATTGTTAGGTAACTATCAATACCTAGAACTCTTCAACATAATAGAGTTGTTGAAATGGAGAAATAGACCTCTCCTTGATTTGGTTGTGAACATAATGACATCAATAAGGCTATCAGCCATATGTTGGTAGGTAGACTCACATCTATTATATTCACACTTGACCAAATGCCCTCTATGTCAGTCACGACCTTACCCTATGAATCATGGATGGGCCTTACACTAGGGCCAAGCTCGTTAAGACCATAAAGGTCATCAACTTTATATTCATAATTCTTCATATGAGTAAGGAAGATTAGGGCTAAGGTATACAAGGTATCTCTTTGTGAGATGACATGAGGTTTTGACATGACACATCTTCATTAGTGAAAATGATGGCGGTTCAGTGACTGAGAGAAAACCGTGGGACACAACGTTCATGAAACCCAGATTTCCTAGCAGGAAATGAGCATTAATCAAAATAAATCTCTTTAAGAGGTTCACAAGTGACAAGGAATAACCAAGTGTTCCTAAGTTCATTGATCCAAGTGGAAGGATTGTGACCATTTTCACAATGAAAGAGGTAAGAGGTAAATTACGAGAGAATTACCTCACTCATACATAGGAAAAGAATCCAATGAAATCCACCTCTGAGCAAATTGTCATATAGTGAATGACTATAAGGGATAGATTCCCCAATGGATTGAATGCTCTCTTTATCATTTAGAAGGTGATGATAACTACCTATAAGTGTCTAAAAGACACTAGAAGGACCTGCTAAGATGAATTGCAAAGTGTCTTGTAAGAGGATTTGGATTCTTTTTAAGCCAATACATGTTTGGGTAATTTGTCATCTAGCCAAGAGGCGATTGGGAACAAGTAGGTTCTCAAATCTGTTGGGGGGCATATGAAACCTAAAACACTTAGTAGCTAAGGGGTAATACAATGGAAGGTTGTCCATTGTGCGTTTTAACTCTGAACTTTGGCTATGACAACAAGCTTAGTCTTAAAAATTGTATCAAGATGATGTAAAGACCACCTTCCAATTTGGAATTTTGGAAATTGGATGATAAACTCTATATGAAGCAGCTTAAGGGCTTTGTAGAAACAATCACCCAAATAGTAGTATATGAGGTTTTTCACAAGGTAAAAGCCTCACTAACTTTGAAATAATCGAAGAACACTACATAAGTCCCAAACGGTCTAATGATGATTCTTTGTGAAGTCATCCTTTGTCAAATGACATATGAAACAAGTGTCAAGGGAGTCAAAGGAATAAAGGATCAGAGAATCCTTAAATGCTGAGTTGAGAAAGTCATGGGTTGAACAAATATCTTGAATGACAAGATAAATGGAGATTGCACAAGAAAGATACAGTCTTTTACACCTAAGACATGTACAAGTGTACTCCTTAGACATCTTAGGATGTCAAACTGTAAACCCATGGACACCCCTAAAGTCAAGGGCATAAACCTAAAGAGGTTACATGTCTTATGAGGAATCCAACATAAGAAAGGTGGATAGAGTCCCATGTGAGACTATAGTTGGTAATATGAATGCACACATTGGTGTACATAAGACCAAATGTTTTTTGGTCAGACTTGGAAGTTGTTTTTGGTCCTGCTGTAAAATGGGTTATGAGAATAACCATTGATTAAGTTGTTAAGACAACAACTTTCCTTTGAAAGGATACTCCAATACAAGACATAGGCAAATAGTGATAGAGTAAGGAAATATACAAAGTATTTTTTCCTGTTATCCATGGAAATAGAACGTAGGACGTGTTCTGCCATCATTCAAAGTGCCATATGGCTAAAGTAATTCCTATGAGAGATTGGGAATGAATGGTGGATAGAATGATCCAAGCGATAACATCTTATGATGAGGATCCTAAGTATCATAGCAAGGCGAAACATACTTTTTGATATATCTCTATAAGAGATATGCTTTCAAAGAGGGAAAGCGACAATTTAATGATCTTCTACTGACAGAATGTTGGTAGATCCCCTTAATGAGCCCATAGCTTGATTTTCATTGAGTTAGTGAAAATCTTGGGGCGCAAATAAAATGTAAGGTCGTGAACTTCTTTTATATAAAGATAAAAGAAATAGTATGTATGTTATGAGTAAATACATATAAGGTATACAAGTTTGTATGTCATACAGGTCAGAAAAGGTTGGTTCACTCACACGAACAACCATCTTCCCATGTTTTGCGGGGGCATGGGAGGGTAAGACGAGCAAATGATCACCATGAGATGGTTAAGAAGAATCTTTGCGTTTGAGTCGCCTCAGTTAGACTGAGATGAGATCTACATGTGTGCATATACACAGAAAATGGATCGAAGCATGAATATAGACCTGTAGCCAGGCAAAGAACTCTTTTTCACAAATGAGATTGTAAAAGAGATATTGTGAAAAAAAAAGTTCTAGTTCGAATATTGAGTACATTTTGGAACTAATGTCTGTACGGTAAAAGATAAAGAAATCGACGTACACCTCATCGTAGCATGCAATTCATATTGCATATGCTTAAGAGTTAAACTACAACACGGGATGTAGGTGAAAGATCCCTGGTTCACTACAGTGTGAGTCCCAGGAAGAAAAAAATCCTTCCACGATGCCCTTAAGACTTAGACGGCATCATGAAAGCTTGGTTTGGTGACAGCTACTTTAGCTGAAGCTCCATGATCACACTCGATTCGGTCAGACGAGTGAAAACTAGAAAAGCGACCAAGTCAAGATGGACTGATGTTTAGTCAAAAAGGAAGATTTACTCCTAGATACATAAGATGTGCTGGTATCTGTGGTCGACCCCTTACTAGCTCCATGTGTAGCTAGTAATTGCGGATACTATGTGCATAGAAGGCAATCTGAGTTAATCAACATATTAACTCAAGGGATTAGATATGCCATGAGTAATATGTATGGGAGAATCTAGGGCATATGAGGTAATGAATATATAGCTTACGGTTATATATAAAGGTTGTCCTTGGATGCTGATCCGATGTGAAGGATTTCTAGTATCACAAGCACCAAAATCTTAAAGATGTTTTTGCCCACGCAGTCACAGTAGACGCCAAGTATGAAACAAGAAAGAGTAATGCATGCTCGATGGGAGGCCCATCAAGTGCGAGTGGGAGATGTTGGACTTTGGGTCCAAGTCCGCCCTTGATGGGCCGGACTATTTGATTAGGAAATAAGTAGCCTAATCAAATAAGAATAAAATCAGCATAAAATACATATTGGAGAATAATTCAGTAATAATTATGGATTTGTTAATTAAGGAACAAATCACCATAATTAGGGAATTAATTGAGAATCAATTAATTGCTGTCTTGGAGGGCAAGAAGGTGTGCACACGTTTCCTAAGTAGTGGCCTCCATAAACCACTATAAATAGGGTGTGCCTCCTCAATTGCAATTCACCCCGCCATTGATTTTTCTGGCAATTCTCTTCTCTCCTACCATCTTTCTGGTTTTGGTGATCTGCTGTGCAAATCACAATTAGGCTTTAGTAGTCTATAATTGTGTGGGCACAATTATGGAGCATTGGAGTCTTGACCCGGATCCGAACATGGATTCACCTAGATACGTCAAATCTCCCTTTAGTTATATTTTTCTTACAGTTGGGAATATTTTTTGTACGAAGAAGACAATTCTTTGGTTAAAAATGTAAAAGACCGCAATCCTTTCAAAGACCATGTCGGCCACAACAGCTAATTAACTAGAGCTTGGAAATTTCTTGAACAAACACAAGAATTGTGTTGGCGCGTGATTTTTTGTTGTTTACAAGACTTGACTCAAAATCTTTGTTAAGGAACATTAATTACTCCCTCTGGTCTTAATTATAGGATAATATTTGAGAATTGATCTTGGTCCTAATTATATGATAAAGTTCTAATTTTTATCAATTTCTTCCCAAAATACCCCTATTAATACTTTCTCAATAATAATTAAACACATTAATAATTTAATAAGAGTAGATAGGAAGTTGTTGAGGAAGATTGATGATACTGGATTGTGTGAGAGCTTGGAGAAGTTGTGTGTGAGGCAGGAGAGGTACAAAAAAAAAACAGAGAATCAACATAATTAGATGCCATTTTAAATTTTAAATAAAGGTATTTTAGGAAAATAAATATGATTAACTACTTTAACCACTATCCTTAATTTCTCCAAAGTTAGGTAAATATGTCATATAATTAGGACCGGAGGGAGTATTTGTTTAGAAGGGTGATCAGAGTAAATTTTCAATTATGATTTACTGTGCACAAAATAAATATATAAGATAAGTTTTATGTTCCAAATAAGCACATGAAAGATATGAAAACTCAACCACTATATATAGATGCAGTGAGATCTAGAAATGCTCCTTCCTATTAAACATTAAATAATAATAATGATTGAATAACCAGGAAAATGTTATTATTTTTATAATATATTTTATCAAGGGAAAGTAAAAAAGAGAAACATGTTTTTTTTTTTATTTTTTAACCAGCAAGAGAAACAGGTTTTTGTGATACAAATCCAATACAAATTAAATATCCATACAATTTCAGCATATATAAACTCCGACTAGGGCTCACATGCCATAGCGAACCTACGCAATTATTGGTGACATTGAAAGTGTTTATTTATCTATTGTGCCCTGATTCTTTTTTATTACTATTTGATAAAGGTTTTCCCCTCAAAATCTAAAGAGCAAAAGCTTCTCACCTTTTCCAATAAATATATTTTTCGGGATTTGAATTTGTATTCTCTTTTTTATTAGAGTGAGACTTTTTACTATTTCAACCAACACAATATGTTGATGCCTTAATCTTATTTATCATTTATATAAATATTCACTGACATGTGTTTGTCATTTCTTTATCCACCATCTCGCGAAGTGCAAATTAATGTTATTAACACTGATCACTCATCAACAATGGCAATTAGATAATTACAACAATAATACACTCATCAACAATGTTATTAACACTGATCACTCATCTCGCGAAGTGCAAATTAATGTTATTAACACTGATCACTCATCAACAACACTGATCACTCATCAACAATAGCAAATCAAGCCTTGGATTTACAAAAATATTCTTTTACTTTTAGAGACCCGAACTTAATCCCACTAAATTAATTAGCTAAAATGATACTGTACTTCTTTTTTTACCAACTCACCAAAATAATACAGTACAATAGTATCTTTATCTTTAATATATGACTCAAATGATTTTTTTTAGAAATTAAGAAAATTAAATAAGTTAATTAATCAGAGCATATGTTGTGTACCATTTGATTATATACCACTATATAAGTAAGATAAATTAGTTTAGTATAAAAAAATATAAATATAAATACTTCAAATGACTTTATTTAGCTTCTTTAATCTTTAAAAAAAATAATTGAATCTTATATTAAAAACTAGATATAATATTGGTTAGGTAATTTATTGTCAAAAGAATTTATTAGTAAGGACAACATATAACCTGTTTTTAATAATAAAGCAAAACGTGTGAGAGGATATGTGTGTATTCAAAGTCAAGTTAGGTTGCATATGCATACAATTAAAAACCAATGGAAGTCTGTTTTTGTAATAACCGGTCAATTTTTTTTTTTTTTTTTGATAGACATAACCGGTCAATTTTATTTACGGATGACAATGAAGTACAGTTACTTCTTTATGTACGCATGTTTAAAGGTAAAGTGAGAGATGATAAAGCATAAAAAAACAATAATAAAGTAAAAAATAAATTAAATCTTGAAAGATTTCACATTTTTTTCTGGTTGAAATGGAAGTCTTATTAAATTTTATGTTGTTAGAGTATTAAATTTTATGTTGTTAGAGTTGCAGAGAGTCTTGTTATTTTAGGTCATTAACCCATACATAAACTTAAAGTCAACACATTGGGTTGTGAAGTAAGGTCTTAGCTCTTAACTGATTTAATGATATCATTAATCTCATATAACATTGTGTTACCCCACTAATATGTTTGTTGAACAATGTTTTGATACATACATACATATTATGGTCTCATAATTCGTATATCATTACTTTAACACTTAGACCTATAAAGGTTGGCTACCACACGCACGAGTGTAGTATTTTATGGCACAAAAAAAAAGAAAAAAAGAAAAAAAGAATAGTCTTATTAAATAAGGTAAATATTGAAAATTCTTTGTACTATCCTTTTGTTGGGAAAAAAAAGGGAAGCTAGTCCTCAATCTTAAATTAAATTAATAGATCTTATGTTGAAGACTAGAGAAGTACCTTTCTAAGGATCAAGATTGAGAAGCAATGGAAGATTATTATATTAATTATTGGAACTCTTGTTAATATACTACTATTAGTGCTACTTATACCACATTTTTAAAGTTTCAGAAAACGAAATAAATCACATCCAACACAAATACATATCCCCAAATGATTTTAGTCATATTTTAATAAAGAAAGGATATTTTAAGGTGTAGTTTGATTAAAAATTGAAAACATAGAAACAAATTAAATTGAAGCACTTGAAGAAAAATATTCAGACAAATTTCAATGATAATTGCTTTGAGCTGAAAATTTTAAATAATAATTACAATCTTTCCCACCCTAGTGAGGACCCAACATTATAGTTATTCTAATCCATTGACCCATAAATGACATAACAACTCAGGCAACAAATATCCCACTTGTAATTGATAAATGAGGTAAGACCATAAACTCGTGATGGCGAAATGCCGAGTAAAGAGAGTTTAAAGTCTAAGCTATAATCCTCGTGGAATGATGATCATGAGAGAGCGCAATAAGTGACTTTAGGATTAAAACTTGAGGAATGCTGCAACCTACATTCCAATAATATCACTCTCTTTTAATCTCAGTTTCCTCAATAATGACCAAGGAGTAATGCTGTTACGAAGTTTTGTGAATATAGCATTACTGTTACTACCATTATTATGAACTCATCTTTCTCTTCTTCATCTCTTCCATTAATGAAGTACTCTTATTGCGCCTTTCTTTTTCTTCTTCTTGCCCTTATTACTTGATGATCATTAATCGTTTGTCTTCTCAATGGTTCCACCACACCCCTTTCTCCTCTATCACTCCACAGATCCATACCAAGTCTGTTGAAATCATGCCCAAACTGAATTGGACTCTTTAAGCAATCAACTATCCTAAAAAATGTAAGTGAAGACGCCAAACTTTGTGTCCATTTTCTTGATTATGCTATCTGTGCCAATGGCATCACCACATGTTTGAATCCAACACTGCATACGATGTCACCACATACCAACACCTTCATTCTCACTTTATTCAATGACATGTTCTCAAGATTGCCCAAGATTGTTGAAGAATGGATTTTACCCACATTCACACAACCCCTAAGATTAATATATTCAATCTCAAGGGCATGAGAGAGATGTGAAAGTGCAGTTAGATGTTTTGAATCCCTTAGAAGGATTAAGCATTGTTAAATAAATTAGATAACTACCCGAACAATTTTAATCAAGAATTCTCTCATGCCAATTAGAATATGAATTGGATAATCGGCATAATGTACAACTATAGTTTAACAATCAATTTAAAGCTAGTAAACCAAAACCAACATTTGGTTAATAATGTTTGACACATCATTTTATAATCACCACAAGGGAAAAAATATGACACATTAAAAATGAGACGTAGCTGATTTTCATTCCCAAGTTACTGGATATTTTTATTAGGCATTTCAAGTATAACAAGATTTTCAGCACATAAATGTAATGGCACATATGATGGTGGATATTCTTCCCAAATGAAAAATCTTAATTCTTCTGGAAGATAATCCAAATCTCCACAAATATTCAATGATAAAGGCTTTCTCTTATCAAACTTGTAATCTTTAAGGACTATCAAGTTAAACATCTTTTGAAAATTACTTGCCCTCCATGTAATCCTTTTTATCTTGTTTGTGTCCAATGACAAACATCGAATTGCCTTAATCTCCTAATATATAATAGCAAATCAAGGGAAACACAATTATCATTGCCTAAGAAAATGACCAAAAACATAATGCACAACAATTAAATATCCAAATTAATTACCACGTTGTGCATTATATTAAAAAATTCTTGCTATTCATATTTCCCTTTTTAATAATAAATGAGTTCTAAAAACTCAAACATGCAGAAACACTCATATGTATATCTGCATACTAGCATGCGCAGATATTTAATATGAGTAATTATACTTGTCATACATAAATTTTTAATAATTTCATAGAGAATTACCGAAGATTGCAATGAATAAGAAAAAAACCTTCAGGAAAATAAATGACAACAAAATAAAATATTAAGAAAACATATAATATAATAAAAATAAAAAAATAAATTATTACCTTGTCAATGTTGAAAATATCATAAATATCCCCGTGCCTCCATGGTCGAATGAGTTTTTCAGGGATAGAGAGCTTGAGAGGAGAGGGAAAGAGACGAAGAGATGTCGCCACCTTCGAGAACTTCATTCTTCACCACCACCGGCATCTTCTCCACCATTAAGACGCCGAGGAATTTGTCAGACACCAGAAACCAAAGCAGCGTCGACAAACTTGAGAATGGAGAGCTTGAAGGCAACGACATTTGCAATGACGGAGAACACAGAGATAGCGTCAGCGACCTTCTCTTCCTCTTCCACCATTCCCCCCCTGGGTCAGTTCCTCAATGCCATCGTTGGCGAACTTCAGAGCTACGAGAGTGAGAGGAAGTTTGGACCATCGATATGAAGCTTTTGAAAACAGAGGAGACACAGCCATGAGACTTGAGTCTGAGTTGCAATTTCCATTCTAAGATTATCCTTTCTCTCTTTCTATGAATTTTCTAGCAAGTTCATGATTTTCCGGTGAGATTCTAAGCTGTGATTATTTTAAAGAATGAGAGGCATATTGCTTCTTGGTGATAGAGATTTGTGATTGAGCTCAATGAAATATACAGCGGAGTTTTTCTATCATTCTATCTAGTGTAATATATTTAGATTTTTTAGTTTTAAGAAGTATTGTATAATGATTATGGAACTGAGATTGTTGTTAATTTGATATTTATAGTTGTGATTGGATTTTATTTTTTTATGGTTGTAATGAGATTATGTTAATTAGTGTATTATTGTTTAGTTAATGTGGTTGATTTGTACCTTTGAGGGGTTGTTTAGCATTTAAATTCAAGAAGACTCATATTGCATCGTTCCAATTTCAATTACATATTAGGTGATTTTAAATAATATCTCAATAGATAATAGTTAACTATGTATATCGGAGTTATTATTAATTGAGAATATTGAATTCAAGTATTTCCTTAGAGTTTTTCACAAGACTTCATAAATTTTAACTCTCATAATCTTTTTAAGTAAAGATAATCACTTTCTTCATTATCAAGAGCATCTAACATTCATATTTTCAAATCCAATTATATTCACTCCTACACCATTTTTATAGAAAAGACCAAAAATAATAATTTAGCTTTTAATTAAATTACATTACCCTTTTAGCTATTAATTTGCAAAACTCAAAACCAATTTCCTCTTGTTTTCATTGTATTTGCATGGCATTTATATTACTTAGTAATCAATAATCTTAAATTTGCCTATAAACAATCATTGTTTAATTTTTAATTGTGAACCCTAATTAGTGTATTATTGTTTAGTTAATGTGGTTGATTTGTGCCTTTAAGGGGTTGTTTAGCACTTAAATTAAAGAAGACTCATGTTGCATCGTCCCAATTTCAATTACACATTAGGTTATTTTAAACAATATCTCAAAAAATAATAGTTAGCTATATATATCATAGCTATTATTAATTGAGAATATTAGACTCAAGTATTATTTTAGAGTTTTTCTTAAAACTTAATAAATTTTAACTCCATAAGCTTTTTAAGTAAGGATAGTCACTTTTTTTCATTACCAAGAGCATCTAATATTCATATTTTCAAATCCAATTACATTCACTCTTACACCATTTTTATATAAAAGACCAAAAATAATAGTTTAACTTTTAATTAAATTGTATTACGCTTTTAATTATTAATTTACAAAACCTAAAACCAATTTCCTCTTATTTTCGTTGCATTTACTTGGTATTTATATTACTTAGTAATCAATAATCTTAAATTTACTTATACGTAATTCCTGTTTAATTTTAAATTATAGACCTTAAATAGAACTAGAAAAACGGGTCGACCTATTAAATTTTGGCCTCTCAAATTTTCTTTATTAAAATAGTTAGTCCCTATCATTTTAAAAGGATCTAAAGGACCTAGATGGCACTAATTTTGCTGATGTGTTGCTAACTCCGTTAAGTTTACCGACATGGTTACATGATTGTACAGGATGATAGGTAAATAATGCATTTATAAGTTGGTGAGCTGGATAAATAATTTAATAATTTAAAAAAAAAAAAAAAAAAAAAAAAAAAAACAGAACCCAAATCGCACCACCGGGAAGAAGATTGAAGAGTAGGAAGGGGCCAATGGATGCAACGTCGATGAAGAAGATTGAAGAGGGAGGGGCGCCACATGGGGGTTGACGAAGCTTCACCGCCGTGTCGCTCCTCATTAATCTCGAAAAATCCTTCCCCAGCTCCTCCCCCTTCCACCATGAACGGTCTGCAATCACAAACAAATAATCGTGGAGAACCACATCCAGATTTCAAACAAAAATCACATGTTCTGAATCACGATTTTTATTGTGCACTCATGTTCTGAATCAAAACCACATCCACATTTCAAACAAAAATAAAAATCACAAACTGGAACCATCATTGAACATTCACCAGATCAACAAATAAACAAAATTTAAAAGCAAATCTGAATTGAACCCATCACCCATTGAAGATAAAAATCGTGAAGGAGCAACAGTTAGAAGCTATCGCTCGTCGTCTCAGCCGTCGATTTTATTGTCTCAGATCTCTGAGCTCGCCGCCGTTACCCTTTTTAATTTGCCGTCGCAGATCTTAGGAGAAGATAAAGAAGCTCTACGTCGCCGACATAAATAACAAGATCAAGGAGTGAAGCGCCGTCCTCCGTCACCTTCTCCGTCCTCCACTGTTTTCGTCGTATTCTCATCGATCTCATCATCTCAGAACTCAGATCCCAGATCCCACCACCGTTGCAATTTTGTTTTGCAGTCGAAAATCTAAGGAGAAGCTAAAGCTCTTTGTCGCCGTCATCAAAAACAAGATCGAGTGAAGCGCAGTCCTCCTCACCTTCGCCGTCCTCCGCTGGAAATTGTCTTGCGCCATTGAAGAGTTTTGATGTTGGGTCGCGCGATCTGGGGTTTCGGATCTGTTTTCATTTTTTATTTTAAAATTATGTATCCAACTCACCAACTTATAAATGCATTATTTACATGTCATCTTATCCGGTCATCTAGTCATGTCATTGAAATAAGGGAAAATACCAGCTAGGTCCCAAGCTACAGAATTAATCTCAAAAAAGTCCCTTTGCAAATTCCAATGTCAGAAATTTCCCTTTGAGCAATTACTAAAATAGCCCCCACTTGTAAAACGAGTTTAAGGTGTTGTAAACGTAGCAACAAGTGTTGTAACATAAACCATTTAGACTTTCTTTCTCCCAAGTTGTAAACGCCGCTTATGAAGTTGTTAATATAACTAAAGATGTTGTAAATATAGCAGACCATATTGTAAACGATGATAGAAGAAAGTGGAGCCTAAGTGTTGGCTTGTTGCACAAGCTACTGCCCTGGTGTCCCTGGGGGGAGTGGTTGTAAACGTAGCTTAAACACTTGTAAAAAGAACTTCAGGTGTTGTAAACGCAGCAACAAGTGTTGTAACATAAACCATGTAGATTTTCCTTCTCCCAAGTTGTAAACACCGCTTATGACGTTGTTAATATAACTGAAAATGTTGTAAATATTGCAGAACATCTTGTAAACGATGGTAGAAGAAAGTGGTGCCTAAGTTGTGGCTTGTTGTACAAGCTACTGCCCTGGTGTCCCTGGTGGGAGTGGTTGTAAACATAGCTTAAAAACTTGTAAAAAGAGCTAAAGGTGTTGTAAACGTAGCAACAAGTGTTGTAACATAAACCATTTAAACTTTCTTTCTCCCAAGTTGTAAACGCCGCTTATGACGTTGTTAATGTAACTGAAGATGTTGTAAATATTTATAACATCTTCAGTTATATTAACAACTTCATAAGCGGCGTTTACAACTTGGGAGAAAGAAAGTCTAAATGGTTTATGTTACAACACTTGTTGCTACGTTTACAACACCTTAAGCTCGTTTTACAAGTGGGGCTATTGTAGTAATTATTTATAACATCTTCAGTTATATTAACAACTTCATAAGCGGCGTTTACAACTTGGGAGAAAGAAAGTCTAAATGGTTTATGTTACAACACTTGTTGCTACGTTTACAACATCTTAAGCTCGTTTTACAAGTGGGGCTATTGTAGTAATTGCTCAAAGGGAAATGCTGTCAGAAAAGTCCCTAGGGACTTTTCTGACATTGAAATTTGCAAAGGGACTTTTTTAAGATTAATTCTGTAGCTTGGGACCTAACTGATATTTTCCCTTAAAATAAAGGACTCAGTGACACACCAGTATAATTAATGCCGTTAACTTTGGCCCTAAGCTCTTTTAAAATTAGAGGGACTAATTATTTTAATAAAGAAAATTTGATGGGCTAAAGTTTTAAGGACCAAAAATACATTTAACTCTATTTTTTTTATTAATCCAGTTATAATTGTAAACTCACAACTCACATCCAATTAGTCCAAACACTAACTGATTATAATATTGTATGTTATATAAAAAGGCCTCTTCACTCAAAATTATTTTTTATGCGTAAAAATATTATCACAACTGGATACAAAATAAATCATGATAGATTATTTTAATTTATTATAATACATTGATCAAAATGAATTTATAATTACTGGCAAAAAAAATTAATTTATAATTAAGTTTATTAAATTTATATATTTATGTCAAATACCCGCTTTTATATATCTTTTTCAACAACTTTTCTCTTATTTACTTCCCACCAAGTTGATAACCCCAAATTAATATAAGGGCTAGTTTGAGAAAGTGGTGGAAAAGTATTTTTAAGTAAATCAAAATAAAACTTATCTCATAAGCTTACCTTATATACCGTAAATCATATTAAAAAATAGCTTCTATTACTAATTCAAACGGGCATTAAGTATTAGTATTTAGTAACTTGCCAATAAAAAATGTTAATTAGGTAATTTGTTTGGGGTGAAACAACAATAACCTGTTTTTAATTATAAGGAAAACGCGTGAGAGGATAGATTCGCAAGATTGAGAAGCAAAACATTATCAAAAGTTAAGTAGCAAAAAATTATACTAAACATCTTTTCATTTTTGCAATTTTTATGGCTACGTTGATGACAGTTACGGCTTCAGAAGTCAAACCAAAGAGTTGTTATCCTTCAAAGGAACGAAATTCTAGAAAAGATAAAGGGACTTCCCCTACGTATCTTGCTATAATGAAGACGCGTGATAGGGAAGATTCGCTTGATTTTAAAAAATATTGATAGTCAAGTTAGGCAGTATAGAATTAAAAATTATTAAAGTCCCATGATAGCTGTATGTGCTGAGAGATTTAGGATAATAATCAAGTTATGCCTGGTGTGATTTTCTGTTTTTTAACTTTTTTTCAGAAATTGTTTTATAATACAAGTTTTGAGGAAAAAAAAAATCCATTTGGATGATATATTGTTTTGAAAAAAAAAATCATATTTGAGAATAAAAAAATATAGAAAACTGATTAAAATAATTATTCTTAAAATCAGTTTGGAATCTTGGATGAGCCCCTAGTAGACTGGAGAGTAGAGATGAAATGCAGATTAAAACATGAGAGTGGTAAGTTCAAGTTTAAGAGATGAAAACTCATGTCATTAAACGCTAAAAAAGAAGATAGGACTCTCTCCACTTATTACCCAATTTTACAGAATAAAAAAAATTAGAAAACAGAAAAATTGTCCTTTTTATTTTTTGAAGCCCATTGTTGTTTCTTGTTTTAAAAAGCACTTACCTTAAAAAAAATTACTAAAAAAGTTCTTTTTGTTTTGCTTTGAAAAATAAAAAATTGTTTTCAGGATGGGAAAACAAACAAGCCCTTAATTTTTTCGTTGTTAAAATTAAAAGTTAAAAGTGAAGTTAGTTTTGATTGTTATCAAAACTCATTAGAAGTTTTAGCACATAGATTTAAACTTACTTGTTAGTCCATTGGTTTATGAGGTAGCGTCTTAACTTATATTATTAGTGTTACTCGTACCATATTTCCAAATACTTCAAAGTTTATTTGGAAGATTAATAAATCACACCGATCATAAATGCATCACCCAAACAATTTTAGTCATTTTATTAAAATCTATGTGTGTGTAATTATAAACATTTATTAAAATCAAATTGTGTGTTTAATTGTTTCAATCATCGCATTTGCACTCAAGATGTGTGTGTAATTATAAACATTTATTAAAATCAAATTAGGGAAAAGTGAAAATTAACATACAAACAATAAATAAAGTAGCAATTATGTAGAAAATTAACATACAAACAATACATAAAGTAGCAATTATGTATGTATGTATGTATGTATGTATGTATGTATGTATGTATGTATGTATGTATGTATGTATGTATGTATGTATGTATGTATGTATGTATGTATGTATGTATGTATGTATGTATGTATGTATGTACGTACGTACGTACGTACGTACGTACGTACGTACGTACGTGTGTATATGTATGTACGTACGTATGTATGTACGTACGTACGTATGTATAAGATTGACAATATTTTATTTATAGAAAAATATTTGGGAAAAAGGAGTTGAATTGAATATGATAAGTTGCGGTTCCCAACACGAAAAGAGAGAGAGAGTCGTCATGCTCTAGAAAATGAATAGTTGCAGTTGGCTACTGAGATTCTAATGTGAGCAATATCATAATATCCATACAACTACTCACGAATATGATCACCCCCTTAATAAAATCAACTATTCTATCTAACCCCGCTTCCTACTAATCCTCGCTTCTAAACTTGCTTCACAACGGCCAAAAGACCCAAGCATTACGGAGTCAAAAATAGAATTAGGAGACCTCCTAACACTGCCAAGCGAACAAATGTATGTACGTATGTACGTACGTACGTACGTATGTATGTATAAGATTGACAATATTTTATTTATAGAAAAATATTTGGGAAAAAGGAGTTGAATTGAATATGATAAGTTGCGGTTCCCAACACGAAAAGAGAGAGAGACTCGTCATGCTCTAGAAAATGAATAGTTGCAGTTGGCTACTGAGATTCTAATGTGAGCAATATCATAATATCCATACAACTACTCGCGAATATGATCACCCCCTTAATAAAATCAACTATTCTATCTAACCCCGATTCCTACTAATCCTCGCTTCTAAACTTGCTTCACAACGGCCAAAAGACCCAAGCATTACGGAGTCAAAAATAGAATTAGGAGACCTCCTAACACTGCCAAGCGAACAAATGAGGTAACCAATAGAAGAAAATGTTGAGCCACGTTGTAGGATCGCGTCCAAGTCATAATTGATATTGAGTATTCCACGGAACTTGGGTTGCCTCCCAAGAAGCGCTTAGTTTATAGTCTTTAGCTTGACTCTTCACTTTGGTCACTCTTCATTTGATAAGTAGATGGTGGATACCAGCTTATCCACATCTCCTCCCCAATAGTGCTTCAACAGTTGACCATTAGCCTTGAATCTCTCTCCCTTTTCATTCTCCAGCTCCACATCACCATATTTTGATGCTTGAACCACCTTGAATGGCCCAGACAATTGTTAACTTCAGGAAATTCTTATTAGAATTTCATATTTCATCCTGTTTTACTTCACTTTGGGTGCATAAGTGGGCATTTGAAAGGGTTAAAGTAATGAATTGTGTTCTTCTCATGCTATGCACAGCAGAATGAAATTGTGGAGGACATTACTCACTAACTGCTATGAATGTTTAACCATGTGTGCAAGTTCTTTGTGTAAACTGGTACAGATTCAGTCATAGCTAGCTCAGAGGAAGCTACATGCAGTGAGAAGGAGGTGAAGGAAGTTGAAGCTAACAACCATTTGAATGAAAGGCAGGCTGGGAGGAGAACAGCACATAAAAGAAGAGAAGATGACTCTGGCAAAGTCTTGGGCCGCAGCCCACCATCTCTTGGGCCGCGGCCCATTAAATCCACAGCAGCACAGAAAGTCTTGGGCCACAGCCCACAGTCTATTGGGTCGCGGCCCAATAAATCCACATGAGCACAGAAAGGAGTGGGCCGCGGCCCAGAATAACAACATGAGGTCAGATGCTCTTAGGCCGCGGCCCACAAAGTGGTGGGCGCGGCCCAACCCCGAAAATGAAGCTGTGCGTTCTGACATCTGCGAAGATATAAAAGGCAAACCCAGGGTTTTGAAGAGGGGGTTCCCAATTTGGAAAGATCGACAGAGGCGGCTGGAGAGGTGCTGAGAGCTGGGACCTGCTAGAATCAAGGAGAATCAAGAGGGCTTGAAGATTGGAAGAGATTTCACTCCAGTTTTCTTAATCCTTCTGTATTCATTCCCTTTCTCCACTGTGATTCTATTATGGCAACTTTTAATCCTGTTATTTGTAATCCGTTTTTGAACATGAGTAGCTAGGTTTTTCATTCTAGGATTGTTCAACACTTTTGTATGGATTAAACTCGAATACTTCTTCCTCTTCATTAGCTAATGGTATATATGTGTTAATTCTTCTCTGTTTTCACTGATATTCATGAATTGCTAGCACTATGGATAACATGTTCAATTAGATTAAGCTTGAGAGAGTTAATCTAATTGAAGAACGTGGGTAGAATTATGCTAGACTTGAAGTTTAGAGAGTTAAATGGATGGTTTGTTAATAACATAGAGATATAGTTATTAACCTAGCATTGTCAAAGTAAGGAGGTTGTTTAATGAGTATTTTCCTTTAAATGCGGCAAGAGATTGTGTATCTAAATGGAAAATATAAGTTTGGTTATGACTTGAGAGAGCTTAACCAATAGCTATTGAACCTTAGACTGACATATATATATATTCCATAAACAGTAATATTGAAGAGGAAGTAGATTGAGTTTATGATATACAAAAGGGCGCGAACAATCCTAGGTTCACTCTATTTGATTGAATTCACAAGAAGCTTATTCTGTTCAGTATTTTTCTTAGTTGTTAACAGTATATCTTTTAAATTTGTTTTTCTCACACTCAACATTTTGTTTTGATTCAACTTAATCAAACACGTCAAGCCCATTGTTTGACTCGATTGTTATTCAAATCCTCGAGGGAACGATCTCACTTATCACTTTATTACTTAACGCGATCCGTGCACTTGCGGTAGCGAACAAGTTTTTGGCGCCGTTGCCGGGGATTGGTTTAATAATCTTTTAGTTAACCTTAGGCTTGTGTTATTAGATTTCGCTTGGGTCTTTAGTTAGATTTATAATTCTTCTGTCATTGGTTTCTGCATTCAATTTCACTTGTTTTAGCTTGATACTTGCTGGGTTGTTCTTTTTCGCAGGTATCAGTCCAGTTCATGCAACATTTGCAAGGAAACAAATTGATCGTGGTACTTGACGGAATACCGCGCATTGAAGAAGAACCTGAATCAGCAGCAGAATCTGAGTTTGAAACTGAATCAGCAGCTGAAACAATGGCGGATGAATATGATAGAGCCACTGTCAATGATTTCGCCAGCAGGAACATGAGAGGAACTCAATCATGCATTCGAATGCCGGAGATGCAAGCACATACTTTTGAAATCAAATCGGTGATGATAACGATGTTGCAAATGCATGGGTTGTACCATGGCCTTTATAATGAAGACGCCAACAAGCATTTGATGTATTTCTTGGAGGTGTGTGATTCCTTCAAGCAAAATGGTGTTCCTCAAGATGTACTGCGGTTGCGCCTATTCCCTCTCTCTCTACAAGGGAAAGCTAGAGATTGGTTCAACAATCTACCTGAAGGATCCATAACCTCTTGGGCTGATCTTGAAGCAAAATTTAGAGCTCGATTTTTCTCCGATGATAAATCAGTGGAAGCAAGGGACGAGTTTCTAAGTTTTAGGCAACAATCGGATGAGCATTTGTATGCCGCATGGGAAAGGTACAAGATGTTAATGAAACAATGCCCAAATCATGGGGTGGATAAGTGGGTAGTGATCCAAATTTTCTGCACGCGCTTGAATCCTCAGTCTAAGGTGATGGTAGACTCTATGACCAATGGGGGTTACCGGAATGTGCCTGTCAATGAAGTTTTCAGACTTTTGGATCAATTATCTGCAAACAACACCCAGGGAAATGATAGGAGAACTCCAACCACCCCAGCCCTACTCAACACAAAAGACGACTCTTCATCACAAATTGCCACAATTTTGTCCGCTTTGAACAAACGCTTTGATGTCTTAGAGTCTCAAATAAACAAGGGCAATGCTCGTGGTGTGCATTCTGTTCAATCCACTCTGATTGTATGTGAGCAATGCAATGATGTCCACATGCCGGACAATTGCCCTCTCTATATGGGCACTGAATCTGTCAATTATATGGGCAAATTTCAACCTTCTCAAGGTAATCCATACTCACAAACTTACAACCGTGCTTGGAGAGCTCATCCCAACTTTTCTTGGAGTCAAGGTAACACCTTGAACCCTCTTCATGAGTCTACCTCCGGCACCAAGCTGGTGCCTCCACCGGGTTTTCCAATGCAATCAAGGCAAGCTCCTGCGAAAGAAGAAGAATCAAAGACGGACAAGATGTTGGCCCATATCTTATCAGAAGCGGAATCTTCAAGGGGTGAGAGTAAGGCTACTTTTTCTCTTCATGAATCTACTATTAAGAACCTCAAAGTTCAAGTGGGACAATTAGCAATACAAGTAAATGCCATGGCTCGAAATGGTCTTCCAAGTGACACCATCCCTAATCCGAAGTGGAGTGGAAAAGAAGAATGTAAGGCCATTCATTTGAGAAATCCTTGATAAACCTCCGGTAGAACCCGGCATGTCCAAGAAAACTTCGGATACCTTTTACATTAGTAGGCGGTGGTAATTGCTCAATAATAGCAATTTTAGCCCTGTCTACTTCCAACCCTTTCTTGGATACTTTATAGCCAAGTACAATGCCTTCTTACACCATGAAGTGACATTTCTCCTAATTGAGAATCAAGTTTGCCTCTTCACATCTTTTAAGCACCGCATCTAAATTCTCCAAGCACGAGTCAAAAGATGGACCAAAGACAGAGAAATCATCCATGAATACTTCAATGGTCTTCTCAATCATATCAGCAAAAATGGACATCATGCACCATTGAAATGTGGCTGGCGCATTGCATAGTCCAAAGGGCATTCGTCTGAAAGCAAAAGTACCATATGGACAAGTAAAGGTGGTCTTCTCTTGGTCTTCTAGGGCTATGGCAATTTGGTTATAACCGAAATATCCATCAAGGAAGCAAAAGTACTCCTGACCTGCTAGCTTGTCCAACATTTGATCTATGAATGGCAAAAGAAAATGATCCTTTCTTGTAGCAGTGTTGAGCTTCCGATAATCCATACACACCTGCCAACCAGTCACTGTGCGAGTGGGAATTAGTTCATTTTGGGTGTTAGCCACTACAGTCATGCCACCCTTCTTAGGGACACATTGGACTGGGCTCACCCATGAACTGTCAGAAATAGGGTACACAATTCCAGTGGAGAGCCATTTGAGGATTTCTTTCTTGACCACTTCTTTCATGATTGGATTCAAGCGCCTCTGATGCTTTATAGAAGTTTTATGATAATCTTCTAACAAAATTTTGTGCATACACATCGAAGGGCTTATTCCCTTAATATCCGTTATTGTCCAACCTATGGCCTGCTTGTGTTCTTTTAAAACTCGTAGGAGCTTCTCTTCTTGCAAATTAGAAAGATCAAAAGAGACAATCACCGGTAGAGTGTTGGCATCCCCCAAGTAAGCATACTTGAGATGAGATGGTAAAGGCTTTAATTCAAGATCTGGTGGCACTTCAATAGAGGGCTTCAAAGGAGTACTCAATGCATCAGCCACCTCAAGTGGCTCAAAATTCCTTTGTCTTAGGTAAGGGAATGCTTCCATACGAAAAAGGTTTTCAATAACTTCTTCATTAAATTCATCCAAACTTTTCTCCCCAATTAGAAATGCCTCTAAAAGGTCTTTGATCATAGGAGCATATGACTCTTGAGGAACGAGCGAGTCCAATATATCAACAAATGAGCAATGAGCTGAATCATCATGGAACTTCAAGGATTTTGGCATGTTAAAGATCACTTTTTCATCATCCACCCTCAAAGTAATTTCACCCTTCTCCACATCAATAAGAGTTCTTGCTGTAGCTAAGAAAGGACGGCCTAGAATGAGCGGGATCTTCCAATCAACCTCACAATCAAGCACCACAAAGTCTGCTGGGAAGATAAACTTGTCTACTTTCACTAGGACATCTTCAATGATTCCTCTAGGTTTATAAATACTCTGATAAGCAAATAGAAGGGTTACTGTGGTAGGCTTTGGCTCTCGTAACCCCAATTGGTTAAAAACGGCTAAGGGCATCAAGTTGATGCTAGCACCTAAGTCACATAGGGCTTTACCATTGAAGTTTGTTCCAATATTGCAAGGAATATAGAAACTTCTCGGATCCTTCAGCTTGGTGGGTAACTTCCTTTGGATCACTGCACTACATTCTTCGGTTAATGCCACAGTTTCAAATTCATTGAATCGCCTTTTCTTGGACAACACATCCTTTAGGAACTTGGCATATTTAGGCATACCCTCTAAAGCTTCGAAAAATGGAATGTTTACATGTAGTTGCTTAAACATGTTCACAAACTTTTTGAATTGTGCATCTTCCTCCTTCTTCTTGAATCTTTGAGGGAAGGGTAGTGGAGGCATGATAGTAGAGGTGGTTGGCTTGCTCTTCTTCTCATTATTCAACTCTTGTTCCCTCTTCTTACTCTTGCTAACATCATCCAACCCTCCTTCAGTTTGCTTTCTCTTCTTAGTTTCATCGTCTTCCACCATATTTTCTTGAGTCATGACTTCTTCCTCTTCAATCTCAATGTCCTCTTGCTCAGCTTGCTTTGATCCAGTTGTGCTCGAGTTAGGCATGTTTGGAAGCACCTTACCACTTCTCAAATGAATGGCCTTGCATTCTTCTTTTCCACCCTGCTTTGGATTAGGGATGGTGTCACTTGAGAGACCATTTCAAGCCATGGCATTTACTTGTATTGCTAATTGTCCCACTTGAACTTTAAGGTTCTTAATAGCATATTCATGAAGAGAAAAGGTAGTCTTACTCTCACCCCTTGAAGATTTTACCTTTGATAAGATTCGGGCCAACATCTTGTCCGTCTTAGATTCTTCTTCTTTTACAGGAGCTTGCCTTGATGGCAATGGAAAACCCGGTGGAGCAACCGGCTTGGTGCCAGAAGTAGACTTATGTGGGGGGTTCAAGGTGTTACCTTGACTCCAAGAAAAGTTGGGATGAGCTCTCCAAGCACGTTTGTAAGTTTGTGAGTATGGATTACCTTGAGAAGGTTGAAATTTGCCCATATAGTTGATAGATTCAGTGCCCATGTAGAGGGGGAAATTATCAGGCATGTGGACGTCATTGCATTACTCACATACAATCGGAGTAGATTGAACAGAATGCACACCCCGATAAGTGCCCTTATGTATTTGAGACCCTAAGACATCAAAACGCTTGTTCAGCACGGATAAAATTGTGGCAATTTGTGATGAAGAGTCATCTTTTGTGTTGAGTAAGGCTGGGGTAGTCCTTCTATCATTGCCTTGGGTGTTGTTTGCAGATAATTGATCCAAAAGTCTAAACACTTCATTGACAAGCACATTCCGGTAACCTCCATTAGTCATAGAGTCCACCATCGCCTTAGATTGAGGGTTTAAGCACACGCAGAAAATTTGGATCACTACCCACTTGTCCACCCTATGATTAGGGCATTGCTTCATTAACATTTTGTATCTTTCCTAAGCGGCATACAAATGCTCATCCGGCTGTTGTCTAAAACTTAGAAATTCGTCCCTTGCTTCCACTGATTTATCATCGGAGAAAAATCGAGCTCTAAATTTCGCTTCAAGATCAGCCCAAGAAGTTATGGATCCTTCTGGGAGATTGTTGAACCAATCTCTAGCTTTCCCTTATAGAGAGAGAGAGGGAATAGTTGCAACCTTAACACATCTTGGGGGACTCCATTCTGCTTGAAAGAATCACACACCTCCAAGAAGTACATCAAGTGCTTGTTGGCGTCTTCATTATAAAGACCATGGTACAACCTATGCATTTATAACATTGTGATCATCACCGGTTTGATCTCAAAAGTGTGTGCTTGCATCTCCGGCATTCGAATGCAAGATTGAGTGCCTCGCATATTCCGGCTGGCGAAGTCATTGACGGTGGCTCTATCATACTCATCCACCATTGTTTCAGCTTCAATTTCAGCTTCAGATTCCTCTTCAAATTCAGATTCAGTTATCTCTGACTCAGATTTTGCTGCTGATTCAGTTTCTTCTTTAATGCGCGGTATTCCATCAAGTGCCACTATCAACCGTCTAAGTGCAAATGTTGCATGTACTGAGATGGTACCTACAAAAGGCACAAACCAGCAAGTATCAAACTAAAACAAACAAAATTTAATTTAGAAAATAGTGAAAGAAAAATTATAAACCTAACTAAAGACCCAAGCGAAATCTACTAACACAAGCCTAAGGTCAACTAAAAGATTTGTTAAACCAATCCCCGGCAACGGCGCCAAAAACTTGTTCTCCTCCGCAAGTGCACGGATCGCGTCAAGTAATAAAGTGATAAGTAAATATCGTTCCCTCGAGAATTTGAGTAACAAATTAGTCAAGCAATAGGTTTGGTGAATTCGATTAAGTTGAGCAAATATATGTTGTTGTGTGTGGAAAAAGGAATTTCAAAAGATATATTTGAAAAGCTAAAAGTTGCTGAACAAAACTCAGAGTTGTATGATTTCAATCAAGTATAATAAACCTAGGATTGCTCATCCCCTTAGTATTTCATAAATTTACTTCTTTTGCTCTCCAAGGATCCTTTTCATGGGGTATATATATGTCAGTTTAAGATTCTAAAGCGTATGATTAAGCTCTCTCAAATCATAACCAATTGCATATCGTCTATTAGCATGCACAATCTCTTGCTACAGCTAAGAGAAGATATTCATTACATACCAATCTTAATTTCACAATGCTAGGTTAATAACTATATCTCTATATTACTAACAAACCATCCATTTAGTTATAAACTTCAAGTCTAGCATGATTTCACTCTAGTTCTGCAATTAAATTAACTCTCTCAAGCTTAATTTAATTGAACACATCATCCACAGTGATGGCCAGTCACATACAGCAGTAAAGACGGAATGAAATCAACATATATATGCCATTAGATCCTTAGAGAAGAAAAGAAACAAGTTTAATCCATACAAAGGATCAGAAACAATCCTAGAAAGGGACTCTAGCTATCCATGTTCACAAATGATTCACAGACATAAGCTCTCATTACAGCCATATCAGAATTACAGAGAAGAAATAGAAGAAATACAGAAAAACCAGAGAATCTGAGCTGAAATCTCTGCAAATCCTCAATCTCTCCGTGATTCTCCTTGATTTCAAGCACACCCAAGCTCAGAGGATGTTCTCAGCCACCTCCTAGGTCTTTCCAAATCTGGGATCCCTTCTTCAGCCTCTGGTTTTCGCTTTTATAGTCACTAGGAAGCAAAACGCACAACAACATTTTCAAGGGTTGGCCGTGGCCATGAAATCTGTGGGCCACGGCCAGTAAGCTTCTATCCATCTTTGGGCCACAGCCCATGGATTCTTGGCCGCGGCCAGTGGCTATCTGACCTCATCTTGGCCGCGGCCCATAACTTTCTGTCCTCTTGTTGGCCGAGACCCATGGATAGGTTGGCCGCGGCCAGTCATCTCTGAAGTTCAGCTTCCTCTTTTTTTCTGCTGTGTTCTCATCCCTTCTTGCCTTTCCTTAGCATAGTTGATGGCTCCAACTTCCTTTCACCTCCTTCTCATTGCATTTGGCTCTCTCTGGTCCAGCTATGACTGAATCTGTATCCTTTCAACACAAAGAACTCACAAACAATCACAATTGAATAGTCATAGCAGTTAGTGATATATTTCCTCCACATTTGCATTCTTTTTGTGCCCAGCATGAGTAGAGCATATTTGATCAACTTTAGCACTCTCGGACGCCCACTAATATACCCAAAGTGAGGGAAAAATAGGATGAAATGTGTAATTCTGACAAGAATTTCATGAGGTTAACATCCATCCACCCATAATTCATCATAGAAAATGTCTCCATCCCGTTTTATTTCTTTAAACAAAATCTCCACTCCATCCAAATATTCTTTCCCAAACAATTTAAAAATTCTTTTAGTATAAATCTTTGATGCATGGTATAAAGTCTTATTCCTATTGATAGCACATGAAGGAGTGGCTTCACAATTGTGAAAATCTTCTTCACTCTCAAAGCTTCTCCATTTTTCTACCATATTCTTAAAAGCTAAGAAAAATTCTGTTAGAGAAGTCTTTTTTTGTAGATATTTCTCCCAAAACACTATTAGTGCTCTCACTCCTTTAAGATGATTTTATATTTGCAGAAAACATATCTTGACCAAATACAATCAACCATTTATGCCTAATTGTATATACATTCTACTCAACCAACTATGGTCACTGAGGTTAAATTTCCGGATCATTTCATCCCATGTGCTTTCAAATTCCTCTTTTGAATCACACATTTTCAAGCACTTTTGAAACAACAACTAAAATTCACTATTACAATTCAGAGAACCTAAATGAGATGGAGCATTTTTTGATATATGCCACAATCATAAGCGATGTGTGTATTAGGAAGCATCTTTTCAATTGCTTTAGCCATGGCAGCATCTTGATCAGTGACAATAGTTTGTGGGGGTCTATTTCCCATAGATTTTAGAAATTGTTCAAACAACCATTTAAAGGACTCTGTTGATTCATTCATCAAAAAAGCACAACCAAACATTACATTTTGCCAATGATGATTTATTCCAACAAATGGTCCACAAATTAAATCATACTTAGTAATATGATAAGTTGTACCAAAAACCACTACATCTCCAAAATAATCATAATGAATTGCTGATCTCCCATCCCTCCAAAAAATATTTGTCAAGTGTAACTCTTGGTCAAATTGAACACTAATAAAATATTGGATCTTTAGCATGATAACTTTGTAAGAGGTGAACTAGACTTTTTCCATCCCCAACTTCTATCAATTTTAACTTTTGCCTATTGACATAATTTAAAAAATCTTTCTTAGAAAATCCAGTATTATCAAATCCAAGTGTTTCTTCACCTAAATAGCTCCAAACATCCTTGGTTCTGATTCCGGCATTGACCATAGAATTAATAAGCTCACCCTTAGCTATAGGAATATTCCTAGCTGAACGCGTAAGGTGCCTGTACTCTTGTTTTACAAATTCATGGTTATGCTCAGTAATTAACTCAATGATCTTCCACAACTCAACTAACTGAATAGTAAACCAAACAATGGCTTGACAATTTGTCCTTGCATTCATTTTAGTAAATGAACTACTGCTACCTTCTTCTAAATATTTAGACCCTTCTTTTGAACAAACATACCCCCTTGAACAAATATTTTTAGTTCTAGAAATATAGGTTTGTTTCCATGTTCTTACAGAAAAACCCATATGATGTGCATATTTTGTAAATAAATCATAAGCCTCTTCTTCATTGTTTACAACTTGACCCAAGTAAATTTCTAACTCTAATTCATTTACCATGTCCATTCTGTACAATATTAAAACTAATTAAAAACACACCTAAAACAAATCTTCAATAATAGTTTATAAACTAAATAATAAAGAAACAAAGACAAAGAATCAAAATCACGGTCAAAAATCAGATTAAAAGCAAATTGCAAACAATGAATTCAAGCTGAGTAAAAGCAACCTTAGAGCCTAAAAGGTTCCAACAAAAACCCATTTGCCATCTCATTGGCGTGCGAAAACAAAGGCAACGTGTAGATATGTGATGTGAGTTTCTTAATTTAATTGATTAAATAATTAAAGACAAGAGATATAAAAGTAACATGATTAGTAGCTGTAGTTCTTACCTTTGGTATTAAATTTACAGCATAAAATATAGTGCTTTGCTGTTGATGCCGCCTAAGTCAATGGGCACCAGATGCGAAACTGAAGAATGAGAAGTACTGGTTCTTGAAAGATTGGTTGGGTTAGGGTTATTCGATCAATTTGGTATTAGAATTTTGGGATGTGTTCATTAGGTTTTGTGTTTCTTTTCAATTTGGTGTTGGAATTTTGCGATGTGTTCATCAAATTTTTGTTTTCCTTTTCAATTTGGTGTTGGAATTTTGGGCGCGAATGTATTGTTCAGTTTTTGTTTTTCTTTTTAAATTAAGAAGCTATTTTTTTTAAATATAAATTGTGAATTACTCATGTGACTCATTTGCCACATAAGCTTAAAATTAGCCAAGGTGTAATATTTTAATTGGGACGATTTTTATTGTGGACTCATGTTCTGAATCAAAACCACATCCAGATTTCAAACAAAAATCAAATGTTCTGAATCAGGATTTTTATTGTGCACTCATGTTCTGAATCAAAACCACGTCCAGATTTCAAACAAAAATAAAAATCACAAACTGGAACCATCATTGAACATTCACCAGATTAACAAATAAAAAAAATTTAAAAGCAAATCTGAATTGAACCCATCACCCATTGAAGTAAGGGTGTTCATGAGCCCAAATATCTATAATGCCTGCCGAGCCCGACAAAAAAATGTCCAACCCGGCCTAAAAAAATATACCCATAAATCATTTGAGTATCTTTAGGCCGAGCCAAATACCGGGTAGGGCTGGGCACCGGGTAAGGTGTGCTGCCCTGCCCATTTGGCCTTGCCCAATATGTGTATATAATTGTATTTAAAAAAACATAGTATATATATAATTAAACAAGTATTTACTTACCATTCAATCAGAATTTAATGAATAAACATATTTTGTATTTATTAGGCATATTTTTTCATACTCATTTAATTAAGAAGTGGGTAAATTGAGTTTTTAAAAAGTAAATTATTTTCAAATAATAAGAAAATAATCTCTATTGAATTAATTTATTTTATTGGCCCATGAATCGAATCTAAATAATAAAATCTTAAAAGAACAATAATATAAAATATGTTTTTGAAATAACAAACTATATATTTTTTCTGTATTATTATTATTATTTAATACTTCATTATTTTTCCATTTTTCAGAGAGATTTTTGAATACACAAGTCCACCCTGCTCAACCTTACCCGAAAATACTCAGGCTTTCATTGAACAGGATAGGGCAACGAGCCGTAAAATGCCCCCATTCTTTTTCCGGGCTGGATATCGGACATGATCCATGTCTTACCAAGGCTTGCCCATTTACACCCCTGCATTGAAGATAAAAATCGTGAAGGAGCGACAGTTAGAAGCTATCGCTCGTCTGTCTCAGCCGTCAATTTTATTGTCTCAGATCTCTGAGCTTGCCGTCGTTACCGTTTTAATTTGCCTTCGCAGATCTTAGGAGAAGATAAAGAAGCTCTACGTCGCCGTCATAAATAACAAGATCAAGGAGTGAAGCGCCGTCCTCCGTCACCTTCTCCGTCCTCCACTGTTTTCGTCGGGTTCTCGATCTCATCATCTCGGAACTCAGATCCCACCACCGTTGCAATTTTTTTTTTTGCCGTAAAAAATCTAAGGAGAAGCTAAAGCTCTTTGTCGCCGTTATCAAAAACAAGATCGAGTGAAGCACAGTCCTCCTTACCTTCGCCGTTCTCCGCCGGATATTGGCTTGCGCCATTGAAGAGTTGATTTTTTTTTTTGGGCTCAAATTGAAGAGTTGATATTGGGTCAGTCGGGGTTTCGGGTCTGTTTCATTTTTTATTTTAAAATTATGTATCCAGCTCACCAATTTATAAGGGCAATTGTCCGGTCATCTAACCGTTTCATCGAAATTAACAGAGTCAATGACACACCAGCAAAATTAACGCAGTTAAGTTTGGATCTAGGTACTTTTAAAATTATAGGGACTAATTGTTTTAATGAAGAAAATTTGATAGACCAAAATCACCCATTTAAAACTCCAAAGACTAAAATCCAAATCATAGCAAATTATAAGGATCAAAAGTAGGTTTAACCTTATTTTTTTAGTTAATCCACTTATATTTGGCGTTATTAGAAACTGACAACTCATGGCCAATTGGTCCAAATGCTAAGTGATTATAATATTGTATGTTATATAAAAAGGCCTCTTCACTCAAAATTATTTTTTAGCAAAAATTACAGCTAGATTCCAAGTAAGAAGGGAAATAAAAAAATGATCCCTTAAAATCTCAAAATGAAAAAATGATTCCAAGAAGTTGTCCATGAAACTCCTGGAGTTGTCAACGACCTGCGCCTAGGGTTGTTAATAGGACCATTTTTTCATTTTGATATTTCAAAGAACCATTTTTTTTATTTCCCTTTTTGCTTGGGACCTGGCTGTAATTCTTCCTATTTTTTATGCGTAAAAATATTATCCCAACTAGATACTAAATAAATCACGATAGATTATTTTAATTTATTATAATACATTGATCAAAATGAATTTATAATTACTGGCAAAAAAAATTAATTTATAATTAAGTTTATTAAATTTATATAATTATGTCAAATACCCTCTTTTATATATCCTTTTCCATAACTTTTCTCTTATTTACTCCCCACCAGGTTGATAACTCCAAATTAATATAAGTATTACTTCCTTCGGTCCTATTTATAAGTAACTTTTTCCTTGATTGCGCAAAACGAACCGGTAATTAAAAGCAATAAGTGTGTCAAAAATGCAATATTGTTTCCATATATATGCCTCTATTTATGAAAAGAGTATAGAAGAGGGAATATATAAAAAGTATAAGAGATAATGAGTATAAGATATGAGAGAAAATGAATATTTAATAAGGGTAAAATAGGAAAAAGAAACGTATATTTTCAAACAAAAAATGAAAATTGCTTATAAAAGAGATCAGTCCTATAAGAGAGAAAGTTGCTTATAAATAGGACCGAAGAGAGTAATGTTTAGTAACTTGCCAATAAAAAATGTTGATTAGGTAATTTGTTTGGGGGAAAACAACAATAACCTGTTTTTAATTATAAAGAAAATGCGTGAGAGGATAAATTCGCAAGATTGAGGAGCAAAACATTATTAAAAGTCAAGTAGAAAAAAATTATTCTAAATATCTTTTCATTTTTGCAATTTTTATGACTTCGTTGATGATAGTTACGGCTTCAGAGGTCAAACCAAAGAGTTCTTATCCTTCAAAAGAATGAAATTCCAGAAAAGATCAAGGGACTTTTCCTACATAGCTTGTTGGGTTAAGGTGCATCTAACACCTCAAACTACTTTTTATGATACAATTAACGCTCTAAAATATTTAAAGACGTAATTTTACCTCTCATATAATAAAACTGGAGCAATTATCACCACTAGGCTAACAGAATCTAACTGCCGTTATCTCTTACATATTGTTCATCATCCTCATCAGGCCAGGAGAGGAAGACTTTGGACAGAGGTTGCGTCGAACCGAAGAATGTTAGTATTTGAGGTTGAAGCCGCCTAGAAGCAGAGCCATTGACGAGGGAATGGATCATTACAGACTATATAGAAGATATGGTGTGAGTTTTGAATAAAGCTACGGGATTGAGCATGTTTTGTGAGTTGTCTCAGGCTCTCAGCTCTGCAACAGTTGCCACACGGCTCTCGCCTCCACAATTTCGATTTTCACTCTCATCATGAAATTTTGAAATTTTTGGAATCCTTGAAGATAGATTCATGGGTACATTTATACAGTACTTGTTTCCACTTGAAACCCTCACTTTCATGATGTTCTTCTTCATCTCCAACAGCCATCCTCGTCTTGTTCCCTCCCATACAACATCTACGTTCAACCTTTCCTCCTCTTTTTTTTTTTTGTTTAGAGAAATTTTCCACTTTTCCTCCTCATCCTTCCCTTATCAGGAAATTGGATTTCATTCAACAAACTTTTGAGAGTTGAGAACTTGAATGGAATGGGACACAGTCTTCTAGCAGAGGAACAATCTTATTTAACAAGGGACTTTAGTGCTTATATGAAAACCATTTAGATTTATCTCTAAGAAACTTTTTTCATTGTGCAAATCATCAAGGTTTCAAGGAGATAGATTCATAGGCACTTTCCTTGCGTTTTGCATCCCCCCAGTATCTTGTTGACAGCCTTTTCATAGGGAACCAATTTTCTCTGATTCTCAACCGTCCTCGTTCTCCTCTTCTTCTCTCGTCTCTTCGATTCAGAAAAGTGCTTGAAAAGGATAGATTTTTTTTCTTGACCCAGGCGTCTGGTTTGATGAGGAAGATGAACAGTAACGTGAGAGATTACGAAAGCTAGATTCCGTTAGTCTAGAGGTGATAATTGCTCCATTTTTATTATATAAGGGGTAAAATTACACCCCTAAATACTTTAAGGTGTTAATTGCACCATAAAAAATGGTTCGTGGTGTTGGGTGCTCCTTAACTCTAACTTGTTATTTTAAGACACGTGATAGAAAAGATTCGCTTGATTTTTAAAAACATTGATAGTCAAGTTAGACAACATAGGATTAAAAGCTATTAGGCTCTGTTTGGTACGTGTCACTGAATTTTGATAGATTGGGATTGAGACTAATATTGATGCTTTAAAATTATCACTACTGGAAAAATCACTTTTAAGACCGGTTAAAAAAGACATTTTAGACCGGTCCTCGATCCGGTTTTGATACAGCCGGTCTAAAAAGTCTTCTACGTTTTAGACCGGTTATGGAACTGGTCTTAAAAAAAATTTTAAGACCGGTTATTATAAAACCAGTCTAAATGAAAATTTGACTTTTTAGACCGGTTTTATAAAGAACCGGTCTAAAAAGTATCACATTTAAGACCGGTTCTTTATAAACCGATCTAAAAAGTCAAATTTTTAGACTGGTTTTCTTCAAAACCGGTCTTAAATATACTTTTCAGACCGATTTTGGATAGAACCGGTCTTAAAAGTTGATTTTTTTTAAAAAAAATTCGTTTAAATGTATACCCAGCAAGTCATTTCCCCTGTTAAAACATTTCACTCAGCAAGCAGCAACCAGTTCAACGACATTGAAATAAATAAATCTTAAAACTCATTGGAACATATTAAAACTCAACTCCATTGTGCTTAAACAGTGCTGGCAGAAACAGAAGCAAAGGAAAACAACCATGTATAATAAACTCACAACCATAGATAGAATCATAATGCAAGGAAATCAAATAACCATGACAATGCTGTTTTGACCAAGTTCCTTATCTTTTCACTTACATATACATACATCAAAGATTAAATTACATTAATGATGATCACACTCGTCTCAGGCTGATGATCACTAGCTGGCTTGGCTTCAGAGAATCTACACTAAGACGTATACCTCATATCCTTTATTTTCCTATGACGACAACAAAAAAAGTAGTTATATATATACACCAATAACAATATACATAATTCAAATATAGTTCATGATAATTATTTTAGCTAACTAACCTTCAATGTAGTTTTATAAAGGGATATCCTCTCATATCCCTTCATGATGATCATTTCTTGTGCTGTGTTCATTGTCTGCTTCATCTTCTTCGTTCAATTCTGGTAAACCTCTAGAAAAAGAAGGAGCCTCAAGCAGATCATTCATTGAATGATTTTCCTGATAAATATCAACGACCCTTTTTTCCTTGGAGAGCTACATACCACATTTTGTTTGCCTGATCAGTAATAAGGCATTGCTGCCAATCTAGGATTCTTATCTTTTGAACTAGAGAAGTGCATAGATTCAGCCACTAACATAACCCCACTGTTCTGGACAGTGCTCCTATCATCAAGGGACTTTGTGTAAAATGTATAACCATTGATCACAAATGAAGCCCAACTTATGACATCAGCCTCAGGACCACGTGCTAACCATTTAATTGTATCAGAAACACATTCTTCGCCGTCAACCTTTTGTTTGAACCAATGTGCAAAAGTTTTGTTATGCTCCCTAATTAACCTTTGTTCAGTCATTCGACTATTTCCTTTCCATACAATTTCTTTATGAGCATTAATGTAATCTTGAACTTCATCAACATTATTCAAGATGTACAAGTGGACTTGTTGCAATTCATCAGGATCCATGCTCTTTACTGAAGCCCCGCGTCTACCGCCTTCTTCGTCATAACGTTCAGGAAGTCCAATGTGTCCTACATTTGATAAGTAATCTTGACAAAACTCCATGGCTTCTTCAAAAACATATTTCTGAACAATAGATGCTTCAGGCCGGTTAGGGTTCTTCACATACCCTTTTAGGATTTTCATAGTTCTTTCAATTGGGTACATCCATCTTAAATAGATAGAGCCACACAACTTGATCTCCCTGACTAGATGAATAATTAGATGTACCATGATGTCAAAAAAAGAAGGAAGAAAAAGCTTCTCAAGCTGGCACAAGATCAGGTATCCTTCATTTTCCAGTTCATCTAATTTTTCTGTCTCAATGACTTTACTACAAATAGCATTGAAGAAGAAACAAAGTCTAGTCAAAATATGTTGAAGATCATATTCGACAATGCCTCGAATAGCTACTGGGAGCAGTTGTTGCATTAAGACATGACAATCATGAGACTTTAGCCCCACTAACTTCAAGTCTTTCATCGACACAAGCCTCCTAACATTTGAAGAATACCCTGAAGAAATTTTGATGCCATGTACACACTGACAAAAGCTTCTTTTCTCATCCTTAGACAAAATATGAGCAGCTGGAGGACAAAAAGTTCTCTTACCATATGGCTTTGGATGCAAGTCTTCTCGTATCCCCATTTCTTGCAAATCTAATCTTGCCTTCACACCATCCTTAGAACTACCTTGTATGTTAAGCAGTGTCCCAACAATACTATCACAAACGTTTTTCTCTACATGCATGAAATCAATACAGTGTCTTACATCAAGCTTCGGCCAATATGGAAGATTGAAGAAGACATACCTCTTTTTCCATTTACTTTTCTCAGTACTTTTCTTTGTAGTCTTACCAAAGATAACATTCATATTTTTCACCTTTTCATAAACTTGCTCCCCAGTCAATGCCTTCGGAGCATCTTCAAACTCTTGTCCACCAAAAAAAGCTTTCTTTAATCTGCGATACGGGTGGCCTCGTCTAAGAAATCTCCTATGGCCAAGATAAACTGTCTTTCTTTCATGTTGAAGTTGATGGTAGCATGTTCCTTCTTCACAAATTAGACATGCTTTATGGCCTTTAACACTATAGCCTGACAAGTTTCCATATGCAGGGAAGTCATTTATAATACAAAAGATCATGGCTCACATTTTAAAAACCTCCTTCTTGTTCGCGTCAAAAACATCAACACCTTCATCCCACAACTCTTTCAAGTCTTCGATCAAGGGCTCCAGGTAAACATCTATATCATTTCCAGGTTGTTTTGGTCCCGAAATCAACATAGATAACATGATGTACTTTCTTTTCATGCATAACAGAGGAGATAAGTTGTAAATTACCAACAAAACAGGCCATGAACTATGTATACTGCTCAGGCTACCAAAAGGATTCATGTCATCCGTGCTAAGCCCAAGCTTAAGGTTCCTAGGCTCTTCACCGAAGGCAGGAAATAATTGATCGATTTTCTTCCATTAAGAAGAATCAGCCGGATGTCGAAGCTTTCCATCGGATATTCTCTCATCCACATGCCATCTCAAATTTCTTGCATCATTTTCATTAGCAAACAAGCGCTTGAACCTTGGTATGATTGGAAGGTACCACAATACTTTTCTAGGAGCGTTATTTGATTTGTACCTCGGGGTTTCACATATGGGACACTGTTGTTCCTCTTCATGCTCTTTTCTATACAATATACAATCATTAGGGCATGCATGGATCTTTTAATATTTCATCCCTAGTGGACACAATATTTTCTTAGCATCATAGTATCAAGAAGGCAACACATTATCATCCGGAAGCATGTCCTTAAAAGCCTCAAGTGTTTCTAAAAAACTCTTGTCACTCCATCCATGGCGTGCTTTCAAGCTTACCAATTTCAATACTGCTTTCAACAATTGGTACTTTTTACACCACGGGTACAATGGCGTCTCAGCATCACTACACATATTACCATATGCATGTAATTGCTCAAAACTCTCTTCTCCTACATCATAAATAATATCCTCTATTCGATCATCCGTATCCGTGTCATTATCATCAAAGTTCACTCCCCCCTGTTGAGATGAACTTGGCATTTCTAATTTTTCACCATGCCATACCCATACTTTATAACTCTTACAGAATCCTTCACAAATTAAATGTGTATATATATCTGCAGTACTTAGTCGCTTCTCATTCAAACATACTACACAAGGGCAATAAAACTTTCCACTACCATCATCGGCATGTCTACTAGCGAAGTCTAAAAAACCCCTCACCCCATTATCATATTCAACACTCGTCCGTTTAGCGTCTATCCAACTATGATCCATATATATCTCAACACTTCTAGCACCCTATATCCAACAGCAAAAGGATAGACAAAGAAACAACAACAATAGAGTTTTAGATATTTCAACGAAATTAACAGGCACTATTTGAAACTAGTATTGTTTTAACAAACCAATAACATGGACAATAATCAAACAACTAAAACAGAACATAAAGTGGTATTAATTCAAAAAGTCAGAGCATATGAATTATAAAACAACGAGAAGTACTCAAATTAAAGCAACAACAAGAACTTTTCATTGAACATTATTAATTATAAAACAACGTACAACTAAATAACAAATCGATCGAACACTAACCTGAATGAAGACCAAGGAGTGAGCTTCAACCTAAAGTCACGGTGGCATCGACTGAGGTTAAAATAAAGTCCTCATATCCACGGCACTGACAAAGGGAAGTCAAATCAGATGAGAATGGTCACTGCACTGTGGAGATTAGAGGTCGCGGAGGAGAAGACTGACGATAATCAAAGAACAGCGACGACGAACATAGCAACGGAAGCGGTAATGACGGAGGAGACTTGAGCATATGAGGGACGGGACGCCATGGACGAGTTCAGAACAAGCACGAACAGAGGTCACAGAGAAATGGCAAAGAGAGAAGAAAGGGTTCACAGAGCGCGCGATCTGGGCGCGGGAGAAAAAATAAGTGTGAAAAATCTTACCTTTAAGACCGGTTTTTATTAAAAACCGGTCTTAAAAGAGGGAAAATTCACATTTAAGACCGGTTCGTACAAAAACCGGTCTTAAATGTAACATATTTAAGATCGGTTGTTGGAAGAACCAGTCTTAAATGTGTTACATTTAAGACCGATTGTGTGAACAACCGGTCTTAAATGTAACACATTTAAGACCGGTTGTTGACACAACCGGTCTTAAAAAGTTATCCAATTTTGAATTTAAAATTTTTAACATTTAAGACCGGTTTACATGTAAACCGGTCTTAAATGTTAAAAAATTTTAAATGAATAAAATTTTAAGACTTTAAGACCGGTTTTTTTTGTAACCGGTCTAAATAAATTTTTTAAGACTGGTTTTTTATGAACCGGTCTAAGAAGTTCAATATAATTACAAAATTGCCATCGCACAAATTTTTAAGACCTTATCCGCCAAAACCGGTCTAAATATGGCAGTCTAAAAAGGGTTTTTTCTAGTAGTGTATGTTTGGTACGAAGTAAAAGTTGAAGGGAATAATTTTATTAATCTTATTTAATAAATAACCACTAATTATGAAAATACCCAACTACCCATGCCCTAAATCCCAAACAACAGTCTTCTCTTCCTGTCACTTCACTTCGTTCGAGAGATCTGATTTCATCAGACCTCATCAAGCCGGGCGAAGGGGAAGGATTCTGACAGCCAAACTCCAAAACACCCGTGACTCCAAAATTGCAAACTACTGGGATTCAAGCAACCCAACCAATCCTAAAGCGTATTGACATCGAGCTTGGCCTACTCAATTGTTGCCAGGTACAAGAATTCATGATGAACTCATAATTTAAGATTTGAAGAGGAGGTCCAAGAGATGAAATTGAATGATTCAGTTGAAAATCCGTCTATCAAATTACTGTTGTTGAGCCTACCATGTCTGTGCACCACCATAGTTGCTACCATAACCAACTTGCCCACCATGAGGACTAGTTGGGTTGTTATTCTCCACCAATGATGGTGATGATTTTGACAACCAGACTCCAAAACAACTATGAGGGCGATGATGAGCGATGAAATAAACTGATGAATTCTAATTTAGGGTTAAATTGATAGAGGGTATTTTTGTCAAGAAAATATTATAAATAGAGATATTTTTATCTCTAAAATTTGCTATCCTAGGATTGAAAACGCAATACCAGGGATAGAGGTGGTAATTCGACCCGCCAGCCCGCCCCAAATAAACGGGTTTGGGCCGCCATTTAATTTGAGCTAAATGGGCTCAGCCCGCATTATTATTATTATTATTATTTTGGTTTTTTCTCAAGTGCCCTTAGTCTCCCTTATCTGAATCTCCTATCATTTGATGATGTGTTTAATTAACTCCCCATACTTTCTATTTGACACTTATTTTCATATTATATTTATTTATTATACTATTATTAAATTTAAAAGAGATGTGTTTATATAGTTTTGTGATATGAATAGATAACAAAAAAAAAGAAAAGTAAGAATGAAATTGACTTCATAATATAAATATATAAAAGAAAAGAAGTGTGATATGTGCGAGTGAAAGAGAAAGAGAGTAAAAATTATTAAAAAAGAGTGAAATTATAAAAATTAAAAAAAAATTGAGGCCTGGCAGGCCAGCCCGCCTTAACGGGCTCGGGCTGGCAAAAGCCAGCTCGCCCCGCCAGACCTGCCAACTCACATTACCACCTCTAACAAGGGGGAGGTGGCTTTGCAACAATCCCACTTTTATGGTATTCTCAATCTTTAGTTTTTCATAGTCCCTCAAACCAAAAGATATATTCTGACTCAATCTCAATCAGTACGTTTCAGTGCCTCATATCAAACAAGGCCTTAAAGTCTAATGATAGTTGTAAGTGCTAAGAGATTTAGGATAATAATCAAGTTATGCCTGGTGTGATTTTCTGTTTTTCAACTTTTTTTTAGAAATTGTTTTTAAAAAAATTGTTTTCTAATACAAGTTTTGGGGAAAATAAAAAAAATCCATTTGGATGATATATTGTTTTGAAAAAAAAATCATATTTGAGAACAAAAAAATATAGAAACCTAATTAAAATAATTATTCTAAAAATCAGCTTGGATGAGCCCCAAGTAGGCTGGAGAGTAGAGATGAAATGCAGATTAAAACTGAGAGTGGCCAATTCAAGTTTAAGAGATGAAAACTCATGTCATTGCGTTAAAGGAAGATAGAGCTCTCCACTTATTATCGAATTTTACATAATAAAAGAATAAAAAAAGTAAGAAAATATTAAAATTGTCCTTTTTATTTTTTGAAACCGATTATTGTTTCTTGTTTTACAAAGTACTTGCCTAAAAAAAATTACGAAACAAGTTCTTTAAAAAAAAACAGAAAATTATCTTCAGGATGGGAAAACAAACAAGCCATTAATTTTTTCGTTGTTAAAATTAAAAATTAAAAGTAAAGTTAGTTTTGGCCATTATCAAAATAAGTCATTAGAAGTTTTAGCACATAGATTTAAACTTAAACTTACTTGTCAGTCCATTGGCCTATGAGGTAGCGTCTTAACTTATACTATTAGTGTTACTTGTCCCAAATTTCCAAATACTTCAAAGTTTATTTAGAAGATTAATAAATCACACCGGTCAAGAAACTATGCCTTTTTAATCTATATCTCATTGATAAAATCATAATATAATATTTTATATTTATAATGTACCAACACAATTTTTTAAACCCTGTTAACTTCAAATATTTCAAGCAAAAAAAACCTTCAAATATTTATTTTTGGTCGAAAAGAAATAGAACGATCAAGTGAATTCTTTTTTTGAATGTGATTTTTTATTTTATTTTATTGTATGTTAAATTAAATTGTTTCATTCATAACATTCGCACACAAGATATGTGTGCATAATTATGCGTAATTATAAACAACTATTAAAATCAAATTAGGGAAAAGTCAAAACTAATATACAAACAATGAATAAAGTAGTAATGATGTGAATATCCCTACAATTACTCATGATGAATATAACTAATGATTCTGATGTGAATAATATAATAACATCCCCACAATTTACTCATGAATACAACTAACTATATGATCACGCCCTTAATAAAATCAATTGTTCTAACTAACCCCTCTTCCTGCGAATATCTGCTTTTAACTCTTCTATTCGTCCACCAAAGTCTAGCCACCAAACCATTAATGAGTCATAAATAGAATCAAGAGAGCTACTGAAAAGCAAACAGTTGAAGAAAACAAGAAGAGGAGATGTGAAGCCACGTTGTTGGATCGCGTCCGAGTCATAGTTGATAACAAGAAACGGCCAAATAGCGGATGATGGAATAATGTCGGGGAAAGAGTATGTTACATCTAAGTGAGGTTTCATCCTTTTGCAATATTCATGAGAGAGTGGAAGTGATTTTAGTGTCAGTACGTTCAATAATGACCAGCGAGTGATGCTGTTAGGAACTCTTGTGAATGTAACACTGTTATTACAACAATCTTCCATTAACACATCATCCCCTTGGTCATCTTCCATTAATGACATCATCATCACTTGATGTTCATTCATCATTTCTCCTTTATCGCCCCTCGCCTCCTTGTAAGTATCATAGTCAAAATGTTGGTTGAAATCATGCCCAAATTCAATTGGACCTTCTAAGCATTCAACTTCCCTCACAAATGGAAGTAAAGACCCCAAATTTTGTATCCCCTTTCTCAATTCTTCTATCTCTTCCAATGGCATTACCTCATGTTTGAATCTAACACCACATATCATGTTGCCACATACGAACACTTTCATTGTCAATTTGTTGAATGAAAACTTGTGAAGATCCAAACAACTAGACACAATCACGAACCCTAAATTTCTCCCTTTCATATTACCCCCAACCTTTATTTGCATTGACCCACAATCTTGTATGCTTACATCGACATTGTTTCCCAGGAAAGTTGAAGAATGAATTTGAGCCAAATTCACACAACCATCAAGAGACAGCTTTTTAATCTTCGGGGTATGAGAGAGATCTGGCAATGCAGTGAGATGTTTTGAATGCGATAAATCAATTCTCTCTAAATTTGGAAAATGCTGAAATAAGAAATAGAGTTTAACACATTAGATAACGACACATAACTATAATTTAATCAATAATTTCTCCCATGCCAATAAACAAAAATGCGAGCTTATTATGAAAATAAATCAATGCATTTAAAAGATGAATTGAGTTTCCTACCCAAAAGAAAAAAGTACAGTTGTTATTAACCCTCAATTTAAAGGTAGTAAAGAAAACATTTGCATTGTCCATTATTTGGTCAATGTTTCATATATATGGGATCTTTAATTTGAATCACTCCATTAAAAAAATTATGCCATATGACATATGGTACGTACCTGATTTCCATTCCAAAGTTGTCGAATATTACTATTAGACATGTCAAGTGCAACAAGATTCTTCGCATAGAGATGTAATGGCACAGATGGCAATGGACATTCTTCCCAGCTCAAAAACCTCAATTCTTTTGGAAGATAATCCAAAACTCCACGAATATTCAACATTGAAGGCTTTCCCCAATCAGACTTATAAATTTTAAGAAATATTAAATTATGCATCTTCCGAAAACTACTGGCTTTCAGTGTAATCTTTTGTATCTTGCTCATGTCCAATGACATGCATCGAATTGCCTCCATCTCCTAGTAATAGCAAATGAAGGGAAAAACAATTACCATTACCTAAAAAAAGACCAAAACATACTGTACCAATTAAATATGTCTGCTATTGTGCATTTTATTAAAAAATTCTTACAATTCATGTTTTCCTAATAATAAATGAATTCCTAAAATCTCATAAACATGCACACACACTGATACGAATACCTACACACATGCATGTGCAGATATTTAAGCAAATATTCATTTATGACACTTGGCATATACATAAATTTTAATCTTTATTTAAAGAAAGAAGCATTTTTTTGCCAGAAGAAAAAAAAACATGAACTAAAGAATAACGACAACACACATTACAAGACACCGAAAAACGAGCATCCCTACGAATCTCATGCACTATATAAGCGGAAAATAGTGCCTCCTTCCGTCTCCATATATTTTATTTGTTTTCAAATTTACATATAATATGTCCGTCTAATAACATTAAATTCTTTACTATTATAAAAGCATGCTCATGCCAGCATATAAATTACACAAATTAGTAAGAGAAAAGTTAATGTTGTGAATCATTTCATTATCACTTAATGAACATTGTAGACTAATTTTATCTTTTAAAATAACACACATCACACTAGTCCTCATTAATATATATTTAAAGCTCAGGTAGATGAAGAAATCGAGAAAGGATCTCTTGTAGGAATATCAAATTAAAGAAACTAAAACAGAATGCTGACACTTACCATCAAAGATTTTATCGAATAAAAAACATGTGGACAAACAAATATCACAAGGAATCTAACAATTAAAATGCTAAAGAAAATAAGATATAACAACTCAATAGAATAAATCATTACCTTGCCACAACTGAAAAAATAATCAATATCTTCATATTTCCATAGTCGAACAAGGGTTCCAGGATTAGCGAATAATAGCTGCTGTCTAGCAATTTCAAGGCCCGTTTTCATCACAAGATCATGCATCACAACACAACCACCATGATCAAATGAAATGAGGGATTTCTCTCTAAGAACACTCATCTCAATAAGTGCAGAAGAGTCATATAATTGTCTTCTTAGGTTCAAAGAAATATAAACTCTTTCATTGATTAAGAATGTTAGGTCAAGAAACACATTCTGCTGTTTGCCATCAAGTCCATCAAAACTAAACTTCAAAACATCAACAACATCCTTGGGTGGATCTTTGTCTAGTTTTTCCAAAAAACTTTCCCACTCTTCTTTTTCTCTTCCACAGAGAGAGCAACCTAATACTACCAAGGCTAATGGATTTCCTTGACAATATTCCACGACTGATTTTGATAACTCCATGTAACCATCATATGGCTCATGTTGCTTGAAAGCTTTTAAACTAAAGAGATGAATTGCATTGTGGAAATTCAAGTTTGAAACATGGTATGTTGCTTGGGCAAATCTAGGTTTAGCTTTTTCATATGCATTTTGAAGCACTCGCATGTCTCTTGATGTGATAATAATTCTGCTTCCTTCCCCACACCAATAAAGCACTTTGGTTAAATCTTCACCTATTATTGCATTGTCCACATCATCAAGTATGATAAGAATTTTTTTGCAACCAAGCCTTTTTTTCACAGAAGTGGATTTTACGTCATAGACACTAATGTCCTTATCTTTTAATAATTCTTTGAGGCAATTTTGCTGTAATTCATCCAAACTAATTCTTTTTAATTGCTCTTTGACATTTTCAATAAAGGAGAAAGCGTCAAATTGAGCTCTCAACACTTGAAATATAGCTTTAGCAAGTGTGGTCTTACCAACACCACCCATACCCCATATTCCCACAATGCGAGCCTCAGTTAGAAGGTTTTCAATATTTCTAATATGACAAGCAATGCCAACAAGTCCTTCAAGATGATATGATGACTTGTAGTTCAACTTACTCAAAAAGTCTTTGACAATCTCTTCAATAAGTTTGAATTCAGGTCTAACACAAATATCAATCAAAAGAAAAGGAATATTTAATAGGTAGAAAATAAAAATGAAAACAAAAAAAAACTACAATAATTTGTTAGAATCCTAAAGATTAGTTAAGTAAAACCCCAAAATCAACAATAAAGATAACATTTTCGAAGCTACCTGATACTATTGGAATCCCATCCAGATAGACTTGCAGATTGGATTAAAGCATCTCTCCACTTTTGCAGTTTTTTGGGTTGTCTTTAAATCTTCGCTTCAATACATTAAATCCTTTTCCAAAACTCCCATTTTGTTTGCGTATGCTTGAAGGATCTACGCTATAGAAAATCGGTATCACATCCCTTCCAAATTTTTCCTTGCATTCTAATATGTGAACAAGTTCATCCATACACCATGTAGAAGAAGCATAATTCTCAGAGAAAATAATCACTGATATTTCTGATTCCTGTATTTTTCTCAAAAGAACTTCTGAGATTTGTTCTCCTTTGATGAGTTCATGGTCCATAAAAGTATGAATGCCTGCTTCATGAAGTCCTTTGTAAAGATGACTTGCAAACTTGTAGCGAGTGTCTTCCCCTCTAAAGCTAAGGAACACGTCATACTTGGTTGCAGGAGGAGAAACAACAATATGAGAAGGAGGAGGAGAAACCGTTTGAGTTGAATTTACATCATCTTGAGAACTACAAATAGAAACAAACCGTCAACAAAGACTGGGTTATGTAGAAGGAGCAAATCAAACAAGAAAATATGGAGTGTGAGGTTATTTAGTAGAAGCTAGCTACCTATCATCAACAGCAACAGGTTGGTTACCATTAAGCGAATGAGATATGAATCTGATAGCTCTGTAAATTGATAATCCCAACAGGAGCAATGAAGCTTCTCTGCGCATTATTGAAGCAATGGTTGTGATAGCAATATCTAGCTTCAACCTTCAGCAACCTGAAACTAGGGCCATTGAAAGTGCACGCAAAAGTTTATTAGATCTATGCCAGTAAGGTAGCCAGGGACAAGATTCAACACTAGAAGAAACTAGAAATTAACAAAACTTTTTGCAGAAAATATTTGTTATGAATTTATTAAGAAAAAAGGGAGTATCATTTTCCACTTCATCTATTCCTAAAATCAACTTAGAAAAAGAAAAAGATTGTTTGGTTACCCTATTATTTTTTATAATTATTTAATATCTTATTATATTGATAAACTAATTTACTAAATAAAGTTGGAATAGCATGACTAATAAATAACAAAAAATAATTCTCTACAAACAATACTAACAAAATCAAAATACATTATCTTTACTTTTTGCTTCTTCTTGTTTTTATTTCCAATTCCATTTCCACCAAACTCAAAATAACAAAGCAGTTAAAAGTTTTTTTTTTAAACTTTTTTAGAACACATTGCTATTTTTTCCCAAAACACTTACCTAAAAACTAATAATCTAACAAGTTTTATTTTTTATTTTAACAAACAAAAAATTGTTTTGAAATAAAGAATCAAACAATGCCATAGTTTTTAATTTGAAGATTATATTTGACTATACAACTTACATACACATAGTGTATATATATAGTATATGTAGTATCCAGATCTAACGTGTTTATAAGTTTCATTAGATCGAGGAGTGAAAGTAGATAACCATAAGGTAGTTGCAAAAGTTTTTCTGTAAACAAACCCTGCTCTCAAAACATTAAATGGATGGGATGTGGCAAGTGGAAGAAAAAAAAGAGAAGAATGTAAGTATTTACCTGAACGTGAATGGAAGATAGTTCTCAAGCTTCCTCCTGTTCAAACGAGTTCTTAAAACAAACGAAGAGTTTAGTCAACAGATCAGGCCAAATAATTTAACCAAGATATATAGTTTCCACAGCATCTTCCATGCATCGCATAGGAATGTGCCTTTCATGGAAACGAGAAATTATAGTTAATTAGGCATGTGCATATATTTAAGTGGTTTTTTGATGTTACTCTTGAAGTTCCTTTCTTAATCTCTCTCCATTTTATTGGTGTAAAGGAAGGGGAGAGTCTAATAGTATACCACCCTCCACTCTTACTTCTCCTATGTATTGGCTGGAGTTTTCTCTTATTATCCAATTTCATTCAATTGCTTTGTTTGATTTTTTAATAAGTTTTGCACTATTTCTTCTATTTTTTGTGTGTTTTATTAATATGAAGAAAATTCTGTATATAATTAGTGTTATTAAGCTGTCTCCATTGAGTCTGACATTCAAAGCCATGAAATGAAACCCACAAATTACTGTGATGAATTTCACACTCAATGGAATGAAGTCCTAAATGGTTTAGTATTATTTTTTTTCTTTATAGTTTGATCAAATTTTAGTTATAACTTTAAATCGTTAGTTTTAGTCATTATAGTAAAAGAATTATATAAACCAATTGTTAAACTTAGCCAAAGTTTTTTAAAACTAGAGGGGCAAAAACTAACTATTTGAAAGCATGGAGACTAAAATGAAAATTGGATCAAATTATATGTATTAATAATTATATTAACCCTAAAAAAACAAATATACCCAGATCGATTTTGTTGCAGCACAGTAGTTTAGTTGGGAGGTAGCACTTGACGTTATGTATACTTATATTTAGCTGCCAAGTCACCTACATGTTCGTGTCATGTCCATCTCCCCATATCATTTAGCAACTATTACAACAACCTAACGTTTTAAATTTGCAAAGAAAGGGATTACTTTGGAAATTTTGTAAACCAAGGAATCTATTATTGTAAACAAGTGCATCATTATATGAAAAAGCAGATTCCGCTAGGATTGATGATGGGTTTGAGGGGAAGCTACTGAAGAAAAAACATTCACTATTCAAATAAATCAAATATTATAGGCTAATGATCAAATTATGCATGTTCCCTTCAAAATAACCCTAGTCTTGTGAACTAGGATGAAGCAGGTTCTTCAATATTTAATCACTCCAAATCATCAATGTCTGCAAAGACTAGGAAAAAGTATGTCACTCTCTTTTAAAATATGAATATATAAAATGGGGTTTCATAAGAACTTCAAATCTTTTTTCCCCCCTTGCCATATCTTTGAAAGGTTATGGGCCTTTTTTTTCAGAAGCAAAAGTGGGGGGGGGGGGGGGGGGAATTAAAATAATTAGAAGAAAACATGAAAAGTTTTGCAGAACTTTCTAGTGAAAAATGAAGGCAAAACAGAAGAAGGATGATGGATCCATGGGATGAAGCAAGTAAAAATGAAGAAATATCCTGGATCCATATGGAGGGAAGCGAAAGTGAAATAGCTCCCACAAGCAAAGATCTAAATGCCTCCTTTATATATATATATTGTTTCAGTCTCTTATGCCTGTTTCTGGGATGCTCGCTTGTCGGTTGGGTGGTGGGTTTGCCGTGTTCGTGTTGCAATTAATAACATATATTGTTCGTACGTCTTAGACAGCTCTCTCACCACCCTCATTCTTTAACACCATCATCATAAATTAATTTTCAGCTTACTCGTTATTCAAAACAATTTTTCAATAATATCTAATATTCTAAACTATTTTTTTTATATAATCCCTTAAAATATTATTTTCATGTTCATCTTAAGTTGAGAGTACTCGTTATAATTAAAAAAATATTTTAACATATTGGATATACAAAAAATTATTTTAAAATAATGAATGTCACTAGAAAAATATTTTATATGCTCAATATTATTTTTTAAAAACAAATAGGCCCAACCCCCATTTTTACACCCCAAATGGTGTGATTATGGGTGAAGGAGAGGGAAGTGATGCAAAAGCATGAGAGAAGTCAGACTCAATTTACCATAAAGTAAAATAGAAAAAAAAAACAATAAAATAGCATTTAAATTTGAAAATCAGAAATTAGATATTTTTAATTAAAATGAATAGTTAATTGTTATATAATAGCAGTTAATACCTTTTTTTTTTAATAGCCAACAAGACTTATTTGGGATTTTTATGTTCAAATGGTTCTTTTCTTATCTTTTTTTTTCTAAAATAAAAATGGCTGAAAAAAATTCTGATTTGTAAATTTTATCATTCAAATTTTTTTTAAGACCTTGATGCACATATTTTAAGTGGGTGTGACTTTCTTTTTCAATTGTGCATGACTTATCTTTAGTAAGGTAAAAATAAAAGATATTTGCATATAGTTGAATATATTTTTCACATAAGTTAAAAAAAAGTAACCCCTACTAGAAATAAGTTATACTTGATCATATAAATGAATTTTTAGATATTATTCGACAATAAATTTTGTAATGAAAATAACCTAGTTAAAATTAAAACTAAATAGACTTTATCTCACCGAATCGGTATTTATGCATAACTATTTTTTTTTTTTTTTTGCCATCAATTTATGCATAACTAATTAAACACACCATCCCCGCGAAATTATAAAATGGGTTCAACTTGTCAAAGTGACAGGTGCATTTAACATTTAACAATTAACAATATATTTGAATAATTGTTGGTTATCCATAAAAGCCGATTTAAAAGTTTGATGAAGCTAATAATTAAAAGCTTGAAAATGATTGATTTGAGTAGAAGAAAAATGGGGTGAAACAGAGAAAGTTCGCTACCCTAAAAACTCAGATAAAAATCAAGAAAAACAGTAAATAGAAGGGATGAAGCAAGCGGAATAAAAAAAAAGAGGAGAAGAAAGTAAGCACAAACCTGGATATGTGAAGGGAAGATAGTTCACAAAGATGGCAAAAATGTCAGCTTTGGATCTGCAGAGATTTCCTCCTCTTCCAAACAGTTCTTAAAATAAATGAAGATTTAAGTCAATAAATCAAGTCCAGCCATATCTTAAAAAGGTTATGGGACTTTGTTTTTCAGAGGTAAAAGTATAAAAAATTTCAAATGATTAGAAGAAAACATGAAAAATCTTTTGCAGAATTTTTCTGTGAGAAATGAAGGAAAAACAGAAGAAGGACGATGGATCCATGGGATAAAGCAAGCAAAAGAGAAGAAATAACCTGGATCGATGAGTATGGAAGCGAAAAAGAAACAGCTCTCTCAAGCAAAGGTATCAAAAATGGCAGCTTCAGAATTTGCAGATCTTGCTTTCTCTTCAGAGACGAACAAATAATCTCTTGCTTCATTCTCTTACGCCTCTTCCCGAGAAACTCCTGCTTACTTATATCGCGCGTGGCCTTGGTCAGTCAACAAGTAAAAACGTCGTCCGCGTTTGGGACTTTTGTGAATTGCCGTGTTGCTTCGTTGCATTTATGCCTTTGGGAAAAGTTCCACTCTGCGGGGCCCATTTCCTTGGGTATCCTGATTTTTTGGGACTTATTTTCTTTTCTTTTCTTTCTCATTTCTTTTGAGTAAGGTATTAAAATTCGGATCGGGTATTGAATCGGTTGGAGTACTGAGTTAAGGGTTAGTGGGTCAAACCGAGGCTAAATTGGAGCTAAACCGGGCCCAAATCAGTGAGTAATTGAAGATTTTAGATTTATAATATGAAATTCTAAAAAAAAAATTAAAAATAATTTTTTTTTAAAAAATTGGGACCTGGATTAGCCGGTCCGGCCTGGATCTGAAAACCCTACTTTTTAGTGAAATCAAACCTATGACTTTCAACTTTTAAAAGGATACCCATGTCATTAGATCACAAGGCAATCAACAATTTTTAGAATATTTTCAATCAACTTTCACTTTCATCAAATCAGTCAAAGTGACACTTCTATTATGTGTTTTTTGGGTTCACATTCCATGCTCATCACAGTGATGAGTAACTGATTTCTCATCACTGTGACGAGATCTCAACAAATTAAATTTTAATCTAAATGATCTAAATTTAAAATTTTTAATTTGTGATTTTTTAAATGATAAATGTATTTTTATGAGAAATAATAGTTATAAGATTATCTTTATTTTTAATTCTGTATATAGTAAGATAAAAATTTATTTAAAATATCAAAATTAAGTTATATTAAATCTGTACCGTTCAAAATCAATCTAATGGTGAATATAGATGATGAGCACATTTTTGCTTATCCAAGTGATGAGCATAAAATGAGCTCCCGTGTTTTTTGGTATGTCATACGCTTATTAACATTTTCATACATGTTAATTTAAGTTCATTATGTTTTTAAATTTGTCAAAAAAAAAACACACATATTTCAATTACACACTCGTAATGAAACAAAAGTAAGAAATTTATGAGACCATTTATCAAATTCCAATGGGAAATTCTAATGGGAAACGGAGAAATTGGAGAAAAATCCTAAATTAATTTTTTTAAAGAATTCAAGTCAAAATATTTTTTTATACGGTCACCGTGTGTACATATAGATACCACAACACTACTTGATAAATATTGCATTATTCTTCACTCAAACTTTAACCAAAATAATTTTAAATGTTTTACAAATCTGAATGGCCAACATGTTTTTGGTAAGTGATGAAGATATAAAAAGAGAACATCAGTCCCAAAAACAAAGAGATCATAGACATAATAATACATTAATACCCTTGTCTCTAAGGATTTGTTTAGAATGGCAATTCCAGCCTTCAAAAACACATATAAAAGACTAATTTTGACTTAATGTTGAAGGTAATAAATTTCAAATGAGCAAACAGGGAATTAATGAGATTACGAGCACCATAAACATACTTCAAACTGAGTTGAAATGGCGAAGAATGAAGCATTTTTGGATTTGGAATGCCAATAAATTCTTACAAAACTGAAGTGTAATAGAACTATGATCAGCTGAGAAAGCAATGCACACAGACAAATAGGAATAATTAACATTTAACCTATCACAAACAGAAAATAACAAACAATACAATGCAGTATAATAATGCAGTGAAGTGCGGGACTTCAGAAGAGGATTGGGTTATAACCTGGAGATAGAACCAATGCAGTATAATATTTGTAAAGGTATAATATTTGTAAAGGTTTTGCTTCAAAGCAGGACCTTCGATGTTTCCACCTACAAGAAATTCAGAATATAAGATTACATCTTTAGCAACTGATTGCAAGCCTTCCCAAATCGTTCATACAATAAGTGCCCCAAGAGCTAGCTTGTCAGGGAATAATTGGCTATCGTAGGTCATGGCTTTAGAATCACTTGCTGTATGATTATAATACTGTAGCATGAAAGGACAATGCCATTTTTAAACCTTATTAATATCAATTCCTTTCAATGTTGGCTCTGCCTTATGTTTCTTACAGTTTTTACCTTTTATCAGGAATAGAGTATTGGTTTTTGTCTTGTGCAAATTAGAAGCCACGCGAGTTGAAAAGATGCTTCATCAAGGGTGAACCTCTATCATTTACACAAAAAGTTTAATCAGATATAGTTTATGAACTCAAACAACATTGCTATATATTTATCTTTTTGGTACTTTCCTTCGATTGATTATCCATTGTGTTATATGGACATTTATTTGATGTCATAATTTGATGGGCAGATTGCCACTGATAGCTGCACGGGGATTGGATATTCCTGATTTTGAAGTTGTCATCAACTACAGTTTTCCTTTAACTACAGAAGATTATGTTCATAGAATTGGTAAGGACAGGACCAGCTGGGAAGAAAGGTGTTTCCCATACGTTTTTCACACAGCAGAATAAGGTAGTATTTCTTCTTGATATTTGAATTGTCTTATTCTCCCCTTCATTTCAATTTTTCAATAATATAATTTACATTTTTCCTTTTCTAGACTTAAGCTTTTGGTAGTCATATTTCAGGGACTTTTTTTTTTGGTAACACATATTTCAGGGACTTGCTGGGGAGCTAGTGAATGTTTTAAGAGAAGCAAATCAAATTGTGCGTGATGCTCTCCTGAAGTTTGGCACGCATGTAAAGAAAAAGGTGAATTTTCTTAGGAAAATTATAGTTAGTTATCAATAACTTTATATTGATGATAGCTGAGGGTTTTTGAAACTTCAAATTCTTTTCAAGGATTATAAAAATAAGTTATGGCTGATGTTTCTTGAAGTTACTCTTTAAAAATAAGTTAATTATCATTTTTCCCCCATTTTTTTCACTCATGTCTATGCGTTCTCGTAATTCCCATTGTTTTTTCTTTTTTGGGTTGTTGTGTTGATTATAAGTACACCATTCTCTGCTCTGTTCATTAGGAGTCCAAGATGTACCGAGCTCACTTTAAGGAGATTTCTGCTGATGGCCCGAAGTCAAAGAAGATAACTTTTGAAGATTCTGACGAAGATTAAATGTGATGGCTTTTTTTGTTTGGTTTGGTAAATTCAATTATTTATTGTTGCAAAAGCAAAGAAGAAAACATGTATTGATCGAACATAGTGAGTGAGATGATAGTTTTATCTTGATGCCTAATATTCATAGCATTTATATCTGTTTTTATTTTCAGTTCATATCTTTTTAAAAGAAAAAATTGAGGTTTTATTTTTCTAATTCTTCAGTTTCATTTTCGTCCCTTTGTGAAGGCGTTAAGCTATCACTGTGCAAGCTTCAAATTTTAACTGCGTAGAATTCCTTTTTGTAAAACATGGTTGTGTTTACTTTGTAGCAACCCTGTAATATTCAATGCATATCCATCAATTCAGATTTTGAGTGTGATTGGGCTCTAAATGGGTTTAAATTCAAGAGTATGCCCATGACCTGCCTACCAATTATAATTTTTCTTGGAAATTGTGTGTGTTTTTTTAAAGTAAAAATGCTGGCAATGCTATCATTTGTCGATGTAATTTTGTTCTGATGGGCATAGAAAAGGAATAGGAATAAATATAATTAAAATGACCAAAATGTCCTCACTTTAAAGACTTGGGCATACCAAATCCATGTCAATATGAGGAGAGGGAAGAATACTCGGGAATATTTTGCAAAAATAGTAGATATTTTCATCATTTTTTAGAGTTTTCCTTCTTTATATTTCTTCAACTCTATTTTCTCCTCACTTTTCTTTCTATCTGAACACAGCCTAAATCCCTTATTCCAATATGATTTTAAAATCTAAAGATTCATATAAACCACATATGCATAAAAACTAAGGAGAATTATACTCAAGTCCCAAAGAAAAAGGAAAATGAAGAAATAATCCCTTAAAATTGCAAAATGAAAAAATGGTTCCATTGACAATTCCAAGAGTAGGTCATTTACAACACCAGGAGGGGGCATTGACAACTTCATGAGACCATTTTTTTATTTTGCAATTTCAATGAACTATTTCTTCATTTCCCTTCTTCCTTAAAACTTAAGTGTAATTCTCCCCAAAAATTATCATACAAAATTATCAGTTCCGTGAGTAGCATCTGCGCATATTCTCACATTCCAAGTTACAACATGTTGATATTGATATGACAAAATTGGAAGCACTTGTGTTCATGATAATGTAATTAATTCTGGATACAAATACTTTATTTGTCATGCTTTAGATTCCTTACCTTGGAGACCAGAGTAGCGACAGGCATTAACTATTTAAGCGAAGTGGATTGCCTATTAATATCACTTTATCAGCATCGTTTTAGTTCCAATGGTTCTAATGGCACCACGTGGCTTCCCAAAACCCCCTCTCCTCTCCAGTTCTCATTTAATTTCACTTTCCAATTTCAGGTATGATATTACTCAGAGTTTAGAAGTAATCATGTTGACACATTAAATGGGAGCACCTCCTTCAATATAGATTTGAATATTGATTTTTCAAGTTGTGATTAGAGGTTAAACAAATCAAATTAGATCTGGCTTGTATTATAACAAATCAGTTTAAGCTTAGCTTGTGGCTTGTAGAAGGCTTTTTTTCAACCTAAGTCTAATATGTACTAATTTTTCAACCTAAGTCTAATATGTACTAACTTCTGGCCTGCCCTATACAAAGGCATGGCCAGCTTGTTAAAAAAAACTTGCATTCTTAAAAAGATTGTGAATGACTAACATTTTTCACAAATACCTGACTCTCATTAGCACCTATTGTTGAAATTGAAAGTTGGAAAGGAGAATTCCATTTGTGTGGGCCACTCGAATTGTTATCATGGAAGAAGATGGCCAGGCTGGGGCCAAACAGATCATGAAGTTTCATGCAACCAATTAGCATTAGCTAGAAAGGCATCCACATTCCCTGCTCATCAAAAAGATGAGCAAAGGAAAGCTCATCACCCCAATTTTGGGGTTTTTTGTTTTTAAAAAAATATTCCATACACTAAAAATTAATTAGCTTAAGATAATGTATGTTAAAAAAATATTTTAAATATTGGATGCTATTGAAAATTTTTTTTATAATTCTAATATTGCAGGAAAAATATTTTTGAATGCGAGACTAGAAATTAATTAATTTAAGATAACGGATGGCAAAAACATTTCAGAATGCAGCATACAATTTAATGTAAATAATTAAGAATGTATAAAAAAAAAATCCACCCCAAAATTGGGATGATGAGCATGCCACGCTCATCTTTTTGATAAACAGGGAATGCGGATCCGCTAGAAGGTAGGATGATATTGCCAAAGTCTTTGAGTTGATTAAGTTTTCTCAATCATGCTAAGATTGACCAAACATACGTTCTCACTGGTTATGGTAACGCACTTCATAAGCCAACAACAAACATATTGACATGCAAATGGACACAGATTTATTAGACTGTGAGAGAACTTCCCATGAATACCGTATCAACATTTATCACAAATGAGAAATGCAGTGTGAATGCCACGCTCTGGTAAGGAGCGTGAGTGAGTGATTGTGTCATGGACGGGGGGATTGCTCCAATCAGAGAGGCTCTCTCCCTTGACTTCTAAGCTATTCAAATTATTTTTTAAAGAAGGTGATATAATATAATATAATATAATATAATATAATATAATAACTATTGATAGCTTCCCTTCACTTTCTGAATGTCTTGCGCACTCTCCTTCTCCACCATTTCTTCTTAAACGGTCCAGACTCAAGACACATACCCACCATAATTGTTAGGAATATTTTTTGTACGAAGAAGACAATTCTTTCAAAGATCATGTCGGCCACAACAGCTAATTAACTAGAGCTTGGAAATTTCTTGAGCAAACACAAGAATTGTGTTGGCGCGTGATTTTCTGTTGTTTACAAGAATTGACTCAAAATCTTTATTAAGGAACACTAATTACTTGTTTAGAATGGTGATTAGAACAACTTTTTTAATATATACAAAATAAATATATAAGGTAAGTTTTGTCTCAACTTACATAAATATATAAGCAGTTCCAAATAAGCACATGAAATATATTAAAACTCAACTACTATATATAGATGTACTGATAAAAAAAAAAACTACTATATATTGATGGAGTGAGATCTAGAAATGCTCCTTCCTATTAAACATTAAATAATAATAATGATTGGATAACCAGGAAAATGTTATTATTTTTATAATATATTTTATCAAGGGAAAGTAAAAAAGTGAAACATGTTTTTGTGATACAAATCGAATACAAATTAAATATCCATACAATTTCAGCATATATAAACTGTGACTAGGGCACACATGCCATAGCGAACTTACACAATTATTGGTGACATTGAAAGTATTTATTTATCTATTGTGCCCTAACTTTTTTTTTATTATTTGATGAAGGTTTTTCCCTCGAGGCCTAGAGGACAAAGGCTTCTCACCTCTCCCAATAAATGTTTTTTCCGGGATTTAAACTTATATTCTCTTTTTTATTGGGGTGAGACATCTTACCATCTCAACCAACAATATATATATTAGTGCCCTAACCTTATTTATCGTTTATATAAATATTCACTGACATGTGTTTGCCATTTCTTTATCCGCCAACTCGCAAAGTGCAAAGTAATGTTATTAACACTGATCACTCATCAACAATAGCAATTGAGTTTTTAAATCTTTCAGATTGGTTCCTTCATGACCGTAGAATAAGTCATTATTTATTATGATCGAACCAAGTAATTTATGGTTATTTAAATGACCAACTTTGGTCGTCCTCTATTTCTTTAACCACCCACTTTAGCAAGCTTTAATTCTCATCAAAAGCAACCAGCTCAATTCCTTCTTCTTTCCCTTTGTTTTCAGCTCGTTGCTGATGACATGTAGCTTTTTTTCCCAGTTCCTAAAATAGCCTTTCCTCAGAAATTAATTCCCATATTATTTTCATGCCATGTAATTGCTGAATTTGAAGGCTGAAGCAAGAAATTTCGCATCCCATGGATTTAATCATTGCTTTAACTCTCATAGAAGATTTCTTGATCTTTTTGGCTATAGCCGCTTATAAAGCTATCAGCAAGTTTATATCTCCTTCACTTCATGTTAACCATCCCGCTGCTGTTGATGAGAGGTAATTACTGATTCTGAAGAACCCACATATTCTCTATTTTCTTTCTACAATAACTAATAATTATCCATCTCTTCTTTCCATATATATATATAGTTGTAAAGGCGAAGCTGTTTCAAATTCAATAGTTTCTTCTTCTCATGTTGTTGTTGATGCTTCTCCTACTACCAAGTATGATAGTATTTCTTAGTTTTAGAGGCAAATATACACTCGCAACAATTTTGCAAGTTATCTTTATGAAGCGCTTTGTAAAACAAACATTCAAACTTTCATGGATTACAAACTCCACAAAGGAGGTGATATATCACCGGTTCTTCTAAGAACCGTAGAAGAATCAGAGATATCTGTGATTATTTTCTTTATAGATTATACTTCTTCAACTTGGTGTCTGGATGAACTTGTTCACATATTATAATGTAAGGAAAAATTTGGAAGGGTTGTGATACCTATTTTCTACAAAATTGATCCATCAAATGTTGGCAAACAAAGCGGGAGCTTTGGAGATGGATTTGCTAAACTGAAGCAAAAATTTAAGGATAACCCAAACAAATTACAGAAATGGAAAAATGCTTTGACCCAATCGATAAGGCCCTCTTCTGGTTGGGATTCCAACGATATCGGTACCTTCTAGTTATTTTTTAACATATACAAGTGTAGATTATGTGTTGTGGTTTTAAAAAAGAGATGTGTTTTTTAGCTATTAGAATTTTAATACTCCTCCAGTCATAAATATAATAAGAACTATAGTAGATGAGTTTATTTTGGTTTCAAATGCAATATCCATCTTCCAAATTTATAATTTTTTTCCCTATACTCTCCCGATCAATTGGATATATTAAGGGGATTTGTCAATAAGGGATTATAGCTAATGCAAATAATTAAAAGAGATATATTAGGAAAACCAACACACATTTTTTGCAAATAATTAAACAACTTTTCTTATTATCTACAAATAAATTATCTAATTCCTATAATTGGGAATGGCGGAGTATGAATTTTGCTAATATTTCATTAGTCTACCAGATTGTCCTAGCACTTTTTGTGCTTACTTTTACTATTTATTAACCTTGCTTAAAGAAACTTTGTTATTATCTACAAATTAATTATCTAATTCCTGTATTTGGGACTGGAAGATCTTTCATGAGTCTACCATATTGTCCTAGCATTTTTTGTGCTTACTTTTACTGTTTATTAACCATGCTTTTGTTTTGGTGAAATAAACATGGTTTTTTAATTAAAAAAATGAATTTATGTTAGGCCTGAGTCCAAACTCATTAAACAAATTGTCAAAGATATCTTGAGCAAACTGAATTATTGTACATCGCCATCATGTATTCATGTCATCTTGAAGGTCTTGTGGGCATTAATCATCAAATTGAGAAAGTTGAAGAGCTATTGGTTCATGCTCAGATTGTGGGAATATGGGACATGGGTGGTATAGGTAAGACCATACTTGTCAAAGCTGTGTTTCACAATTTGAAGCTTCCTCTTTTATTGGAAATGTAAGAGAAAAATTAGTAAGAATTGGACTGAACAAATTAATGGAACAATGCCTCAAAGAATTATTAAAAGATGAGGGCCTTCACATCTACAACATGAAATCCACTTTTGTGAAACGTAGGCTTCAACACAAAAAAAAAAAAAAAAAAAAAAATCTTCTGATGCTTGATGATGTGGACAATTTGTTTAGAGCTGAAGATTTAACCAAAATGTGTGATTGGTTTGGAGAAGGAAGTAGAATTATTGTTATCTCAAGAGACATGCAAGTTCTTCAAAATGCTTCTACATCTGCAACATATCATGTTGAGAAATTAGAGTCTTGGCATGCTCTAAATCTCTTTAGCTTAAAAGCATTTAAGCAACATGAGCCATTTAAAAGCTATTTAGAGTTATCAAAGTTGGTTGAGTTATTGTCAAGGAAACCCATAGACTCTTGTAGTGTTGGGTTTCTTTCTTTACAGTAGAACAAAAGAAGTGTGGGAAAGTGTATTGGAAAAGCTAAAGCAAACTTCGTACAAGGACATTTTTAATGTATTCAAATTGAGTTTTGATGGACTTGATAAGAAGCAAAAGAATGTGTTTCTTGACTTGGCCCATTTATCAAGTGAAACAAGTTATAAGCTTTTTTTAAACTCTATAAAAGGCTTATATGACTTCTCTGTATATATTGAAATATGTGTTCTTATGATAAATGTATATTTTATAATTAAATAGGTATAGATTTTATGATATAATTGATTAAATTTATTAATATTTTATACCCATTTAATTATCTTTTATATATTTTCTATCTTTTAATTAAGTTCAAGATAAAAAAGAAATCTTGATAATAAATCTATTCATATCCTATTTTTATTTTGCAGGAAATATGATGATATTGAGGAAGGGAAAAATTAGAAGAAAAGATATATATATATATATATATATATATATATATAAAGGAGCCGTATATATGAAGATAATGAAAGAGAAAATAATGATAATGTGGATAGATATATAAATATATATGTATATATCCCATAAAGCTTCAGACGCATGAGCTGCAAGAGATTTGGAATGAGATACACATGGACGTGGACCCCACCTTGAGGAAAAGAAAGAAAGCAATGGATAAAACTATATCCCCACGGCAGATTTTATTGAAAAGATAAGATAATAGAATATATTATTTTATGTTGAGATTGAGAAAACTAATTGTAAAAAAAAGACGCCGCAACAGATTGGAGATCACAGCAGAAGAAAAAGTAGCGGAGTTCGAGAGGAGAATAAGAGGAAAGGAACGAAGAATTAAAGGAGGCAGTAGTAAAATTTAACAGATTTGATTTTTCCTTCTTTTCATCTTTTTTTTTTTAATCTGAATTTTTTTGTTTGATTATGGATTTTATTTTAACCATGTGTGGCTAATTTTCTCTTTAGACCTAGGGAAACTATGAACTCACTAGTAAACTATATTTTATTTCCATGATTTATTAGTTATGATTTATGTTAATTTTGGTTACTTAATCTTGTTTTATTATGTCCGTTTGATGATTGGCCACCATTAAATGTGAATATGAGTATTAGGATTTACCTTCACGAAGGGGATTTTCATTAGGCTCTGAAATTAAGTAATATGGGATTAAATTATGATTTAATTTGCGATTAGGATAGACATATATCTAATAGCCCCATATAATTGTTGAAGAGTGTGTTTGAATCATCCTGCCTCTTGAATAATTTGGTTAGACATAATAATTATACTTAAGAGAGGGTTGTAAGTGAACCGACAGTCACTTATAACTATTTATACTCGAGATTGACAAAATTAATATTTGAGATTAACTAAGTAAATGGATTTGAGATTTGGAAACCTAGTGAGGGATTAGTAAGAGAAATAGGCCGAGAAATTTGTAGGCAACAATTGATCATTGATCCTAAAAAACCCATTCGACTGTGGAAACAACACAACAACATTTATTATTGTTTCATCAATAAAAAGGTACTAAGTGATCGATTTATATATAATTTTCTTTTTCATGTTTATTTCCTCTTACTTATTCAATTTTGAAGCTTTATATATGATATATGTATTTGTTGACTAGGGGAGTAGGACAATTCAATGCATGTCTTTGGATATAAGCAAGACAAAAGATATAATATTGCAGGCTAATGCCTTCAGAAAGATGAATACATTGAAATTTCTAAAGTTTTATGAGTCTGATTTTAAAGAGCCTTCAAAAGCATGTGTTTCTGAAGTTCTTGATAATCTTCCAGAAGAGTTAAAACTTTTCTTTTGGGAAGATTATCCTCTATCATCTGTACCATTGAGGTTTTGTGCTGAGAATCTCATGGAACTTGAAATGCCTCACAATCAACTCCAACAATTTTGGGATGCAGATCAGGTACATAAATCGTCTTCTCTCAATCTATATTTCCTCCTGTCCATATTATAAGTCACCTCTAGCTATTTTACCTTAATCAAGGAGGGGTAGTTAAGTCGTTAACCTTATATTAAAATGAAAGGTTTTTCCAAATTTGCCTTATTTAAGAGTATAGAAATTAAAATCACTATATTAGACTTCAAGCCTCCTTCGAATAAATTGATAAAGGATAATATTTAGAAAAATGTTAATTAATGACTCAACAAGTGACTTATATTTGAAACTGTCAATTCTTTCAATAAGGCACCTTGTATTAAGGATAGGGGGAATTTATAGGCAATTTAATTCTTAGATAATTTATTTTTCCTTGTTTCTTTTTTCAGCATTTCCCAAAGTTAGGAGTTATGAATTAACCGCCTCAAAGCATATAATTGAGCTTCCAAATCTGTCTCAAGCCCCCAACATTATTATGATATATCTTGATGAATGTGAGAATTTGACTCAAATTTATTCCTCATGCAGCCTGAACAAGCTTTCTCATTTATCCATAAGAGATTGCAAAGACCTTAGACACATTGGTGGCAGTATTAAGGAGACTAGTTCAAGGTTAGTTGCTGTCTACAATTTTCTGGATCTTGACAACTCCTTATTCCATAAGCTGATTGTGAAGCTCTTTGTCTCAAACGACAACAATATTTTCCCTGGGTTTCGGGTTAAAGTTGTGTCAGGATTATTGTCAGAGATATTATCGTCAAATGATCAGTGCATGAACAATATTATTGAGAGTATAAAGTTGAAATTGTTGTCTTTACTTCCATTTGTTACTTCACTTCACTGGTTAGATCTTACTGAGTTTGGAAATTTCAACAAACGTTTCAACTTTCTTTCTGAACATGGAGAGCTTAAGAATAACTATGCTAAAGATGAAGTCAATGAACTCAAAGCAATGGTGAGAAAGCCATTAATGAAGCTTGAAGAAAAGAGAAAAGCAGAGGAGGTAATCACAGATTATAACTTTTATCATGGAAAAAGGAAGCCACCAAAGATTGAAGATAAGATCATAATGACAGAAATAATGGAATGTTATTGTAGCAGTACTGCAACAAGTAATAGATTAACAAGAGTTCCTAATAGCATCACACGGTGACTATTATTGACACAAGTGACATTACAGAGAAGTGAGATTATTGGGTGTGATGTTTGGAACACTATTCCTGGGATTTCAATGTTGAAATAACTTGAAGAATCTGATTGTTGCAAAGGGATTCAACCTGTGATAGATATAAGAATCTCGTTGGATAAAGAAGCAATGATATGGGGTGGCAACAATGATGATATAGTAGCCACAACAAAATGGGACATGCCTGAGTTTGGTATAGACATATGGCAAGAATTTTCTGGAGATTTCTTTGTTCATTTTCCCATTCGCATATATCAGGACTCCATTTTGTTTCTTTTATGGTTTTCAAGAAAAAGTATTAGCAGGTGATGACTTTTGATGCTTAAAGTTATGGTTTAGGATACGATGTATAGGTATTGGTTTTTGTACTCGCATATCATCATTACGCTTGTAGACTCTTGTTTTCTATATCTTTAACTCTTTTTTCCCCCTTCAATGTAGTGTATGTATTCATTTTGTGAATGTAAGGTGTACCTTGTTTCGTCTTAGAGATAATTTTGATCATCTAGTTAATTTATACTCACATATTGGTCTCACATAGAAGATACTGATAGAAACCAGAGCACTAAAAAGGTAGAAGGCTGAGAAGATTATCTAATAGGAAGTTGAAGCAAGAATCTCACTCTCAACTCACTAATAGCCAAAGGAGAATCTCCCAAATAAGAGAAATATTTCTCTGTAAAATGTAATATATATTATAAATAATTTTTACATGTATTGAGCCTCAATATTTGTAAATAAAATGATAACAATGACTGTTTAAAATTTAGACCTACTAACACATGACTTATGAAATTTAGACCTGCTAACACATGAATCTTTAAAATACTTAATTCAGTAGATAATCCTAACAAACCCCACTGGCTGCTAAACTTGTGCTACACTTAAACTAGCCACTAAAACCGCTTAAAATAAATATTAATAAAATAAAATCAGATTAATTCAATTCCACAATTCCCTTCCACACTGGTACTCTATCAGATACTTATAACCATAGGGGAGCCTGGGAGGCATTTGACTTGATCTCTAAGAAGCAGAACAAGAGAATAATTACACATATGGGACACATTTCCAATACTATCACTCTTATTTAATCTCAGTTGCCTCAATAATGAGCAGCCAATGACTTTAATGGGAACTCATGTTAATAGTAATACACAAGTATCAGTGTTACTTGTACAACATTCTGCTTTATTGTACCATTAGCTCATCCTCTTCTACTTCCAATGTCATCCTCTCTTCATTATCATCATCGACTTCTCTTCTTAATGGCGCTGCCATGCTGCTTTCTCCTCCGTGTTTCACTGTCACAAGAAGTCAAGAATCGAATGACCACGCCAATGATATATAATAGTCACCATGACAACAATCATAGGTATAATGTTGCTTGAAACTTTGTATCCCCAATATCAATTTTGATATCTCTGCCAATGGCATTACCACATGTTTAAATCTAACACCAGACATGATCTTGCCACTGTGCACAATCCTAAGCCTGATCAATTTCTCCCTTTAACAGTATACCAGTAATGTTTATTCGCTTTGGCCCATCATCTCTTAGGCAGCCTTGACTATGACAGTTTGGAGAATGGATTTGATCCAAACTTACACAGCCATCAACATTTAAGCAATCAAGATTTGGAGTTGGAGACAGGTCTGAGAGTGCAGTCAGATATTTCAAGTGACTTGCATCCATCTTGTTTAGATTTGGAAAATGCTGAAAAAAGAAGCAATATGTTAAATATGTTATGCTAGATAACTACACGATTTAATCATGAATTCTCTCATGACAAATAAAAACAAGGGGGTTATAAAGGAAATAAGTCAATGCATTTAGAAGAGTACTGGATTTAAGGCCCAAAAAAAATTAAAAAAAAAAAACAAAAATAACAAGTCCAGACAGCTTGAAAAATTGATCATTAGTAAATTTGGGTCCAGATATGTGGGGGTTGCCAAATCTTAAGAGCTAATGAGGGTAATATGTTTAGATTTGCACAACTAACATGTAATTTTCTCCGAATTGAGGTAGAGCACTCAAATAGAGAGCATGCGCATCATGAATTATTTGGTCAATTTTTGATGCGTGAGATATCTAAAATTAAAGTTCAAAGATGTGTTTAGAATTAGACAAGGAAAAGGATACATACTTGATGTCTTTTCCAAAGTTGCCTAATATTCTACGCACAGTAGCTTAATGGCACACATGGTGAATTAATATTCTTCCCAACTAATTAACAATCCTGTATTAGTTCATCTAGAAGATAACTCAAATCTTTACTAATAATCAACTTTGAAGGTGCCCTCCAATCAGACCAATAAATTTTTAGCAATATCAAATTATGCATCTTTCGAAGGTCATTAACTCTCAATGGAATCATTTTTATCATGCTTATGTTCAATGACAAGCATCGGATTACTTAGTAAGCATGTCGAGGAAAAAAAAAGGTAACTATTATCACATAAAAATTACCAGAATACCATAGGAAATGAGATAGAATAACCATGGACTGAATAAATTATTACCTCATTAATCATAAATGTCCCGATGACTTCGCAGTCGAATAAGGCCTTTAGAATTTCAAAAAATGACTGTTCTCTGGCAATTTCAACGCCCATGTCCCTCACAAGATCATGCATCTCAATGTAGCCATTATGATCAAATGAAGTGAGGGATCTATCTTTAAAACACTTATGTCAATATCAATAGAAGAGCCATGTAATTGTCTTATTAAGTTGAAAGCAGCTTCAACTCCTTGTTGAAAAAAGCTATGTCAAGAAACATATTCTTTCGGTGCTCATCAAGTCCATCAAAACTCAATTTCAAAACATCAATAATGTACTTGGGTGGAGCTTCTTTTATTTTTTCCAAATAACTTTCTCACTCTTCATTGCCTCTTCCTTTAAGAAAAGAACCCAACATTATAAGGGCCAATGGATGTCCTTGACAATAATCCACTACAGATTTTGATAACTCCACAAAATTCTTAAATGGCTCAAAACTAAAGACATGAAAGGCATCATGAAAATCCAATATTGGAAAAGAGTATGTTGAAAATGCAAAAGCGTTATGAAGTACTTGCATGTATCTTGATGTGATAATAATTCTACTTCCTTCTCCAAGTCAATGATATACTTTAGTCAAATCTTCAACTGGTATTGAATTGTCCACATCATCAAGTATCAGAAGAATATTTTTAGCGCCCGAGCCTACTTCTCATAAAAGTGGATTTTATGTCGAAGACATTAATGTCCTCATCTTTTATTAATTCTGTGAGACATTCTTGCTGCAACCTATCAAACCCAATTATTGCTAGTTGTTCTCTTACATTTTCAACAAAAGAGAAAGCTTCAAATTGTGCTTTCAAATTGTGAAATACAGCTTTAGCAAGAGTAGTCTTACCTATACCACCCATACCCCATATTCCCACAATGTGAGCTTCACTCAGTAGCTCTTCAATTTTCCGAATCTAATGATCAATCCCAAGTAATCCTTCAAAATGAAAGGACAACTTGCTATTCAATTTGCTCAAAATATCTTTGACAGTCTTTTTAATGAGTTTGGATTCAAGCCTAGCACAAATATAAATTAAAAGAATGATTATGTTTAATGCCCAAAGAAAGAAAATATAAGTGAAGAGTGAGTATAAGCTACCTGGTATTTTTTGAATCCCACCCAGAGAGATTTATTGATTGGATCAAAGCATTTGTCTACTCTTACACTTTTTCTTGGTTATACTTAAATCTCTACTTAAGCTTATCAAATCCATCTCCAAAACTTGCATTTTGTTTGCGGACATTTGATGGGTCTACATCATAGAAAATAGGGATGACAACCCTTTGGTATTGATCCCTACATTTCATAATATGAACGAGCTCATCCATACACCACATTAAAGAGGCATAATCTTTGGAGAAAATGATCAAAAATATATCCGATTCCTCTATTGTTTTGAGAAGAAGTGGTGAGATATGTTCTTCTTTGTGAAACTTGTGATCCATAAAAGTTTGAAGATTGGCATCGCAAAGTGTTTCATTGAGATAACTTGAGAAACTGTTAAGAATATCTTCTCCTCTAAAGCTAAGAGACACATCATACTTGGTTGCAGGAGGAGCAACAACGAGATTAGAAGGAGAAGAGACTGAGAGAATCAGTTTAGCAGCATCTTTACAACTACAGAGGGAAAGAAATTGTGAATTAATATTGGACCATTGTTACAAGTGTAAATGATTTATTAAAGAGTGCAAGTATACACTGTCGTAATCAAGTAATATAGAAGTGAGTAGAGTATCAGTTCCCACGAGGATTGATCACTAAGTATCAAAATAGATAATTTTAATTCTATTTAGTCGATCGATTAGTTAGTGATTGATAGTACAAAATAAAAAATGAATAAATATGAGTGCAGATGATATGAAAACAACTATGAGCAAAAGCTCTAAGGGTCAGATTTCACTTAACAAATTTCAGATTGAATCACTTATCTATTCTAACCCAATTTATTCCACATGATTGATGGTCGAGTTTTCCTAATTTAATTACTAGCATCTTCCAAGGTCAAATAATTCTATAATTAATTACTAATCCAATATATTCCTATATGAATTTAAGCAATTAATCATGCAATAAGATTTATAGAACTCAGTAATACTTCACAACTCATATGAATATATTCCTATTTCATGTGCAAGTTATGATTTTAATTATAAGATCTATATACATGCATTTCTTTCCAATCTCAACATACATATTTAAATCATTCAAAAAATAACCAATCAATTGAAATCATTAAACACAATAATTAAAACTCAATCATGAAGGAAAAATTAAAATTAGATTTAATAAGTTAAAATTCAATCTGTCATTAGTAAGCTACGTCATTACCCTAGGAAAATAGAAATGTAGCTCATGATGAAATTAAAAACAAAACAAAAATAAATTGAAACTTCATAAATATTACATAAAACTTGAATATTAAATTCTAAAACATAAATATACAACCAAAAGATGCATGAAAATGGAGAAATTTAGCCTTCCTTATAGGAGGTAAAACCTTCCATATAGATGGCAACATATATCATCCATAAAGGAGGACTATCTATACCGTCCATATAGAAGATCTACCTAAACCTTTTAAAATGAAGACATATAAAAAATAATATAATGTCATAAAATTAAGGGTTAAGGGGCAAAAATACACACAAACTTTTGTCAAAAGTGCGTCCAACACCATAAACTTTTTTTTGGTGCAAAAATACCCATAAACTTTAAAAAATGGAGCAAGAGTGACACAACTGTTAAATCAGTTAACAGACGTTTTCTACATCATGAAAGTACCAAAATACCCCTAGTGAAAATCTCCCTCTGATCCCTGATTCGTCTTCATCTTCATCATCATAAACCATCATAAATAACAAATCTCTCCAAGACATTGAGATTCATCATCAAATTCAGCCACGTATTAAACCAGCAACAATCAAATTTTAATATATTGATTCAGATCAAGTGGGTATTGAAAAAAAAACAGGAAAGAATTAGCAAATTTCTTGACCAAAACAAGCACCTACGTATAATAAATTAATAGCAAAGAGAATCGTAGACTTGGCATCAAGCATGGCTTTGAAGGGTTGAAATCTAACTCTACTTCTAATCTGAATGTAACCTTGCAGCAAAGAGCAAACCCAAAAGACCCACTATTGCCACCGATATGATAATGAAAATTTGAAGAATGTTCAGAGTGAATATGTAAAACACATGCCTTCAAACCCAGTCAGGAATCCGATTGTTTTTGTGATCCACAGAGCCATACTCTTCATACAGGTCCAAATTCGGATGCGGTGATGATAATCGAAGGCGCCAAAAACGCAAAACCTTCAACATCATATGTTGCGGTGAGGAGGCCATCGGAGCGGAAGGAGGCTCCGGTAACAGCATCGCCGGAGGAAGAGATCATGGAGGTCAGCTTGAGAAAGAGAGAGGACATCCATAGATGGGTGACGTCGCCGCCGTCGCCGAAATCTGAGAAGAAATGGGGGGTTGAATGAAGGAAGGGAGGGTTTGAGAGAGAGAGAGGATGGGGAAAGGGATAAGGCGCAGGGTCAGTAGAGATGTGATGATGGCCACCATCACTGGCCGTGGATGATGCCGCTGCCGTCGGAATCTGACGAGGGTGGGGGAGTTGAGAGAATTGAAAGGAAGTTTGGGAGCGAGAGGACAGGGAAGGGGAAGGGTAGGGAGGGAATTTAAAATTTTTTAGGTATTTTTATTTTTTTAATATTGTGGGGCCCACAAGAAATATTAACAGAGTTTGTCGAATTTAACAGAAGTGTCACTTTTGCCCCTTTTTTAAAAGTTTATGGTTATTTTTGCACCAAAAAAAAGTTTATGGTGTTAGGCGCACCTTTGAGAAAAGTTTATGGGTATTTTTGTACCTTAACCCTAAAATTAATTCTTAAATATGATATAATGTATTCAGAATTATCGGACAAAGGATGCCCTCTCCCACTCTGCAATGATTCAAATATGTAGGCAGGCTCTGACGCATTTTTTCAAGATTGCTACAGTGATTTTTTCGTTTTTCCCGATTTGCTACAGCGCTTTCGTCTTTTTCCACACGGTGAATAGTGAATTGATACAATAAATGTCGACAGCTGCTATATAGTGAATAGTGAACAGTGACCATCGTGGATAATGGCTCTGCTCCCGTATCCTATCATTTTTTTCCCAGTTTTACCTCCTTATCTTATTTCAATCTCATAAGTTTATTTTTAGGTCTTTTTTCTTTTTTTGTTTTTCTCTTTAACATGGTGTTGTATATGACTATCAAAAAAAAAAAAAAATAAAGAAATATTTATCAATTACACCCAAATTAATTCATGAAGCTTAAATATTATTCATAAAATCATCATATAAGAAAAAATAAATATACAAATATTTTATTTATTATCCATCAACAAACCGAACAAAGAAAAATTACTCTAGAAGATGTTACCTATCATCAACAGATATAGGGTGGATAGCATGAAGTGGAGATTAATCTAATAGTTTTAGAAATTGCTATGCCCAGGAAAATCAATACAGCTTCTATAAGCATTAAAGCAATGGTTGCGTCCATGTGCCTGTAATTTCTTGCTTCAACTTTAAACTAATCCTCGTTTTTTAGCTTTACCTCCTCAGGAAGCGTTATGGTTTGGATCTTGATTAACGTGATAAAAGGAGCACACAAAGATATTAAGCAAGTGGGAATAGAAGTTACCGAACCATCAACAGCAACTTGATGGACAGTTACGATTAATGCTATAATGTGTCTTTAAGGAAGGAATAATGCAAAAGAAATATGTGGTCAACTAGTCAAGTCCATTTTAACAATTTTTTTCATTTATTTGAAAACGATATGAAACCATATTCTTTTCCAAGTAAGGAAATTTCCAGGCTTCTGGTGTGGAGGCAGAGATGATCACAGAGAGAGCGTTGTTTTTTCACGCACCACACCATAACCTTCGAAAATATTCCCCGGTTTTAAGAAAAGGATCCACCGATCAGAAATAAAAAAGACTCAGAATTTAACGAAGAATTAGTACTCCTAATTCAATGTAGTTTTCGAGGATCATACAACATACACATAGTAAGCATAGTGTTCAGATCTCACTTGTTTGGGTTTCATTATATCTACGAGCGCAAGTAGAAAACGGCAAGACAGAAATTAAACGCTAGAACATGAAACTAACAGGATTTTTGCAGAATTTTTCCGGAAAACAGGAGATCGATGGGATTAAGCAAGTGGACGAAAGAATAGAAGAGTGTTAGGAAGTACTAACCTCTGGATTCGGAGGAATCAGAAGAAACTGAATAGGCTCACAAAGATCGCAAAAATGGCGGCTCTAGGATCTTCAGACTTCAATTACTCCTGGTCTTCAAAGAGATCAACACCTGGCTCTCACATCTTTATCAAAGTCTCTGTTTCTCTCGTATTTCTTCGTAGCGAGCGTTTGCGCGTTGGTGTTGCCGTGTAAATTGCAGTTTTGCTTCATCCCATACGCGCCTTCGATTCACCAAAATATTCTTAGTTTTATAATTTGCTTGGATTGAGAGAAAATAAGAAAGGAAAGAAAAGTGGGATGGAAAATATGAGAGAAGGGAGTTTTTTCTTATCAATCAATATACAATATACAATATAAAACTCTTCCACCGATTACTGTTCACAAAGAATTTTTCATCAATATTTCATTCCCTCCTCCTTCAAAATATTACACCTTTTGGTGTCAATATTTTATTCCCTCCTCCGTCAGAATTTTTCAAATTCAAATGTTATTCCCTCCTCCGCCAGAATATTACATCTTCGAGACAAAAAAAAATCACTTCTCTTTCATTCCTTGCAGGCATTCCCATAGATATCAGAAGCAGAACGCAGACGGATCTATCCCATGCACATTGAATGTTAACTGAAAAACTGGGTTGTTGTCGCAGAGATATCCTGCTGGATGTGGACAGGGGAGAGGCAGCTGCGTTGAACCAGGACATTCAGTATTTTGACACCGGGGTTCGAACTTCCGATGTTGTTTATGCCACTAACACTGATGCTGTCATGGTCCAAGATGCCATTAGCGAGAAGGTGAAGCACTCTCACTTTTTAATTGAACTGGTTCATTTCTGTTTTTTGTTCTTGCCGTGAACACTGATAATACTCGGTGCTTTGTTTATGTGCAGCTGGGTAATTTCATTCACTACATGGCTACATTCGTGTCTGGATTCATGGTGGGATTCATGATCTAATGATAGCTGTGATCGGAGGCATTCACATAGCCATATTGGCCAAGCTCTCCGGCAAAAGCCAGCAAGCTCTCTCTCAAGTCGGAAACATAGTGGAACAAGTGAATTTAAACTTCTATTCTATGTCTTTTGTACGGCAAGTTCTAAACTTTTATGTTTCTGCATCTGGGTGTTGTTGTTCATATAATATTGATCATGAATTGCAGACTGTAGCGCAAATTCGAGTGGTAATGGCATTCGTGGGAGAAATCCGGGCATTACAAGCCTATACTTCAGTCTTGAAAGTGGTCCACAAGATTGGCTAAAAAACTGGACTCGCTAAGGGAATGGGAGTCCTATACTTTGGCATTGCAAGCCTATACTTTGGTGACCAAATTATATACATATATACACACTCATGAACAATTTCTGCTCAGGGGCTTAGGTCAATCTGCTCCAACCATGGCTACATTTTGCTGCTGCAAAAATTTTCCGTTTAATTAATCACGAGCTTGGGATAGACCGAAACAGTGAATCAGGCTTGGAATTAGAGTCAGTGATAGGAAGAAATCAGGAGGTTGCCATCGACGACAATAGACCTCCTGATAAAGTCTACCTCCACCGCCCATTTCTTTGGTCGGCGTCCTTCACATAGTTTTTTATCCTGATTTTAATCTGCTCTGCTTATTTAGAAACCAATTTTAAAAAAAAAACCCAACGCTCTTATTCAAATTGAAATACAAAGATCTTGCTCCGTCTCTGTTTCTTTATCGGTCTTATGACGTCGCTGCTTTTTTCTCTTTCGGAGAGTTTGAATGTACGAAGAGTTTTGATTTAAAATTTGATTACTTTGGCTTTCTAGCATTTTCTCTATGACAACGCAAATCTTATGAGACAAATTAAACTCAATGATATGTGAGATTTTTGTGCGATTTGATTTACGTTCTGGCAATCAAACAGGGGTCTCTGGAGGTACGGCATCAAGCAAGAGCTCTATGATTGATATGATTATTCAACAATTGCAAGATCATAGAGTGGTGTTAATCTTCTCCAATTAAATTGGTCCAGTCACTTTTGCAAATATAATAATTGAACTCTTATTGCTGAACTATAGTAAATGATGAACGAAATCATTAAATTGATTCATTGCTACTTATTAGTTCTATGCCTGACTACAGGAGAACAAGCAAATGTTGTTCTTGTAGGACTCATTCTACCATGGTTTAATAGAAGATGAATTGAAATGCGTCCATGAATATAATTTTGATCATCCTGGTATATAATTTTGGGCTCTTTTGGCTAATATTATTTACCTTTCTATCATGTCTTTCATTGATCTCTTGCCTGGAAACTTTGAGGGTCTTGGGTATTTGGGGATGATTCTTGCCCTGTATTTTAGTACCGTTTTTAACTTATACCCATGTGATGACCATACTAAAATGATTGGTCTGACAGAAGTTCAGAAATTTTCCAAAGTAGTAGCAGCTTTTATATATTATTTATACCCAATATTGGTTAATATATATAAACAGAGAAGTTTTTAAAGTTTGTAATCTTCAAAATGTTGTTGAGAAAGTTTGGACACTACAAAAGTTGTATGTGCAGATAAATGATCCACGTGTAAACATCAATAGTAATTCAAGAGATAATTGAACGAGGTTATAATATATACTCATTGTAAGTTATCTCTGCTCCTTATTGCAGATTTTAACTATGCCTTCCAGGAAAATAAACTAATCCAGGTAATTTTTATGTTTGGCTGAATGTTGCCCTATGATCTGATTTGTTGTTCATGTTAGTATTTCATTGCAATTTTAAGCTTTTCTTTTTGTTTGTAGGATCATATGTACCTGTTTGTCAATTTCATTAGTTTCTACTCAAACATATTCGGGTTTGAGATAAAGGTTTGCTACATAACATAATGCTTGACTATCTATTTTTTAATTGCATTTTTAAGCTTTTCTTTTGTTTGTTTGTAGGTTCATAGTTGCTAATTTTTTAGAATAAAAGGCAATAATACCTTTGCATGTAGGTAAACTTATTATGACTTCACTGTCAATGCAATATTTATGTGTGCTAATCTAAAATTCTAATATGATCAACAACAATTTATATAGGAAGTAATGGTACTAGCAAATGCTACACATGTTTCTCTTATTGAAAGTATTACACCAAATGTTGCAGTAAGGCTGAAAATTCAAACTCTAATATGTTTCACTTGCCTTCTGTTTTTCGCATTCTTTTGTGGAGTGAGCTAATGGCCTGTTGTGCAAAATCTCTTTTTGCAGGAGAAACCAAAAAGAGAAATGGATAAGTGTCTTGGATAAAGCTAAGCATTTGATGAAAAGCATCAGTGTATTGCAAATACGTCTGTGAAGGCTGCTTCTTTTGGTAAGATGGTTGGTCTTACAGAGAAATGGACAGCTGGCATTTCTATACTTAATTAGAAGTTCGAAAGCAATTTTCTGGTGAAAAGAATTCTTGGTGAGGTATTACATTTAGGCAAGCCAAATGGACTACCAAGGATTTATTTATCAAGTTTCTTTTAGTTTCTATTTGGTGGCAATTGGTTCTGATTTTTACCTCATTTCTTTTGTAATTGCCTTTGCTTCTTATACAATTTTTTTTTCACTACATGGTATTCTTTTCTCTGTTGATGTCTATATAATTTTATTGCTTCGTTTACTTATATTTGCGTCTTAAAAATAAGGTGAATTTTGTGCCTTGAACTGCTGTGGTTTAGTTTATATTATTTCCCATGTGTTTTATTAGAGCATGTTGAAGAACCCTTTTGATGGACACGAAATGGTTCTTCAAAATGTAAACAAGTAGGATAACACCTGATTATATTTTATAATGTCCTGTTTTCCAATTAATAAAAATTACTATATAAGCTATTTCAGGTTGATGATAAGAACTAGGAAGACTTATTCACTTTCATTTCAGGTTGTTTGTTCAGATTGTGATACAGAGCAGCCTATATGTTTTTCCGCCTTAAATCTTCTATGCTTCCTCTTTTTTTTTTTTTTTTATGGTAATGTTATTAAGTTGTGAGTAATGTTCAGGTTTTAACTCTGTTTTTGGCTAATCTCTTCGTATCTTTTCTAGGTTGCTCAAGTTTGCACAAATTGTGGCGTCAAAATGGGAGAATATTTCTGCAACACATGCAAATTCTTTGACCATGATGTAACAAGTTCTTGAACTTCAAATTCTTGAACATGATGGATGTACTCTTTGTTTGCTTTTGTTTATTATTTCTTTAAGACATGAAAATAGTCTAAGAAATGACAATGATATGAAAACCTGGATTGCGATTGTTAATCTTTAGCTTTTTTTCACAATCGTGTTGATTCTTGCAGATGGAGAAACAACAGTTTCATTGTGATGATTGTGGAATCTGCAGGTGCTTTACTTTGCGTGTTGTAGTATATTTCTTTCTTCCTTCAAGGAAAAATATGTTGCTGATATGTCCTCCTTAAAGGAAGCACACGTCACTGATGAGAGCATTTCAAGCTAAATTTTTTGTGAGTTTGGTTGGGTGTACATTGTACAAACCTGAGGACATCAACATCAAACCTTGAGCTACATAAGATGAGTAACTTATCTTGGACCTTATTAATATACAGATTGTTGTAGAGAATCGCAAGTTTTAATGGCTAAATAGTATTAATTTAACAAATGCAATTCATATATGTTGTTTGAATTTGTCCACGGGGTCAACCTCCTAGATTTATTTTTGTACTGTTATACTTTTTTTTTTATTTGTGTTTTTGAGTGTACTCTCTTGCATTTTTTTTCTTTAATTCTTTTCATTTAATAAATTTAAATCTACCTTTTTTTTGCCAACAAATTTAAATCTACCTCTTTATTCACTTTACTTCCAATATAATATGTAGGATATTGTTTGTTATTTGAGATATTGAAACATTTCTGTCAAATCTCAGCTGTCGCAAATATGTTTATAAGATATATATGTTTATATTTCACAGAAAGAACAATTATGGTGACTTTGTTGTATACTAAAATATGTTTATATAAATAATTTTGATGGAAAAAAAATCAAATTGATCTTTGTGTGATATGAAATGTATTCTTGATTATATTCTTCAAAAAACTTGGGCTACTTGGAGGAGGAACTGAGGGCAATAACATCTTGCCGGTTTATTTATGTGTTGGTGTATAGGTTAGTTGTAAAGAACTCTATGTAATTCTTCCTATATTATGTAGTAATAGGTTTTCTTTTTAAAAAGTTTTTTCTCAATTGATACTTCAAAGTTCAGATAAAAAAAAATTTGATATTTTAAAGTGAAATTTATTTTGCCCTTAAAATTTGCTCCCTGCGCAACGCGCGGGGGAGTTCATGCTCGTTTGGATAGGAAGGAAAACACCCCTTTTTTCCTCCCAAAAATTCTCTCCGCAGGGAGAGATTTGATGAGAAAATCGCCTGTACCAAACTGCCCTCCTTTTCGTGCACTTACCTTTTTATTTCCCAACCAGTTACTTACACAACGCCTTGAGCCTCCTATATGAATATTTCTTTTTCCTTTTTTTTTGATAAATAGAGGATTAAAACCTTAAGAAAAATCAATTTGCTTACAGTCCGCATATCTAAGAAAAAATAAATACTACGCAGTATTAAATATTTGTTTTATTAATTTATGTATATTTTTTTAAATTTGTTTAATTTTTTATATTACACTTTAACCCTTTATGTCAACACCGGTTTCCATTTCGATATATACAGAGTAATAGAGACCAAGTTCCACAGGCATACAGAAGAGTACATATATACTGATAAAAGTATTTGTTTACAGTCCAAAGTCAACCATACAGAATGCGACAATATACACTACTATTACAAAATATCCAAAAGTATTTTAGACATAGACTATCTATAACCACAAACTTTGTATTTGCCTTGAGGCACATGCCAGTCACTTCCCTTGGTCTACATTCTTGCCTTTTGATCCACTGGCGCCCGCTGAGATGTTTGGTTTAGAAAAAGGGATGAGATTTTGAAGAATCCCAGTAGAAATATGCTATCATTCATAGAAAATGCGAAAAGTAAATATGATATATCTCATGTATGCACCAATTAATGAACAATATAAACATATCATCTACATGTATATATGAGTAGGGCCCAACCCCACTAATTTGCACCGGTTGGTCTTCCGCCAACTCCAGTGTAAGTGCCTCTAGCACTACTGACCCCTCTCTGGGCAAAACATGTTGATTAATAAAGCGCATTTACAAACAATGGCATCCATACAATCATAAAACTATGGCATGATGTATGAAGGATAATATCCCTACCTCGAAGTTCTATCGACCCCTTTTTGTGTGCCTCGTGAAACGTGTTGACTTGTGGCTCCCGATTCGGTCCTAAAATGTTAAATGTACAAGAAATAGGTCATAACATATCCAAGTATTATTTTAGACTCTTCCATAGTGTTTCTTGTGGTTATATTAGCCTATGGTGAAAATTTACCAAAATGCCCCCGGGACCCCGGCCCGGCCCTGCCGTACCAACCCCGATGGCACGTTTTTCCAAATTTTTGACTAGGGCTATCCTGACGTATTTTCATCCAAGGACTCCATTTTCGGACTCAAAATTACCAAATTCAATATCAAATTATGAAATTGCCCTTGACAGCCCTACTTTTAGGGTTTTAGGGGTGTTTCCGTAATTATGCTTTCTCAGCCTTTTCTGAAAAAGTGCCCAACTGTAACCCCACCTATTTTTGGCCACTGAATCCAATGGAATCAACAAATCGTTGAAAATCCAACTCCTACCCCTAGATCTGGCCCTGACCGAAATTATGGAGTCCTCCGGGCAAAATCAATGTTTTCTGATTTCGGCTCTGTATTCCTTTCTATTCATAATCACTATATTAACCATCTAATTGAGTTATAACAACCATTTAAACTAAAATTGGGCAGAATAACACTTAGGCACACACTTTTCCAAAATTTAAAACCAATGGCAATCCGGTGAAATTTCACCGATTAAATTGCCCACAACAGCTAGAATAGACTACGAAGGTTTAGAAGTTACCTCAAGCTCCCACAAGTTTTCCCCAAATATTGCTGAAAACCCTAAGTTCTGAACAACAGATTTTGAGCTTCCAAACCTTAAAGAACAAATAGGAGTAGCTTAGGATCGGAGTTACACGCGTTAGGAGCTAAATCGTCGGAGAAATCGGCTTACCTTGTGATTTTTCTTCTCCTTTCTCTCTCTACAAGTGCCTCACTCTTCATTCAGCTGCTGTGTGCGACGGAAATGGTGTGAGGATGAAGATGCACATGTGTTTTATAATATATATAACATTATACTTTAATTGTTTAACAATTTCCAAAACTTTCAAAAATCAATTTTATGTAAATAAACCCTATGTACGTGTAACCAAGCTCATTAATCCCAACCAATATTTTCTTCCTCTTGAAACATGTAGGAGACACCTAGGGGTCCCTCCCTTTGGTTTCAATTGGCTACACAACTTGTTCCGGTTACGTATACACGTAAAGTCTCTATTTTGGTCAAAATTACGTTTTTGCTCAAATTTTTCATAAATTTATATTAAATTGACCAAAATATTCTAAATATATTTTTAAACTTTATTTTCCTTAATTAATTTAAATTAACTTCAATTAATTGAAAAATTATTTATTTTGTGCTATTTTGGCAAAATTACGATTTTGCCATTATCTTTCTAATCCAATTTCTTCTCTTATTTTTCTTTGGCCAATTTCCATCTACTTTTGGACCAAATATTTTCTCTAATATTCCTTCATTTTTGGACCTTAATATTGTGCTTTTTAAATTACCCAAATTAATTCCATAATTATTTTTGCCCAATTTCCATGAAATTGAACATTTATGAAATTCATAAATTTCAAATTCAAGAATATTTACCATTTTATTGAATTTTACAAATAATTATAATATATCTGGTGAATATAAAATTTGGGGTGTTACAGCTCTCCCCCACTTAAACAAATTTTGTCCCCGAAATTTGCTATACCTATGCAACCATAAAACTATTGAAGTCTCATGATAGTTGTTATAATGAAGACGCATGAGAGGAAAGATTCGTGTAACATCCCAAATTTTATTCACCAAGAATATATTGTAATTATTATATATATTCAATGAAATGGTGAATATTTAAGGCCAAAAGAATTAAATATTGAAAATTGAAGGTTGAATAGTGTTTTCAGTGAAATCGCCTGCGAGGCAGTGAGATTGTCATATAGTTTTGGAAGACCAAATGATGACCAAAAATTATGAAATTTTATAGGGTGAAAGTAGACATCCTAAGCTTTAATTTGATAGGTCATATGACTCAATTGAAGCTATGTACAAAACGATATTAATTTTTGAAGTTTATCTAGAAAATCTGGAAAGTTTCTGGAGCAGCGATCAAAGATTGAAAATCTGGGAATAATATGATCCTATTAAGTAAAATCCCATATTTTTCCTTGAAACTAGACTCAATGAGGGTTCCATAGGCTTTGTAATCGCCTCGAAACGATGTCTACAAAATTAGTTATGATTTTTCAAAGTTAAGGCAGAAAATCTGCCAGAATTGGCATTATTCCGAAAATTTGAGAAATAAAGTAATCTTCCTTTTTCTCTTAATTATCTTAGAAATTTAGGGATGAAGGAGGAGAAGACAAGTGTCAAAATCCAATGAGGCCAAGTGTCAACACCACATGAAAGATGATGGAGATAATTGTTGTGTCATAAGTCCTTACTTATGTCATAAGGTTAGGTGGCCAACTTTTGCACCAATTGACTTGAGTAAATGGAAGGAACACTTGATTTAGTTGGAGCATAAGAGGGAGCACGTTTTTGGCCAATCAAGGGAGAAGGAAATGATAATTGAGGTTGAGTGTACACAAAAGGGAAGCATGGCAAGGTTGAGTGCACACAAAAGGGAAGTATGGTGCAAGCATGTAGGCAAGTATGGTGGTTGACATGTGTCACCATAACAACCTTAGATGAGATCAATGGTTGGGAATCAAAGGAGCATTTTTATGAAGGCTTTCTCTTCCCTTCCCTTCATGCATTTTCGTCCAACATAGAGAGGGAGAGAGTTTGGAGAAACTTTGAAGAGTTATAGGGAAGAGGAGTAAGAAATCTGAAGGTAAGAGTTGATTCTTAAGCTTTCCTTGTAAATTTCCCTAGATCCTTCTCTAAACCATGTTTCTTCATGAATATATGATCTTGAAGACTCATTCTTAGCTCAAGGAGAAGAGAGAGAGAGGACGTCCTAGAGAGAGAAACACCAAGGATCAAGAGGTAATCTCCAAAATTTCAACTTCTTTGTATATTGAAGTTGTTGTTGGTGATTGTTGTTTGGTTTATGTGATTTTTGGTCAAGTTGTAAAATGGGAAAAGCCATAACCCTAAGGGGTTATCCTGCCCAAAATCCTTTAAATCATGGTAATGAAGTGTTTAAATGGATTAATCAAGAATTAGAAATGGAAAAGTACAAGTTTTGGGAGCTAAAACACAAAACCCCTTTTTTTTCCATTTTTCCTTAATATTTCGGCCAGAACCAGAACTGGTACAAGGAGTTGGATTTTCATGAAATAAATGGTTCCATTGGACTCAGTGGGCAAAAATAGGTGGGGTTACAGTTGGGCACTTTTTCGGTAGAGGCCGAAAAAGCATAATTACGAAAACGCCACTGAAATCACTAAATAGGGGCTGTCAAGGGTATTTTCGTAATTTGACCGTGAATTTGGCGATTTTGAGCCCGGAAATGGATTCCTTGGGCGAAAATAAGTCAAAATAGCTTTGGTCAAAATTTTGGGAAAACGTGCATCGGGCCGGGTACGGCGGGGCGGGGCTGGGATCCCGGGGCATTTTTGTAAATTGGGCTGGGATCCCGGGGGCATTTTTGTAAATTTTCACCATAGACTAACATAACCACAATAAACACTATGGAATAGTCTAAAATGATACTTGGATAGGTTATGATCTATTTCTGGTACATTTAATATTTTAGGACCGAGTCGGACGCCGGGACAGCACGCTTTTTGAGACACTATTAAATAGGGGATATCAAAGCTTTGAGGTAGGGACATTATCCTTCATACACTATGCCATAAGTTATGTGATTGTGTGGATGCCATTGTTTTGTAAATGCACTTTATTAATCAACATGATTTGCCTAGAGAGGGGCAGTTAGTGCCATAGGTGCACTTACACTGGGAGTTGGCAGAAGTCCAACCGGTGTAGATTGTGGGGCTGGGCCCTACTCATGTATACATGACGATGATGTGTTTATATTGTTCATTAATTTGTGCATACCTTGGCGCATGACATATTTACTTTTCGCATTTTCTATGAACGATATTATGTCTCTACGGAGATTCTTCGGAATCTCACCCTATTTTTAAATAAACACCTCAGCGGGTTTCAGTGGGCCAAAGGGCAAAGACGTTGACGCCGAAAAGTGAGTGGCACGTGTCTCGAGGCGAGGATATGAACGTGGTTATGCTTTAGTCTATGCCTTAGTATTTTAGATAATTTGTAAATATTAAAACTCCCGCTGTATTTTCTGTTTCCGCAGACGAACAATATCGGAATTGTAAACGAACGACGTTGGGATTGTAAACAAATATTTTTATCAGTATAATTGTACTTTTCTGTATGCCTATTGAATTCCGTCTTTATTACTCTTTGATTATCGAAATGGAAACGGGGGTTGACAATTCGAGTGAGTTTAAAAAATATTGATAGTCAAGTTAGACGGCATAGAATTAAAAACTATTGAAGTCTCATGATAGTTGTATGTGTTTAGGGATTTAGGATAACAATCAAGTTATGCCTGGTTTGATTTTCTGTTTTTTAACTTTTTTCTTAGAATAGTTTTAAAAATTGTTTTTTTACTACAAGTTTTGGGACAAAATAAAAAAAAAATCCATTTGGATGATATATTGTTTTGAAACAAAAAACATATTTGAGAGAAAAAATTATAGAAACTTGTTTAAAATAATTGTTCTTAAAATCAGCTTTGATGAGTTCCAAGTAGGGTGGAGAGTAGAGACGAAATGCAGATTAAAACATGAGAGAGGGAAGTTAGTTTACGAGATGAAAAGTCATGTTATCAAACGTTAAAGGAAGATAGGGCTCTCCATTTATTGCCCAATTTTATAGAATAAAAAAATAAAAAATAAGAAAAGATATAAAATTTGTCCTTTTTATTTTTGGAAACTGATTATTGTTTCTTGTTTTACAAAGCACTTATCTAAAAAAATTACTAAACAAGTTTTTTTTTAAAAAAAACAGAAAATTGTCTTCAGGATAGGAAAACAAACAAATCCTTAATTTTTTCAGTTCTTAAAATTAAAAGTAAAAAGTGAAATTAGTTTTGGCTATTGTTAAAATTCAAAAATCATTAGAAGCTTTAGCACATAGATTTAAACTTAAACTTATTTGTCAATGCATTGGGCTATGCAATAGTGTCTTAACTAACTTAATGGACATGAATTTTTTTTTATTGAAAGCAATTTTATTCGAGGCGTTATTAGATAGTAAATGTGAGCACATATCTTAATGATAATTCATATTATTACTTCAACACTTAGACCTACAAAGGTTGGCAAGAGAAAGGAAACAAAGAAAGAAACCAACTAAGCAATTATACACATATATATAGAGAAACGTACACTAGAAGAGTCTAAATATGGTAATGAAAGATTATTTGTCTAGTTTTCTACAAGTTCTAGGCACGCTAGAATAGTAACGCACAACAAAGCCATTAGAAAATGCCTCCGTAACTTGTACTAGTCATATTTGATAAACATAAGAATGAGTAATTTAAATAATATGATAAAATCCCTACAACTCATGAGTATAACTAAAATAAAATATGAACAACCGGTAAATAAAATTAATGTGGGTGGCGACTCAAGTTAATATACTATTAGTGTTACTCATACCATATTTCCAAATACTTCAAAGTTTATTTAGAAGATTAATAAATCACACCGAACACAAATGCATGGCTCAAACAATTTTAATCATTTTCTTAACAAGAACTTTTTGATGTGAAGTCTAATTAAGAAATTTAAAACATAGAAAACAAATTAAACTGAATAACTTCAAGATAAACATTGATACTTGCTGAAGATTTTAATGAATAAACAAATACTTTTTAGGCAGATACATGACAAGAAAAAAAAATTAAGAGGATGAAGAATATAATAAGAAAAATAAAATGAACTATTACTTTGTCATTAATGATAAATACATATAATTTTGCCACTATCAATAGAGAGAAAATATGAGTAAAAATAATAAAAAATATTAATTAAATTCTTCAGACTCCACTTCTTAAAATGTAAAGAAATGGAATTTAATAAATCGTTTTTATTCCAGTCTCCATACGTAACACATAAGGAGTCATTATTAGAATGAAGAGATCAAATCGGTAATACTACAGCCAAGTTATGAAAAAAGAGAATACGCCCTGTTGGTTTAAATCGACTGCTTTATTAAGCATAACAACGAAATGGAGAGTGATTAATTAAGGTGAATGAAAGAACAAGCGCTTTGCGTTTTTAATAAAATAAATAAATAAAATAGTATTTTACTTCATTAAAAAAATTTAAATAAAGCAAATGAAGACTTTGGTCAATAGATTCAGTCCACTCATACGTTTGAAGGGTTTGGGACTTTGTTTTTCAGAAATTAAAGCATAAAGTCAAAAAGAATTAAAGTGTAATATCTTGATTAACATTGAAGTCACAAGAAATTAAAGAAATAGCTAGAGAGAATAACGAAATCTTAGATAATTGATCTGACATAGCTAGGATGAAATTTTTTATATTCATCACCAAACATGTCCTTACGGTCAATAGGTCAAGTCGTCACTAGCTTCAGAAGTTATTGTTATTTTTTTGTTGTTTTATGTATTGCTATGTTGCTTTATTTCATTTGTCCCGCACAACCACATGGCTTTGAAGGAAAAAACATAAATAGAGCCTCTATTGATACTCTTCTCTTTAATATTAGATTTATTTTATAGTTCAATTTTTTTTAATTAAAATTGATACAGCTTGAAAAATATTATAATGAAACATCTGATTTCTGATGTGTGGGGTGCCTTTTGGGGCAAATCGATGAGGCTCTAGTATGTGCGTGTAATTAGATACAACTATTAAAATCAAATTAGGAAAAAGTGAAAATTAATATACAAACAATGAATAAAGTAGTAATTATGTGAATAATATCATAAAATCCCTACAATTCCTCATGAATATAACTAATGATTCTGATGTGAATAATATAATAATATCCCTACAATTTACTCATGAATATAACGAACTATATGATCACCCCTTTAATAAAATCAATTGTTCTATCTAACCCCGCTTCCTGTGAATCCCTACTCCGTACCAACAGGTTCCCCCCGAGTCTAGCCACGAAACACGAAGGTAGTCAAAAATAGAATCAGGAGACGAATTCTCAAGCATACAGTTGAAGGGAACAAGAGGAGGACGTGTGAAGCCACGGTGTTGGGTCGCGACCGGGTCATAGCTGATAATGAGAAGCCTCCAAGGTAAACCGGATGATGGAATGATGTCGGGGAAAGAGTATGCTACATCTAAGCGAGGTTTCATCCCTCTGCAATATTCATTACAGAGTGGAAGTGATTTTAATATAAATTGTGTCAATAATGACGAGCAAGTGATGCTATTGGGAACTCTTGTGAATGTAACACTCTTACTACAACAATCTTCCATTAACACATCATCCTCTTCGTCATCTTCCAATACTGACATCTTCACCACTTGGTGTTCATTCATCATTTCTCCTCTATCCGCCCTCTCCTCCTTTAAAAGATCATTATCAAAATAATAGTCAAAATGTTGATTAAAATCATGCCCAAACTCAATTGGACCCTCTAACCATTTAACTTTCCTCACAAATGGAAGTAAAGACCCCAAACTTTGTGTCCCCTTTCTCAATTCTTCTATCTCTTCCAATGGCATTACCTCATGTTTGAATCTAACACCACATATCTTGTTGCCACATACGAACACCTTCATTGTAATTTTATCCCATAACAACTTCTCAAGATGAAAAACACTGGTCACAAACACAAACCCTGAACTTCTCCCTTTCATATTGCCCCCAAACTTTATCTGCATTGGCCCACAATCACTCATCCATACATGGACCTTTCCCGGGAAAGTTGAAGAATGAATTTGAGCCAAATTCACACAACCATTAAGACACAGCTTTTCAATCTTCGGGACATGAGAGAGATCTGGCAATGCAGTGAGATGTTTTGAATGCGATAAATCAATTCTCTCTAAATTTGGAAAATGCTGAAAAAAGAAAGAGTTTAATACATTAGATAATGGCACATAACTATAATTTAATCAATAATTTTTCCCATACCAATTAACAAAAATGCGAACTTATTATGGAAATAAATCAATGCATTTAAAAGATGAATTGAGTTTCCTGCCCAAAAGAAAAAAGTACGACTGTTATTAACCCTCAATTTAGAGGTAGTAAAGAACACATTTGCATTATGCATTAGTTGTTCAATGTTTCATATATATGAGATCTTTAATTTGAATCACTCCATTAAAAAAATTATGTCATATGAAACATGACACGTACCTGATTTTCATTCCAAAGTTGTTGAATATTACTATTAGGCATGTCAAGTTCAATAAGATTATTCGCACATATATGTAATGGCATAGATGACAGTGGACATTCTTCCCAGCTCAAAAACCTCAATTCTTTTGGAAGATAATCCAAATCTCCATGAATATACAACATTGGAGGTTGTCTCCAATCAGACTTGTAAATTTTTAGAAATATTAAATTATGCATCTTCCAAAAAATACTAGCTTCCAGGGTAATCTCTTGTATCTTGCTCATGTCCAATGACATGCATCGAATTGCCTCCATCCCCTAGCAATAGCAAATGAAGGGAAAAACAATTACCATTACCTAAAAAAGGACCAAAACATACAGTACCAATTAAATATGTCTGCTATTAGAAATATCCAAATTATTAATAATGCTATTGTGCATTTTATTAAAAAATTCTTTCAAGTCATGTTTTTCTGATAATAAATGAATTCCTAAAATCTCATAAACATGCACACACACTGATACGTATACCTACACACATGCATGTGCAGATATTTAAGCAAATATTCATTTATAACACTTGGAATATACATAAATTTTAATCTTTATTTAAAGAAAGAAGCATTTTTTTGCTAGAAGAAAAAAAAACATGAACTACAGAATAATGACAACACACATTCACTACTATAGAATATACTTATAACTACCCTAAAGGACGTCCCTTTTTGAAAAAGGGACGCCCAAAATATTGGGCGGTAGCATATGTGTAATTATAGATCAAAATTGAAAAGGTTGGCTCGTCAAATAAAATTGAATCTCGCGCCTGAATGTGTTTTAGACGTCCCCATCTTCATTGGGGACGTCTAAAGACTGTTTTAGACATCCCCAATGAAAATGAAGACGTCTAAAGACCCCCAGAAAATTGTATAAAGAAAAAAAAAGAACACACATTAGACGTCCCCAGATGGCCTGGGGACATCTAAAGCTTTACATCAGACGTCCCCAGCCCAGCTAGGGACGTCTTAAGCTAGCTCACATGCACTGGTCGACATGACCGGTGCATGTTCAGTGTCAGAATTCTTACTTGCTTTACTTTACTCTTTCAATCTCCCATTTTCATCACTTCTGTCTCCTCTCCCCTAGGCTTCTTGTTTTTTTCCTCTTTCTCCAAATCAAATACGGCTATTTCTCCTCTCCCCTGTTTCTTCTTGGTCCTTCTTACCCTCTATTTCATCCATAGCGTTGCTCATCACCGTCTTTGCTCTGCTGGGTCTGCACTGTTCTCTCTCATTCTCTCCACCGTCAGCCTCCTCTTACCACCGTGGGTCATCTGCCTCTAAAGTTGCAGCAACAAGTTAGCTAAAACTAAACTTGTGAATGATTAGCAAAATGCATTTGATTCTCGGCTGGAATTTAAGTGTGGTTTGTGCTTGAGCTTTATCTTTGCTATTTTGCTGAATTTAAGACGTACCACATCAAGTTTTAATCTTTTGCTTTTTTGCATTGTGATTGAGATCTTTATGAAGGCGCAAAAACTGAATTGTGTATGTTACTTGTCTTCACAAAAAGGTGATGATTGCAATTTAAATTTTTTTGGTTGATTTGAAGATTGAAGAATCATTATTTGATTGTTTTAAATAATTAATTTGATTTGAAACAAATTTGCATTTGCAATCTTAATTTTTTTTTAATTTGATTTGATTTGAATAATATACTAATATTTTGTACTTATTGAATTATTTGAATGTTTTATTTGAAATACAATTTTCAAGATGATGTTTTGTTTCAAATTTGGTGATGATTTTGTTTGCTTTTTATTAAAAGAAGTCCTCATCTCTCAGTTGATTTCAAGTTAATGGTGATGATTTTGTTTGCTTTTTATTAAAAGAAGCTAGTTGCAAAGAAAATTACAAGTTCTCTTTATAAAGAAAATTACTGTGAAAACATGACTAATTTGACACTTCAGTCACTAATCAATAAAATTATATAAGAATTCATAATCTTTTGGTATATTAAGTTGTAAGTTGTAATGCAACATTGTATTTAACTAGTAAGCAGCGCATTCATCAAGGAAGTTCTCAACTATACTTGCCAATAATGTTTGTGGACTTTTCAAGCATGTAAATAATAGGAGTAGACAAAAAGTTACGGTTAATGCAATGTAATCTTACCAATTAATGACTATTATACTATGAGCCCTCAATTCCTCAGTCCCAAATGCCCTTTATAAATTCCCAAAAATTCCCACATGTGTATCTTGTAAATACACATAGTTGATTTGTAAATTCCCACATATCTCACTTATGGTACATATCTGATTTAATATTTTGATTTCTAAAATATAAGTGTATTCTGTTTGTGCTTGGTGCTAGAAGCTAAAGTTTAGTTTCGTTTAAATTAAGCTGAAATGGTTTGTTATTTTGATTTTGGGATATCTCACTTTTAAGGGGAAATGCTGTCAAAATTTTGAAAAACATGCGTGTAAAAGGCAATTCCCCGTGTTGAGAATTATTCTAAACTTGAGTGTAAATGGAACTGGCATAGGTGGTAATAAAATGGATCATAGTTGGATGTATGCTTTGAGAACAAGTGAAGAATATGAGAATGGGGTTGAAGACTTTATTGAATTTGCTAGGAGGAACGTTCCAGCCAAAAATGGGATGTATTTTTGTCCTTGTGTCAATTGTTTAAAAGAGAGAAAATGGGATGTTGAAGTTATAAGGAATCACCTACTTTGTGATGGAATAAATCTTCGATACACAAGGTGGATATGGCATGGTGAGGAAGTAGTTGATTGTCCGTCGCACAAGAAGGAAGCTGTAGATGTCATAGATGAAGATAGAATGGAGAGAATGATTCACAATGTTGAGGTAGAATACTTTACTCAGTCGCATGAATATGACAGCCTGCGGAGTGATGCAGAGACACCGTTGTACCCTGGGAGTAAGTACACACGGCTGACAGGAACATTACATTTGGTTAACTTAAAAGCAACTTGTGGGTGGACCGATAGTAGTTTCACATTGCTGCTTGAACTGTTGTGTGATATGTTTCCAGACGATAATGTACTTCCAAATCGTATGTATGAGGCCAAGAAAATCCTATCTACAATGGGTATGAAGTATAAAAAGATACACGCTTGCCCTAATGAATGTGTACTGTACAGAAAGGAGTATGAAGGTCTGAGTGAGTGCTCTAAGTGTCAAACCGCACGATACACAGTGAAGAAAGATGGTGGTTGTGGCGATGGGACAACTAAAAGGCAACTTGTAAAAGTTTTGTGGTATCTTCCAACAATACCGTGCTTTAAGCGTTTGTTTGGCACTGCAAAAAAGGCGAAGAAGTTGAGATGGCATTCGGATGACAGAATATCCGACAGAAAATATCTTCGACACCCAGCTGACTCTCCACAATGGAAGAAAATAGATGAAATGTTCCTTGAATTTGGCAGCGAGCCGAGAAACCTTCGGCTTGGGCTTTGTACAGATGACATCAATCCGTATGAAACTCTTAATAGCACACACAGTGCGTGGCCAGTACTCCTTGTAATATACAACTTGCCTCCCTGGCTTTATATGAAACGCAAGTATGTGATGCTTTCTATGATGATTTCTGGACCAAAACAACCAGGAAACGATATCGATGTCTACTTGGCGCCTTTGATTGAGGACTTGAAGAAGTTGTGGGAGGAAGGCGTAGATGTGTTTGATGCATATAAGAATGAGTCCTTCAAGCTACGTGCAATGATTTTCACCACCATAAATGACTTTCCTGCATACAGAAACCTCTCAGGATACAGTGTGAAGGGGCATAAAGCATGTCCGATCTGTGAAGCAAACACTCACTTCCACCAACTTAAACATGAAAGAAAAACAGTCTACCTCGGTCACAGGAGGTTCCTTCCTAGGTTCCACCTGTATCGTAGGTTAAGAAAGCATTTTAACGGCTTGCCGGAGCATGGAATGGCTCCAAAGGCATTAACCGGAGAGGAAGTTTACAGTCGGGTTGAACGTATTAATGTCTTACTCGGTAAGAATCAGAAGACTGCGGGTGAGAAGAACATATGGAAGAAGAGATCAATTTTCTTTGATCTTCTATATTGGCGTAGTCTTGACATGAGACACAGTATTGATGTAATGCACGTGGAGAAAAACGTTTGTGATAGCCTTGTCAGTACGCTTTTGCACATTCCAGGGAAGACCAAGGATGGGATTAATGCTAGACTAGACCTTGTTGATATGGGAATAAGAGAACGGTTACATCCACAGCTAAGAGATGATAGTAGGAGGGGATACATGGAGCCAGTAACGCATACACTATCAAAAGCGGAGAAAAGAAGTTTGTGTGGGTGTTTGTATGAAATTAAGGTACCACAAGGATATTCTTCGAATGTGAGAAGATGTGTGTCAATGGACGATTTGAAGTTATTGAGAATGAAGTCCCATGACTATCATGTGTTGATGCAACAACTGTTACCAGTTGCTATTAGAGGCATTATGAAAGATGAAGTTCGAAGCATTGTGACAAGATTGTGTGTTTTCTTTAATGCTATATGTAACAAAGTCATTGACACTGAAAAGCTAGATGAACTGGAAGATGAGGGTTATATTATATTGTCCCAATTAGAGATGCACTTTCCTCCTTCATTTTTTGATATAATGGTGCATTTGATAGTTCATTTGGTAAGGGAGGTAAGGCTCTGCGGTCCAGTTTACCTGAGGTGGATGTATCCTTTCGAGCGATACATGAAGATCTTAAAACCAGAAGCCTCAATAGTTGAAAGGTATGTTGTTGAAGAGGCTATGGACTTTTGCAGCGATTATCTATCAGGGAAGAAGGAACAATCTCGGCATGAAGAGGGGAGGAGCAAGGGAACACGAGGACTGAAAGTAAAGACTATGCCTCGTGAAGAGGTGTTGCAAGCACACCTTTATATCCTGAATAACATGGCAGAAGTTCAACCGTACATAGATGAACATAGAAAGAGATTGAAGAACATGAATCCGAGGAAGAATGACATGCAGATTACTGTTGAGCAAAACAAGACATTCATTCAGTGGTTTGAGGAAAAGGTTTTGCATGAGACCGGTGTGTCTAAGACAATAGAGTGGCTAGCCTGGGGGCCTTCGTTTCAGATCATTACTTGGAGCGGTTATGATATAAACGGGTATTCTTTCTACACAAAAGACCAAGATGACAGAAGTACCATGCAAAATAGTGGGGTGATGGTAGAAGCTGATGCCATGCACTTTTCCAGTTCGAAAGACAAAAACCCCATATTAGCTTCCATGGCTTATTATGGAGTGATAGAAGAAATATGGGAAATCACTTACAACAAGTTCAAAGTTGCTTTATTCAAATGTAAGTGGGTTAGCAATAATGCTGTGGTAATAGATCAATAATTTGAATTTGTCTCAGTTGATCTTGAAAGAGTAGATTATAGGGATGAGCCCTTCATTCAAGCAAGCTAGACGAAACAAGTGTTTTATGTCACAGATCCCGCAAAAAAAAAATTTCATTGTACTTCAAAGTAAAAAATAGAATCATGGTGATCTGACCTTCAACCTTGACGATACACCACCTTTCACAATTAATCCACCTACAACAAGTGAAGTAGAATTGATAGATGATGAAGAATATGTTGTAAGAAATGATCATGGTGAAGGAATATGGGAAACAATCTAAAGTAAAAGCTTAACTTGAAAAATAGTAATGTGTGCTGTTTGTTTTATAACTAGTTAGTTTATTCATTTACTTACAATTTATTCACCTATCTGACAATGATTTTTGTGCTTACAGGAATATGGACAATTCTGGTGACTCACAAAGTGATAGGGACAATGAAATGAATACGCCTGAACCTGATGCGATACCTGAACCGGTTGTGAGAAGAAGGGTTAGAGGCAGTACAAAAATGCCTGCATTGGTAGCACGTCATCACCATCAACAGGAGAGGTTGCATATTGACTTTGATGAAAATATGAAACCAAATGGTCTGGAGGAAAACCATTTCATTAGCTACGTAGGTTTTTTGGCTCAAAGCAAAGTTCACATTACCTATGATAATTGGAAGTTGGTTCCACCAAAAACCAAAGACTTGATTTGGCAATAACTTTTGGTATATAAGTTTCAATACATCTGCATATATATCTTTATTCCTATTGCTTCAAATATAATTAACTTATGTTTTTACCTTGCAGCAAACCTATGACGTCCCTGACACCGCGGAGATGTACAAGGAGTGGATGACGGAGGTTCGTCTACGATAGAAAGATTTTAAGAATAGGCTCACACGAGATTACATTTGAGGGAACCTGAGGGGTCAGGATCCATGCCATGAGTATACGTTTTTGTCTCCAGAGGACTGGAGGTTGTTTATGGCATCAGAAGAAGATCCAAACTTTTTGGTAAGATTTCTGTCATCATAGTGTTTTATTTGAATATAGTTGACATTATTGATTCGGTGTTCGTTGTTTTCCTTTCACAGGCATTAAGTGCAACAAATGCAGAGAGGCAATCAGCTAATAACTATCAACATTGCATGTTTCGTGGTGGTTATCGGAAGCTTGAGCGAAAGATGATGGCAGAAGAGTCGGAGAAATTGAAGGAAGCAGCCACATCAGATCCTACCGTTATGGTCCAGCCCCCGCCACCTCCTCCACGTCACAAAAAAATGGAAAGCAGGGAGGCTTAAGGGTAGGAAGTACGTAAATCCGACTGTTGCTGAGGTTGCCGCAAGAATTATATGTAGTTAGAGCATAAGTACAAACTTATTTTTTCATATTGGGAGTGCTTAATTTTCATTTACGATAACTTTTATGCTGCAGAATGAATTGGAAGATCATAGTAGCCAAAGTTCGTTCACTCCAAGTGGACAGATGGACATATTGTCAACGACGATTGGGAAGGCAGATCACCCTGGTCATGTTCGAGGGGAGGCAATGGGAGTTCGTGTCGCGAAGTATTTTGGCCGAACCTCACATCCTTATTCGTCACAAGCTGAACCTAGTAAGGAGCTTGTGGCCAAGATTCATAGGAAGTCTCACAAGAGCTCGAGGCCAACCTTCGCTACAAGCTTCGACAAGAGTTGTTGCCAGAGCTACGTCTTGAGCTGATGCCTGAGCTACGAGCTGAAATGATGAAGATGTTTGAATCGCAGATGGCAACTACCGAGCGTAGAACCCATTCATCCCCGGCCTTCCACAACACCAAAGGAAGTTACAACCCGGCGGAGGAACCACTTGGCGACCCTTCTCCCACTCTAGCGCGGGGAGAACCTGCCATCCTCTCTTTGGATGCCCCACTGCTGCGTGTAGTTGCAGATGCTCTCGTTCGCGCAGAAGCTACTACCCACCATAATTAGCAAATTCCACAGCATTTGCGTAGGGTGACTGTGACGTGTGTTCAAGAGGGGGAAGAAGGTACAGCCATCCCTATTCCTGATGACGAGGTTGCCACAATAGCTCAGGCGAGAGGATCTTTCATCCTTTGGCCTGTACATCTTATTGGCTTGTTACCACCAACACCTCTAATGGTATGAAACTACCTCACTTTTACTTGAGATGTGTTGACATCCTACTAACAATATGTTTTTTTATGTTCTAAAAGAACGAGCAGGAAGCAGAGAAATGACCCTTCTTAGCATGACTGAAGCATATCTATAAAGGCATTTGTCAGATTGATTTGCATATGCCTATAGGGATTGTGGGCCAGGAATTAGAGTATCACTTCACAATTGATAAACAAGATCTTAAAAAATTCATTAAGTTGGAGGGGCTAGATGTTGGATGGGGCAAATTTGCAATCCTGTAAGTTTTTTATTTCCAATTTTTTCCTTCATTTAGTTAAGTTGATTTTAACAAGCTAATACATTCATTATTTTAATTCTATTATAGCTCCTTCCGTCGTATATGCATTGACTCTCAAAGAGTTGATTTATATGGATTCTTGTCTCCTGCACATACGACAAGGATTAGGAATACATTGAAAAGAAGGACGAACTATGTGGGCTTCACATTGGCAGAGGACGACTATCGTTGTTATCTAGCACCGATTGTTCAAGGGTACGCATTTTAATTTTGTGTATTTGAGATTTTTAATAAATAATTGCCTTGCCATCTAACTTCTTTTTAATCTGTATATGTTGTGATAGTTATCACTGGAGTTTGTGTGTTCTCTGTCCTCGGTCCCACATTGTTTACTGGTTTGATTCCTTACGTAGAAGACCAGACAAAGAAACTAAAAGCGTCTTCAACACGTAAGTTATTTTTTTGCATTTTATTGCTTCTTGATTCTTGACTTAATGAATTATTCTAATTTATGTTGATTTTCATTTTAATGATAGGGCATGCACAACGTATCGAGTGCTTGGCGGCCACGCGAACATAGGGGTGGCAAAAATTTGAGATGGTTGTTTCCAAAGGTATGTAGTTTCAAATCAAATTCTTTTGATTGATGGTCGTTTTAGATATGCCTTTATTGATTTTAACCATTTGCTATTGATTTATAGTGCCCTCGACAACCTGACGGCTGGGAATGTGGATACTATGCCTTACTTTTATGTTTAACATCATTCAGAATGGCATTACGACAGATTTTGAATAAGTAATCGCTTCTTCATTCTCAGAGGATAATATTCTTGGTGTTGTAATTCAATGGCAATTCATTCACTTGATTCATTATTTCATCTAAGTTTATTTTCTAATTTACAGATTTTTGACAATGAAGATGCCTACTCATATGAAGACCTAAATATGATCAGAAACTTTTTGGCTGGACATCTTCTTCAACGTATACCAAAGTAAAGTCTTTAGTAGTTTGTGTAGGACATACTTTTGTGGTAGTTCTATATATTGTATATATAATTAGCGTTATTGTTGTTGGATATAGATTGGATTTAGTCTTGGTTATTGTACAAACTGAGGACTTGGATATAGTCTTTTTAGTGCAATAACAGACTTGGATATAGATTGTTGTGTAGTTCGTGTGGTTTGTTAGTTAATTAGTTTGCTACTCCTTAAAATTATTGCATGTAGTAGAGCCTTGGGTTATTCACTGTGTTTCAAGTTGTTGTTTCCATTCTGCTGAACTGTTGTTGTTTTATTTTGTTGTTGGAATCCTATTTCTGCAGTTTACATTTTCCAGACAGTGCAATATATAAAAGGCCATTTAAAAAAAAACTTTTAACGTCCTTAAATAAAAAGGGACGTGGTAGAGTGGGAGGCGACACTTTAGACTTCCTCAATTAAAACTGGGGACGTCTAAAGGTCCCCTTAGACATCCCCAGTTGGAACTGGGGACGTCTAAAGGATACCTTAGACGTCCCCAGTTCCAGATGGGACGTCTAAAGTCCCACTTTAGATGTCCCCAAGTGAAACTGTGGTCGTCTAATGTGGACTTTAGACGTCCCCCATTTATGGACGTTATTGACGTTTTTTTCCATGACCCTCAGAATGTCGTCCCTCATTTTTCAGACATTAAAAGGCCAAAAAAAGGGGACGTTAAAACCATTTTTTCTAGTAGTGATTACAAGACGCCGAAATACGAGCATCCCTACGAATCACATGCACTATATAAGCGGAAAACAGTGCCTCCTTCCATCTCCATATATTTTATTTGTTTTCAAATTTACATATAATATGTCCATCTAACAACATTAAATTCTTAATATTATAAAAGCATGTTCATGCCAGCATATAAATTACACAAATTAGTAAGAGAAAAATTAATGTTGTGAATTATTTCATTATCACTTAATGAACATTCTTTGTAGACTAATTTTATCTTTTAAAATAACACACATAACACTAGTCCTCATTAATTTATATTTAAAGTTTAGGTAAGTGAATAAATCGAGAAAAGATCTCTTGTAGGAATATCAAATTAAAGAAAATAAAACAGAGAAACTTCAAGATAAATGCTGACACTTACTAGTTACCACCAAAGATTTTAACGAATAACAAACATGTAGACAAACAAATATCACAAGGAACCTAACAATTAAAATGCCAAAGAAAATAAGATATAACAATTCAACAAAATAAATCATTACCTTGCCACAACTGAAAAAATAATCAATGTCTTCATACTTCCATAGACGAACAAGCGTTCTAGGATTAGCGAAGAATAGCTGCTGTCGAGCAATTTCAAGGCCCATTTTCATCATAAGATCATGCATCACAACACAACCATGATGATCAAATGAAATGAGGGATTTCTCTCTAAGAACACTTATCTCAATAGATGTAGAAGTGTCATATGATTGTCTTCTTAGGCTCAAAGAAATATCAACTCTTTCATTGATTAAAAATGCTAGGTCAAGAAACACATTCTTCTGTTTGTCATCAAGTCCATCAAAACTAAACTTCAAAACATCAACAACATCCTTAGGTGGATTTTTTTCTAGTTTTTCCAAAAAACTTTCCCACTCTTCTTTTTCTCTTCCACGGAGAGAGCAACCTAACACTACCAATGCTAATGGATTTCCTTGACAATATTTGACAACTGATTTTGATAACTCCATGTAACCTTCACATGGCTCATGTTGCTTGAAAGCTTTCAAACTAAAGAGATAAATGGCATCATGGAAATCCAAGTCTGAAACATGGTATGTTGCTTGGGCGGATCTTGGTTTAGTTTCTTCATATGCATTTTGAAGCACTTGCATGTCTCTTGATGTGATAATAATCCTACTTCCTTCCCCACACCAATAAAGCACTTTGGTTAAATCTTCACCAATTATTGCATTGTCCACATCATCAAGTATGACAAGAATTTTTTTGCGTCCAAGCCTCTTTTTCACATAAGTGGATTTTATGTCATAGATGCTAATGTTCTTATCTTTTAACAATTCTTTGAGGCAATTTTGCTGTAACTCATCCAAACTAATTCTTTTTAATTTCTCTTTGACATTTTCAACAAAGGAGAAAGCATCAAATTGAGCTCTCAACACTTGAAATATAGCTTTAGCAAGTGTGGTCTTACCAGAACCACCCATACCCCATATTCCCACAATGCGAGCCTCAATTAGAAGGTTTTCAATATTTCTGATATGACGAGCGATGCCAACAAGTCCTTCAAGATGATATGATGACTTGAAGTTCAACTTGCTCAAAATGTCTTGAACAATGTCTTCAATAAGTTTGAATTCATATCTAACACAATTATCAATAAAAAGAAAAGGCATATTTAATAGGTAGAAAATAAAAATAAAAAACTACAATAATTTGTTAGAATCATAAAGATTAGTTAAGTAAATCCCCAAAAACAACTACAAAGATAACATTTTCGAAGCTACCTGGTACTATTGGAATGCCATCCAGATAGTTCTGTAGATTGTTTTAGAGCATCACTCCACTTTTTCAGTTCTTTTGGGTTGTCTTTAAATCTTCGCTTCAATACCTTAAATCCTTTTCCAAAACTCCCAGTTTGTTTGCGTGTGTTTGAAGGATCTACGTTATAGAAAATCGGTATCACATTCCTTCCAATTTTTTTCTTGCATTCTAATATGTGAACAAGTTCATCCATACACCACGTAGAAGAAGCATAATTCTCAGAGAAAATAATCACTGATATTTCTGATTCCTCTATTTTTCTCAAAAGAACTCCTGAGATTTGTTCTCCTTTGATGAGTTCATGATCCATAAAAGTGTGAATGTCTGTATCATGAAGTCCTTTGTAAAGATGACTTGCAAACTTGTAGCGAGTGTCTTCCCCTCTAAAGTTAAGAAATACATCATACTTGGTTGCAGGAGGAGAAACCAATTGAGTTAAAATTGCATCATCTTGAGAACCACAAATAGAAACAAACCGTCAACAAATACTGGGTTATGTAGAAGGAGCAAATCAAACAAGAAAATATGGAGTGTGAGGTTATTTGGTAGAAGCTAGCTACCTATCATCAACAGCAACAGGTTGGTTACCATTAAACGAATGAGATATGAATCTCATAGCTTTGTAAATTGATAATCCCAATAGGAGCAATGAAGCTTCTCTGCGCATTATTAAAGCAATGGTTGTGCTAGCAATATCTAGCTTCAACCTTCAGCAACCTGAAACTAAGGCCATAGAAAGTGCAAGCAAAAGTTTATTAGATCCACGCCAGTAAGGTAGCCACGGACAAGATTCAACACTAGAAGAAACAAGAAATTAACAAAACTTTTCGCAGAATATATTTCTTATGAATTTATTAAGAAAAAAGGGAGTATCATTTTCCACTTCATCTATTCTTAAAATCAACTTAGGAAAAAAAAGAAAAAGATTGTTTGATTACCCTATTATTTTTTATAATTATTTAATATCTTATATTATTGATAAACTAATTTACAAAAATATTGGAGTAGCATGACCAATAAATAACAAAAAAATAATTCTCTACTAATAATAATAATAACAAACTCAAAATACATGATCTTTGCTTTTGGCTTCCTCTTGTCTTTCTTTTCTAATTCCATTTCCACCAAACTCGAAATAACAAAGCAGTTAAAAGTTGTTTTTTACTTTTTTCAGAACACATTGCTACTTTTTTCCCAAAACACTTGCCTATAAACTAATTATCAAACAAGTTTTTTATTTTTTATTTTAATAAACAAAAAATTGTTCCGAAATAAAGAATCAGACAATGCCATAGTTTTTGAAGATTATATTTAAATATACAATTTATATACACATTGTGTGTGTATATAGTATACAGATCTAACATGTTTATAAGTTTCATTAGATCGAGGAGTGAAATTAGATAACCATTAGTCGCAGAATTTTTTCTGTGAACAAACCTTGCTAGCAAAACAGTAAATCGATGGGATGTGGCAAGTGATGGAAGAAAAAAAGGAGAAGAATGTAAGTATTTACCTGAAAGTGAAGGGAAGATAGTTCACAAAGATCGCAAAAACGTGAGCTTTGGGATCTGCAGGCTTCCTCCTCGTCAAACGAGTTCTTAAAATAAACGAAGAGTTTAGTCAATAGATCAAATCCAGCCATATCTTTGAAAGGTTATGGGAACTTTTTTTCAGAAGCATAAGTGGAAAAAAACAATTCAAATGATTAGAAGAAAACATGAAATGTTTTGCAGAATTTTTCTGTGAAAAATGAAGGCAAAACAGAAGAAGAATGATGGATTCATGGGATGAAGCAAGTAAAAGTGAAGAAATAACCTGGATCGATGTGGAGGGAAGCGAAAAAGAAATAGCAACCACAAGCAAAGATCTTAAAAATGGAAGCTTCAGAATGTGCCGACTTGTTTTCTCTTATAAAACAAGCACTTCAGATTCAGAGATGAACAAATTAAATGCCTCCTTTATATATTAATATATTGTTTCAGTCTCTTATGCCTCTTTCTGAGAAGCTCGCGTGATCGTGGGGTGGTGGGGTTGCCGTGTTGGTGTTGCCATGCGGATCTGACTGCGGCATGCTGCTAGTCCTTTTTTCCCAAACTACACCGTTTTAGTGTAATTTGGGTTAAAGGGGTTGGGTTTATTTTTTTTAAAAAATAGAATCTAGTATTTTAAAATATTTTTTTTGGAAGTATATAGTATCTTAAAATATTTTTTAAATAATATGTAGTATTTTAAAATACTTTTTAGTACTTTAATATCTTAAAATATTTTTTCAATTGTACTCACTGTGTTAGTAAACTGATTATAATTTAGCTCTTAATGTATTTTAAAGAGTTAAAAGCACCAAAAAATATTTTAAAGGGTTAAAAACATCAAAAAAATATTTTAAAGTGATTTTTGGAACTGAAAAAAATACATTAAGGGTTAAATTGCAATCAGTTTGCTAACACAGTGCGTACAACTGAAAAAATATTTTAAAGGATTAAAATACTAAAAATTATTTTATGATACTACATGTTAGTTAAAAAATATTTTAAGATACTTCCAAAAAAATATTTTAAAATACTATATTCTATTTTTAAAAAAAAAAAACAACCAGCCCATTTACCCTAAACTACACCAAAATGGTGTAGTTTGAGAGAAAAAGACTGACAGCAGTTTGAGAGAAAAGGACTGACAGCTGACCGCTAGGTAGCGGACCGTAGCCAGATCCGTTGCGATGCTGCGGCATCATCGTACGTCTTGGACAGCTTTTGCAAAAGTTACTCCCGCTGCTTAATATCACAAATTCACAATATTTGCTCTTTACCATGAGGCCCTCTCTAATACTTTTCCATCTTTTTCCTCTCTTTTACTTAAATTTATACTGTTTTCTGTGGGGGAAAAAAAAGAAGGAAGGTTGGTCTTATTTTTTAGGTTGGATAACATAAAAATATCACTTGAACTTTAAAATCTTAAATTAATTTTTTAATAAAAATTTATATTTTTAATCACATTATTATTCTTGTCAATCCCATTACTATTATTATTAATCTCATTATCCTTCTTATCAGTAAAATTTTGAAGTTCAAATGGTATTTTTCTATCATTTTTCCTATTTTTTATAAAAAAACATGACATTCAACACTTTAAAATAATTTTTTATTGGTATCTAATATCCTAAAATAATTTTGATGTACTGATTATTCTCAAATATTTTTTTAGTAGCAACTACTGTCAACAAGTTGCACCCTAAAATATTTTTCTAATAACACTCAATATCATTAATTAGTTTTTAACTCATGTAGCATCCTAAATAACTTTTCAATAACACTGAATATCCTAAAATAAATATTTTTACATCTAATCTTTTGAAATATTTTTTTCATCAACACTATACATCTTAAATTTAGTGTCCTCGTGGCAATTAGAAAAATATTTTGAATACTTGATGCACAAAAAATTATTTTAAGATACTAAATGCCTTTAGAAAAATAAGATTCTTAATGTTATGTTTTGAAAAACAGAATAGGTCCAATCTCCCTTTTCTACACCCAAAACTAGGGGAGTTCAAATCCGGGACCGGGACCGAAATTGACCACTCCCGGTCCTGGTCCTGATTTTTGGCCGGGATGCAAATTGCATCCCGGTACCGGTCCCGGTAATCCCGGGTGTGACCGGGATCAAACCGGGAATCCCGGTTTTTTCTTAAAAAATTAAATTTAAAAAAAATATATTATTATATTATTTAAATTTTCTATAATCTAGTGTTTAAGGTAATTATTTAATACCTAATAAATTCATAATAATCACAAATTGATCTAGAATTAAAGAATAACATTTTATTATTATTATTATTATCACCTTCATCATTTTTGTTATTACTTTTATACATTATATAGTAGTATTAGTATAACAATATATACAATTTAACTCCAACTAAATATGTGATACATATTTTATCAAATGATAACTTAAATTATGGAATAAAAAAATACAAAAATAAAATAATAACTTAGTTTTTAAGAAAAAAATTAAATAAAAAAATAAAAAAAAAAACCGGGACCAGGATCATAAGGTGTGTGACCGGTCCCGGTTTTCTTGAAAGGGAAATTCCCTGGATCAAAATGTCCAAGATCGGGACCGGACAATCGGGACCGGGACACTTTAAACACCCCTACCCAAAACAATATAGTTTTGGGTAAAGGTGAGGAGAAAGAAGCCCGGATCAATTTACCATAAAGTAAAATAGAGAAAAAAAGATAATAAAATATCATTTAAATTTTAAAATTGTAAATTATATGTTTTTTACTAAAATAAGTTGGATATTGTTAGATAAATATAGTTAATACTTATACTCTTATAAGTCACAAGGCTTATTTGAGGTTTTTAAGTTTAAATGTACTTTCTTATCTTTTTCTCTGAAGTAGGAATGGCTGAAAAAAATTATGATTTGTAAATTTTATTATTCAAAATATTTTTAAGAGCCGGGTGCTCATATTTTTAGTAGGGGTAACTTTTTTTTCATTTGTGCATAACTTATCTTTAGCAAGGTGGAAAATAAAAGATATTTGAACATAGTATATTTTGTACTTAAGTTAAAAAAAAAGGTAACCCCCACTGAGAATAAGTTATACTCTATCATTGAAACGAATGTTTAGATATTTTTCGACAATAAATTCTGTAATGAAAATTTTTCCAACAATTTTCTTACAAAAGAAATGATGTCATATATCTTTAAAAAGTAGTATTGCGTAAGCAATTCGCATGGTCTATTAATATATGAAAAAATATTTTGATGCTGCCCATATATATCTTTTGGGTGCTATATATATCTAAATCAAAAATAAATTCCTTATCTAACTCTGACATTAATAACAGAAAGTAGTAGTATTTATTATAAAATATAAGTGATTTACAACATTATCCATATTAACTAACTACTACACTAAACTCTTATAACATATAATATCTACTCTTTCTTATTGGTTTTGTTAAATATGGGCATATATGAAAAAATATTTAATATCCTTTGAAACTATTAAGGTGTCTTATAAAAAAGGAAAAATAATTTTTAGAAGGAATTTAATAAGAGGTGCAGGAGGCCGTTCAAGCCTTTGTGGTCATTGGTCAGCAAGACAATTGAAATCCAGTGCTGCCGCGTTAGCGACTTTTGGGAATTGCCGGGATACTTCGCTGTAGGGGTACCACACTAGTTCTTTGCGTTTGGTAACAACTTGGAATCTTTTTTATTTTTATCAAAAGCAAGATCTTAGAATCTGAAGGGCCCACTTATTTGTGAAACATGATTTGGGTCTTCGCTTTTTTGGATTTTTTAATTAAAATGCATAAGGAGGCAAAAGCCTGAATTAGAAATAACTAGTTGAAATCAACCGATGTCAATTAGGCTTAGGCCATTACTGAGGTTATGGCACATAATAGCAATATAATACAGTCTACATAAAAATTCATTATTGGTGATATGAAGTATGCGCATTATGTGTGTGATCCAGCCTCAAGCATTGGTTTCTCTAAAAACATCCCTAGCCAACTCAAGCATTGGCTTCTCCAGAAACATCCTCCTAATCTAACATATAAGTAGCTATTTTTTTTATGAGGTCATGAAGCGAGTTTGTAATTACTAAGGCTGTGTTTGGGGGAGCATTTGGGCCCCCAAACGCTCAATTGCCCCCAAAATACCAATTGATAATTGAGCTTTAAAAAAATGAGTGTTTGGTGAACAAATGAGCAATTAAGCTGAATCTCACTTTAATAGCTTTTGTCATAAGTTCCATTTTTTAGCTTTCATTGATTTAGCTTTTGGGGAGAGTGATAATGGTTAAAATATTTTTTTCAGTTGTGTCCAATGTAATATCAGACTGATTGCAATTTTACCCTTAATGTACTTTTTTTGCTACAAAAATTAATTTCAACTATTATTTGGTGCTTTTAACCCTTAAAATATTTTTTTCAACTGTACCCAGTGTGTTATTAGACTGATTATAATTTTATCTTTAATGTACTTTTTCAGCTCCAAAAATTATTTAAAACTATTTTTTGATGTTTTTAATCCTTTAAAATATTTTTTCACCTACTCTCTCTTACTATTATCACAAAAGTCACTTGTGTTGAAGTCAATCCAAACAAGTTTTACTTTTACAAAAGTCATTTATATAATCGTTGTTCTAAACATAAATCACATTACACAATCAGGCTTTTACCAAAAATAAAATTATCAAAAACTAAATTAAGAAACTCCATTTTTCCTATTGTTGTTCCAAATATACACTAGTGAGTGTTGGGGAGAGCTTTTGGCCCCCCTTTAAGCTCAATTGGGTGAGCAAAGCCCAATTGTCCGTTGAGATAAAAAAAATGAGTGTTTGAGCAAGCGATTTTCCAATTTAACTTACGATCCCATAAGCTCAATTGGGAAAAAGCTCTTAGTTGGAGTTTTTTAAAATCAAGTTGTGAAAATTTACAAATTCAAATATAAATCACATTACATAATCTAGTTTTTACCAAAAATAAAATTACAAAAGACTAAATTGAAAAACTCTATTTTTCCAATCGTTGTTCCAAACACACACTAAAAATCCCACGATAAGTTAACGGCATGTAATAACAAATTGTTATACAAGAAAAAAACAATAAGGTCCATGCTTGTGCATGCTCTCATCAAAGAAGTAGGAAGCATGGTAATAATCACACTCAAAGTGTTGCTTCAAATTCCCAAACTCAATTGGACCTATCTCACCAATGAACAACCCTAACAAAGAGAGAAAGAAAAGATGCCAAACTTTGTGCTCACTTAGAATAACTTATTTTTGGACAATAAGTGCTTATAAATCATGATTCACGGTATACGAGGTAAGTAGGTGAGATGAGATTTATCTCGACTTGCATAATAAGGACTTATCATCTAAAATTAAGTGAAACCAAACACAGGCTTTGTGTCCATAATATATATTAACTCCACACTCTCAATATAGTCCTTTTTTTACTGTTAAAAACTTTGGCAAGAGTCTAGAGTCAAGTTGTTGGTTGTAATATCCCGATTTGTGATTAGGGCTAATGACTCTGATAATTATGGTAATTAGTGTAATTAAACACTTTCGGAATTAATGTGATTTGATTTTGGGAAATTTATGTAATATGAATTTGGTGTACATACATGTGGTATTTAAGATCAAGGGTTGTGATTCTTTGACCATAGGTCGGAATCCTGTGCTTTGTGGTGATGTGAGCTCTTTGAGGGAGTGAGTGGATGATGACATGTGGCATTGTGTGAGCCATAGGATGTGGCACTAAAGGACAAAACCTCACTTTTCTCTCATTTTCTCTCTCCTATTCGGCTAGCATGGGCAAGGAAAGAGGAGGAAGTGTGCACCATCATCATCATTCCATCTCTCATCTCTCTCTCTCTCCCCCATTTTCGCTGAGCAAGCTTGGAAAGGGCAGGATAAAGCTTTGATCTTGGTGAGTGATGATCCTCCTTTGCTCAACACTCGAGCACGGGATGATCATGCTCGAGTGATGTGAGAGTTTTCCCTTTTCTGCTTCGAGTTCGTCTCGATTTTATGAATAATGCTCGAGTGCATTGCTTTGTGCTCGAGTGAGGGAAGAACATGCTCGAGTGAACTTGGGTTTGCTCGAGTGATGGTGCGAGTCCAGAGTGAAGGGTTTCTTTCGGGTCTTCACTCGTTGGCTGATTGCAAGAGTGTGCTCTGACACTCGCGAGCATAGCCGTCTCACCCGAGCACTAGGGGTCATGCTCGAGTGAGCTTGTGCCTCTGGTGTGGGTTGGTGCTCTCGGGTTGTTACTCGCAGGTAAGGTGCACGAGTGTGCCTTCTCACTCGCGGGTATGAGGTGCTCACTCGAGTGCATATGGCTGTGCTCGAGTGATCCTGATCTTGGAGAGCTTTGTGTGTTCTCGGGTGCTCACTCGCTGTCTCTCACTCTCTTGTGCTCGAGTGATGTCCGTACCTGTGCTCGAGTGAGAGCTTCTGTGCTCGAGTGAAACTGCCAGAAATATGTGTGTTGCCTTCGAAAAAGGGGTCTTTTGGGTAGTGTCTTCCAACCCTTTAAGCATATGTTTAGGCCTCTAATAGTCACCTAAAGAGTCCTAAATGATAACCAACTTAGAGCATTATCGAAATATACATATGGAAAAGAGATTTATTGGTTGTCCCTAATTTGATATAGGATTTGACATCTGTCGTCCTCGTGTGGCCACGGTGCCGGAGCCAGTCAGGAAAGATACAGGTAGTGACTCTTTCTTTATATCTTATGTGATACATTGTATGTGTTCAATGTCATTGAGGTGAAATGGAGTTCATATGCTGCATGTTTGTGAAACTGTGTGAACCACCGCTATACCAATAGTCCCTGAGTCGCTAACAACGGTTCGGGTAAGGGCTGTGTGCCTTCCCGGCGGTAAAAGGGGATGAGGTTAGGGTGTGTATATGTGATTATGTGGGCCGAAAGGATAATTGTGGGCCGAAAGGCTATTTGTGAAGGCCGACGGGTCATTTGTGAAAGCCGACAGGCTATATGTGAGCCGCAAGGCTATTTGTATGCACTGCCACGCCAATAGTTCCTGAGTTGCTAATAACGGTTCAGGTTAGGACGGTGTGCCTTCCCGGCGGTAAAAGGAGATGAGGGTGGAGTGTGATTTGTGTTGCTGATATGAGATGATTTGTTTACATATTATATGATTGCATGTGGTATGAAAAAGTTGTTACTACTGGGATTCTTTAGAATCTCACCCTTTCCATATGACTAACCTTTTCAGACAGGGCGAGTGGCTCGAAAGGAAAGCGGACAACCAGGAGTAGTTAGGACTACTCTGAGACTTAGTGGTAGTTGGTTATCTTCGCTTTGGATTTGGGGTTACCAAATGTATATGAGATGTAAATGAACATTTTGGATATGTAATCCCCATTTTGGGAACCTGTAAACCCATGGTATATATATATATAAGTAGATGAACCCAGGGTTTTGCCGGGATTTTAGTTTCCGCACTCTGATATTTCTTATGTGATTTGAATACTCAAGTAATTATATCCATCTGTGAATGCGAGACCAGCAATAAGTATGTTTTGAATTGATTTTCGAAATACCCCATCTCTCCGATGTGGGATTATACATTGTTATTTCATTTTATTGGTCTCTATTTCACTTATATTTTGAAATCCGAATGTAATTACGGAGAGGGGGTTACATTGGTGAGCTTGCCCAAGCCACTTGAAGAATGGATTTGATCCAAAATTTAAATTTAAGGTGAAATTTTACGCTTGACATTTTAAATTTGGTTCAATTTCATTAACTGGAATCTAACGTCTATTAAGAGGTGAGGACACATAGAAATATATATATATATATATATTCAAGATGCATTAAGAAGGAGAAGGAGGCCGGAAAGGGCATTCTCCCCAATAACTGTCCAATTGTGCGATTTACTCTCCAAGTGTGAATTACATAGATAAAAGATAAGGCAAATTGATATTTCATAAAGAATATAATAATATTGATATACAATTAAGATAAATGAGATTAATTTAAATAATAATTTTATTAACCTGAGAAATTAAAATGACAGTTCTGTAAATCTGTATATGAAATGAAACCATCAATACAATCGAGAGCCCATGACTATAAACGACTCAGGAGAACATAAGAAGATCACAACATGAAAGTTTCCGTCCTTCATACATACACAGCGGTTTTCAATGTAAATTCATAAACTGGCTATTTTAAGCCACATATTTTTAAAGGAAAGCTTTTGATGAGTTTTATTTTTGGATTTGATGTAAATTTATTCTAAAAATTTTTACAGAAAAGCAATCCGAATCTTCATGAATACTGTAAAGGTACCTCCTAAAAAAAGAACAAAACTAGTTGTTGACAAAAAAATAATAATAATAGGGATAGGGGGCGGCACAAAACTTTGTGTTCATTGATCAACACATTTCCATGAAACTGCGCTGTAGTTGTACCACACCAGCCTTTTGCTTTTGGAAAAACTTGGAATCTGGCGGGCCCACTTATTTATGAGGGTCTTAGGATAATTCTAGAGCCAGGAATTCGAACCGAGCCCGTCGGGCCGGGCCTATGATTTAGAGGCTGAAAATGGAAGCGGGCCTAAAAGGGCCGGCCCTGTAGGACCGCAAACCCTGTAGGGCCAGCCCTGAAGCCCTGCGGGCCGGCCCTTTTAGGCCCGTTTAATATTTTTTTAAAATAAATTAATAAATATAATATCATTATATCAAATTATCAATATGAGAGACACCTAAGTTCCTAATAGAGTATTAATAACAGGCAAACACTTATTAATTGGTTTGATTTATTTTATTTTCTACAATGTTTTATTCATTTAAACTTAAAAAAAAAAGGCTAATTTGGACATTAGATGATTATTTTAACTAAAAATTTATGAGTTTTAAAAATAATGTATACCAATTTAAAGCAAAATAATAAATAAATTGTAAAACTTTAAAAAAAAATTGAATTAAAATGAGTTTAAGCCCGTTTAGGCCCGAGCCCGTGAAGGGCCAGCCCTGTAAGGCCGCGGGCTTCAAAAATATGGTACTTTTTAGGAAACGGGCCTAAACAGGCCGGCCCGTTTAGGCCCGATCCTATGAAGGGCCGGCCCGTTTTCCCAACTCTAGATAATTCTAATGACACTCCAATTTTACCTCATAAGTTGTCACATTTAGGTAATATTGCTCTGGATATTTTTTGAGAAGTAATGTCGTTCTCGATATTGCTAAATCACAGCAATTTTATTCTAGCCGTTGTTTTAATTATGTTTGATTGTTAGTTGATTAAGAAATTGTTTGAATTAGTGTTTAAGAAATACGTTCACTCAAGTTGAGATAAAATCCCTCTCATATATTTATCTTAGATATCATAAATCACGTTAAAAAAACAGTTTTTACTGTTAATTTGAACAGACACTAAATAACAAATGTTTCCATCGCATATTTATCTCTTGCTTTAGTCTCTTACTCCTCTTTCATGGAAGCTCCTTACCCGTTTTTTTTTTTTTTTGGGTTAGTGAAATGAAACTCCTTACCTTCTTGTATGGCTTGTGGCTAGTCAACAAGTAATAAGTCAAGTCGTCCGCGTTTGAGCCTTCAGTTATATTGCCGTGTTGCCATTCGTGTTGTTTAACATTACCCATGTTAACTAACTAACACAATAAACTCCTGCGTCATATAATTTCTACTCTTTCCTACTATCCTTGAGAATTATTTTGAGGCCTTAAGTAAGAGATTTAATCATTAAGAAGTCATAATAATAAATGAAGAGTTGTTATTTCTTACTCTAAAATTTATCATTATATATTTCTCATTAATTGTCATTAGTACTTTTTAATAATTAAGTACCTTCCTTTAGATCTTATTGGTAATCCTCCTCATTTGATATTAGTTGAAAGTGTCTTATAAAAAAATAAAAAATTTTAGAAGGCATTTAATAATGATAGTGACTGGAGGCCGTACAAGCCTTGTGGCCATTGGTCACCAAGTCAAGTCGTGCCGCGTTTGTGACTTGGGGCAATTGCCGGAATACTTCGTTGCAGTGATACCGAACCAGTCCTTTACTTTTGGCAAAAACTTGAAATTTTATTTATTTTTATTAAATGTAAAAATTTAAAATATATTTGAATTAGTTTGTAGAAAATAACTATTAAAAAACAAAGTTATGTCAGTTAATAGATTTTAGAAAATAGTTTCTATGTTTGGTTTCACTTTTAAAATCATGGTTTTAAAAATGCTAAACACTTATAAAAAAATCCAAAATAACTTTTAACTTTTGAAATTATAGTTTGGGATAAGCTATCTCAAATTCTGTACCACCATGATTTTATATTTTGTTTAAATACTTTTATTCCTCTTTTCGAGAAGCTCTCGTGTCTGGTGATGTTGCCCTGGGGCCTTGCTCTGCTTCCAGGGATGTTTAAAGTATTCTGGTCCCGGTTATCCCGATCAAGTTACGGATATTTTATCCAGGGAATTTCTCGTCTCGGTCAAGATCAGGACTTGGACCAGGTGTGATCCCGGTCCCATTTTTTTAATTTTTTTCCTTAAAAAATAAGTTATTATTTTATTTTTGTATTTTTTAGCCCATAAATTAAGTTATCATTTGATAAAATGTATATCACATATTTAGTTAAAGTTAAATCGTATATATCGTGATACTAATCTTAACTATATAATGTATAAAGATGATAACAAAAATGATGAATGTGATAATAATAATAATAATAATATGTTATTCTTAAATTCTAGATCAATTTATGTGATTTTTATGACCTTATTCAGTGTTAAATTATCACTTTAAACACTAAATTATAGAAAATTTAAGTAATATAATAATATTATTGAAACTGGGAATTTCCGGTCCCGGTTATACCGGGACTTTCCCGGCACCAGGACCGGGAATGATTTCCTCCTCCCGGTTACCTTTGGGACGGGAATCGGGAATGGGTGATCCCGGTCCCATCCTGGGATTTGAACACCCCTATCTGCTTCATCATCGTCTGCCCTGCATTGCTTTTGAAGAGGTTACTCCCCCAGCTCATGAATATTAGAATAATTTACCATAAATTAAAGTATAATTGGCAGAAAAAAATATTATTCAAACTTACTTGAAATTTGTTTAAGGATGTAGGCCGATCTTATTTTTAGTGTAATTTCATGCACAACTTACCTTTAATTATAACATTGAAAGACAAATTAGATTTGGGTCTTATATATAGTATCAAAGTAAGTCATTTATCCAACTCTTAAAAATATTAAGGATAAGAAGTAATACGAGTAATATTTTTTTGAACCTGCATACCCTCCCATATCATACTCCCTATTGTCCTAAAATTAAAATGATTTTCAATCTTATCCATATTCACTGCACTAAACTCATACATATAATATATATATATATATATATTTACTATTCTTATTAAATATGAACATGTAAAAAATTATTTAATGGATTGTTTTTTTTTTTGTACAAAAATTTTAGAAAAGGGGTTGGGATCACCCATAATCCAAGGGCAGGGCGAGCCATCAATTACCCTCAGACGTTTACCTAGACACCCAAGAGCTAGGATACCTCCTCAAACGTCACGATGGAGACACTTTGTACCATTCCTAAAAATTGAATCCGTACCAAAGAGTACAACCAGAGTCCAACCTCTCAACCCCGGACGATGGGTTATTTAATGGATTGTTGACACTATCAAAAGTGTCACCCAAAATTATGTTTTAAAAGTTATCCTCCAGGAGACACCGGAGGGGCCTACGCACATGCCTTTGTGGTGCACAAGTGAAGTCAAGTCGTCCATCGTTTGTGACTTTTTGCGAATTGGCGTGATGCTTCGTTGTAGTTGTACCGTACTAGCCCTTTGCTTGGGAAAAACTTTAGAAACTGAAGGGCCCACTTGTTTGCTTGTTCGGATTTTTCTTTTATAAAATACATATATAAGGAGGAAAAAGCTTGGCATATCAAAAAAAAAAAAAAAAAAAAAAAAAAAAAAAAAAGAGAAAAGGCCTGAATCAGAAATAACTGGCTGAAATATAATCAACCCATGTCAACTAGGCTTAGGCCATTACTGAAACTGGAACGCACACAAAAGCAATCCAGTCCATAGGATAATTCATAATCGCACTTCGCTATTGGTGATCTCAAGTATGCGCTTTATGTGTGAGCCAACCAACTCAAGCGTTGGTTTATGGTCATTATAAGTAATAAATATATATATAAGTGACATAATCTCTCTAAAATATTGATATATAATATCATATATCAGTTATAAACTCTCATATTTTGTCTTCTAAAAAGGTAACAACCATTTTGCTGATATTTATATTCTTACGTAGTTCATCATTAAATATTTGTAAAGACATTTCGTTAATTCCGTTACCTTGTGGAGATTGGAAAAACCATTGAAATCCTAACAGCGGAGATAACATGGATTAAAATTAAAAGGATGGGTTTTTTATGGGTGAGTAAAAAAATAAAAATACGAGTATGAAAAAGGTTTGAAAAAATTTCATTTAAATACCACATGAACTTATAAAATCTATGAAAGTCTGTTAACACTTGAAAATAATATAAAGGTGAAAGATATTAAATTGAGATTTTAAAGTGTTGATGGTTTTACCATTTTACCCCTCAATTAAAAAAAAAAAGGTGCCATATGTCAGAACACTACTGCCGGCCGGCCTGGACCCTCCAGCGGCCTGAGCTCTACTTGTGATGCAAGAAAGTAATACTCGATCAAAGAGGACTTACCATACCATGATTCCTGTAATATTGCTTAAATGAACCATACTCATCAAATGACGTTAGGTTGCAAGCCAAGTGGGAGAATGTTAGATATTTTATTAAAATGATAATATTTTACCTTTTTGTTTATTCAGATTATATCTAGATATTATATATATATATATATATGTTTTTTGATCATATAAAGGATATATTAGTTGGTTGTTTTGATCAAAGAATATTCTAAATATTAACAAATTACTTTAAATATTATCAGTTTAATATATTTTGGATAAAATATCTCCCGATTATGTACTGCAAAGCAATTTCGATAGAGATTTGGTTTAAAGTCACCTGTCTCATCGGTAAAGCTGTTACAAGCCTTGATGGAAGGCTATAAATAGCCTAAGCTGGGTCTTAGAGCAGTACAATGAACACTTACTTGCTCCTTAGGGGTTTCTTGACTAGTGACGGCTATACCCATACCATCACTATGCCTTATCTTCCCATTAGAAGAAGTCCTGACATATTCTATTATAATTCTAACTATTTTTTGTTCTCTATAATTTCTAGGTTGTGAGATACTACAAGCAGAATTGTTATGGCTAGAGGTGTTTCATTAAATCTTCCATTGTTGCTTTGTTTTATGGAATTTATATAATATATTTGGGATATTTATTGTTAGATTATTCCAACAATGATCACACTCAAAATGTTGCTTCAAATTCTCAAACTCAGTTGGACTTATCTCACCAATGAACAACCCTAACAAAAGGGAAAAGTAAAATCGCCAAACTTTGTGTCCATATGATATTAACCCCACACTCTCAATAGAGTCCTTTTTTGACTGTTAAAAACTTTGACAAGAGTCTAGAGTCAAGTTGGTGGTGAGCTTGCCCAAGACACTTGAAGAATGGATTTGATCCAAAGTTTACACAACCATGTCTACGCCTAATCAATGTCACCCTATTTTAAGGTGAAATTTCACACTTGACATTTTAAATTTGGCTCAATTTCATTAAGTGGCATCTAACGTCTATTAAGAGGTGAGGACACATAGGCATAATTATTTTTTCAAGTTGCATTAAGAAGGAGAAGGAAGCCAGAAAGAGCATTCTCCCCAATAACTGTCCAATTGTGCGATTTACTCTCAAAGCGTGAATTACATAGATAAAAGATAAGGCAAATTGATATTTCATAAAGAATATAATAATATTGATATACAATTAAAATAAATGAGATTAATTTAAATAATAATTTTATTAACCTGAGAAATTAAAATGACAGTTCTGTAAATCTGTATACGAAATGAAACCATCAATACAATCAAGAGACCCATGGATATAAACGCCACAGGAGAACATGAGGGGATCACAATATGAAATTTTCTGTCCTTCATACATACACAGCGGTTTTCAATGTAAATTCATGAATTGGCTATTTTTAGCCACATTTCTTTTAAAGAGTTTTATTTTTGGATTTGATGCAAATTTATTCTAAAAGATTTTACTAAAAAGCAATCCAAATCTGCATAAATACTGTGAAGGTATCTTCCAAATTAAAAGAACAAAACTAATTTCTAGAAGACATTTAATAATTGTTGAAAAAAAAAGACATTTAATTATAGGGATAGGGGGGATCACGATACAAAACTTTGTGGTCATTGATCAAGATTCAAGAAGTCAAGTCTTGCCGCTTCTGTGACTTTTGTTAATTTCCATGAAACTGCGCTGTAGTTGTACCACACCAGCCTTTTGCTTTTGGAAAAACTTGGAATCTGGAGGGCCCACTTATTTATGATATTTAGGTCTTAGGATAATCCGTAGTGGTGACGTCAAATATGCGCTTAACGTGTGTAAACCAGCCAACTCAAACATTGGCTTCTCTAAAAACATGATGGTAAGGAGCAACTTTTTTTATAGGTGGTCTGGATGGGAAGAAAGAATGTGATCACAAAAAAAAAAATCCACAACAACTTGGAAGCATCCTATAACAAATTTTGATATGATTAATACAAGTTCAGATTGGTCAAAATAAAAAATCATTATTTACTTCTACATATCACCTTTTTGACTAGTGAGAACGAGAGCATAAGCAAAAGTCATCAACAAGAAACTTGAACTCCTCTATTTCCTCTATTGTCTCATATCCTTCAAAGTTATTTTGTAATATTGTGCCTACAGACCCAACTAAATGAAGTAAAGAGATCGATAGATTGAAATCATTAGATGGATCTAACATAAAGTTAAGAAGATTTTTATATTTATCTATTTTTTTTTCAATTATCAAATATTTCCTTATGGTCAACAGGTCAAGTCGTCATTGGCTTAAGAGGTTATTGTCACTTTTGTTGTTGTTTTACGTATTGCCCTGTTGCTTCATTTGTCTTGCAATCCTACACGACTTTTTGAAAAGAAAGATTTAGAAAGGCCCATATATTGATACGACAACACTACTTTACATATATTACATTATTATTCTTCACTTGGACTTTAAACAAAATGATATTAAAAGTTAAGCAAATTTGAATGACTGACATTTTTAATGGTAGGTGATGAAGATATCAAAAGAGAACATCAGTCCCAAAAACAAAGAGCGCTAGAGACAATAATGCATCCATGCTCATGTCTCTCAAAACTTATTTGTAATGTGATTTCTGCCTTCTAAAATAGCTTCCCAATTGTTAGACATAATTCACCCCCAAGTAAAAGAAATATATATATATATATATATATCATCTTTAAACATAGAAACCTTAGAACTCACTTTCTATCCCAAAGTTGAAGGGGATGACTGTTTGGCAGTATATGTATATGATGAACAAGATTCTTTACGCAAAAGCTTAATGGCGCATAACTTTGTAGATCCTAACTTCACCCTTGCTCCTCCTTTTTCATGTTTATTTTTTCTTATTTTCAATTACTTTTTATATCCTAAATGTACGATATACTTAATTAATTTGAGCATATTAAGATACTAATTAAATGAGTTAATATATATATATTTTAAATATCCTAATTATCTTCTTTAATTATATCCCTTCCTCTCGTACTTGATTTTTATTGAAGAATATCAATTGGGTTAATTTTTTTTAAAAAAAGAATAACTTATAAAATAAATGTTACATTTATGACCAACATTGACTCTTAAGTTAGGTTCTTCATTAAGGACGGGAGGAAGTATAATCTACTATTCATTATTGTAATTTGAGAGTTGGTGCCAGTGATGACTAGCACAAAAAATTAGTGTAGTTGGTAAAAATGCAACTCATGACTCATATGAAAGTATTAAGCTTGTACCCCATCATCAATGTACATTGGCATAATCAGCAAATACCTGTATATATTTAAAACTTAAGACTTGCCAGTCTTTCAAATTCAATTATCCTAGCGCGCGGGCGCGCACACAATATTTCTATTCGATACTAATTAAATGTATGAAATAATAGATGATAGACATATTTATTTTTAATATTAAATATAATACCTTAATCCATTGTGTATCTTGAGTTTATATTGTTTTGCTAAACTTTGATTGCTCATACTAAGAAAGTTTTCGATTAAGAGAATAATTTCTCATGCTAATGATCAAAATGGGTATTTGAGTTAAACAAATACTCATTTTTCACAAATAACTTGCTAAACTAATTTTTGTAACCCTATAAATTAGTGATTTAGTTTCAATATTTAGGATCATAGGATTATAAAGAAATTGTCTATTTTACCCTTTTCTAAAGATTACAAGCTGTCCTATACTCCTATTCATATCGATCTTAACGGCCTAAGTAAATCTCTCAACTGGGTAATTGTGATGAACATTGTTCCGTTGAAAATTAAATATATATTTTATAAACTCTCTAGATGATTGAATATATAAATAACAGTACGTAGGATGGGAAAACTGTCTTTTTTTTTTTTTTTTAAAAATTTGGGAGTTCGTTGCATATCATGATTGTCTCTTATTTATTTTTGCCAAATTTATATATAGCCTATTATTAACACATTTTAAATTTGTTTCTTATGATTTTTGTGCTTAAATTTTGGGATTTTTCAACGTGGTCGAATAACACTAGTTTGTCTTGATAATTCAATGTGGTTCCTGCAATTATACAACGGGTGAGTATACAAAATTAACGTGCTAAATAGTTAATTAATAAAATATGAATGTTAAAACTATCAAATCTGAAATGAGAATAAAAACTTTGGATAATTCATCATATCTTGTGTTCAATATTTCGTTTTTAATTAAAGAAAAAATGTTGATTATCAAACACACAGCAAACACAGATTATGTGTGCAGTCTTTCTATCATTTCTCATAATTTGGAACTGGATTTAAACATATCAGATAATAATATATTTGATCTTGTTATGGTCAATAAAATGGCAGGTTATATGGGATGTGCAGTTACAGGTAAAGAGACTTGTGGGGGGTCAATTCATGACTGGTTTTGTTTTGACTTGTTAGGAGAAAATGTAAAATGAAAAAAGCATTATCATGAGAAGTTAAGCAAATTATTAAAGCAGCAGCTCAATTTTATCTCTCTCTTTTGGTTCCGTAGAAATGTTAAATGTTTAAACAGCATGTTGGAATTATAGTGAGAAGATGAAGTAGACAGAATAATATAGCCACCACACTACCATACAAGTCCCACATCGAGAACCAGATGATGCTACTACTCCGAAGACAGAATAAAAAATGCAAGTGCGTTTGGAATAGTTTCCAGATAGAAGTGATCATAATTACATAGTGATTTTTGTATCTAATCAAATTTAAAACAAAAATTTCAAACCAAATTTGAAACAAAAGATGATCTTGAAAATTGTGTTTCAAATAAAAAATTCAAATAATTCAATAAGTACAAAATATTAGTATACTATTCAAATCAAATCAAATTCACAAAAAAAAATAAGATTGCAAATGAAAATTTGTCTCAAATCAAATTAATTATTTAAAACAATCAGATAATGAATCTTCAATCTTCAAATCAACCAAAAAAATTTAAATTGCAATTTTTTTTCAAATCAAATTAAATAAGTTTTAAATATTTGAAAGTTATTAATGGATCTTCAAATCAAGTTTAAGATTTGAATAAGAAAATTTAAAATGTTTTAAGTCAAATTAAATAAAAAATAAGATAAAAATATTATTTAACTACTAAATGTTAATTTTCAAATAAAATTCAAAACAATTAGATACTTGATCTTCAAAACAAATTAGGCAATTTAAAATTAGTTATCAAATGATCTGATGAAGTCAGAATCATGGAGCACCTTTAGAAGAGAGACAATACTGATAAAACATAATAATAATAAAGCTCTTTAGACAGATAAGATCCTGTGAATGCATTGACATGTCATATAAACATAGGAAATATGTAAGCACATTTGAAAGAGACAATACTGATTCAAGAGAGAGAGAGGGAGACAATTTAAAAATGTCTCTCGCTTGTTTGTATTGGGCACCACAATCTACCAGTGATAGATGCTTGTCAACTTATTTGAAAAAAGCCTCTCTTTCGATTTATATTCTTAAAAAAAAAAAAAACCACTTGAAAGAAAGAATGAATCTAACACATTAAGGGTGGGTAAATACAGCAATTTAGATACAATCACACCCTAAAAACAGCACACCAAATATGAAATTACATAGCAGACAACAATCAATGAACGATCAATACAGAAATAGTAAACAAGAAAATTACAACGGTTTAAAATGCAAAAACGAAAATAAAAGGAGAACAGGAGAAATTACATTAAATACAACAATCACACCCCAAAAACAACAAATCAAATATGAAATTCCATAACAGCAAGGAAGGCTTTGTCCCCTTCCCCTAAGGAAAGATGCACAACAATACAAATATATAGAAATAGCTACAAGAAAATCACTGGGGACGCAAAATACAAAAACAAAAATTCAAGGAGAACAGGAGAAATCACATCAAATAGAGTCACCCCTAAAAACAACAAACCGAATATGAAATTTCACAACAGACAAGTAAAACAGAAAGGAGGGCTCTGTCCCCCTCCCCTTAGCAATCGAAGCTTTTCAGCAATTAGTGTAGAAATAGATGTAAAATGCAAAAACGAAAATACAAAGGAAACAAGAGAAATCACAGTAAATACAGCAGTCACACCTAAAACTGCAAACCAAATGTGAAATTAAGACATTTTAAAATTGCAATTTGTTTCAACAAAGTAATTGCAAATATAAACTTAATTGTTTAAACTTATTTTAAGACCTAATAGCTTCCTTATAGTTTTAACACAGTAAGAAAATGAAATATAAATTGAAAAGTTTTTCATATCAAGCTTAAAAAAATAAGATAATGGATCCACAAGTCAAAATTCCAAAAAATTTAAAGTTGCAAATTACTTGGAAATAAATTAAAAGAAGTTATTTAAAATATTGGTAAACTAGAAAATAACAATTTTCAAATCAGCAATATAAACCAAAAAGGGAATGAATCTCAAAATCGAATCAAATCAAATATAAAACAATAAGGCAACGAATCATCAAATAAAATTCATTTTTCACATCAAAATAAATAAGTAATTTAAAATATAAGTAATAAGTAATTCAAATTCAAAATCTAAGTAAATTCAAATCAATTTCAAAACTGCTTCCCAAAAATCAATTTCAAAACTATTCAAAATTGAAAATTCGTTTCAAATCCAATTTAGACCTTCAAATATAAGGTAATTAATCATCAAATAAAAAATTAAAGCAATTTAAATTGAAAATTTTTCCAAATCAAATAAAACAATAAGTGAATCTTGAAATCACATCTAAAACAGCAAATTAGTTTACGATTATGATAAGCCTTCAAATATGGATTTTCATATGGAATGATATTTAAAACAATAAGATGATTCTGACAATTTTAGTATTCAAATCAAACTTTTCCCTACGAATCAACCTTAAAAAATTTAAATTGAAAACTTGTTTCAAATCAAATAAAATAAGTCCAAAATATTATTAGTAAACTATTAGATATTAAATACTGAATTTCAAATTAAATAAGCATATCAAACAAAACCTTTTCAATCAAATTAAATCAGTATAAGAATTTCAAAAAATTAAGTTAAAGATATTTGCAAGAAATTAAAAAATATTAGTAAAAAATTAAACATGGATTTTCAAATTAAATTTCAAACAGTATGATAATTGACAATCAAATCAAATTTGTTTCAAATCAAATAAAATATGGATTTTCAAATCAAATAAAATATTTGAAGGCTTATGATAAGCCTTCAATAATGGATTTTCATATGGAATGATATTCAAAACAATAAGATGATTCTGACAATTTTAGTATTCAAATCAAATTTTTCCCTACGAATCAACCTAGAAAAATTGAAATTGAAAACTTGTTTCAAATCAAATAAAATAAGTCCAAAATATTATTAGTAAGCCATTAGATATTAAATACTGAATTTCAAATTAAATAAGCATATCAAACAAAACTTTTCAATCAAATTAAATCAGTATAAGAATTTCAAAAAAATAAGTTAAAGATATTTGCAAGAAATTAAAAAATATTAGTAAAAAATTAAACATGGATTTTCAAATTAAATTTTAAACAGTAAGATAATTGACAATCAAATCAATTTTTCAAATTCCTTTCAAATCAGATTTAAAACCATAAAGTTTGAAACATTGATTTTCAAATTAAATTTCAATCTAGAAGGCAATGGAGATCAAAATCAAACATAAAACATTTTAAAATTGCAATTTGTTCGAACACACAGTAATTGCAAATTGTAATTTAAACTTATTTTAAAAATCTTATTGCTTATGCTTATTTTAAAACGGCAAATAATAGGACAATAAATCTACATAGCAAATCAAGATTTAAAACAGCAAATAAGTTTGAAATAAAGCCAAATGGGCTAATTCAAATGTTTTAAGTTTGATTTTTCAAATCAATCAACACAAGTAAACTAAAACTGTAAAAGGACATTGAATCTTCAGATCAAAATTTAAGCAATTTGAAATTACAATTTTTTTAAAATCAAATAAACTAACTAAACTATTCAATACTGATTTTAAAGTTAAATAAAACAAGAAAATAAAGGATCTTGACATCAAAATAAAAGCAAATTTAAGCTATAAAGTTGTTGGTTTTAGAATCAAATTGAATTTGACACAAGATGAGTCTTGACAAATCTTGTTACAAATTAAATAAAGGAATCAAAGAAGTGTAGAATATTAGTATTAGATCCAGATTTTCAAACCAAATTTATAATAATAAAAGATAAAGGGCTTTCAAAACTTAATTCAAAACAACTTTAAATAGCAGGTTCACTTCAAACCAAATTGAAATTCAAACCTTAAAAATAAACCCAAAAAAAACTGAATTGCAAACTTATTTTTAAATAGTTAAATAAATTTAAAAAAATAGTAAACTGTTGAATATTGAATTCCAAATTAAATTTTGAACAAGATCAATGACAGTCAAACCAAATTTGCAAACTCCTTTCAAATCATATTTGAAACACTAACAAAAAGGAACATTTTCCAAATCAAATTTAAAACAAAACGATAATGGGCTCAAAATTCCAGATTTTACAAATCATCATTAAAAAAAATAAGACTATAAATCTTCATGGCAAATCAAAATTTAAAACTGCAAATTGAAAAAAAATTAATCAAATAGGGTAATTAAAACCATTTTTTGCAAAAGGGCAATTAAAAACAACGGCGTTTAGTAAACTATAAAAGTAGGATATTGATTCTTTAAAAAAAAAAAATTCAAGACATTTTGAAATTACAAATTACAAATCAAATAAAGGAATCAAAGAAGTTTAAAATACTAGTATTAGATAGAGATTTTCAAACCAAATTTATAATAATACAAGATAAAGGGTCGTCAAATCTAATTCAAAACAACTTTAAATAGTAAGAATTGAGATTTTAGGCTAAAAACTCCTGTTTTTTCTTCGGTAGGTTTTCTCTCTATTGGAATTCGTGTCAACTTGGTTATAGATGGAAGAGGTCAATGCTCGGACAGGACCACCGGATCGGCCACCGGGATTTGAGGACGAGGCTGTGGTTACAAAGAAACCAAAAAAGGATGCAAAAGCAGATGAGGTTTCATACAAAGAATCGCTACTGGGCTTTAAAGGGGAGGAATTCAATGGTGTTGCATATGGAGCGTCGGCAATGGAGGATGAACCGTTATTATCTGATCTCCTAGACCAAACTTGGAGCGTACCAGAGCCATCGGAGGAAGTCAAGATGATGATGAACATCTACCCAGTTATTCCCATGACAGACGAGGAGTACAATGAAAGCTGTGAGCCATGGAAGAATGCATTAATCATCACGGTCCTTGGTGCTAGATTTAATTTCCACAAACTGAAAGAGATGCTATGCAGAATTTGGAAGTTCAGTGAATTTGATTTAATTGATTTGCCAAACAATTATTATGTTATCAAATTCACAAATCAGGAAACTTGGACTCTCCACTACAAACGTATATTATTTGAAGGACCTTGGGTGATAGCAAAACACAGCGTTCTAGTGCAAAGATGGTCCCCATACTTCGACCCCTTCAACAATCCGTTAGGCAGGATCGCTACTTGGATAAGAATCCCAAACATTCCTTTGAACTGCTATACCAAAAAGTATATCTCCAGAGTAGGCGATATGATTGGGAAGACTTTGAAGGTTGATCTTCATACTCTAAAAGGTGGGGAGGATGACTTACCAAGGGTGGAAAGAGGAAGGTATGCCAGAATTTGTGTGGAATTAGATCTCCAGAAGAAATTGGTACCAAGGATCATTCTAGCCTCTGTTCTGTACAATATTGAATATGAAGGATTAAATATGATTTGCTTTGGGTGTGGTAGATATGGTCATCGTAAGGACAATTGCCCATGGAGTTTTAATACTGAAGCCTCTACCAGTAATGCCACAATACAGGTGCCAACGGTGAGAAGAACACAGGGGCCACCGAAAAACACTATTCCGATAGAAGGAGAAGAGTTTGGGCCTTGGATGCTGGTTCAAAGAAATCAGAGAATGCGAATGCCGAGGAATAATGGACAGAAAGGTCCACCAGCCAACGGAAATCATGGAGCAAGGAAGATTGGAAATTATGAAGTCAGGTCCCACGGCTCAAGATTTGCTGCAATGGTAGACTGGGAGGAAGAGAAAAATTTGTTAGATGAGCAAGGGACGTTCACAGGAGGTAGATCTGATTTAGGAGGAAAAGCTTTAGTCTTGTATGATGGGATAATGAAAGGGACACATAAGGTTGGGGCCCACGGTGGTGCTGGACACAAGCAAAAATCAATCAATGCAAAAGAGGCGCAAAGCATGTATAAAGTAAAGGAAAAAAACAAGGCTGAATTACTAATTCAAAGTGGGCCACGCTCAGATTCAATGGAAAGCCAAATAGATATAATTGCTGAAACAAGCACCAATGGGGAGCAAAAAAAAAAAAGGATCAATATGTGAAAAGCAAAGAAATCACTGTGTAGTAAGTGGAAGTATGCAGAATCCAGAACCAGTTCGACTTGACCAGGAAATGGAAGTAATACACGTGCCGGACTCAAACAAAATGAAGGGGAACCAGGAGCAAAGTCCGAAAGAAGAGTCTGCAGGAATCAAGATAGATGAGGCAAGGTCAGCAAAAACCACGGTGATGGTAATTCAAAGAACAAGATCAAGAAGTCCGTTGAGAGGGACGCAAGGAAATAAGCGGAATATGGATAAGCCTGCGCATCAAGGATCTCGATCAAGGAAAAACCAGGAGCATGAACCTCCCGACAAGTAAGCTTTTCTTGCTCAAGAATACACTAATTATTTTATAATGATAGTTGCATCATGGAATTGCCGTGGGGCAGGCAGTAAATCCTTCCCACGTTTAATCAAAGAAATAGTTCAAAAATACAAGATTAATGTGTTGGGTCTTCTGGAAACTCGTATCAGTGGAGTCAGAGCTGATTGTGTAGTGAAAAAGTTGGGATTCAGTAACTGGTTGAGGGTTGAGGCAACAGGATTTGCGGGAGGTATATGGTTATTGTGGAATGAGCGAGATATTTTGGTAGAATATATTTTTTCCAACACTCAAATCCTTCATTGTCGACTATCCAATAGAAATACAGGTGAGATATTGTTTGTCTCCCTTGTGTATGGTGAACCGAGAAGGGAACTTAGGACTGATTTATGGGCAGGTCTGAGAGCGTTATATGGTATTACTCATGAACCTTGGCTGATATTGGGTGATTTTAATTCTTTTTTGAATTCATCTGATAAACAAGGTGGCAGCCCTGTTAGCTATACACATCACCAACAGTTTCGATCATGTGTTGAGGACTGTAATTTGCTTGAGGTTCCGATAGTGGGTGATAAATTTACATGGGGAAAAAATCAGGTGCAAGAAAGGCTAGATTGGGTGTTTTGCAACATGACTTGGGAAATGACTCATCCAGCTTTTAAAGCTTTTCACCATCTTAAATTCAAGTCAGATCACCGGGTTGTTGTGGTTTCATCTGGTACTGGTGAACAATGTCAAGCTAGGAGTCTTTCTTTTAAATACCAAGCAGGCTGGTGTTTACAGGAAGGGTTTTCTGATATTGTTAAAGAGGCTTGGCAGGATAAATCGTGGTCAGCAGGGTACAGGGATTTTGAAAAAATGGCGACAGAATGGAATAAGGATGTGATTGGCAGTTTACCTAAAAAGAAAAGGGAGCTTATGCGAAGATTGGAAGGAGTTGATAAGGCCTTGCTAAAGAAACCTCACGAAGGACTGATGCGACTTGAGAAAAACCTGTGGCGAGAATATCTGAAGGTGTTGAATCAAGAGGAATTACTGTGGTACCAAAAATCCCGTTGTAACTGGCTAAAGTTTGGGGATAAAAATACTAAGTTTTTCCATGCATCTACGGTTGTGAAGAGGAAGCGAAACCGAGTTGAAAGACTACAAGATGACCAAGGACAGTGGGTTACGGATCAATTGAAATTAAAAGATTTGGCCTTCAACTACTTCAAAGACCTTTACACTCGCGATGAGGGTGTTATCCCGGTGCATGATTGGCCAACCACCTTCCCTCCACTTCAACAATCTCAAATTGATGTCATTCAAAGAGATATAACGATCATTGAAATCAAAAATTCAGCTTTTGAAATGGGTGCCTTCAAATCTCCGGGTCCCGACGGATTAAATCCTCATTTTTTCCAATCTCAATGGGAGGCAATTGGAACTAAAGTTTGTGATCTGATTTTTGAAATGGTGAGCAATCCAGATAAAATCAAGGAGGTAAATCATACAAACATTGTGCTAATTCCTAAAGTAGATGGTCCTGTATCCATTAAGGATTTTCGTCCTATTGCACTGTGTAATGTATGCTTTAAGATCCTTAGCAAGGTCCTAACAAACAGGCTGAAAAAGATCATGTCATTTCTGATTCAACCAGCTCAGTGTAGTTTTATCAGTGACCGACAAAGTTGTGATAACATCATTCTTGCTCAGGAAGCCATCCATACGATGAGAACAAAAAAAAGAGGTAAAAAATATATTGCTATTAAAGTGGATATGGAGAAGGCTTATGACAGATTGGATTGGGACTTTATCAAATTCAATCTTCAAAGCTTGGGATTTCAAGATCATTTTGTTCATCTTATTATGAAGTGTATCTCATCAGCTTCAATGAAAGTAAGCTGGAATGGTGATCTTTCAGACTCATTTTGCCCCTCTAGAGGAATTAGGCAAGGAGATCCTCTAAGTCCATATCTGTTTGTATTATGTATGGAGAGACTTGGACAAATCATTAATCAAGAAGTGGAGGCTGGAAGATGGAAACCTCGAAAGATGTGTACATATGGTCCTGCCATCTCTCATCTATTTTTTGCGGACGATCTTATATTATTCTGCGAAGCATCAAGAGGCCAAATAGAACGTGTCAGGAATATCATGGCTATGTTTTGCAATAGTTCAGGTCACAGAATTAGCTTTCCAAAATCTAAATGCTTTGTATCCCATAATGTGAACTTTAGCAGGGCTCTTGAATTCAGTCAGATCCTAGGGATTGGTATCACTCCTGATCTTGGGAAGTACCTCGGAGTACCGCTGCTACACAAGAGAATGGTAAAGATGACGTTCACTCCTTTAATTGATAAGGTGAAGAAAAAGCTCTCAGGGTGGACAGGAAAACATTTGAGTATGGCGGGCAAATCAGTACTGATAAAGTCGGTCTTGTCTACACTTCCTTCCTATCAAATGCAAACACTTCTCATCCCTACAGGGGTTCTGAAAGACATTGAAAAGCTAAGCAGAGAATTCTTTTGGAGCCAAGGACCAGAAGCTAGGAAACTTCATCTAGTACCCTGGGAAACTATTAAATTAGAGAAAGATGAGGGGGGCTTGGAATTAAAGATCTAGTTACCCAAAATAAAGCTTTTATAATGAAGTTGTGTTGGGGTCTCCTGACTAAGCCTGATGCCCTCTGGGTTAGATGCTTGAAGAGTAAATATGCATGCGGAACAGAGAAAATCCCTATGATAAACAAGAAGAAGAATCAATCAGCAGTTTGGAGTGCAATTGTCAGAGTTTGGGGAAAGTTTAAAAAGAAGTTGGGAAGTAAACTCAGAAGTGGCAGAAACACAAATGCTTGGTGGGAAACATGGTCCCCGCTAGAACAACCCTTGATTCAATATATAGATAAGAATTCAGAATGGGTTAGTCATGAGGAATCGGTGAGAGCATTTGTATCCCCAAATGGCTCATGGGATATTATGAAGTGGAGACTATTTTTACCAGAATGGGTGATTGAGAAAATCAAGATGGTGAAACCTCCAACGGCAGAAGGGGAGGACCTGTTTTACTGGAAGGCGTCAAATGATGGAAATTTCAGTGTGAGATCAGCATACAAGATGTTAGGGAGTATTAATGAATCAATAAGAGAACCTCTCTGGCAACAAATCTGGCGGTGGCCAATTCCAGAAAGAGCCAAGTTTTTCATGTGGCAAGTTTTTCATGAAAGATTACCTACCAATTCTATTCGTAAATTGCGAGGATTGAGTGTACATGGCGAGTGCCCATTTGAGTGCCTTGGTGAGGAATCAATATTACATACATTGAGAGACTGTGAGGCTGCTTATACGGTGTGGCAAGTTTTAATTGACCCTATATACTATAGTACTTTTTTTAGTGGTAATTTGCAGGAATGGATACTGTGGAATAGCAAACAAGAACCAGGTAGCAGGAGAGTCAAAAACTGGCCTTGGTTGCGGATATTTGGTTCGGCTTGCTGGCTCATATGGAAGAATAGATGCAAGAAGGCCTTTGAGGGTATTGCTGAAGAACCACGTAGCATCATTCAAAGCTGTCTTCACCATCTGATGGAAGGCGTAGAACAAGGAAGATTGAAGCATCGGATCTACCAGATTCCTGATAGAGCAGACGTTAAGTGGAGTGCTCCCCCTTCTGGCTATGTTCGGGTCGACGTAGATGGTTCGGTTAATAACCATAAAATTGCTGCTTGTGGTGGCATTGTCCGAGATAGCAATGGGATGTGGATGACAGGTTTCCAACAGAAAATTGGGTTCACCTCCACTACTGCAGCGGAGTTACAAGCAATCAAGGCAGGTATGCAAATCTGCAAACAGATGAAACTCACGAAAGTTAAGTTACATTCAGATTCATTAGAGGCTATTCAGTTACTGATATCAGGATATGGGCCATATCATCCATTGGCCCAAGATATCATTGAGATTAGATCGTTGATTTATTCTGGTTGGGATATAGAGATACTTCACTCAAATAGGGAAGCGTTGAAGTGTGCAGATTATTTGGCTAAAATGGCGCAGGAGGCGAACACTGATCTGTGTCTACTACAAGTGCCACCAACTTCTTGTTTGAATCAAATGTTAGTCGATCTAAGCTAAATTGATTGATGTAATATCACCTCTTTTGGTTTGTAGTGTCAATATGACACAACTCAAGAGTTAACTCTTGTCCTACTAATTCAAAAAAAAAAAAACAACTTTAAATAGCAGATTCATTTCAGACCAAATTGAAATTCAAATCTTAAAAATAAACCCAAAAAACCTAAATGGCAAACTAAATAAATTGAAAAGAATAGTGAACGGTTGAATATTGAATTTCAAATTAAACTTTGAACGAGAAGATGATTGACTGTCAAATCAAATTTGCAAATTCCTTTCAAATCAAATTTGAAACAATGAAAAAATTGACCATACAATTGCAGATTTTCCAAATCAAATTTAAAACAAAATGAGAATGGGTTCAAAATTCCAGATTTTACAGATCATCATTAAAAAAAATAAGACTATAAATCTTCATAGCAAATCAAAATTTAAAAGTGCAAATTGAAATAAAATTAATCAAATAGGGTAATTGAAAACATATTTTTTGCCAAAGGGGTAATTAAAAACAATGGTGTTTGGTAATCTATAAAAGTACGATATTGATTCTTCAACAAAAAAAAAAAAAAAAATTCAATACATTTTGAAATTACAAATTAAATAAATGAATCAAAGAAGTTTAATATTAGTATTAGATACAGATTTTCAAACCAAATTTATAATAATAAAAGAGAACATTCTTCAAATCTAATTCAAAACAACTTTAAAAAAAGGCAGCTTCGTTTCAAACCGAATTGAAATTCAAATTTTAAAATTTTAAAAATAAACCAAAAAAAACTGAATTGCAAACTCATTTTTAAATCAAGTTAAATAAATTTAAAAAGATAGTAAACTGTTGAATATTAAATTTCAAATCAAATTTTGAACAAGAAGATGAATGACAATCAAATCAAATTTGCAAATTCCTTCCAAATCATATCATATTTGAAACAATAACAAAATGGAATATAAAATATTTTTTTGCCAAAAGGGTAATTAAAAACAATGACGTTTGGTAAACTATAAAAGTAGCATACTGATTCTTCCAAAAACGAAATTTCAAGACATCTTGAAATTACAAATTTCTTTTTAAATCCAATAAAATAAGCAAACTATTAAATATTGATTTTCAGGTTAAATAAAACTAGAAAATAATGGATCTTGACATCAAAATTAAAACATTTGTAAACTACACATTTGATTATTTTCTGATCAAATTAAAAAAAAAAAAAAAAAGATAACGGGTCTTCAAATCAAATTCAAAACAACAAAAAATTGAAAATTTGTTTAAAATAAAAAAAATTAAATTTACATCTTCAGATAAATCTAAAAATTTTAAATTGCAAACTCTTTCAAATACCGTTAAACAAGTTTAAAATAAATAGTAAACAGATTAAATATTCATTTGATTTTCAAATTAAATTTCAAAAAAGGTAATGGTTAAACCAAAGCTAATGGACAAGTCAATTAAATTGCAGTTTTTCCAAGTCAATGAATCTTCAAACCAATCTGAAAACATTTAAATTGCAGTTTTTCCAAGTCAAACTAAATAAGTTTAAAATATTAATAAGCTATTAATGGATCTTCAGATCAAGTTTAAGACAATTTAAAAATTTTCAAATCAACTTAAATAAAAACTAAGATAAAAATATTAGTTAACTACTATTAAATATTAATTTTCGAGTTAAATTATTGGCAAAAAAGATTCAAATAAGATTTAAGTCAATTTAAAACAATTTAGAATTTAAAGTTTTTTTCAACTCAAATAAGACAATTTAAGATTAGTTATCAAATGATCTGGTGAAGCCAAAATCATGGAGGGATTATCAAGCAATGGGCTGGAAAAAGAAAATCCGAAAAGTAATATCAAATATTAGTTAAGCGTTGAAAATTAAAGTCCTTTTCAAATAAAGTTAAAAACGTTTAAAATAATAGTAAACTGATTTGATTTTCAAATTTAATTTCAAAAAAGGTAATGGTCAATCAAATCATATAATCAAATAAAAACAATATAAAAAATGTAAATTTCTTTAAAACTGGAAGACAGTGGACAAATAAATGAAATTTTAAATAATTTAAAATTGAAAATTTGTTTCAAGGCAAATTACGTAATCAAATATCAAATAGTCCGACAAAAAGAAGTAATATCTTTTTTTGCCCGCAAAAATAAGTAATATCAAGTATTATTTAACACTAAATATTAAATAGTGATTTTCATCTCTAATCAGATTTAAAACAATAATATTTTTAATCAAATTTAAAACAAAAGATGATCTTGAAGAGTTTACTTCAAATAAAAAAAAACCAATAAATCAATAAGTACAAAATATTAGTACACTATGTCACTATCCAAATTAAATCGAATTCAAAACAACTTTAGATTAGCAACTTTGTTTCAAATAAATCAAATTTAATAATGTAATAAGTATTTAAAACAAACAGATAATGAATCTTCAAACAACATTTAAATTGCAGTTTTTCCAAGTCAAATTAAATAAGTTTAAAATATTAATAAGCTATTAATGGATCTTCAGATCAAGTTTAAGACAATTTAAAAATTTTCAAATCAACTTAAATAAAAACTAAGTTAAAAATATTAGTTAACTACTATTCAATATTAATTTTCAAGTTAAATTATTGGCAAAACAAAATTCAAATAAGATTTAAGTCAATTTAAAACAATTTAGAATTTAAAGTTTTTTTTTTCAACTCAAATAAGACCATTTAAAATTAGTTATCAAATGATCTCGTGAAGCCAAAATCATGGAGGGATTATCAAGCAATGGGCTGGAAAAAGAAAATCCGAAAAGGAAAAAAAAAAAACCTTTGGAAAATTAATGGGATGCTAGAATGTTATTAGATAATAATAAATAAGTGAGCAGATGCACATTTTAATTATTAATCTACCCAAATTATGGCATAACTAAGTGAAAAAATAATAAAGCTCTTTAGACATAAAAGATCCTATGAATACATTAACATAAACATGGGACATGTGAACCCCTTTAAAAGAGAGACAATATGTAACCCCTGCCGTAATTAATATCCGGATTACGAAATTAACGGGAAATAGAGACCAATAATTCAAAACAACATTTTTGAATCCATCAACCGGACGGGGTGTTCACAAATACATTTCATAATCATTTAAAACACGGTCTCACATCCACATTCCGAATATAATTACTATGCGAAGATAAATTACATTTAGACAATTATCAGAGTACGCAATATAAATTCCCGGCAATCCCGGAATCATATCTTCGCTCATTAATCTTAGGGCACAATAGCCCATACAACTCCACCAACAGGGATTACACAACTTACTCGAATACATGCTCAAACACTGATCCAAATATACAAATACATATTCTCAATTGCACCATGATAACCAACAACCAAGCTCTCACCCAGAAACGAGTCCTCTTCGTCCTTGGAAGCTTGCTTTATCCTCAATCTTCCTTCCCTGTCTAAAATGTTGATAGGGAAGGGTGAGATTCTAGAGAATCTCAGTAGGAAACGAATACCAATATGCATGCAAGATAAGTATTTAATGCATGACATGCTTGCATCACAATAACTCGTGTTCACATAATGATGTATCCGCATGCTCAATGTTTCAACAACATACTCATGGCCATAGCATAACTAGAAACAGAGCTACAATCATTCATACATGTTTCACATAATCATGCAAAGCAATAACATGCATCAATACACAAATACAATTATCAATACATGCAGGAGAGGTAAGTTCCCTACCCTCTTTCCACGTAAGCTCCAGCTCCGGCTGCTCACGATTAGGGAAATCATCAAATCCTATTACCAAAATCAAGGACATAGGATTAATCCCTTTTCCAATTCCTTAACTTTTAGACACTCAAGTTGGTTATCATTATTGCTCTTTAAGCACCCTCAAACACCTCTATCGATCGCTCTAAAGGGTTGGAAGACTATCCCCAAAGATCCCCTTTTGAATGCCCAAACATGATATTTTCCACTGCTTCACTCGAGCAGGGATGGCCTCACTCGAGCACAAGTACGGACATCACTCGAGCACAAATGCTCTCACTCGAGCATTGGTACGGACAGCACTCGAGCACAAGAGAGTGAGAGGCAGCGAGTGAACACCCGAGAGCACAAGGGAGTTTTCAGAAGCAGGCTCACTCGAGCACAAATACCCTCACTCGAGCACACGTACGGAAATCACTTCAAGCACAAGGAAGTGAAGACAGAAAGCACATGATCACTCGAGCACGAATGACCTCACTCGAGTGAAGGCCAAATGCCTCACTCAAGCACTAGCGAGAGAAGTCCAGGAAGTGAGAACTCGAAAGCACATAAGCTCTCAAGACTCAGGATCACTCGAGTACAACCATATGCACTCGAGCACACACCCCATTCCCGCGAGTGAGAAGGCATACCCGTGCACCTTACCCGCGAGTGACACCCCGAGAGGCAAATCCCCTGGTGTCAAATACACCCATCACTCGAGCAGACCCCATCTCACTCGAGCATGTTCTTCGCTCACTCGAGCACAAGGCAATGCACTCGAGCATTATTCATAAAACCCAGGTGCACTCGAAGCAAAACAAGGGAAAACTCACATATCACTCGAGCAGGATCTCCCTCACTCGAGCAATGTTCCTCCTTCACTCGAGCACACCCATGTCTGCTCGAGTGAATCTATCAGATTCCAGAAACGCAGTAAAACATACCACATCTTCTACCATTTGCCCAATTGATCCAAATGGACCAAAAACCTCTACCAAAGCTACTCCCACATAAAATCACTCATTGAATTCAATGGGATCAACAGAATTACCAAAATCCCATTCCATTTACATGCTTTGGTCTAGGGCATCACAATCATCATTTTTCCAAAATCACTAACTTCAATCATTTCAATCCCCAATCAATCTATCTATTCCAAACTCACTCTAAGATACCATTTCTATAACCATAACATGCCAAACTACCCATTGACCCATATTTTCGAAATTAGGGCAATAATTCCAGAAATTCCAAACTTAATCATTTGGCATGAAACATAGATAGAAAGATTGGGTTCACATACCTTAACAACTTTCTCAAGAACACTTCTTGATTCTCTACTCTTCAGATTTTCGTGATTCTTCAAATCACCACCAATGGAGAAGCTACAACCATCAAAATAAAGCTCTCAACTCAAGGATTAACATTAGAGAAGAGAGTTTGAGCTAAAGAGGCCATTTGCTTACCTCAAAAATCAGTTTTTCCTTTCTCCCTCCCAAGCTCCATAGCCACCGAAACAAGAGAGAGAAAACGAGAGAGAGAGAAGAGAGGAGATGGAGAGGATGATGATGTGTCTCATCACTTATGCCTCATCCAAGGGTCCACACTTTGCCACTTGTCACCATCTCACTTCAACTCTCATGGGCTCACATGCACACACATCCACATGATTATGCCCCTTACTCAACTTCACAAATCAATCCTAGCCATTGATCTTGAAGCTACCAATGAGTTTCCTCTTCGGCAACCAATCAAATGGTCGGTAACTTTACTGTTTTGCCCTTGATTATGACAATTCCTCTTAAATCACCATCAACTCATTTTATATCTCTTAATCACAATTTGGACTCTCGCTAAACCAGGGCTTAGCAGTCCACTAATCTCAGGCTTAATCTCTAAGCTCAAGTATTAAAATTCGGGATATTACACAATACATAGAAATAAAATCTGAATTTGAAATCAAAATAATACCTGCACCATTTGAAAATGCCTTGCTTGTTTGTACTGGTCGGATTGGGCTTTCCTCCTTTATAAAGGAGGCTCCGCTGCACAATCTTGGCCGTTGGATCATATCTCAACGGTCCAGATTTAATGTAATATAAAAATATAATAATATTTTTATATTACATTAAATCTGGACCGTTGAGATATGATCCAACGGCCCAGATTGTGCAGCGGAGCCTCCTTTGCAAAGATGCAAAGGAGGAAAGCCGGGTCCGTATTGGTCACCAGGATCTCCCAGTGATGGATGACTTGTCAACTTATGTGAATGATAAAAGGCCTCCCTTTTGATGTGAGGCATCAGTGATCAAATAAGAGAATACAAGCTAAAGCGAAATTCATATAAAGAAACACACTATACACAATTATATTCTGCAAAAAAGAAAAAAAAAAGAAAAAACGCTTGAAAGAAAGAATGAAGAGGAAGAGGAAGACAAATTTCATGAGGATCACTCATTTGAGAGTCACAATCAATCTCACACATCAAGGGAGGGTCCCACAAGGGGACACAAGCACACAAAAAATAGTAAGAACGCGTCCTAGACTAGAAAATAACACACCCAAACTATCAAAAAGTAAAAAAATACAGTAAACATAAGGAGAGCTCTGTCTTCCTCCCCCCCAAGGAATCGAAGCTTTTCAACAATATCACAGTAAATACAGTCACTCCCTAAAAACAGGGAACCAAACATGAAATTGCACAACAGACAAGTAAAACACAAGGAACACAAGGAAGGCTCTGTCCTCCTCCCCTAAGGAATCGAGGCTTGAACAATACAACAAACATAGCAAACAAGAAAATTACAAAGGATATAAAATGTAAAATGAACATAAAAGGGGACAGGAGAAATCACAGTAAATACAGTCACTCCCTAAAAGCAACAAACCAACTATGAAATTATATAACAGACAAGTAAAATACAAGGAATACAAGGAAGGCTCTATCCCCCTCCCCCTAAGAAATCAAAGCTTTGACAATACAACAATCATAACAAACAAGAAAATTACTAAAGATGAGCAGTAAATACAACAACCTGGCAGCAATCACACCCAAAAAATAGCGAATGATAAACAACAAACAAGAAAATACAGCAATCACACCCCAAAAAACAAACTGAACATGAAATTACATAACAGACAAGAAAGGCTCTGTCCCCCTCCCCTGAGGAATTGAAGCTTTTTAACAATAAAGATGCAAACAATACAACATACAGAAATAGCAAAAGAGAAATACCAGGAATTTAAAATGGAAAATTGAAAAATACAAGGGAAAGAGGAGAAATCACAAAAAATACTGCAATCACACGCTAAAAACAGCAAACCAAATATGAATTTACATAACTGACAAGTAAAACACAAGGGAGGCTCTGTCCCCCTCCCATAAGGAATCCAAGCTTTTCAGCTTTTCAACAAGCAATACAGAAATAGCAAAAGAAAAATACTAGGGATGTAAAATGGAAAACCGAAAATTTAAGGGGAACAGGAGAAATAAAAAAAAATACAACAATCACACACTAAAAACAGCAAACTAAATATGAATTTACATAACAGACAAGTAAAACACAAGGAAGGCTCTATCCCCCCCCCAAATAAGGAATCGAAGCTTTTTAGCATTTCAGCAAGCAGTACAGAAATAGCAAAAGAGAAACACTAGGGATGTAAAGTGGAAATACAAAAATAAAAAGGGAACAAGAGAAACCGTGGTAGGGAGAAGAGGAGTGAACGCCGTAAAAAGAGAAAGAAGATGCAGCAGGCCATGCGAACCACCGGACCTTCCTTGTCGATCTTACACCGCCGCTTCCTCCCCTGCACTCTTGTTGGGATCGCTCCAGTGGCTACAGGCTAGTAAGGTGCGCCTGAGGAAAGGATCAATTTGAACTGTGACAGTGCGTACAAAGAAAGAGACGAAAGAGTGGCTAGGGTTGGATTTAGAAACAGCTAGCGGGTGGAGCGTGTTTGACAAGGGAATATGGCTAGGGCTTTAATTTTGGGCTTGACTCCTTACCCAACCCAAAATGCTTCAGCTTTTCAAAAAGAAAAATCTAGTGATTGCTTTTTTTTTTAATGAAGAAGAATAATGGCCCGTTTGATATATTGGAATTAATTTTGATGGATATAGAAATGAAAATGGATATGGATATGAAGATGAAAATGGATATAGAAATGAGTTTTAAAAAGATGTTTGGTATGGGTATGAAAATCTAATTTAGTTTTTAATTATAACATATATTTAAAATAAGTAGGTACCAAAGTGCCCTCCAAATTTTTTTTTAAAAAAAAATCATCTCCATTTCCGCATCACCAGCGAGAACCACCATGGTTCTTCTCAAATGTCCATGATAGAAAATATCCATCGGTGGTGACCTGAAACAAATCATAAACCACCATGGTTCTTCATCTTTTCTTTTCTATTTGTTGATTTGTGATTTTTTTCTAGACATCAATATAGAAATCTGTTGGTTCGATATTCTTTCAGATCTGAAAATGGGGAAGAAGATGAATTTTAGGCCATCGAACTTGCGAGCTTTGACGTCAACGGAGTTGGAAAAATCGAAGATCTGGCCATCATCAATCTTAAGTCGAAGATCGCCGACGTCCTGCAAATCGTTAAAGAGCAGGGCCAGATCTGAAACTGGATTTGTTAGAGGTCACCTCCGCCATCGTGGTCGATTGAAGCTTGTAATTTCCTCGCCGTTGCCGTCGCACAAGTAGGAGGAAGTTGTGGAGGAGGCCACATTCGCTGTCATCACCGGCGGAAGGGAAGGTCGCCGGCAGTGGCATGCGCAGTTGTCAGTGGCGAAGTGAAGGAGGAGGTACATGGTGGGATGAAGATTGAGGGGCAACAGGGATAAAAATGGGTGTGAAGGTCATGGAATTACAAAACTGAGGTTTAGACATGGAATCCATTTTGGTGGAATTGGTCAATTTTGCTTCCACATGGAATTGGAATTGGGATCCAATTCCATCAAAGTTGGTTGTGAGTTATTGTCAAGGAAACCTATTGGCTCTTGTAGTGTTGGGTTCCTTTCTTTACAGTAGAACAAAAGAAGTGTGGGAAAGCGCATTGGAAAAGCTAAAGCAAGCTCCACACAAGGACATTTTTAATGTACTCAAATTGAGTTTTGATGGACTTGATGAGAAGCAAACTACTGTGTTTCTTGACTTGGACCATTTATCAAGTGAAACAAGCTCTAAGCTTTTTTTAAACTCTATAAAAGGCTTCTATGACTTCTCTGTATATATTGAGATATGTGTTCTGAAAGAAAGATCTCTCATGTCAATGGATCAATTTGGTGGAATTGATATGCATAATCTTGTAAGAGAAATAGGCCGAGAAATTTGTAGGCAGTAATTGATCATTGGTCCTGAAAGACCTATTCGACTATGGAAACGCAACAATATTTATCATTTTTTCATCAATAAAAAGGTACTAAGTGATTAATTTATATATAATTTTCTTTTTCATATGTGTATTTTATCTTCCTTGTTCGATTTTGAGGCTTTATATGTGATATATGTATTTGTTGACTAGGGGAGTGGGACAATTCAATGCATGTCTTTAGATATGAGCAAGACAAAAGATGTAACATTGTTGCAGGCTAATGCCTTCAGAAAGATGATTGCATTGAAATTTCTAAAGTTTTACAAGTCTGATCTTAAAGAGCCTTCAAAAGTGTATCTTTCTAAAGTTCTTGATAATCTTCCAGAAGAGTTAAGGTTTTTCTTTTGGGAAGATTATCCTCTACCATTTGTACCATTGAGCTTTTGTGCTAAGAATATTATGGAACTTGAAATGCCTCATAATCAACTCCAACAACTTTAGGATGCAGATCAAGTATATAAATAGTCTTCTCTCAATCTATATTTCCTCTGATCCATATTATAAGTCACCTCTAGCTACTTTACCTAAATCAAGGAGGGGTAGTTAAGTCATTAACCTTATACTAAAATGAAAGGTTTTTCCAACTTTACCTTATTTAAGAGTATAGAGAATCACTATATTAGACTTCAAGTCTCATTCGAATAAATTGATAAAGGGTAATATTTAGAAAAAAGTTAATTAATGACTTGCCAAGTGACTTATATTTGGAACCATCAATTCTTTTAAGAAGGTGCCTCGTATTAAGGATATGAGCAATTTATAGGGAATTTAATTCTTATATAATTTATTTTTCGTTGTTTCATATTTCAGCATTTCCCAGACTTAGGAGTTATGAATTTAACTGCGTCAAAGCATATGATTGAGCTTCCAAATCTGTCTCAAGCCCTCAACATTATTATGATATATCTTGATGAAAGTGAGAATTTGACTCAAATTTATTCCTCAACCAGCCTGAACTAGCTCTCTCATTTATCCATTAGAGATTGCAAAGACCTAAGACACATAAACATTGGTGACAATATTAAGGAGACTAGTTCAGGGTTAGTTGCTGTCTACAATTTTCTGGATCTTGACAACTCCTTATTCCATAAACTGATTGTGAAGTTCTTTGTCTCAAATGACAACAATATTTTCTCTGGGTTTCGAGTTAAACTTGTGTTAGGATTATTGTCAAAGATATTATCATCAGATGATCCGTGCATGAACAATAATATTGAGAGTATAAAGTTGAAATTGTTGTCTTTACTTCCATTTGTTACTTCACTTCGCTAGTTAGATCTTACAGAGTTTGGAAATTTCAACAGATGTTTCAACTTTCTTTCTGAACATAGAGAGCTTAAGAATATCTATGCCAAAGATGTAGTCAATGTACTCAAAGCAATGGTGAGAAAGCCATTAATGAAGATTAAAGAAAAGAGAAAAACAAAGGAGGTAATCACAGATTATAACTCTTATCATGGAACAAGGAAGCCACTAGAGATTGAAGATGAGATCTTAATTACAGAAATAATGGAATGTTATTGTAGCAGTACTACAACAAGTAATAGATTAACAAGAGTTCCTGATAGCATCACACGATGGCTATTATTGACACAAGTGACATTACAGAGAAGTGTTACTTGTACAACACTCCGATTTATTGTACCATTAACTCATTCTCTTCGACTTCCTATGTCATCCTCTCTTCATTATCATTATCCACTTCTCTTCTTCACTTTCTCCTCGGTGTTTCACTGTCACTAGAAGTCAAGAATCGAATGACCATGCCAATGATAATAGTCACTATGACAACAATCATAGGTATAATGTTGCTTGGAACTTTGTATCCCCAACATCAATTCTGATATCTCTACCAATGGTGTTACCACATGTTTAAATCTAACACTAGACATGATCTTGCCATTGTGCACAATCCTAACCCTGATCAACTTCTCCCTTTAACAATATACCACTAATGTTTATTCGCTTTGGCCCATCATCCCTTAGGGTCTGTTTGGTGTGAGGGATTTGGAGGGGAAGGGAAGGGAGAGAAAATTTTTATAAGTTGAATTTTAAAAGATTGAAGAAGTGGGGTAATAAAATTTTAATAAAGAGAATATATAAGATAAAAAAGTAAGAAAAATTAATTAAAAATTGTTAACCCCACTTTTATAATTTTTTTAAATTTAACTCAAAAAAATTTTCCCTCCTCCCACTTTCCCTCCCCTCCCCTCAGACCAAACATGCCCTTAGGGTGTGTTTGCTTTGAGGGGAGGGAAGGAGAGGGGGGTTAAATTATTTTTTTTGGGTTGAAGGTATTTAAATTTTAGACGGGAATTCAAAATTTAAAAGGAATGATAGAGTAAATTTTGGACAGGAATTCAAAATTTAAAAAAATGAGAGGGTAAATTTTGGGTTTCTCCCATCCAAAATTATAATTTGCCACTCCTCCCCTCAAACCAAACACACCCTTAGGTAACCTGGATTATGACAGTTTGGAGAATGGATTTGACCCAAGCTTACACAGTCATCAACATTTAAGCAATCAAGATTTGGGGCTGGAGACAGGTTTGCGAGTGCAGTCAGACATTTCAAATGACTTATATCAATCGTCTTTAGATTTGGAAAATGCTGAAAAAAGAAGCAGTATGTTAAATATGTTATGCTACATAACTATACAATTTAATCATGAATTCTCTCATGACAAATAAAAATAGGGGATTATAAAGGAAATAAGTCGATGCATTTAGAAGAGTATTGGATTTAAGGCAAAAAAGCAAAAAGAACAAGTCCATACAGCTTGAAAAATTGATCATTGGTATATTTGGGTCCAGATATGTAGGGGTTGCCAAATCTTAAGAGCTAGTGAGGGTTATAAGTTATTTCAAATTTGCACAACTAACATGTAATTTTCTCCGAATTGAGGCAGAGAACTCAAATAGCAAACATGTGCCTCATGAATTATTTGGTCAATTTTTGATGCGTGAGATATCTAAAATTAAACTTCAAATCACCTTTTCCATCGCCGGTGACTGTCGCTTTCAACACCATTATTGCCGGCGGCACAGCTACTACTCTTCTGCACTACCGTGAACAAAGCGCGTCTTTCAGGCAAAGTTGAGAACCCAAGGGCTAGAAGCAAAGAAAACCAGAGAAGCTGAGAGGCGTGAGCTGAGGGTCGGAAAAGGGAAAAGCTACCGGAGATGTGAGATAGGAGTGAGGAGAGACTAGGGGAGCTGCCGTTTCTTCACCATATACCTCACCTTCACTACCGCCTTTCCAATGTCAGCATCTCCATTCACTATCACCGGCGATAATACTGCTCTTCCGCAACCACCGTCCTCGTCTCATCTTCCATTACTTGCGGCGAGTCTCGTCCTTACCAGCCTTCATTGCCCCAGACCGTAGCTCCTCATTTTCTGATATCAACACAGTTGTGATCCTCTACTCTGTGTGCATATTAAATTCAACACCAACATTCCTTTATTCAATATAAATTGATCCCCTTAATAGCTGATCGACATATCTGAAATTAGGGAACTATTTGGTGAAGTTGAATTGATGGCTGGCAGTGGCTAAAACTTCTTAATTCCCTTGTTGTAGTAAGAGGCAATACCATGAATTTGGAGCTTCAATATGGGAGTTTTTGCTCTTCCATTTTTCTAATTCTATATTATAATTGTGATTCCTAGCTCTTAGGATGAATTTTATAATGTTGAATTGATTTTATTTTGATGTATTTAAAGATTGAATGAGGCTTGAACCTTTGTTAGACACTTGACATTGTGTTTAGTTAGTTTAATTATCATTTTTTTATGCTGGTTAGTCATTGAATTAATGATTTTGTGAACATTTTGTGCTATTTTCAAGGTGGCTTGGTTAGTGGATCAATGGTGTCTTGTATTTGCATTGGTTAATTGAATATGAATTTATTAATTGTATTTAGCATTGAGTTTTAACATCATTAATCTTGATTTTTCATATGGGTAGCCATTGTTAAATTAAGATTAATGAAAAAATCAAGTGGTAATGCGAGGTAGCTCGGTTATTGAATCAAAAGCTAAATATGATTTTAAGTTCATTTAACTGCTAAAATACTTAAGCAACCTAATTTAGAGAGATTAATATGCAAAGTGGCTTGGTATTAATCAATATAAGTTAGGCCTATAGCCTAAGGGGCCCTTAGAGTCATTTTGGAACTAGCATGATTAATTCTCCTATAATTATTTTAAGTGAGGATTGCTTGCACCATTGCTATGTGGGATTGCTTATTCCATTGTTGATCTTCTTATTTCTTTCATTTCATTAATTTCATCACCATTCCATTTCATTTTGTAAAGAAAAATCCCAAAAAGAATTATTTTAAAACAAGTTAATTTTAAATTGCAAAAAGTAATTTCAAAAGATTAAATTTTCCCTTTTTAATCATTTCATGCCAATCATTTCACTGAATTCCTAGGTAATTAATAAAGGGCTCTTCGAGAGACAATTCAGGATTGCACCCTATATTGCAATCCTTAGTTTAATTTTTGAAGAGGTTATCAGGGCACAAAGCACATGCCTTCGACGTTACCTATCATCAACAGAAACAGGATGGATACATTGACATTGAGAGATCAATCTGACAGCTTTAGAAGTTAGGAAAATCAATACAGCTTCTATGAGTATTAAAGCAATGGTTGCATCCATGTGAATGTAATTTCTTGCTTCAACTTCAAACTAATCCTTGTTTTTTGGCTTTACCTCCTCAGGAAGTGTTATGGTTTGGCTCTTAACGAGATAAAAAGACCAAACAAAAATATTAAGCAAGTGGGAATAAAAGTTACCAAACGATCAACAACAACTTGAGGGATAGTATCGATTCATGCTATAATGTGCCTTTAAGGAAGGAATAATATAAAAGAAATATGTGGTCAACTAGTCAAGTCCATTTTAACAACTTTTCTCATTTATTTGAAAAGGATATGAAACCATTTTCTTTTCCAAGGAAGGAAATTTCCGGGCTTTGGTGTGGAGGCATAGATGATCACAGAGTGAGCGTTCTTTTATACGCACCACACCATAACCTCCAAAAATATTCCTCTGTTCTGTAGCATAGGTTTTAAGAAAAGGATCCGCCGATCAGAAATTTTTAAAAAAAACCTCATAATTTAACGAACAATTAGTACTCCTAATTCAATGTAGTTTTCGAGATTATACAACATAAATATAGTGTTCAGATCTCACGCGTTTGTGTTTTATAAGATCTATGAGTGAAAGTAGACAAAGGCAAGACAGAGATTAAACACTAGAACATGAAACTAACAGGATTTTCACAGAATTTTGCTGGAAAACAGGAGATCGATGGGATGAAGCAAGTAGATGAAAGAAGAGAAGAGTGTTAGGTAGTATTGACCTCTGGATCCTGAGGAATCAGAAGAAATTAAATAAGCTCATAAAGATAGATATAGTATTGGTTTGGTAATTTATTGTCAAAAGAGTTTATTAGTAGGGACAATTCGAGAAAAATACACTTAAAAATGAGAAAAGATAAATTAATGTTATGAATTTATCAAATCCTAAGTGAGAGTTGAAGTAGGAATCTGGGATTTTTAAATCTGACAAAATGACCAAAAACTTGTACCCTTAAAATTATCCCTGATTTTTGGGAAATGAAGTTGTGAAACATGAAAGTAAAGCTATTGATGTAAAATATGATGTTGTTAATATTAATACAGATGTTGTTATTGACCTCTGAAACTTGTGCCCTCAAAATTATCTCTAGTTTTTGGATATGAAGTTGTAAAACATGAAAGTAAAGTTGTTAATATAAAATCTGATGTTATTAATATAGATACAGATGTTGTTTTTAACCCTTGAAACTTGTGCCCTCAATTTAGGGCATTTTAGTCATTTGGTCAGAATTAGAAATCCCAGATTTCTACTTTAACTTTGACTTGGGATTTGATAAACTTGCAGCGTCAATTTATCTTTGCTCATTTTTAATTTTTTTTTTCTAGAATTTTGTTAGTCAAACTAAAGAATTCTTATCCTTCAAAAGGAAAAATTTCGAGAAAAGATGAAGGGACTTCTCCTTCTCCTATATAGCTTGTTATAATGAAGACGCATGAGAGGAAAGATTTGCGTCAGTTTAAAAAATATTGATAGTCAAGTTGGAAGATATAGAATTAAAAACTATTGAAGTCTCATGATAGCGGTATTTGCTGAGAGATTTAGGATAATAAAGAAGTTATGCCTAGTTTGATTTTCTGTTTTTTAACTTTTTTTCTTAGAATAGTTTTAAAAATTGTTTTTTACTACAAGTTTTGGGACAAAATAAAAAAATCCATTTGGATGATATATTGTTTTGAAAAAAAAATCATATTTAAGAAAAAAGAATATAGAAACTTGTTTAAAATAATTGTTCTTAAAATCAGCTTTGATGAGCCTCAAGTAGGGTAGAGAGTAGAGACAAAATGCAGATTAAAACATAAGAGTGGCAAGTTCAAGTTTAAAAGATGAAAACTCATGTCATCAAACGTTAGAGGAAGATAAGGCTCTCCATTTATTGCCCAATTTTATAGAATAAAAAAATAAGAAAAGATATAAAATTTGTACTTTTTATTTTTTGAAACTGATTATTGTTTCTTGTTTTACAAAGCACTTACCTAAAAAATTTACTAAACAAGTTTATTTTAAAAAAAAAAACAGAAAATTGTCTTCAGGATAGGAAAACAAACAAGCCATTAATTTTTTCAGTTCTTAAAATTAAAAGTTAAAAGCATGGTTTTAAAACTCGGACCGGACCGGCTGGTCGGGATAGGAAACCAGTGAACCGGCCGGAAAATCGGTCCGGTTTGCTGATGAACCCTGGTTAAGAGTTGACCTCGGGTCAACCCGTGATTGAATCATATTTTTATATGATATTTCATAACTGAATTGGGATTTTAATGCATTTTCTGGGGCATCATTGTATCATTAAGCACTAATTTGAGTAAAAGATATTTGCATTGAATTTAGTGTAAATAAGGGCAAAATGATCATAAATTGTTAATTATTTATGCAAATGATTTCTTAGGCTTTTGATACTATATTGTGCTTAATTTTGTATTGGGTTAATATAACTTTTGGTCCCTGAAGTTTGATCCAATTTTGGTTTTGGTCCCTCAAGTTTGAAATCGGTGGTTTAGGTCCCTGAAGTTTCACCCAATTTTGGTTTTAGTCCCTCAAGTTTGAAATCGGTGGTTTTGGTCCCTGAAGTTTCACCCGATTTTGGTTTTAGTCCCTCAAGTTTGAAAAGGATTTGGCGACCCGTTTTTGAAACCCGACCCGACTCGGAAAAAAACCCAAGTCCTTTACAAATTTGAGGGACCAAAACCAAAATCGAGTGAAATTTCAATGACCAAAACCACCGATTTCAAACTTGAGGGACTAAAACCAAAATTGGGTGAAACTTCAAGGACAAAAACCACCGATTTCAAACTTGAGGGACCAAAACCAAAATTGGATCAAACTTCAGGGACCAAAAGTTATATTAACCCTTTTGTATTTCAGGTGTTTTGGGAAGAAATTGGCAATTTGAGGGTCCTAATCAATATTTTGAAGACTGGGGAAAAATACAGAAAAGGTCCCTAAAATGTGAAAATTACAAGTGAATGAGGAAAATGCACTGGGAACTCTCACAAAAATTATCCAAACATTTCAAATATTATATTTCGATCCCAAAAGTTTCAGATATTTGCACTGTTGTTCCTCATCATAAGTTTTAAGAATTTCAAAATGATCCCTGGACCCATTAACTTTTCCATTAGGATAAAGATACACGACAATTGCAATTGGGGCTATGGAGAATGATTAAAGGAGCTCTTATCATCATCATCATTACCTTCACTTCCTTCTTCAATACACAAACCCGACACTTTGGAGTGGATGAGAATTATGGCGTGAAGAAAAGAACTGAACATAGGAGTATCATCATGGATCATCATCATCATTTTCATTTTTTTTTCTCTTAAATAAACAGAGCAAGCAGAGGCATCACATCATCTCGTCCTTCCTTTTCTTCTTCCTCGCTAGCGGCGGGTTCACCTCCATCCTCTACTTCCTTCACCGTCAACAACGCACCAACACCATCAGCTTCCTGTGCTCCAGTACCACCTCCGGCGACCACTCATACCATCACCACCGCCACCTTCTTCCCTCTGTCAAGCAACCTACACCACCACCAGCTCCGACAGAGTGAGGCGAACGAAGGACAGAGAGAGCTTGAGAGGGGAGAGAGATCACCGCACCTCCTTCCATAACCACCACCATCACTTCTCTTTACACAGCCACTAACCGCTGACGAGAGAGAATGAGATACAAAGAGCTTCTGGACCCAAGCCGACACGCATGCAAACCACTATCTTCTCTCATTTTCTTTGACACTTTCACCAATTCCCGGCAAGTCTAAGTTTTTCGGCCGCAATTTCCGGTGAAGTTCATGAATTTTCCGGCGATCGCTTTTTCATCATAATGAAGTTCCAGAGTTTAATCGGATCTAGTTTCCATGCTCATCAAAATGATAAGTAGGGAAAGCTAGCCTAATCTGAACCGTCTAGATTAGATTTGGACGGTTCATATTTCATTTTTTTAATTATGATTTTTAAATAAAAAAATCATTTTTTGAAAAAATGTTGGTGAAGAAATTATTTTTATTTTAGATTTTCTATTTATTAAGATATTTTTTTTTTGAAAAACAAAAATTAAAAAAAATGAAATCTGGACAATCCAAATCAGGCTAGCTATCACGCCCTTATTTTAATTTCACCTTTACCAGAACATTCGCGGAAAACGATATGCATTTCAGTGGGCAACACAGGAATAGAGTAACCATATTGATAATATGTGCATGATTACGGAAATTCCCCTCAGTTATGCGTACTTGATAATTACAATTAATGTAGCCGCACAGGGCTACTTGGGTGTCTAAACCTGTCCCAGTGAAATGGAGACATCTTCCCGTCTTCATTCCATTACTACAATCCCTCGTACGATACTCTTCTTTGTTCTGAGCATATCTTCTATCTTCTCCTGTCTAAATTGTTGGTAGGGGAGGATGATATTCTAGAGAATATCGGTAGGAAACAGATACCATGATGCATGCATGATAGATGCTATGTGTATGACATGTTAGCTTTAACTAGATGTATGTCCCATAATGACATTTCTGCATGTTCAATGTTTCATGCAACAAGACTATGGCCACAGCGAAAATAGAAAAAGAGCTTCATTTATTCAAATATGCTCTACACAATCAAGTAAAGCAATCACATACATCACTACACAAGTAGAGATATCAAATACATGCAAAAAAGATAAATCCCCTACCTTAACCCTTTTCCGCCTCGAAACGTGTGCCTCGTAAAGCGTGTTACAGTTCGGCTCTCCACTCGAATCTACAATTCCAAATATACCATTTAGACACTTCCATGATGTTTCTGGGGGTTATATGAGGCTATATTGAAAAATTACTAAAATGCCCCTAAGGACCCGGCCCAGCCCCGCCGTACCCGGTCTAGCTGTACTTTTCCCGAAATTCTAACCTAGGCTATCCCAACATATTTTCACCTAAGGAATCCATTTCTGAACTCAGAATTACCAAATTCACTGCCAAAAGAGGAAATTGCCCTTGACAGCTCTTATTTCAGTGTTTTAGGGGTGTTTTTGTAATTATGCTTTCTCGGCTTTTTCCGAAAAAGTGCCCAACTGTAACCCTACTAATTTTCCCTCTTGAACTCAATAGAATCATCAAATCATTGAAAATCTGAATCTAAGGCCTTCTAACAACCTCGACCGAAATATATGGGTTTTCCATGGAAAATTGGGGTTTTTAGGTTTCGGCTACGTAAATGCGCTCCTTTCTACTCCTAACCACTTTATTGACTATTCCATTAGGTTACAACTACTATTTTGTACCAATTTGGGTAGCATAACATCCCCCACAACCCATTTTCCATTTTTACACACAAAGACAATCTGGCGAAATTTTGACTGATTAAATTGTCCACAGCAGCCAGAATAGTCAATATATGAAGGTTTGGAAGTTACCTCAAGCTCCCACTAGCTTTTCGTCTTCTCGGCTGAAACCCTAACTCCTTAAGCAACGAAATTTGCTTCAAAAAATCCTAAATAACATAGAAAAGAAGCTTAGGAGAAGGGTTATACACGTTAGGTACGAATTCACTGAAGAAATCGACCTACCTTATGTGATTTTTCTCCTTCTCTTTCTAAACTCTCTCAAGCTTTCTCTCTCCTTTTTCAGCCCAAAACTGACGTGAATGAGCATGGAAAGGATGAGGATAAATTTTTAAAATATCCCATAATTTTTCTTTAATTTATTTCCCCATTTTTGGATTTTTTTACAAATTCTGACAGATTTTCTGCCCCAACTTTGAAAAATCATAACTAATTCTGGAAAAATCAAATTAGAGTGATTCTAAAGGATATAGAACCCTTATTGAGTCTAGTTTCAAGGAAAAATATCATCTTTTACTAGTTTGAAGCGCAAAATTCTCAGAATTTTAATCTTTGTCTGTTGTTCCAGAAACTTTCCAGTTTTTCTGGACTAAATTGAAAAATTCATAAATTTTTGTATATAGCTATAATTGAGCCATATGACCTATCAAATTAAAGCTTAGGATGTCTACTATCACCCTATAAAATTTTATAATTTGTGCTCATCATTTGGTCATACAAAATCACATGACAAGATCACTACCTCATAGCCGATTTCATCGAAAACATAAGTATATTATTCAAAATTCACCATTTTACTTTTTTAATACCCCAAAGATATAAGAAATATTAGAGAATAGATTTGGGGCACATGATAAACCGGGGATTAGTAGCCCACTTAATTCAGGCTATTCCCAAACCTCCGATCCCAAAATTCGGGATATTACACTAACTTTCCCTACTCATCATTTTGATGAGCAAGGAAACTGGATCCAATTTAATTAGGGGAGTTCATTTTGTTCAATCTAATTTCCTTATTTATATTTGGATTTTTGAGTTTGTATTATTTACTTTGTGGATTGAATCTGTGTAATTGGATTTTTGTTTGTTGGACTTATATATATATAAAATTTTCTTTTGATTTGAATTAAATTGAGTGGGGTGATTGTTTATGTATTTAATTAGAGAAAATAATTACATTTAATAAAATACTAAAAATAATAGTTTAGCTTTTAATTAAATGGTAATTTTTTTATTTTCAAAAAAAATAAAAATCAATTTCCCCTTGTTTTATTTAATTTACATGACATTTAGATTACCTAGATTTAACAAAAGGTTACTCGAGGAGAGAGACGACCCGAGTATTATATTATACTATAATTCTTGGATTTAATATTTTTATGTTTGACCCGAATATTATATTATACTATAATTCTTGGATTTAATATTTTTGTGTTTGACCCTGAGAAAGGAAGAGACAATCAAATCAACTCGACAAACCCGGTCTGACCCGGCCGACCTGGGTCACTTTTATATTTTTTTTCCCTCCTACCGGATGAAACAACATCGTTTGTGTCATTATTATTATTTATTTTCAAACTTAGTTGACCGATGGCGTTGGTGCACTGGGCTATGAGGTAGTGTCTTAACTAATTTAATGAACATGAATTTTTTTTATTGAAAACAATCTTATTCAAGACGTTATTAAATAATAAATGTGAGCATGTCTCTTAATGGTAATCCATATTATTACTTCAACACTTAGACCTACAAAGGTTGACAAGAGAAAGAAAACAAAGAAAGAAACCAACTAAGCAATTATACACATATATATAGAGAAACGTACACTAGAAGAGTCTACATATGGTAATGGAAGATTATTTGTCTAGTATTCTATAAGTTCTAGACACACAAAAACAGTAACACACAATAGAGCCCTTATGAAATGCCTCCATAACTTGTACTAGTCATATTTGATAAACATAAGAATGAGTAATTTAAATAATATGATAAAATCCCTACAACTCATGAGTATAACTAAAATAAATTATGAACAACCCGTAAATAAAATTAATGTGAGTGGCGACTCAAGTTAATATACTATTAGTGTTACTCATACCATATTTCCTAATATTTCAAAGTTTGTTTAGAAGATTAATAAATCACACCGAACACAAATGCATGGCCCAAACAATTTTAGTCATTTTCTTAACAAGAACTTTTTGATGTGAAGTCTGATTAAAAAATTTAAAACAAAAAACAAAATAAACTGAAGAACTTCAAGATAAACATTGATACTTGCTGAAGATTTAATGAATAAACAAATGCTTTTTAGGCAGATACATGACAAAGAGATAAAAAAATGAAGAGGATGAAGAATATAATAAAAAAATAAAATGAACTATTACTTTGTCATTAATGATAAATACACATAAGTTTGCCACTATCAATAGAGAGAAAATATGAGTAAAAATAATAAAAAAAATTAATTAAAATATTCAGACCCCACTTCTTAAAATATAAAGAAATGGAATTTAATAAGTTGTTTTTATTCCAGTCTTCATACGTAACAATGTAACATATAAGAATGAGTCATTATTAGAATGAAGAGACCAAATTGGTAACACTGCAGCCAAGTTTGGAAAAAAGAGAATACACCCTATTGATTTAAATCGATTGCTTTATTATGCACAACAACGAAATCGGGAGTGATTAATTAAGGTGAATGAAAGAACAAGCGCTTTGCATTTTTAATAAAAATAAATAAATAAATCAGTAGTATACTTCATTAAAAAAAATTTGAATAAAACAAATGAAGACTTTAGTCAATAGATTTAGTCCACTCATACTTTTGAAGGTTTTGGGACTTTGTTTTTTCAAAAGTTAAAGCCTAAAGTTATAAAGAATTAAAGTGTAATGTCTTGATTAAACATTAAAGTCACAGGAAATTAAAGAAACAACTAGAGAGAATAATGAAATCTTAGATAATTGATCTGGAATAGGATGAAGTTTTTTATATTCATTACCAAACATATCCTTACGGTCAATAGGTCAAGTCGTCGCTAGCTTTACAAGTTATTATTACTTTATTGTTGTTTTACGTATTGCTATGTTGTTTTATTTCATTTGTCCCGCACGACCACTTGGCTTTGAAGGGAAAAACATAAACAAATCCTTCATTGATACTCATCTCTTTAATATTGGATTCATTTTGTAATTCAATTTTTTTTTAATTAAAATTGATACAGTTTGGAAAATATTATAATGAACCATCTGATTTTCTGACCTTTTGGCGCAAATCGATGAGGGTCTAGTATGTGCGTGTGTAATTGGAAACAACTATTAAAATCAAATTAGGGAAAAGTGAAAATTAATATACACACAGTGAATAAAGTAGTAATGATGTGAATAATATCATAATATCCCTACAATTACTCATGAATATAAGTAATGATTCTGATGTGAATAATATAATAATATCCCTACAATTTACTCATGAATATAACTAACTATATGATCACCTGACATTTGACAATATGTGCTGAAAAATGTTTGTCTCCTCCAAAGTCTTGCCACAACAACTCTAAGGCTGTAGAACTATTATAACGAGGAAACCACCAACAGGCGAAAACACCAAAACAAGGATAAGGATATGTGAAGCCACGTTGTTTGATCGTGTAGTTGATGTCGAGCCAAGGTGAATGGGATGATGGAGTGATGTCGGGGAAAGAGTATGTCACATCCAAGTGAAGTTTCATCTTTCTGCAATAGTCATCATTAGAGAGTGGAAGTGATTGTGGTTTTAATGTCAGTTGCATCAGTAATGACCAGCAAGTGATGCTGTTGGGAACTCTTGTGAATGTAACACTCCTACTGCAACAATCTTCCATTAACACATCATCCTCTTCGTCATCTTCCATTAATGACATCGTCACCACTTGTGAATGTTCATTCATCAACATATCATCCTCTTCGTCATCATTTCTCCAATTCTCTAATGTTCGTCCACGATAGTAATAATAGTCATAATGTTGGTTGAAATCATGCCCAAACTCAATTGGGCCCTCAACCCAGTCAACTTCCCTCACAAATGGAAGTAAAGACCCCAAACTTTGTGCCACCTTTCTCAATTCTTTTTTCTCTTCCAATGGCATTACCTCATGTTTCAATCTAACACCACATATCATGTTGCCACATGCGAACACCTTCATTGTAGTTTTATACAAATACAACTTCTCAAGATCAAAAACACCGGACACAATCACAGACCCTGAACTTCTCCCTTTCATACTGCCCCCAAACTTTATCTGCATTGGCCCACAATCTCGTAAGCTTACATCGACATTGTTTCCTAGGAAAGTTGAAGAATGAATTTGAGACAAATTCACACAACCATTAAGATTCAACTTTCTCATCTTCGGTGCATGAGAGAGATCTGGCAATTCGGTGAGATATTTTGAAGCCGATAAATCTATTTTCTCTAAATTTGGAAAATGCTGGAAAAAGAAATAGAGTTTAATACATTAGATAACGACACATAACTACAATTTAATCAATAATTTCTCCCATACCAATTAACAAAAATGCAAGTTCATTATGGAAATAAGTCAATGCATTTAAAAGATGAATTAGGTTTCCTAAAAAAAAAAAGTACAGCTGCTAATAACCCTCAATTTAAAGGTAGCACGGCAAAAATTTGCCTTGTGCATTATTTGGTCAATGTTTCATATATATGTGATCTTTGAATCACTCCATTAAAAAAATTATGACATGAATTATAGTACATACCTGACTTCCTTTCCAAAGTTGTTGGATATTACTATTACGCATTTTAAGTTTAATAAGATTCTCTGCACAAAAATGTAATGGCACATATGGTAGTCGACATCCTTCCCAACTCAAAAACCTCAGTTCGTCTGAAAGATAATCCAAAACTCCACGAATTTTTAACATCGAAGGCTTTCTCCAATCAGATTTGTAAATTTTAAGAAATATTAAATTTTGTATCTTCCGAAAAATACTAGCCCTCAAAGTAATACTTTTCATCTTGCTCACATCCAATGACAAACATCGAATAGCCTCAATCCCCTGGTAATAGAAAATCAAGGGAAACATGATTATCATTACCTAAAAAATGACCAAAAGTATACCGTAGAACAATTAAATACATGTACTACTAAAAATATCCAATTTAATAATAACATTGTACATTTTATTAACAAAATTCTACAATTCATATTTCCCTAATAATAAATGAATTTCTAAAAACTCATCAACTTGCAGACTCACTCATACGTATACCAACACGCTATTGCATGTGCAGATATTGAAACAGATATTCATTTAAAACACTTAGCATACATAATTTTCAATCTTTATTTAAAGAAAAAAGCAAAACTAAAGACTAACGACAAGGCAAATTATAATACCCAACGAATCTCATGCACTATATAAGCGGAAGACAGTGACTCCTTCCCTCTCCATATATTTTATTTGTTTTCAACTTTTATATAATTTATTCCTCTAATAACATTAAGTTCTTTACTATTATAAAAGCACGCTCATGTGACCGTATACATATACACCTTTACACTACACCAATTAGACGAGAAAAATCAATCTTGTGAATCCTTTTATTTATCACGTAATGAACAGTAGTTGTAGACTAATTTTATCTTTAGAAAACGCATATTCACAACAGTCCTCAGTAATTTATATTTAAAGTTTAGGTCGATGAATAAATTACACCTCAATGCAATTTTAGTCATTTAAATCGAGAAAAGATCTCTTATAGGAGTATCTAATTAAACAAAATAAAACTGAGAAACTTCAACATAAATGTTGACACTTACCAGCTAAGATTTTAATGAATAAAAAACATGTAGACAAACAAAATATCACAAGGAATCTGAAAATGAAGATAATGGTAATAAAGATTACAATAATAATAAATAGAATAAATCATTACCTTGCCACGGTTGAAAAAATCAGCAATGTCTTCGTGCTGCCATAGTCGAACAGGGGTTTTAGTAACAGAGGTTAGCTGGTTCCTAGCAATTTTAAGGCCCATTTCCTTCACAAGATTGTGCATCACAATAAGACAACGATTATTAAACGAAATGAGGGATTTCTCTCCAAGAACACTTATCTCAAAAAGACCAGAAGAGCCATATAATTGGCTTATTAGGTTCGAAGAAATATCAACTCTTTCATTGATTAAGAATGCTAGGTCAAGAAACACCTTCTGCTGTTCCTCACCAAGTCCATCAAAACTTAACTTCAAAACATCAACAACACCCTCGGGTGGATTTTTCTCTAGTTTTTTCAAAAAACTTTCCCACTCTATTTTTTTTCTATCATAGAGATGACAACCCAACACTTTCAAGGCTAAGGGATTTCCTTGACAATATTTCACTATTGATATAGACAAATCCATGTAACCTTCATATGGCTTATGTTGACTAAATGCTATCAAACTAAAGAGATGAAGGGAGTTGTAGAAATCCAATTCTGGAACATGATATGTAGAAAAGGCATCAGCATTCTTGAGTACTTGCATGTCTCTTGATGTGATAATAATTCTGCTATCTTTCCCAAACCAATCAATCAATATGGTTAGATCTTTAGCTATTCTTGGATCGTCCACATCATCAAGTATAAGAAGAATTTTTTTGCGTTCAAGTCTTTTTCTCACAAAATTGGATTTTATGTCATAGACCCTAATCTCCTTATCTTCTAATAATTCTTGGAGGCAATTTTGTAGTAACTTGTTCAAACCAATTTTTTTTAATTTCTCTTTGACATTTTCAATAAAGGAGAAACCATCAAATTGAGCTTTCAACTCTCGAAATATAGCATCAGCAAGTGTGGTCTTGCCAGCACCACCCATACCCCATATTCCCACAATATGAGCTTTAGTTAGAAGGTTTTCAATATTTTTTATATGACGAGTAATGCCAATGAGTCCTTCATGATGATATGATGAATTATAGTTCAGCTTGCTCAAAGCGTCTTTGACAATCTCTTCAACGAGTTTGAATTCAGGGCTATCACAAATGTCAATCAAAAGAAATGCCATCTTTAATACGTAGAAGATAAATAAAATAAAATAAACAGTTAGAATTGTTGAGGTTAATCAAACAAATCCTTGAAATCAAGAACAAAGGGAACATTTTTGAAGTTACCTGATAATGTTGGAATCCCATCCAGAGAGATTTGCAGCTTTGACTAAAGCATTTATCCACTTTTTTGATTTTTCTGGATTGTCTCTAAATCTTCGCTTCACTTTATTAAATCCATCTCCAAAACTCTCACTTTGTTTGCGTATGTTTGAAGGATCTATATTATAGAAAACAGGTATTACAACCCTTCCAAATTTTTCCTTGCATTCCAATATGTGAACGAGTTCATCCAAACACCATGTAGAAGAAGCATAATTCTCAGAGAAAATAATCATAGATATTTCAGACTCCTCTATTGTCCTCGAAAGAACCTTTGAGATATGTTCTCCTTTGCGGAGTTCATAATCCATAAAAGTGTGAATGCCTGCGTTACAAAGTTCTTTATAAAGATAACTTGCAAAAGTGTAGCGGGTATCTTCTCCTCTGAAGCTAAGGAACACATCATACTTTGTAGTAGGAGCCATTTGAGTTAAAATCACATCATCTTTACTGCTACAATTAGAAACAAACTGTCAACAAACTTTGGGTTATGTATAGGAGCAATTCAAACAAGAAAATAAAGAGTGGGAGGTTATTTAGAAGGAGGTAGTTACCTATCATCCACAGTAACAAGTTGGTCACTATAAAGTGAAGGAGAGATTAATCTAATAGCTTTGGAAATTAATAAAGCTAATACGATCAATAAAGCTTCTATGAGCGTTAAAACAATTGTTCCACCCATGTGATAGCAACTTATAGTTCCGACCTTCAACAACCTGAATTAGATGAACCAAACCAACCGCGTGAAAGATGAAAAAGCCCATTGAATTATAGGAACTTAAAAGTACGGAAAAGGATGTCAAACCCCACAAATTAAATATAGGCATTGTTTGACTCTGTTTTAATTTTTATGTCTTAGAGTAGTTTTCTGAAGTTATCTTTTAGAATAAATTTTGTGAAGAAAAAGAAATATGCACAATTGATTATACTAAGAAATCATATTTTAGAGCAAAGAAAGTATGAAATCACATATGAAACGATTGTTCTCAAAACCAACTGAATAAACAAAGAAGGAAAAGAATTGTATGATTAACCAATTTTTTATAATAACTTGTATCTTTGTGCATTGATAAACTAATTTAATAAAGAATTTGAATAGCATGACTAATAAATAACAAAAAAAATCTACTAAAAAAATAACCTAGTTAAAATTAAAACTAAATAGACTTTATGTATAAAAAAAAAAACTAAATAGACTTTATCTCACAGAAACGGTATTTATGCATAACTAATTTAACACACCATCCACACGAAATTGTAAAACGGGTTCAACTTGTCAAAGTGACAGGTGCATTTAACGATATATTTGCATAATTGTTGCCATAAAAGCCACAAAGGATTTAAATTTGTATGGGGCTAATAATTAAAAGCTTAACAATGATTGATATGAGTCAAAGGAAAAAGGAGCGAAAAAGAGAAATTTAGGCACCTCAGATAGTTGCTGGATTTTTTTCTGCACACGAACCCTAAAACTCAGAACAAAATCTCGTAAATTAGTAAATAGAAGGGATCAAGCAAGTGGAATTTAAGAGAGAGACAGAGAGAGAGAGAAGAAAGTAAGCACGAACCTGGATATGTGAAGGGAAGATGGTTCACAAAGACGGCAAAAATGCCAGCTTTGGGATCTGCAGAGGCTTCCTCCTCTTTCAAACAGTTCTTAAAATAAATGAAGATTGAAGTCAATAGATCAAGTCGAGCCATAATGTTTGCAGGTTATGGGACTTTGTATTTCAGAAGTAAAAGTATAAAAAATTTCAAACAATTAGAAGAAAAAATAAAAAATCTTTTGCAGAAAAATGAAGGCAAAACATAAGAAGGATGATGGATCCATTGGGATAAAGCAAGCAAAAGAGAAGAAATAACCTGGATCGATGAGGATGGAAGCGAAAAAGGAACAGCTCTCACAAACAAAGTTCTCAAAAATGGCAGCTTCAGAATTTGCAGATCTTACTTTCTCTTCAGAGATGAACAAATAACAAATGTCTCTTCCTCACACATTTATCCCTTGTTTCATTCTCTATTACTCCTCTTTCCAGGAAGGTCGCATGCTGGTGGTGATGCAATGATGCAATGCTGTCGCATCGTACGTCTTGGACAGCTGAAGAAAAAGTTACTCTCCGAGCCCGGCCCACAACTCATAAAAATTTGAATAATGAATAGTGTCATTTTTAGTGCAGTTTGTGAATTGGTCGAAGAAGTTGGTTTTTTATGGTTGATGTTTGTTTGGGATATTTATTTTTTTATTTATAAGTGTTTATAAATCATTATTTATAATATATGAGATAAGTATGTGAAAGAAGTTTTATCTCGACTTACATAATAAAGATTTATTACCTAAAAATAAGTGATGCCAAACACAAGCTTACTGTTTAAGAGATAAATATATAAATATATAAAGGTACCTTTTAAATGCAAATTCAAATAGTTTCTAAGGGCTTGTTTCGTTTGAATGGAGAGGAGGATAGATGATCTTTTATAATGAGAAAAAAAATAAAAGGAACAAAAAAAATAAGAGCTAAAATTTTAGTTCCCCTCCATTCAAAAATTCAAACTACAGGAAGGAAATGAGGGAACAAGGACCTCTCCCATCCTCTCCACTCAAACCAAACACCCCTTAGAAAAGTAATTCAAATGTTTTGTTTTACATTAAACTACAAGTCAACCAATAAAATATTTTCAGGGCATAAACTTATCTTACGTGCAAAAGTGCACATAAATGATTATAACATTTTTATACCATTTTATAAATTTCATATATACTTTTACATTTTAAAAAATTTATGATGTCATTAACTGTTGGTAGCATACTTCATAAATAAATTTACACATTAACTTTTATTTTACGTAAAGGAAAAACCATTTTGTTAGTGTGATAGTTTTTCTCAGTTTTTCTTTTTATTTCCTCTTTCAACCTTTGTCTCTTAATTTCATCGCCCCTGCAGCTTGGAAAAATGGATCAAAAGACCAACGACAGAGATGACACACGTTAAAATAAAAAGAAGTTGAGATCCAATTTCACCTCATAAGCTATCAAATAATTCGGGCTTGGGACTTTTATGTATTGCCGTGCATTATTTGTTTGGAATAATGATTAAAGTCTATAAAAGTAATATTTCAATCATAATTTATAGTATATGAATTAAGTAGATGAAAGGAGATTTATTTCAATTTATATGAATAAATATTTTAGGAAGCTCAAAAACCATCTCAAACATACTTATTTATGCTTTTTGGAAAAGTTTATACTTTATGAGGCCCACTTGTTTGTGCATCCTGAATTTTTGGAATGTTTTCTTTCTTTTTTCTTTTTTTCTGTTTTAGTTAAAAGAGCATGCGCTAATGGTCTATATTATAAACAGGATCGAACCTATGATCTTCGACTTACAAGAGAATATTCAAGCCATTAAATTATAAGACCATTAACAATATTTATAATGTTTTCAATCAACTATTACTTCCATGAAATCAGGCAAAGCATTAGATTATATATTGCTGCGTTGCCATGCTTGTTGTTTAACATTATCCAATTTAACTAATAAGTACTACGCTCAACTCCTACTTGATGTAATTTCTACTCTTTTTCATTATTCTTGGGAATTACTTTGCGGTACTAAAAGGATTTAATTATTAAGAAGTCTCAATAATAAGTTAAATATTATCATTTTTACTCTGAAATTTATCATTGCATGCTCATCATCAGTTGTCATAGGCATTTCTTACTAATTAAGTCTCTTAAAACTTTATAATAATTCTCTCAATTTAATATCAGTTGAAACTATTATAGTGTCTTATAAAAAAAGAAAAAAAAAATAGTAGGCATTTAATAATAGGGACAGGAGGCCGTACAAGTCTTGTGGTCATTGGTCACAAAGTCAAGCTGTGACGCCTCTGTGATTGTCATAATACTTTGTATTTGTTTGGGATAATTTATTTTTAATTTATAAATTCTTTTAAATAATAATTTACGGTATATAAAGTAAGTATGTGAGAGAAATTTTATCTCGATTTATATAAAAAACACTTATATCTAAACAAAAAAGCTATCCCGGTGGATTTGTAGTTGTACCGCATAAGTCCTTTGCTTTTGGTAAAAACTTGGAATCTTATTTATTTTTATCAAAGGTAAAAATTTAGAATATGTTTGAAGTATTATTTAGAGAATAGCTTCTAGAAAAAAGTGAAAAAAGTTATTTTTAAGAATAGTTTCCGAGTGTTTGTTTGATTTTACTTTTAAAACTATAGTTTTAACTCAAATCTTAATTTTAAAAGTGAAGTTATCAAATACTAATAGAAAATCTAAAATAATTTTTAATCTTTGGAATCATAATTTTGGATAAGCTACCCAAAGACTCTTAAACCATGATTTTATATTTTGTATCAGTACTCTTATAGTCTTGTTCCTCTTTCCGGGAAGCTCGCGTGTCGGTGGAGTTGCCGTGTTGCAATGATCTGCTTCATCATCGTACGCCTTGCACTCCTTTTGAAGAAGCTACCCCCCAGCACATGAATATTAGAATAATTTAGTATAATTGGCCGGAAAAAAAATTGTTTCGCCTATCTTATTTTGAGTGTAATTTTATATACAACTTACCTTTAATTATAATATTAAAGATAAACTGGATTTGGATCTTATATATAGTATCAAACTAAGTCACTTATTTTATCTAAGTCTTATAAATATTAAAGATAAGAAGTATTGATATTTTTTTGAAGCTGCTTACCCTCCCATATCATACCCTCTTGTCCTAAAATTAAAATGATTTTCAATCTTATCCATATTAACTACATTAAATCCGTACATATATAATATAATTTTCTTCTTTTCATATTCTAATTAAACATGAATATGTAAAAAAAAAATATTTAATGCAGTGTTAAAACTATCAAAAGTGTCTTATAAAAAAAGAGACTAAAAATTATCTTTTAAAAGTTGTCCTCTAAGAGACACTGGAGGGGCCTACGTACATGCCATTGTGGTCCACAAGTGAAGTCAAGTCGTCCCTCCTTTATGACTTTTGCAAATTGGCCTGATGCTTCGTTGTAGTTGCACCGCACCAGCCATTTGCTTTTGGGAAAAACTTTAGAAACTGAAGGGCCCACTTATTTGGGTTACATAATTTGGGTCTTTGCCTTGTTCGGATTTTTCTTTGAAAAAATACATATATAAGGAGGAAAAAGCCTGAATTAGAAATAACTAGCTGAAATATAATCAATCCATATCAATTAAGCTTAGGCCATTATTGAGTCTGGGACGCAAATAAGAGCAATCCAGTCTATAGGATAATTCATAATGGCATTCCACTATTAGTGATCTCAAGTATGCCCTTTACATGTGCGCAAGCTAGCCAACTCAAGCATTGGCTTCTCTAAAAATATGATCATTATAAGTACTAAGTACATATGTGATAAGAGCTCTCTAAAATATTGATAGGTGATTTTATAATTAGTTATAAGCATATATATTTTATTTTCTAAAAAAGTAAAAACTATTTTACTGATATTTATATTCTTACTTAGTTTATCATTAAATATTTATAAAGACATTTTATCAATTTCATTTCCTTGTAGAGATTGGGAAATGCATTGAAATACTAACAGAGAAGATAACATGGGTTAAAATTAAAAAGGATGGGTTTTCTATGGGAGAATAAAAAATAAAAATGACTATGAAAAAGGTCACCATGGCTACATTGCTGCGTCGTGATGCGTGTTGTTTAACATTACCCATAGTCCCATATTAACTAACTAATACACTCAACTCCTACGTGATATAATTTCTACTCTGATCTTTTTCATTATCTTTAGGAATTATTTTGAGGTCCTAAATAAAAGAATTTAATTATTAAAAAGTCTCAATAATAAATAAGGTATTATCATTTTTACTCTGAAATTTGTCATTATATGCTCCTCATCAATTGTCATTAATACTTCTTACTAATTAAGTTTCTTTCTTAAGTCATTCTCTCAATTTAATATCAGTTGAAACTATTGTGGTCTGTTCCAAAGGGGGGAAAATTAGAAGGCATTTAATAATAAGGAGAGGAGGCCGTACAAGCCTTGTGGTCATTGGTCACAAAGTCAAGTCGTGTTGCGTTTGTGACTTTTGAGAATTGCCAGGATACTTCGTGCTCGTTTAGAATAGCTTATTTTTAGGTAATAAGTGCTTATAAATCGTGATTCAAGGTATACGAGGTAAGTATGTGAGAGGAGTTTTATCTCAGCTTGCGTAATATAAATAGTTGGAGACTTGTAGTTGTCCCGCATCAGTCCTTTGCTTTTGATAAAAAACTTGGAATCTTGTCTATTTTTATCGAAGGTAAAAATTTAGAATATGTTTGAAGTATTCCTCTAAAATTAAATATAAGATACAATTGACTATTTTAGAGAAATTAAAAGCATATTTGGATTAACTAATTTTTTTAAAAATAAGCACTTATTATGTAAGTCGAAATAAAACTTCTCTCACATACTTACCTCATATACGGTAAATCATGATTTATAAGTACTTATTGCCAAAAAGTAAGCTATCCCAAACGAGCATTAAAAAAGTTAAATAAGTTACTTAATGATATTATATATTGTATATCCTTAGATTATATATCAATTTATTAGTCAAACTAATTAATTTGAAGGAAAAAATAAAAATACTCTAAATTAATTTAATTAACTTCATTAATCTTTCTAAAAAAACCCAACTTTATTTTATATTTAGAACAGGAGAAAGTAGTATTTAGAGAACAACTTCCAAAAAAAAAGTGAAAAAGGTTATTTTTTAAGAGTAGTTTTTGTGTGTTTGTTTCACTTTTAAAAGTATAGTTTTGGCTCAAATTATAATTTTAACGAAGTTACATACTTATAAAAAACCTAAAATAGCTTTTAATCATTGAAATCATGGTTTGGGATAACCTACACAAATTCTCTTAAATTAAACTATGATTTTATATTTTGTTCAGTATTCTTAGGGCCTGTTTGGTATACGGAAGATTTGAAGAGGGAAAAGAACTTTGAAAAGGGAAAGGAAGATTGTAAAGGGTGATGGAAGATGGGTTGTTTGGTAGGAAGAAAATTGAGGGTGGAACTTGAGGGAAAAAAAGAGAAATGCCTATTTTACCCTCAACATAAGATAATAATTATATGTTAATTAAATTTATATTTCAATTCATAAATTAAATAAAATGAATAAAATATTAATTATAATTTAAATAAATAAAAAAATTATTTATTATTAATAAAATTCGAATTTGTATGGCGGGAATTTTGAAAAGTTCGAATTTATTGATGAAGTTCGAATTTGCAAGACGAGAATTTTGAAAAGTTCGAATTTATTGATAGAATTCGAACTTGCAAGGCGGGAATTTTGAAAAGTTTGAATTTTTCACCTTTTAATTTAAATATTTCAGGGGCATTTTTGTCTTTCGGATCTTCTTCCACTGAAGAAACTTAGGATCCTTTTAATTTAAATATTTCAGGGGCATTTTTGTCTTTCAGATCTTCTTCCACTGAAGAAACTTAGGATCCCACCAATTTTGGTGGGATCTCATCTTCCCATAAATAAGGGAACATTGGTGGGCCCAGGGTGAGCCCGGGAACTTGAGTTTCCAGAAAGATTGAACCAAAATTGCGTACCAAATTAGGGAACTTATACATATTCCCTTCTCTTCCCACATCTTCCACATACCAAACAGGCCATTATAGTTTCATTCCTCTTTCCGGGAGCTCGCTTGTCGGTGGTGTTGCCGTGTTGCAATGATCTGCTTCATCATCGCACGCCTTGCACTCCTTTTCAAAAAGTTACTCCCCCAGCTCATGAATATTAGAATAATTTAGTATAATTGGCAGAAAAAAAATTATTCAAACATACTACTTGAAATTTGTTTAATGATCTAGGCCTATCTTATTTTGAGTGTAATTTCATGTACAACTTACCTTTAATTATAATATTGAAGGCAAACTGCATTTGGATCTTATATATAGTATCAAACTAAGTCATTTATCTTATCTAACTCTTATAAATATTAAAGATAAGAACTAGTGATTTTTTTTTGAAGCAGCTTACCCTCCCACATCACACTCCCTCTTTTCCTAAAATTAAAATGATTTTCAATCTTATCCATATTAACTACACTAAACTTATACATGTATAATATAATTTTCTTCCTTTCCTCTTCTTATTTAACACGGACATGTATAAAAAAATATTTAATGCAGTGTTGAAACAATCAAAAGTGTCTTGTAAAAAACAGAGACAAAAAATTATGTTTTAAAAGTTATCCTCTAGAAGACACCGAAGGCGCCTATGTATGTGCCATTGTAGTCCACAAGTGAAGTCAAGTCGTCCCTCCTTTGTGACTTTTGCGAATTGGCGTGATGCTTCGTTGTAGTTTTACCGCACCAACCCTTTACTTTTGGGAAGAATTTAAGAAACTGAAGGGCCCTCTTATCTGTGTCACATAATTTGGGTCTTTGCTTGTTTACATTTTTGTTTTAAAAAATACATATATAAGGAGAAAAAAGCCTGAATTAGAAATAACTAGCAGAAATATAATCAACCCATGTCAATTAGGCTTAGGCCATTGCTTCGTCTGGGACGCACATAATAGCAACCTAGTCTATAGGATAATTCATAATGGCATTGTTGATCTCGAGTATGATCTTTACATGTAGGTGAGCCAGCCAACTCAAGCATTGCCTTCCCTAAAAACATGGTCGTAATAAATAATAAGTAGATATATTATATGATTCTTTTAAAATACTGATATGTAATATTATATATCAGTTATAAGCATATATATTTTGTCTTCTAAAAAAGTAAAAACATTTTTCTGATATTTATATTCTTAATTAGTTTATCATTAAATATTTGTAAAGACATTATGTAACTTTCATTACCTTGTAGAGATTGGAAAATGCATTAAAAACTGACAGAGGAGATAACATGGTTTAAAATTAAAAAGGATGGGTTTTCTATGGGTGAATGAAAAATAAAAATATGAGTATGAAAATGGCTTTCATACTCTTATTTTTATTTTTAGGCATATATTTTTAATGGAAAGCTTTTGATGAAAGTGGATTTTGTTTTTTTGAAACTCCTTACTTTGCTATACCATTGTACTTTGCTAGAATTTTCAAAAACAAATCTAAAAATTTCAGTTATACCTTCGTCATTGAAAGAAACATAATCCATGTATGAGAACATTTGTTAAAATTCTGATGGGCAAGAAATAAAAATCATTAGTTACTTTTACGCAACCCTTTATATTTTAGACTGAAAGAATCTATTAAAAAGTACCTTATAATAACAATAAGATAGCAGAATTGTAGTTTGTTGATTGATGTAGATTCTAATAAATTAATTTACTTTTTCTATCATGTGCCTACAGTCCAACTACAAAGTGTAATGTCTTGTGCATTAAGCCATAAAAGTCACAGTAAATTAATAAAGATATATATATATATATATGTAGATGAAATATTACATTAATCCAACATAAGTTAGGGCTTTTTATATCTATTTTGTTGGTTCTTCAATTATCAAATATGTCCTTACGATCAATAGGTCAAGTCATCCCTAACTTTAGGAGTTATTGTCACTTTATTGTCTGTTGTTTTGTGTATTACCATGTGATTTGGCTTGTCCTATGCTCCCTACCACATGGCTTTTGGAGAAAAATGGATCAGAATATGGCGCACATCGATACAACAGGACTTAAAAAATAAAAATGCTCTCAGTAAGGAAAATCAGTAACAATTTTTTTTTTAAAAAAAAAATCGTTTCTCAACTTGAATAACGCACACAATAATCAATAGGACAACTATTTTAAAGTCACAACACGATTAACAATTCACGTTTTATAAAGTTGCAAGAAAGCCCTATGTGAAGAATGATTAATTTTTTTTTTACCTGAGAAGTTCAAATAATAATTAAATTTCTGACCAGATTACATACTCAACAGCTAATTAGTGGTACTTAGATTGAAGATGCCTAAAAGTATTAAAATGATAGCCTAAAGCTTTGTTTGGTTGGAGGTTAGGTTAGGTTAGAGTGGGGTTGGTTTTGTTTGGTTGGAAACTCTTGTTAATTTTCCTCCGGTCCCTAACAGATTCCAAAATGCCAATTGAACATCCAGAGGTAGAATATTCGTCGTTTTTGAGAGCCTTAGCTTAGCACCCTAAAGAGGTAGAAAGAGAAAGTACAAGAAAAGAATAAATGGATAGTATGTGCTGGGAAGCAAAAGAAATAGCTCCCAAAAACTTTTCTGACTTCCTACTCAAAACAATTACTAGGCATCATGCCTGGTTTTGAAAGGTTTTTCACTCCGGTTTGAAACCTTCAAGCTGAATGCTATTATATATCCAAAAGGATATCTGTAAATCCAGAGCTGTAGGCCTTTTTAAAAATGTGTGCTGTGTGAGCGTGTTTATCACCCCATATATACAAATATATTTATATATATATAATATATATATCTATATATTATATATAGGTGACTTCAAAAGTAGGAATAAAAGCTACGAATCAAGAAGTGTGCAGAAATGGGCTGATGACAGATTATGCACCTCTAAAGTTTTGTTGTTATAGCGAGTGAGCGAATAAAGCTTTCACTTATGCAAGAGATATGGACAAAGACACAAAGTTCTAATTATTTTGCGGGATTAATTTCTTTTTGGCAAAATATATGTATTCTAATTATCAGCCAAAGGAAAACATATTCAATGTATTTGTATGAATCTGTTAAATCACTAAATTATGATTGTTTTGAAACAAAATATATCCCTTTAATTCTCTTCCAAGTTAAAATTGAAAGCATGTAAAGTTCTAGCCGGAATGGAACTTATCCCAAGCAAAACAATTGAGTTGGACGAATAAATAAAATAAAAAGAGAGAGGCAGAGTTGGAAGATACGAGATTTAATAGTGGGGAGAAAGACAGGATTGAAGAATAATTCTTATTGGGAGAATTTTAGAAAAAATATCATTTGAACTTTAAAATCCTAAATTAGTGATTTGACAAGAATTCGCGTTGTCAATCCCATTACTCTTTTTATCAATACCATTACACTTATTGTCAACAGGATTTTGAAGTTCAAATGGTATTTTTTTAGAATTTTCCCATTCTTATTTTGGTTAACAAGTGGCGATAATTAAATAAGGACAGTTTTGTACATCAACGTAGGCCCCTTATATATATGATCAAAATTTATACTCTAATTGATCATCACAAGATTTAAAATCTCATTAGCTGGTATTTTTTATTTTTTTAAGCAGGTCCACAAATTTCTTTACAAAAATAATAAATTTTATTTTTAAGCTTTATATATTTTTCTATGAATACAATATATTATTGTTCCAATCCCTTAGTCTCACACGTCCCTGAATGTATATTCTTCCATTTCCACTTCTTTGTATTTTCATTCTTTCCCTGGCTTGTGACATGATCCAAAACCTGAAATTAAAAAAGGTATACAAATGAAATTATGAAAAAGGAATTGAGGGAAAAAGAAACATGTTAAAAATTTAGATGAAACTACGCTTCATGCTGGTAATCTATATAAATGGGTGATAGAAGATAAATAAACCGATTTTGGCTGACAAAACCGATTTTGTACGGAAAAATTAATTTCCAACAATAAAATCTGACTTCTACCATTTGAATTCATGCTTTTCTTTCTCACTTTCAAATTTGATTTCATCAGTTTGAGAGGGTACAATTATTGTCAATTGGTGCAACTCTTGTTTAACTATGTGCAACATGTCTTTAACTATGTGGTCCATGTTTTAGAATATAATTTGAAAATTTTGCACATAATTAGAATATCCATGTCACACATAACTAGAGAAAAGTTACACCCCTTGAGAATAAATCACAACAGGTCCTTATGATAAAAAAATTTGCCAAGTAGGGCCTTTTCTCTAAAGGGAAACTTCTTTTATTTATACTTTAATAAGTTTTAGTTCTGATTCATATATTTTTAATGAGTTTTGGTTTTAGTGCCTATACTTTTATAAAGTTTTGATTTTGCTTCCTATATTTAACCTCATTATAATAATAGGACTAATGTTTTGGACTAAACAAAACTATAGGGATGAAAAATAATGATTTAAAACTGTACAAACCAAAACTAAAATACGATCGAACTGTAAAGACTAACAATAATATTAAACTTATTATGTACTTGGTTCAGTAAAGCAAAGGATGTTGGCGTTTTGGAAGTCACAGTTTTGATCCAGGCAGCTTGTGCAGAACAAATTCATGGCGACTGAGGCCTGGGCCCATGTATTGTTGGTGTAACAAGGACCACCTAGCTTCAGAATCCTACAATCTATGCTCGAACATATCTTGTTGATGATGTCTAGCAAAACACTCTCATATGCTTTTGGGCTTGCTACACACCATGTTCTCTGTAAAAACATATGACAACTTCATTATAAGCTGATACGTCAAGCTATAGAGCATAGTTGTTTCAATGTTTCAGGACCTAATCGTGCGATTCATCAGTTCAATCGCGTGAAGCAAGCATTTGGCCCAAATTGTCATGTTTGGATCGACGATTAGGTGGCAGTAAAAATGAGGGAAATCGTGCGATTGCCATAAGCAGGAAATTGGAGCTTATTCATGCGATTGCTTCTATTTTGTGGCTTATATGTGTGTGTATAATAATAATATTGATAGGAGTATTTTCATATCTTTGGGAATTAATAAAGTACTCAAAATCACTTCTAACCACAAAATTTCTTTTATAAAAAATGTTCTAAATAATTTTCTCTTTCTTTAGATAGTAATCTTCTGCTAGTTGAGAATACTTTGGGATAAGAGTTTAGACAAATTTTGAGTTTTGTTAATATATGACTGTAGAAATGTAAATAATAATTAATAATTAATATTAATCAGTTTAGATTTATTATTTGGTTGTTTTATGATTTTATAATAATTTTTTTTTATAAACATATCATAAATTAGTTTCTATATGGTGTTTTTATCCATTAAATTCAGTTTAAATAATTTATTTGGATTATTGGAGGTATTATTGAGGTTTTAGTCAATTTATTTGGTTAGATTTTGAGCTATGTAAAAACATGAGTTATGATTTAATATTTAAATTAGAGTTTGATATAATTTATAAAATTTAAGCTTACGGTGTACAATAGAAAGGACTTTTGGAGTGTGGAAAAATAGGTTCAAAATATTACAAAAAATACGCAAGTACAGCTTCGATCAAATTGTACGGGACCTTTGATTTGATTAGTTCTGTTATATTTTACTTTATCAAAAACTTTAAATTTGTACAATTCCTAATTTATCCGCATTTTTATTGTAATTTTATTATATATTTGACCATTGCCAAATTTTCAAATTTAATTTTTTCACTTTTCATAATTTTTAAAATTTTTCCTCTTAAATATCTCAAAAGCCACTTATGCAAAAGCCAAACCAAACACCTTTTCATTTTCTTAAAAGCATTTATCCGATCGACAAACCAAATATTAATCATTTTACCCAATCTTACTTTTTCCCAATTTTAAGATTCTATAAGTCAAAGTAAAAATGAACTGTTTTTTCCATCGCTATTCCAAACACACCCATAGTTTCACATTATTAACTTTTATGTTTTTTTTGTAGGTCCAGGGTATCCACCGCGAATAGCGGTGACTAATCCCCTCACACCGTAGACTTTCCGAAGGGGTTTTGGTGTTAGCCATAAGACCCTCTTCATACACACAACTAAGGATCAAACCCTTAACTAGATACCTAAGGAACTTAATTAAGTGCCAATTGTGTTAGGCTTCATGGTTAGTATTAACTTTTATGTTAGCAATGAGGACAAAGGAGGCATGCTGGGCCTTTGTTTTTGGGCTGAGGCAGATGCCTCTAGGCCCAATTGGCCCATAGTCCATTTCACTAATGTGATATTATTAACTATCCATTAACCGGCATGCAAGTGTCTCTTTAACCATCATTTTGGAATAAGGGATTGGTCACAGAAAAAAAAAATCATTATTATAAATTTTTTATCAGATATAATGATATTTCATTACTATAAGGATAGGGAATTACACAATCCAACAAGAGAATAAAAAAGGCCACAAACTAAAGGCCCAAAATATAAACTCTAACCACAATAACAATATTAGCCATAATAATAGCCAAACTAGCAGGGATAGTCACCGACAAGAAAATCAGAAAAGAGCGCCGTCTCTTCACCGGAATCTGCAGTAAGAAAATTGCTGTCACTGACAATGACACCATAGTAAGAAGTGATGATTCAAATGAACCAATTTCAAAGGATCTACCGCTCTGATAGGCAAATAAACCATCAATAATGGTTTTTAAATAGTATGAGAGAACCCATACAAGCAGAACACCCACAGACACCCGGCTCAAATTCGGCACCGGAGCAGGAAGATAACTTACCATCAACCACCCACAGAACAACGCCTCTTGGTGATGCATATTACCAATATTAGCGCCTTGGATCTGCCACCATTTAACAATCCTAACAACGGTCCTCTGAGGGATAGAGCATAGAGCAACCGCGACCATTGACAAAATCCTTTCCCCAAAAATGCAAATCCGAGCCACTAAATTGGGATCTGATCTATCAACTTTCAAGCTAACATCCAACCAAAAGGTGTCATAATCAGATTCCTTAGATATCTTCCTGTCTTCATTCCACTATTGCAATCCCTCATACGATTCTCTTCTTTGTTCTCAGCATATCTTCTATCTTCTCCTGTCTAAATTGTTGGTAGGGGAGGGTGATATTCTAGAGAAAATCGGTAGGAAACAAATACCATGATGCATGCATGATAGATGCTATGTGTATGACTTGTTAGCTTTAACTAGATGTATGTCCCATAATGACATTTCTGCATGTTCAATGTTTCATGCAACAAGACTATGGCCACAGCGAAAACAGAAAAAGAGCTTCATTTATTCAAATATGCTCTACACAATCAAGTAAAGCAATCACATACATCACTACACAAGTAGAGATATCAAATACATGCAAAAAAGATAAATCCCCTACCTTAACCCTTTCCAGCCTCGAAACGTGTGCCTCGTAAAGCGTGTCACAGTTCGGCTCTTCACTCGATCCTGCAATTCCAAATATACCATTTAGACACTTCCATGATGTTTCTGGGGGTTATATGAGGCTATATTGAAAAATTACTAAAATGCCCCCAGGGACCCGGCCCGGCCCCATCGTACCCGGTCCGGCTGTACTTTTCCCAAAATTCTAACCTGGGCTATCCTAACATATTTTCACCTAAGGAATCCATTTCTGAACTCAGAATTACCAAATTCATTGCCAAAAGATGAAATTGCCCTTGACAACCCTTATTTCAGTGTTTTAGGAGCGTTTTTGTAATTATGCTTTTTCGGCTTTTTCGAAAAAGTGCCCAACTGTAACCCCACTAATTTTCCCTCTTAAACTCAATAGAATCATCAAATCATTGAAAATCTGAATCTAAGGCCTTCTAATAGCCTTGACCGAAATATATGGGTTTTCCGGGGAAAATCGGGGTTTTTAGGTTTCGGCTACGTAAATGCGCTCCTTTCTCTCCTAACCACTTTATTGACTATTCCATTATGTTACAACTACTATTTGGTACCAATTTGGGCAGCATAACAGCCCCCACAACCCATTTTCCATTTTTACACACAAAGACAATCCGGCGAAATTTTGACTGATTAAATTGTCCACAACAGCCAGAATAGTCAATATATGAAGGTTTGGAAGTTACCTCAAGCTCCCACTAGCTTTTCGTCTTCTCGGCTGAAACCCTAACTCCTTAAGCAACGAAATTTGCTTCAAACAATCCTAAATAACATAGAAGAGAAACTTAGGAGAAGGGTTATACACGTTAGATACGAATTCACCGAAGAAATCGACCTGCCTTATGTGATTTTCCTCCTTCTCTTTCTAAACTCTCTCAAGCTTTCTCTCTCCTTTTTTAGCCCAAAACTGACGTGAATGAGCATGGAAAGAATGCGAATAACTTTTTAAAATATCCCATAATTTTTCTTTAATTTATTTCCCCATTTTTGGATTTTTTTTTACAAATTTTGACAGATTTTCTGCCCAAACTTTGAAAAATCATAACTAATTCTGAAAAAATCAAATTAGAGTGATTCCAAAGGATATAGAACCCTTATTGAGTCTAGTTTCAAGGAAAAAATATCATCTTTTACTAGTTGGAAGCACAAAATTCTCAGAATTTTAATCTTTGTCTGTTGTTCCAGAAACTTTCCAGTTTTTCTGGGCTAAATTGAAAAATTCATAAATTTTTTAATATAGCTATAATTGAGCCATATGACCTATCAAATTAAAGCTTAGGATGTCTACTGTCACCCTATAAAATTTTATAATTTGTGCTCATCATTTGGTCATACAAAATCACATGACAAGATCACTACCTCATAGCTGATTTCATCGAAAACATAACTATATTATCCAAAATTCACCATTTTACTTTCTTAATACCCCAAAGATATAAGAAATATTAGGGAATAGATTTGGGGCACATGATAAACCGGGGATTAGCAGTTCACTTAATTCAGGCTATTCCCAAACCTCCGATCCCAAAATTCAGGATATTACACTAACTTTCCCTACTCATCATTTTGATGAGCAAGGAAACTGGATCCAGTTTAATTAGGGGAGTTCATTTTGTTCAATCTAATTTCCTTATTTATATTTGGATTTTTGAGTTTGTATTATTTACTTTGTGGATTGAATCTGTGTAATTGGATTTTTGTTTGTTGGGCTTATATATGTATAAAATTTTCTTTTGATTTAAATTAAATTGAGTGGGGTGATTGTTTATGTATTTAATTAGAGAAAATAATTACATTTAATAAAATACTAAAAATAATAGTTTAGCTTTTAATTAAATGGTTTTTTTTTTCAAAAAAAATAAAAAACAATTTCCCCTTGTTTTATTTAATTTACATGACATTTAGATTACCTAGATTTAACAAAAGGTTACTCGAGGAGAGAGACGACCCGAGTATTATATTATACTATAATTCTTGGATTTAATATTTTTATGTTTGACCCGAATATTATATTATACTATAATTTTTGGATTTAATATTTTTGTGTTTGACCCTGAGAAAGGAAGAGACGATCAAATCAACTCGACAAACCCGGTCTGACCTTGCCGACCCGGGTCACTTTTATATATTTTTTCCCTCGTACCGGATGAAACAACATCGTTTGTGTCATTATTATTATTTATATTCAAACTTAGTTGACCGATGGTGTTGGGCTCTAGGTCTCTAGTCAGTGATGACTGTCAGTGATCAAAATCAAATCGCTCACTTCACTTCATATTCATTTTCATTCACTGATTCACGGTTTCACACTCATAGTAAAAGACTGTTTTTTTTAATGATATCTGTTTTTTATTATGAATATTTGAGTAAGCAGGTTTTTATATTCTTAGCAAAATTGGATTGATTTATTTGAATTTAAATTATTATTTAAGGATGAATGTACAACATTTATTTATTTATATGAAATGTTTATTCTCATACAACTCTCCGTCAATTTGTAAAGAAAATTGTAAACAATATGTGATAAGTATGGAAGTATATGATTATTTTGTTAGTAATTCAAGGTATGGAAACAATATATAGTATTTGAAAATTTGGCCGGTGTAATGAGAAATTATATTATTTTCTAATTTTTTATTCCTCACCGGTTTAGGCCCCGGGTTAACCTTGGTTTGACTCCGATCTGACCCACTGACCCTTGACCCAGTACCGCAACTAGTTCAGTGCCCAATCCGGGTTTCAGAACCTTAGTTAAAAGTGAAATTAGTTTTGGCTGTTGTTAAAATTTAAAAATCATTAGAAACTTTAGCACATGGTTTAAACTTAAACTTATTTGTAGGTGCACTGGGCTATGAGGTAGCGTCTTAACTAATTTAATGAACATGAATTTTTTTTTTTGGAAGCAATCTTATTTAAGACATTATTAAATAATAAATGTGAGCACGTCTCTTAATGGTAATTCATATTATTACTTCAACACTTAGACCTACAAAGGTTGACAAGAGAAAGAAAACAAAGAAAGAAACCAACTAAGCAATTATACACATATATATAGAGAAACGTACACTAGAAGAGTCTAAATATGGTAATGGAAGATTATTTGTCTAGTATTCTATAAGTTCTAGACACACAAAAACCGTAACGCACAACAGAGCCATTATTAAATGCCTCCGTAACTTGTACTAGTCATATTTGATAAACATAAGAATGAGTAATTTAAATAATATGATAAAATCCCTACAACTCATGAGCATAAATAAAATAAAATATGAACAACTCATGAATAAAATTAATGTGAGTGGCGACTCAAGGTAATATACCATTAGTGTTACTCGTACCGTATTTCCAAATACTTCAAAGTTTGTTTAGAAGATTAATAAATCACACCGAACACAAATGCATGTCCCAAACAATTTTAGTCATTTTCTTAACAAGAACTTTTTGATGTGAAGTCTAATTAAAAAATTTAAAACAAAGAAAACAAATTAAATTGAAGAACTTCAAGATAAACATTGATACTTGCTGAAGATTTTAATGAATAAACAAATACATTTCAGGCAGATACATGACAAGGAAATAAAAAAATTAAGAGGATGAAGAATATAATAAAAAAAATAAAATGATCTATTACTTTGTTATTAATGATAACTACATATAATTTTGCCACTATCAATAGAGAGAAAATATGAGAAAAAATTTTAAAAAATAATTCAAATCTTCAGACCCCACTTCTTAAAATGTAAAGAAATGGAATTTAATAAATTGTTTTTATTTCAATCTCAATATGTAACACATAAGAAGGAGTCATTATTAGAATAAAGAGACCAAATCGGTAACACTGCAGCCAAGTTAGGAAAAAAGAGAATACACCCTGTTGGTTTCAATTGATTGCTTTATTACGCATAACAACAAAATAGGGAGTGATTAATTAAAGTGAATGAAAGAACAAGCGCTTTGCGTTTTTAATAAAACAAATAAATAAATCAGTAGTATACTTCATTAAAAAATTTGAATAAAACAAATAAAGACTTTAGTCAATAGATTCAATCCACTCATACGTTTGAAGGTTTTGGGACTTTGTTTTTTAGATGTTAAAGCATAAAGTCATAAAAAATTAAAGTGTAATGGCTTGATTAAACATTAAAGTCACATGAAATTAATGAAATAGCTAGAGAGAATAATGAAATCTTAGATAATTGATTCGGTATAGGATGAAGTTTTTGATATTCATCATCAAACATGCCCTTATGGTCAATAGGTCAAGTCATCACTAGCTGCAGATATTATTGTTACTTTGTTGTTGTTTTATATATTGCTATGTTCTTTTATTTCATTTGTCCCGCTCGACCACATGGCTTTTACATCCATTAATACTCTTCTATTTAATATTAGATTCATTTTGTCATTCAATTTTTTTTAATTAAAATTGATACAGTTTGGAAAATATTATAATGAACCATCTGATTTTCTGGCGCGTGGGGTTGCCTTTTGGCAATCGATGAGGGTCTAGTATGTGTGTGTAATTAGAAACAAGTAAACAACTATTAAAATCAAATTAGGGAAAAGTGAAATTAATATACAAACAGTGAATAAAGTAGTAATGATGTGAATAATATCATAATATTCCTACAATTACTCATGAATATAACTAATGATTCTGATGTGAATAATATCATAATATCCCTACAATTACTCATGAATATAACTACTGATTCTGATGTGAATAATATAATAATATCCCTACAATTTACTCATGAATATAACTAACTATATGATCACCCCCTTAATAAAATCAATTGTTCTATCTATAAAAGTCTCGCAGACTTGGTCATTTGGTCAGAATTAGAAATCCCAGACTTCTACTTCAACTCTGACTTGGAATTTGATAAACTCGCAACGCCAATTTATCTTTTCTCATTTTTAACAGTATTTTTTCTAGAATTTTGTTAGTCAAACCAAAGAATTCTTATCCTTCAAAAGAATAAAATTCCAGAAAAGATGAAGGGACTTCTCCTTCTCCTATATAGCTTGTTATAACGAAGACTTGTGAGAGGAAAGATTCGCGTGAATTTAAAAAATATTGATAGTCAAGTTAGGGGGAGAGGGGCCTCTCCATTTCTTCTACCGTCCACTTCCCTCCACTTCTTTATTCTCACCATTAGGTTAACTCTAAACGGTTGAGATTCAATATTCTATAAAAATTAAAAATTATACATAGAATACTTTAACAAAAGTATAAAGATATGAACAAGTTATATCAAATTTTAATGATTTAAATTTATTTATATACATTTTTGTTTTTTAATATTATAATAATATTTTTATAGGATATTGAATCTCAACCATTCAGAGTTAATCTAACGGTGAGAATAAAGAAGTCGAAGAAAGTGGACGGTAAGGGAAATAGAGAGGCCACTCTCCCCAAGTTAGGCGGCATAGAATTAAAAACTATTGAAGTCTCATAGTAGTTGTATGTGCTGAGAGATTTAGGATAATAATCAAGTTATGCTTGGTTTGATTTTCTGTTTTTAAATTTTTTTCTTAGAATTTCTAGTTTTAAAAATTGTTTTTTTATTACAAGTTTTGGGACAAAATAAAAAAAAATCCATTTGGATGATATATTGTTTTGAGAAAAAAAAATCATAATTGAAAAAAAATATATATAGAAACTTGTTTAAAATAATTGTTCTTAAAATCAGCTTTGATGAGCCCCAAGTAGGGTGGAGAGTACGTAGAGACGAAATGCAGATTAAAACATGACAGTGGCAAGTTCAAGTTTAAGAAATGAAAACCCATGTCATCAAACATTAAAGGAAGATAGGGCTCTCCATTTATTGCCCAATTTTATAGAACAAAAAAATAAGAAAAGATATAAAATTTGCCCTTTTTATTTTTTGAAATTGATTATTGTTTCTTGTTTTACAAAGCACTTACCTAAAAAAAATTACTAAACAAGTTTTTTTTTTGTTTTAAAAAACAGAAAATTGTCTTCAGTATAGGAAAATAAACAAGCCCTTAATTTTTTCAGTTCTTAAAATTAAAAGTTAAAAGCCAAATTAGTTTTGACTGTTGTTAAAATTCAAAAATCATTAGAAGCTTTAGCACATAGATTTAAACTTAAACTTATTTGTCAGGGATATGAGGTAGTGTCTTAACTAATTTAATGGATATGAATTTTTTTTATTGAAAGCAATCTTATTCGAGACGTTATTAGATAGTAAATGTGAGCACGTCTCTTAATGATAATGCATATTATTACTTCAACACTTAGACCTACAAAGGTTGACAAGAGAAAGAAAGCAAAGAAAGAAACCAACTAAGCAATTATACACATATATATAGAGAAACGTACACTAGAAGAGTCTAAATATGGTAATGGTAGTATTTTATAAGTTCTAGACATACAAAAACAGTAACACACAATAGAGCCATTATGAAATGCCTCCATAACTTGTACTAGTCATATTTGATAAACATAAGAATGAGTAATTTAAATAATATGATAAAATCCCTACAACTCATGAGTATAACTAAAATTAATTATGAACAACCCGTAAATAAAATTAATGTGAGTGGCGACTCAAGTTAATATACTATTAGTGTCACTCATACCATATTTCCTAATACTTCAAAGTTTATTTAGAAGATTAATAAATCACACCGAACACAAATGCATGGACCAAACAATTTTAGTCATTTTCTTAACAAGAACTTTTTGATGTGAAGTCTGATTAAAAAATTTAAAACAAAAAACAAATTAAACTAAAGAACTTCAAGATAAACATTGATACTTGCTGAAGATTTAATGAATAAACAAATGCTTTTTAGGCAGATACATGACAAGGAGATAAAAAAATGAAGAGGATAAAGAATATAATAAAAAAAATAAAATGAACTATTACTTTGTCATTAATGAGAAATACACATAAGTTTGCCACTATCAATAGAGAGAAAATATGGGTAAAAAAAATAAAAAAAATAAATTAAAATCTTCAGACCCCACTTCTTAAAATATAAAGAAATGGAATTTAATAAATTGTTTTTATTCCAGTCTTCATACGTAACACATAAGAAGGAGTCATTATTAGAATGAAGAGACCAAATTGGTAACACTGCAGCCAAATTTGGAAAAAAGAGAATACACCCTGTTGATTTAAATCGATTGCTTTATTATGCATAACAATGAAATCGGGAGTGATTAATTAAGGTGAATGAAAGAACAAGCGCTTTACATTTTTAATAAAATAAATAAATAAATCAGTAGTATACTTCATTAAAAAAATTTGAATAAAACAAATGAAGGCTTTAGTCAATAGATTTAATCAACTCATACGTTTGAAGGTTTTGGGACTTTGTTTTTTTAGAAGTTAAAGCCTAAAGTTATAAAGAATTAAAGTGTAATGTCTCGATTAAACATTAAAGTCACAGGAAATTAAAGAAACAACTAGAGAGAATAATGAAATCTTAGATAATTGATCTGGCATAGGATGAAGTTTTTTATATTCATTATCAAACATATCCTTACGGTCAATAGGTCAAGTAGTCGCTAGATTTACAGGTTATTATTACTTTGTTGTTGTTTTATGTATTGCTATATTGTTTTATTTCATTTGTCCCGCACGACCACTTGGCTTTGAAGGGAAAAACATAAACAAATCCTTCATTGATACTCATCTCTTTAATATTAGATTCATTTTGTTGTTCAATTTTTTTTAATTAAAATTGATACAACTTGGGAAATATTATAATGAAACATCTTATTTTCTGATGTGTGGGGGTGGCTTTTGGTGCAAATCGATGAGGGTCTAGTATGTGCGTGTGTAATTGGAAACAACTATTAAAATCAAATTAGGGAAAAGTGAAAATTAATATACAAACAGTGAATAAAGTAGTAATGATGTGAATAATATCATAATATCCCTACAATTACTCATGAATATAACTAACGATTCTGATGTGAATAATATAATAATATCCCTACAATTTACTCATGAATATAATTAACTATATGATCACCCCCTTAATAAAATCAATTGTTCTATCTAACCCTGCTTCCTGTCAATATTTGCTTGAAAATGTTTGTCTCCTCCAAAGTCTTGCCACAAAAACCCTAAGCGGCTAGAACTATTATAATCAGGACACCACCAACAGAAGAAACGACCATGACCAGGATAAGGATATGTGAAGCCACGTTGATGGATCGTGTAGCCGATGCCGAGCAACGTCCAAGGTGAATCGGATGATGGAGTGATGTCGGGGAAAGAGTATGTCACATCCAAGTGAAGTTTCATCCTTCTGCAATAGTCATCATTAGAGAGTGGAAGTGATTGTTATTTTAATGTCAGTTGCGTCAGTAATGACCAAGGTAGTGATGCTGTTGGGAACTCTTGTGAATGTAACACTCTTACTGCAACAATCTTCCATCAACACATCATCCTCTTCGTCATCTTCCATTAATGACATCGTCACCACTTGTGAATGTTCATTCATCAACATATCATCCTCTTCGTCATCATTTCTCCAATCCTTTAATGTTGGTTGACAATAGTTATCATAGTCATAATGTTGGTTGAAATCATGCCCAAACTCAATTGGGCCCTCAACCCAGTTAACTTCCCTCACAAATGGAAGTAAAGACCCCAAACTTTGTGCCACCTTTCTCAATTCTTTTTTCTCTTCCCATGGCATTACCTCATGTTTCAATCTAACACCACATATCATGTTACCACATGCGAACACCTTCATTGTAGTTTTATACAAGGACAACTTCTCAAGATCAAAAACACTGGACACAATCACAGACCCTGAACTTCTCCCTTTCATACTGCCCCCAAACTTTATTTGCATTGGCCCACAATCTTGTATGCTTACTTCGATGATCTTGACGTCCTCTCCCCCTTTCCCGGGTAAGTTGAAGAATGAATTTGAGCCAAATTCACACAACCCTCAAGATTCAGATTTTCAATGTTTGGGGCATGAGAGAGATCTGGTAGTGCAGTGAGCTGTTTTGAATGTGATAAATCAATTCTCTCTAAATTTGGAAAATGCTGAAAAAAGAAATAGAGTTTAATACATTAGATAATGACACATAACTATAATTTAATCAATAATTTCTCCCATGCCAATTAACAAAAATGCGAGCTTATTATGGAAATAAATCAATGCATTTACAAGATGAATTGGGTTTCCTGCCCAAAAGAAAAAAGTACGCCTGTTATTAACCCTCAATTTAAAGGTAATATAGAAAACATTTGCATTGTACATTATTTGGTCAATGTTTCATAAATATAAGATCTTTAATTTGAATCACTCCATTAAAAAAATTATAACATGAATTATGGTACATACCTGATTTCCATTCCAAAGTTGTCGGAGATTACTATTACGCATATCAAGTGTAACAAGATTCTCTGCACAGATATGCGATGGCACATGTGGTAGTGGGTATTCTTCCCAGCTCAAAAACCTCAATTCTTTTGGAAGATAATCCAAAGCTCCATGAATATTCAACATTGAAGGCTTTCCCCAATCAGACTTGTAAATTTTAAGAAATATTAAATTATGCATCTTCTGAAAACTACTAGCTTCCAATGTAATCTTTTGTATCTTGCTCATGTCCAATGACATGCATCGAATTGCCTCCATCCCCTAGCAAAAGCAAATGAAGAGAAAAACAATTACCATTACCTAAAAAGGGACCAAAACATACAGTACCAATTAAATATGTCTGCTATTAGAAATATCCAAATTATTAATAATGCTATTGCGCATTTTATTAAAAAATTCTTACAAGTCATGATTTCCTAATAATAAATGAATTCCTAAAATCTCATAAACATGCACACACACTGATACGTATACCTACACACATGCATGTGCAGATATTTAAGCAAATATTCATTTATAACACTTGACATATACATAAATTTTAATCTTTATTTAAAGAAAGAAGCATTTTTTCGCAGAAGATAAAAAAACATGAACTACAGAATAACGACAACACACATTACAGGATGCCAAAAAACGAGCATCCCTATGAATCACATGCACTATATAAGCGGAAAACTGTGCCTCCTTCCATCTCCATATATTTTATTTGTTTTCAAATTCACATATGATATGTCCGTCCAACAACATTAAATTCTTCATAAAAGCATGCTCATGCCAGCATATAAATTACACAAATTAGTAAGAGAAAAATTAATGTTGTGAATCATTTCATTATCACTTAATGAACATTCATTGTAGACTAATTTTATCTTTTAAAATAAAACACATCACACTAGTCCTCATTAATTTATATTTAAAAGTTTAGGTAGATGAATAAATCGAGAAAGGATCTCTTGTAGGAATATCAAATTAAAGAAAATAAAACAGAGAAACTTCAAGATAAATGCTGACACTTACCAGTTACCACCAAAGATTTTAACAAATAAAAAACATGTAGACAAACAAATATCATAAGGAATCTAACAATTAGAATGCTAAAGAAACAATTCAACATAATAAATCATTACCTTGCCACTACTGAAAAAATAATCAATGTCTTCATACTTCCATAGTCGAACAAGTGTTCCAGGATTAACCAACAATAACTGCTGTCGTGCAATTTCAAGGCCCATTTTCATCATAAGATCATGCATCACAACACAATCATGATGATCAAATGAAATGAGGGATTTCTCTCTAAGAACACTTATATCAATAGGTGCAAAACAGTCATATAATTGTCTTAGGTTTAGAGAAATATCAACTCTTACATTGATTAAGAATGCCAGGTCAAGAAACACATTGCGTCTGTTTGTTTGGGCGATCAGATTGCTTATAAGTTGCTTTTTACGTAAATCGAGATACAACTCCTCTCACATACTTACCTCGTATACCGTAAATCACTATTAAAAAGTAACTTATAAGCAATCGAATCGCTCATCCAAACGAGCACTGCTGTTTGCTATTAAGTCCATCAAAACTCAACTTCAAAACATCAACAACACTTTTGGGTGGATTTTTGTCTAGTTCTTCCAAAGAACTTTCCCACCCTACTTTTTCTCTTCGATAGAGAGAGCAACCTAATACTACCAAAGCTAATGGATTTCCTTGACAATATTTCACGGCTAATTTTGATAACTCCATGTAACCTTTAGATGGCTCATGTTGCTTGAAAGCTTTCAAACTAAAGAGATGAATGGCATCGTGGAAATCCAACTCCGAAACATGGTATGGTTCTTGGGCGGATCTTGGTTTAATTTCTTCATATGCATTTTGAAGCACTTGCATGTCTCTTGATGTGATAATAATCCTACTTCCTTCCGCACACCAATAAAGCACTTTGGTTAAATCTTCAACTTTTATTGCATTGTCCACGTCATCAAATATGATAAGAATTTTTTTGCGTCCAAGCCTATTTAGCACAAAACTGGAATTTATGTCATGCGTTCCAATGTTCTTATCTTTTAACAATTCTTTGAGGCATTTTTGCTTTAACTTAACCAAACCAAATTTTTGTAATTGCTCTTTAACATCAACAAAGGAGAAAGCATCAAATTGAGCTCTCAATACTTGAAATATAGCTTTAGCAAGTGTGGTCTTACCAGAACCACCCATACCCCATATTCCCACAATGCGAGCTTCAGTTAGAAGGTTTTCAATATTTCTGATATGACGAGCAATGCCAACGAGTCCTTCAAGATGATATGATAACCTGTAGTTCAACTTACTCAAAATGTCTTTGACAATGTCTTCAATAAGTTCGAATTCGGGTCTAGCACAACTATCAATCAAAAGAAAAGGCATATTTAATAGGTTGAAAATAAAATAAAAAACTAAAAACTAAAATAATTTGTTAGAATCCTAAAGATTAGTTAAGTAAATCCCCAAAATCAACAATAAAGATAACATTTTTGAAGCTACCTGGTACTATTGGAATCCCATCCAGATAGACTTGCAGATTGGATTAAAGCATCTCTCCACTTTTGCAGTTTTTCTTTGTCTTTAAATCTTCGCTCCAATACATTAAATCCTTTTCCCAAACTCCCATTTTGTTTGCGTATGTTTGAAGGATCTACGTTATAGAAAATCGGTATCACATCCCTTCCAAAATTTTTCTTGCATTCTAATATGTGAACAAGTTCATCCAAACACCATGTAGAAGAAGCATAATTCTCAGAGAAAATAATCACTGATATTTTTGATTCCTCTATTTTTCTCAAAAGAACTTCTGAGATTTGTTCTCCTTTGATGAGTTCATGATCCATAAAAGTGTGAATGCCTGCATCATGAAGTCCTTTGTATAGATAACTTGCAAACTTGTGGCGAGTGTCTTCCCCTCTAAAGCTAAGGAACACATCATACTTGGTTGCAGGAGGAGAAACCGTTTGAGTTAAATTTACATCATCTTGAGAACTACAAATAGAAACAAACCGTCAACAAATACTGGGTAGAAGGAGCAAATCAAACAAGAAAATATGAAGTGTGGGGTTATTTATTAGAAGTTAGCTACCTATCATCAAGAGCAACAGACCTATCATCAACAGCGACAGGTTGGTTACCATTACGCGAATGAGATATGAATCTGAAAGCTCTGTAAATTGATAATCCCACCAGGAGCAATGAAGCTTCTCTGCGCATTATTAAAGCAATGGTTGTGATAGCAATATCTAGCTTCAACCTTCAGCAACCTGAAACTAAGGCCATAGAAAGTGCAAGCAAAAGTTTATTAGATCTACGCCAATAAGGTAGTCAGGGACAAGATTCAACACTAGAAGAAACAAGAAAGTAACAAAACTTTTCGCAGAATATATTTCTTATGAATTTATTAAGAAAAAAGGGAGTATCATTTTCCACTTCATCTATTCTTAAAATCAACTTAGAAAAAAAAAAAGAAAAAGATTGTTTGATTACCCTATTATTTTTTTTATAATTATTTAATATCTTATGATATTGATAAACTAATTTACAAAAAAATTGGAATAGCATGACTAATAAATAACAAAAAAAATAATTCTCAACTAATAATAATAACAAACTCAATACATGACCTTTGCTTTTGGCTTCTTCTTATCTGTTTTTCCAATTCCATTTCCACCAAACTCAAAATAACAAAGCAGTTAAAAGTTGTTTTTTACTTTGTTTAGAACACATTGCTACTTTTTTCCCGAAACACTTACCTAAAAACTAATTATCAAACAAGTTTTTTATTTTTTATTTTAATAAACAAAAAATTGTTACGAAATAAAGAATCAAACAATGCCATAGTTTTTGAAGATTATATTTAAATATACAACTTATATACACATTGTGTGTATATATAGTATACAGATCTAACGTGTTTATAAGTTTCATTAGATCGAGGAGTGAAATTAGATAACTATAAGGTAGTTGCATAATTTTTATGTGGACAAACCCTGCTAGCAAAATAGTAAATCGATGGGATGTGGCAAGTGATGGAAGAAAAAAAAGAGAAGAATGTAAGTATTTACCTGAACGCGAAGGGAAGATAGTTCACAAAGATCGCAAAAACGTGAGCTTTGGCATCTGCAGGCTTCCTCCTCGTCAAACGAGTTCTTAAAATAAACGAAGAGTTTAGTCAATAGATCAAATCCAGCCATATCTTTGAAAGGTTATGGGAACTTTTTTTCAGAAGCAAAAGTGGAAAAAAAAAAAATTCAAATGATTAGAAGAAAACATGAAATGTTTTGCAGAATTTTTCTGTGAAAAATGAAGGCAAAACAGAAGAAGGATGATGGATTCATGTGATGAAGCAAGTAAAAGGGAAGAAATAAGCTGGATCGATGTGGAGGGAAGCGAAAAAGAAATAGCTCCCACAAGCAAAGATCTAAAAAATGGAAACTTCAGAATTTGCCGATTTGTTTTCTCTAATAAAACAAGCTCTTCAGATTCAGAGATGGACTAATTAAATTCCTCTTTTATATATTAATATATATATATATATATATATATATTGTTTCAGTCTCTTATGCCTCTTTCTGAGAAGCTCGCGTGTCGGTGGGGAGGTGGGGTTGCCGTGTAGGTGTTGCAATGCTGCTGCATCATCGTACGTCTTGGGCAGCTTTTGCAAAAGTTACTCCCACTGCTTAATATCTCGATAATTTACTCTTTACCATGAGGCCCTCTCTAATACTTTCCCATCCTTGGTATGTTTGGGAATCCGTTGGGTTCTAAAAAAAAGCTTATTTAGGAGTTAAAAACTCTAAAAACTCATTTGATGTGTTTGAAAAAATTTTTGAGATAGCTGAATTTATGAAGTAAATTGAGCTTTTATGAGAAGCTTATCCAAGTTACTTCTCTCAACTTTTATGAAAAAAAAGTCACTTCTGACACCGTCAATCCAAGCACAAATCACATCTACAAAGTTCCTTTTTTTCTATATGACTTTTTCAAAAGCCCATCTCCAAAAAAAAAAAAAATTCTTTCTCCACCGCTAATCCAAACAGACACTACTTAAAATTACACTGTTTTATGTGGAAAAAAAGGGAGGTTGGTGTTATTTTTTATAAAAAAACATAACATTCAACACTTTAAAATATTTTTTACTAATATTTAATATCCTCAAATAATTTTTGATGTATTAATTATCTTCAATATTTTTTAATAGTAACTGATGTTAACAAGTTACACCTTAAAGTATTTTTCTAAAAACACTTAGTATTATAAATTAATTTTTAACTCACTTAGCATTTTAAATACTTTTTCAATAACACTCAATATTCTAAAATAAATATTTTTGCATCTAATCTTTTGAAATGTTTTTTTCATCAGCATTATACATCTTAAGTTTAGTATTCTCGTTGCAATTAGAAAAATATTTTGAGTACTTGATATATAAAAAATTATTTTAAGATCCTAAATGTCACTGAAAAAATAAGGTGCTTAATGTTATGTTTGAAAAAATAAAATAGGCCAACCTCCCTTTTTTACACCCTAAACAATGTAATTTTGGGTAAAGGAGAGGAGAGCAAGGAGAAAGGAACCCGATTCAATTTACCATAAAGTAAAATAGAGGAAAAAAGATAATAAAATATTATTTAAACTTCAAAATCCTAAATTAAATGTTTTCTACTAAAATAAGTAGATAATTGTTACATAAGTGTAGTTAATACCTATACTCTTATAGGCCATAAGACTTGTTTAAGGATTTTAAGTTTAAATGTACTTTCTTATCTTTTTCTCTAAAGTAAAAATGGCTGAAAAAAATTATGATTTGTAAATTTTATTATTCAAAATTTTTTTAAGAGCCGGGTGCACATATTTTTAGTAGGGGTAACTTTTTTTTTTTCTCATTTGTGCATAACTTATCTTTAGCCAGTTGGAAAATAAAAGATATTCGAACATAGTATATTTTGTACGTAAGTTAAAAAAAAAAAACAGTAACCCCCACTGAAAATTAGTTATACTGTATCATTGAAACGAATTTTTAGATATTTTTCGACAATAAATTTTGTAATGAAAATTTTTCCAACAATTTTCTTACAAAAGAAATGATGTCATATATCTTTAAAAAGTAACATTGAGTAAGCAATTCACGTGGTCTATTAATATATGAAAAATTATTCTGATGCTGCCCATATATATCTTTTGTGTGCTATATATCTCTAAATAAAAAATAAATTGCTTTTCTAACTCTTACATTAATAACAGGAAGTAGTAGTATTTATTATAAAATTTAAGTGATTTACAACATTGTCCATATTAACTAACTAATACACTAAACTCCTATAACATATAATATCTACTCTTTCTTATTGGCGTTGTTAAATATAGGTATATAGGAAAAAATATTTAATATCCTTTGAAACTATTAGGGTGTCTTATAAAAAAGGAAAAATAATTTTTAGAAGGAATTTAATAATAGGAACAAGAGGCCGTACAAGCCTTTGTGGTCATTGATCAACAAGTCAAGTCGTGCCAAATTAGAAGGTCTTGTATTTAAGATTTGAGGGGGTATTATCAAATTAGGATGTTGGGTAGGTAGTTAATTACCAAAATAATACAGTAAACTTAAAACAAAAGAAAAACCATTTTGCTTATGTTTATATTCTTCCTCATTTGTTAATTGGGTATTTGTAAAAACATTTTGTTAATTCCACTATCCTCTAGAGATTGGAAAATGCATTGAAAGAATAGCGGAGGAGATAGCACATGTTAAAATTGCAAAGGATGGGTTTTCTATAGGTGAATAAAAAATAAAAATAAGAGTATGCAAAAGGTTTTCAAAGTAAATTGACTATTTTTATTTTTAGGCATATATATTTAGTCAAGTGAAGTCGTCCTGCACTTCTGACTTTTATGGATTGCCTTGTTGCTTTAAAATTGTCACCGTCTTTTTTCACCTGTTTGTTGTCAAAATAATAGATGTAGATTAGCAAAGTAAAAGCTGTTTCCCCCATATATAATGAGCGAGTAGTAAATAAATCTTGCAATTGACCTCAAAATCCAAACTTGAACCATTCTTCAACCTGCACTTCCAAAGGCATAAACTTCTTTTTAATGACATTTGAGCCAACAATGACCAACGAGCGAGCAACCTTGCTTGGAACTCTTTGTTAATCTATTATTCTTATCACTGTTGCGAAAACATATTCCTCTTGTTCATAATATTTATCAACCACATCATCTCTTGCTATTGATCGAGCTCTATCTTTTCCACTCCCACTTCTTTCATTTTCATTTGGATCCTCTCACCAAAGAAGTAGTAATCGTTGTAATGATCACACTCAAAATGTTGCTTCAAATTCCCAAACTCAATTGGAGTTATCTCACCAATGAACAACCCTAACAAAAGGAAAAAGTAAACACGCCAAACTTGAGTCCATAAAATTAACTCCACACTCTCAATATAGTCCTTTTTTTACCGTTAAAAACTTTGGCAAGAGTCTAGAGTCAAGTTGTTGGTGAGATTGCCCAAGACACTTGAAGAATGGATTTGATCCAAAATTTAAATTTAAGGTGAAATTTCACACTTAACATTTTAAATTTGGTTCAATTTCATTAACTGGCATCTAACATCTATTAAGAGGTGAGGACACAGGAATTTTTTTTTTTTTTTTCTTTTTCAAGATGCATTAAGAAGGAGAAGGAGGCCAGAAAGAGCATTCTCCCCAATAACTATCCAATCTTGCGATTTACCCTCCAAGCGTGAATTGCATAGATAAAAGATACGGCAAATAGATATTTCATAAAGAATATAATAATATTGATATACAATTAAAATAAATGAGATTAATTTCAATAATAATTTTATTAACCTGAGAAATTAAAATGACAGTTCTGCAAATCTGTATACGGAACAAAACCATTAATACAATCGAGAGACCCCATGACTATAAACGCCACAGGAGAACATAAGAGGATCACAATATGAAATTTTCTGTCCTTCATACATACACAGCGGTTTTCAATGTAAATTCATAAATTGGCTATTTTAAGCCACATATTTTTAAAGGAAAGCTTTTGATGAGTTTTATTTTTGGATTTGATGTAAATTTATTCTAAAAATTTTTACTGATAAGCAATCCAAATTTCTATAAACACTGTGAAGGTATCTTCTGAAAAAACAAAACTAATTGCTAACAAAAAAAAAAAGACATTTAATAATAGGGATAGGGGCGGCACAAAACTTTGTGGTCATTGATCAACAAGCTAAGGCTTCCTGCTTCTGTGACTTTTGTTAATTTCCTTGGAACTGCGCTGTAGTTGTACCACACCAGCTTTTTACATTTGGAAAAACTTGGAATCTGGAGGGCCCACTTATTTATGAGGGTCTTAGGATAATTCTAATGACCCTCCAATTTTCCCCAATGAGTTGTCACATTTGAGTAATGTTGCCTTAGATATTTTTTGAAGAGTAATGTAATCCTGGATATTGCTAAATTACAGCAATTTCATTCTAGCCGTTGTCTTAATTATGTTTGATTGTTAATTGATTAAAAAACTGTTTGAATTAGCGTTTAAAAAGTACATTTACTCAAGTCGAGACAAAACTCCTTTCACATATTTATCTTAGATATCATAAATCACGTTAAGAAAACAGCTTCCACTATTAATTTAAACAAATGCTAAATAACAAATGTTTCCATCACATATTTATCTCTTGTTTTAGTCTCTTACTCCTCTTTCATGGAAGCTGCTTACCTTTTTTTTTTTGGGTTAGTGAAATGAAACTCTTTAGTGCGTGTTTGGATTAGCGGTGGAGAAGGAGCTTTTTTTGCAGATGAGTTTTTGAAAAAGTTAGATTGTAGATGTGATTTATGTTTGGATTGGCGGTGGCAGAAGTGACTTTTTTTCTAACCTGAAACCTATTTGGATTAGCGTTTGAAAATCCCGTTTAGATAGAAAATGACTGAAAATAACATGAATTTTATTGAATACTATATATATATATATATATATATATATATTAGTTGTATATATTGTGATAATTGAAATGAAAAAATTTTTAAAAAAAATTGATAAAATAAAAAAGGAGCAATTATTATTAAAAAAAATACATGAATGGGCTTTTGGAGTATGAGAAGCTACTTGGATCAGCTTCTCCCAAAAGCTCCATTTTCTCCATAAGCCCAGCCAACCCAAAAACTTTCCCAAACACCCCAAATGGGTTTTTGGAACTTTTGGTGGCCAGATGAGCTTTTTTTGTACCCAAAAGCTTTCCCAAACAGACCCTTACTTTCTTGTATGGCTTGTGGGGTGGCTAGTCAACAAGTAATAAGTTAAGTCGTCCGCATTTGGGACTTCAGTTATGTGTACATTGCCGTGTTACCAAACGTGTTGTTTAACATTGCCCATGTTAACTAACTAACACAATAAACTCCTGCGTCATATAATTTCTACTCTTTCTTACTATCCTTGAGAATTATTTTGAGGCCTTAAGTAAAAGACTTTATTATTAAGAAGTCTCAATGATAAATGAATAGTTGTTATTTCTTACTCTAAAACTTATCATTATATGTTCCTCATTAATTGTCATTAATACTTTTTAGTAATTAAGTGCCTTTCTTTAGATCTTATTGGTAATTCTCCTCATTTAGTATAAGTTGAAACTTGAAAGTGTCTTTTAAAAAAGCAAAAAATTTTAGAAGGCATTTAATAATAATAGTGAGAGGAGGCCGTACAAGCCTTGTGGCAATCAAGTCGTGCCGCGTTTGTGACTTGTGGGAATTGCCGGGATACTTCGTTGCAGCTGTACCGAACCCGTCCTTTACTTTTGACAAAAACTTGAAATCTTATTTATTTTATTAAATGTAAAAATTTAAAATATATTTAAATTAGTTTATAGAGAATAACTATTAAAAAAAGTTAAAAAAAGTTATGTCAGATAACGGATTTTAGAAAATAGTTTATGAGTGTGTGTGGTTTCACTTTTAAAATCATGATTTTAAAAATACTAAACACTCATTAAAAAATTCAAAATAATTTTTAACTTTTAAAATTATAGTTTGGGATAAACTAACTCAAATTCTGTACCACCATGATTTTATTTTTTGCTTAAGTACTTTTATTCCCCTTTCGGAGAAGCTCTCATGTCGGTGGTGTTGCCGTGTTGCCTTGCTCTGCTTCATCATCGTCTGCCCTGCACTGCTTTTGAAAAGGTTACTACCCCAGCTCATGAATATTATAATAATTTACCATAAATTAAAGTATAATTGGCAGAAAAAAATATTATTCAAACTTACTTGACATTTGTTTAAGGATATAGGCCTATCTTATTTTTAGTGTAATTTCATGCACAACTTACCTTTAATTATATCTTTGAAAGATAAATTAGATTTGGGTCTTATATATGTTGGAGATACAAGCTACATGTGGGTGTGTCAAATGGAACAAGTCCCACATTACTTGGGAAAGAGAGAATGATAGTGTATATATTACACCTTATGAAATTGGGCTAGTAAATGGGCCAAGAGGAAGAGTGGGCTCGCGTCGCGCGCACAACAAAGGGCCACCAAGAGGCAAACGTAGTGGAAATTCGGCGATTTCCCCCTGCGTGTGAATTAAATGCGGACTGGGCACTTTTTATCAATTTTTTTTTTTTTGAAAAAATCTACAATTTATTTTTTTGAAAATAGCTTAACGGAAAAACCAGTTTTGAGGCATCTAATTTTTTGAGGCATCAATATTTTTGTTACAGAGGTCATGGGCCAGATTTTAAATTGCCAAACGTGTGTTTTAAATTTCTAAACGGATGCTTTAATTGCCGAACGGATTTGGTCCTTCAATGATCGAAAACGGCCTCATCATGTGGTTTTATTATTGTGTAACCGGCGGTTTAATGGTGTTTATGAGGAGTAAAACGTTGCCCAACGTTCAGATGCATGGAGGTCTATAAAAGGCACTGCCTGCAAGAGGTCCTTGAATGAGGAGGCAAGCTCCAGATCAACGAGTACCATAAGCTGAATGAGGAGCTCAAGGCTGAGAAGATCAATTTGCCAGACGAGTTCGTGGCCGGTGTGCTGATCGAAAAGCTGCCAGATTCATGGAATGACTACAAACAACAACTGAAACACAAACAGAAACAATTGTCCTTGAATGATCTGATCACTCATATCATCATTGAAGATACCAACAGAAAGGCAATACAAGTTGCAAAGGGCAAGGAATTGGCTGCTAAAGCAAACCTAGTTGAGGAAAAGCCGCACAATAAGAGGTACGATCCCAAAAACAAAAATAATAAAAATAAGAAACCTTACTACAAGCCCAAAGACTCTAACCCCAAGAAGAAGAAGGGCAATTGTTTTGTCTGTGGAAAACCAGGTCATTATGCAGCACAGTGTAGGAAAAGGGCTAAGGGAGATAACTCTCAAAGGGGTGAAAATCCTCCTAAGCCAAATGTGAATTTGGTTAAAGGAGATGATAGCAGTGATGAAGAAATCATTGTTGCTGTGGTGTCACAAGCCCTTCTTGTCTCTGATGTGAAGAAATGGGTGGTAGACTCAGGAGCTACCAAGCACATCTGTGCAAACAAAGAGATGTTTACCTCCTTTGAAGAAGGGGAAGACCACGTTTATCTGGTTGACTCCCGAACCGCTAAGGTTCATGGAAAAGAGAGGGTGGTATTGAAGCTCACATCTGGAAAGACCTTGGCACTGAGTGACGTGCTATATGTACCTGAGGTCAGAGCTAACTTAGTCTCTGTGGCATTGCTTGGGAAAGCTGGGGTTAGGGTATGTTTTGAATCTGACAAGATTGTCATGACTAAGAACAATGTTCTTATTGGGAAGGGCTATTGTAATAAGGGACTGTTTGTTCTTAGTGTTTCTGAAATGAATGAGAATGCATCTTCTTCTGCTTACTTGATTGATTCCTATGATATGTGGCATGCTAGATTAGGACATGTTCATAAATCTTATATTAAGAGGCTACAAAATCTAGGGCTGATTTCTAAAACTAAAGATGATTTTCAAAAGTGTGAAGTTTGTGTAGAAACTAAACAAGCTAAAAAACCACATTTTTCTACTCAAAGAGAAACTGAGTTGTTAGCTTTAATTCATTCTGATTTGGGAGATTTAAAGCAAACTGATACTAGAGGTGGTAAAAGGTATTATATTACCTTTATTGACGATTTTTCAAAATATACCAAAGTATATTTGATGAGAAATAAAGATGATGCTTTTGAAAAATTTCTTTTATACAAGGAAAAAGTAGAAAATCAATTAGATAAAACGATTAAAAGGGTCAGGTCAGATAGAGGAGGAGAATATTTATTATTAAATAATTTTTGCGAGAAAGAAGGGATAATTCATGAAGTAACTCCTCCTTATTCACCTGAATCTAATGGTGTTGCAGAAAGAAGGGATAATTCATGAAGTAACTCCTCCTTATTCACCTGAATCTAATGGTGTTGCAGAAAGGAAAAATAGAACTTTAAAAGAAATGACGAATACTTTACTTGTAAGTTCTGCAGCACCTAATAACCTGTGGGGTGAAGCCTTGTTATCTGCTGGTTTTTTACAAAACAGAATACCCAACAGGAAAACTAAAAAGACACCTTATGAGTTATGGAAAGGTTTTGTGCCTAATCTTCAGTATTTGAAAGTGTGGGGGGTGTCTTGCTAAAGTTTTACTACCTGATGTTAAAAAGAGGAAAATTGGTTCTAAAACCTCTGATTGCATGTTTATTGGATATGCTCAACAAAGTGCTGCTTATCGTTTTTTGGTTTTGAAAAGTGATGTTTTAGATCATAACACAATTGTTGAAACAAAAGATGCAGAGTTTTTTGAAAATATATTTCCTTTGAAGGTTGAGCATATTCCTAAAAGAGTTGAAAATTCCTCTACTCCTTCTGAACAAAATTCAAATGAAGTTTTGGTTGAAGATTTAAGGAGAAGTAAAAGACAAAGAAAACAAACGTCTTTCGGAGATGATTTTTATACTTATTTGGTGCAAGATGAACCCAAAAATTTTTATGAAGCTGTTTCTTCTCCGGATAAATCTTTTTGGAAAGAAGCAATAAAAGCTGAAATTGATTCTTTAAATCAAAATAAAACTTGGGTTTTGGTAGACTTGCCTCCATGAGCAAAGCCTATTGGCTGTAAATGGGTTTTTAGGAAAAAGTGTTTTCCTGATGGATCTATTGAAAAATACAAAGCTAGATTAGTAGCAAAAGGGTATACTAAAAAAGAAAATGTTGATTATTTTGACACCTTTTCTCCTATAACTAGGATTTCTTCGGTTAGAATCCTAATTGCCTTAGCTTCTATTCATAAGCTTTTCATTCATCAAATGGATGTTAAAACAGCTTTTTTAAATGGTGATTTAGAAAAGGAGATTTATATGGTGCAACCTGAAGGGTGTATTATTCCTGGGCAAGAAAATAAAGTTTACAAACTTGTTAAATCCTTGTATGGTTTGAAACAAGCGCCTAAACAATGGCATGAAAAACTGGATCAAGTTTTGTTAAGTGGAGGTTTCTCTACTGTTGAGGTAGAAAGATGTGTTTATACAAAACTTGTAAATAATGATTGTGTGATTATTTGTTTGTATGTGGATGACATGCTTATCTTTGGTACTAGCATGGATGCTGTGCTTGAGACAAAACATTTTCTATCTTCTAATTTTGATATGAAAGATTTGGGTGAAGCGAAAGTGATTTTGGGTGTAAAGATCATAAGGAATGATAATGGTATCATACTTTCTCAGGAACATTACATTGAGAAAATCCTGAGAAAGTTTGAACTGTTTGGCGAGTCTCCTATGAACACTCCTTATGATCCTAATGTGCATTTAAAGAAAAATATAGGAGAACCAATTGCTCAATCTAAATATGCACAGATTATTGGGAGTCTGTTGCATTTAATGAACTATACCAGGTCAGACATAGCATATGTTGTGTGTAGATTGAGCAGGTATACTCATTGTCCAAGCAATGAGCATTGGAAGGCTCTGGTAAGAGTATTGAGATACTTGAGAGGTACCATGAATTATGATATTCATTATAGTGGATTTCCCGCTGTATTAGAAGGATACAGTGATGCTAACTGCATCTCAGATTCAGAGGAGAGCAAATCCACTAGTGGCTATGTGTTAACTCTTGGTGGTGGTGCTATAACGTGGAAGTCAGTCAAACAAACTATTTTAACTAGTTCCTTAAGGGATTCTGAGTTTATAGCTATAGAGTTGACTGGTACTGAGGCTGAGTGGTTGAAAAACTTCTTGGCGAATATCCCACTAGGTGAAAAACCAACACCATCAGTGTCTTTACATTGTGATAGCCAATCTGCGATAGCTACAGCTAAAAATAAAACCTTTAATGGTAAAAGTAGACATATTCGGTTGAGACATAATATAATAAGGCAGCTGCTCAAAAATGGTGTAATCTCAATCGATTATGTAAGGTCAGCTGTGAACCTTGCGGATCCGTTTACGAAACCCCTGGGAAGAAAACAAATCCTTGATTCATCGAGGGGAATGAGACTTAAGCCGATAAGAAATTAACAGCGATGGCAACCCAACCTCTGTGATTGGTGATCCCATGAAGGAGGTTCAATGGGTAAGAACAAGTTGTGAGTTAGTTCTGCTAGCACTAAAGTAAATTGTTAGTCCCTTCCTATGATGCCGAGAATGTGCTAGAATGCATTTTGGTGAGGATGAGCAAAGCTCTTAATGATTTCATAATTCTACGGAATGGTGTGCTCATTGCAGGTACATTTAATGAAATCACCTCTACGAATGTGGAGTGGGGCAGCTCCTATGAGATCGTGGCAAAATCTCTAGAGCATTCGTTATGAACCAGGCACGCGTATGGCCGTCTTAACGTGCAAAACCGCGTTAACAGCGAAATGTGAGGGTATAATCTGACTCTTAATGCCTCTAGTATACGCCTAAGAGATGAACGGTTTTAAGTTCATAGGACCACCAACATTTCTGTGTACTAAGTGTTATCAGTCTAAGTCTGGTTTTAAGTTCAAAGGACCACCAGATACAATGGTTATATCCGTGTGTGCAACTAAGCTAAAGGCGTTCCTTTTGACACATGTGGGGGATTGTTGGAGATACAAGCTACATGTGGGTGTGTCAAATGGAACAAGTCCCACATTGCTTGGGAAAGAGAGAATGATAGTGTATATATTACACCTTTTGAAATTGGGCTAGTAAATGGGCCAAGAGGAAGAGTGGGCTTGTGCGCACAACAAAGGGCCACCAAGAGGCAAACGTAGTGGAAATTTGGCGATTCCCCCCCTGCGCGTGAATTAAATGCGGTCTGGGCACTTTTTATCAAATGGTTTTTTGAAAAAATCTACAATTTATTTTTGTGAAAATAGCTTACTGGAAAAACCAGTTTTGAGGCATCTAATTTTTTGAAGCATCAATATTTCTGTTACAGAGGTCATGGGCCAGATTTTAAATTGCCAAACGTGTGTTTTAAATTTCTAAACGGATGTTTTAATTGCTGAACGGATCTGGTCCTTCAATGATCGAAAACGACCTCATCATGTGGTTTTATTATTGTGTAACCAACGGTTTAATGGTGTTTATGAGAAGTAAAACGTTGCCCAACGTTCAAATGCATGGAGGCCTATAAAAGGCACTGCCTGCAAGAGGTCCAGACACCGAGCTCTGACATCTCGAGCCCTCTCTTCCTCTCCTGACATTCCTCTGTTCTCTCCGCCTTACAGTTGCTTTCATCTTGCTGTTCTGTCTGCCCTGTTTCTGTAGGAAGAATCCGTTTTATCCTGGGGAGTGCCGCTTCTAGTCATCCGGTGGTCGCGGAATAGCTCTTAAGGACAGCGTCCTTGAACGTGACTCGGATTATGGTGTATTTGCAGGAGTTCACCAACAATATATAGTATCAAAGTAAGTCATTTATCCAACTCTTAAAAATATTAAGGATAAGAAGCAGTAATATTTTTTTGAAGCTGCATACCCTCCCATATCATACTTCCTATTGTCCTAAAATTAAAATGATTTTCAATCTTATTCATATTAACTACACTAAACTCATACATATATAATATAATTTTTTTTCACTATTCTTATTAAATATGGACATGTAAAAAAAAATATTTAATGGATTGTTGACACCATCAAAAGTGTCAAAAAAAATGATGTTTTAAAAGGGGTTAAGGGGCAAAATTAACCTTAAACTTTTCTCAAAAGTGTATTCACCACCATAAATTTTTTTCTGGTGCAAAAGTAACCATGAACTTTTAAAAATAGTGCAAAAGTAACCATGAAATTTCAAAAAATGGGCAAAAGTGACACTACTGTTAACGGTCGTTTACTCAAAAGTTTTTAAGGGGCAAAAATACCCATAAAATTTTCTCAAAAGTGCACTAACCACCATAAATTTTTTTTTGGTGCAAAAGTAACCATAAACTTTCAAAAATGGGGCAAAAATGATGGTTCTCTTACTGTGTTCAAATGTCATCTTTTGATTATTCTAAGTCGAGGAAAACTCGACTTGTCCATCATGATTTTTCCAAGCCAAAAATTGAAAAACCCATCTTCAATGAAGATGACGTCGTCATCCTGCTCTCACCGACATACCGTAAATGGAATTGTTGATATCAATGGTGTCGAAAACGTAGTTGCTTGAATACCCATCAGGAACTTTTAATTTCTTCAACGTCGCGAGGAACACTTCCTTGTTTGGTTTTGTGAGGGTAAACTTTGCCGGTGGAAATCTATCATGCTCATCTGGCCAAGCGTCTTCACGAACTCCCATGTCACGTAAATTTTTCCTCGCTTGAAGGTGATCTTTAAACACAGTAAGAAAGTTCTGAAATACAAACTTATATATATATTTACAAATGTTTCAACAAAAAAATGTCCTAAACTAAGTAGCTGGGGGCTGATCATCTGGTGCTCCCTCAGGTCCTGCTGGATCAGGCCGCTGCGCAGAGTGAACCGCACTATTGTCATCAGCAGGAGGAGGAGGAGGAGGAGGAGGAGGAGGAGGAGGAGTAGTACTCGGGATAACGTAGCGAGGGACAGGGGGAATCGCTGGATGCTGCTCGTTCGGGAACATGCGACTCCATGCCCCCTTGAGCATGTTGTTCACGATCTCACGCCACTGCGTCTGCTGAGCGTAGATCATATCAGCGTGCAGCTGCATCTGCTGCATATGCTGCACCTGTATCTGCTGCATCCGCTGCTCCAAATCTGACTGCAGCTGGTCAATAGACTCGTCCCTCGGACGTCTGACCCCTCTAAAGCTGCCAGCCTCAGAGGCGGTTCTCCTGCCGTAGACCATGCTGGGTCTGGCGCCTATCCCCATCCCCCGCACGCGTCCGGGGTGCTCAGCCTGAGCCAGACCTGCCTTCAAAGGAGCCGTCGAGTCACTGACCCCTGTGACTCCTCAGGCTGGGTCTGTCGCAGCTCAGCCTGCGACTGCTGCATCTGCTCCTGCCATTTTATGAAACTGTCATTAATTAGCATTTTTCATTATTAACTTGGTTTTATAAAAAATATAATAATAAAATTACTTACAATGGCCGCCTCTCCCTGCTGAGAGGTCGCAGTCCCGTCACGGTGTCTGTGTGTGATGGCGTACAACTCCCCATAGTCCGTCTGACGGTTCTCCTGCTGTGCCTTCATCTTCTGAAACAATTACACAAATCAATTAGTATTATGAAATAATCAGCTAAAAGTAAGTGATATTTTGAAAAGTTACCAGCTCGCTATAGGTCACAGCAAAGGTCTTCGATCCTGCTGTGTGGTGGATCGTCTGCTGCGCCCGGATCTCGGCGTTCCTCTGAGCAAGCTCCTGGAAAAAAAAAATTAAATGTATTATAATTTAAATTTAAATACAAATTAAATTGAAATTATAATTTAATATTTAACAATTACAAAATTATATATAAAAAATCTAATAAATACATTACCTGTGCCTCATCGCTCCTCCTGAACTGGACGAAACTCGCCCAGTCGTTCGGCGGCACGCCGTCCGGGATGCTCTCGATCAGCTGCTCCATAGGCGTCGTCCCGTCCTTATCCACCTTGTTGAAGAGACGGTTCCTCCTGTTCCTCCAGGCGTCACCCATCTTCATGAGGGCGTACCTCTTCCGGTTAGCTCGGACAGCAAACCGCAGCTGAAAAAAAATTATTTAAATATCAATAATTACAAAATACATAATTTATAAAATATTAATTAAATATAATTAATTACAAACAATATTAATTAAATAATTTTAATTACCTGAACCACCTCCTCCCAAGCCAGGTCCTTCGGCCCCTTCGGAACGTGCCTCCACGTCTTGAAGTGAAGGGGGAACCGCATCCAGTTCGCGCCCAGGTCGTTCAGGAAGCGGGTGAGCAGGTGACCCCCATTGTGGATGGGCTGGTCAGTGCCCTCATTCCACGGCACTATAACTCGCAGGCTCCGGTCCAACCTGTTCACACCAGTCACGTCTAGCCTCCTCGTCGAAACGTTCCCTTGCTCGTCTGCACAGTTTACCGCACGTTAGATAAATTGTAATTCAAAGTTAACATTTCTAATTTAAATAAATAATTTACTAAATTAAAAAAATAATTTACCTTTGACCTGCACCTCAAACTCAGTGGACCGCGAAGACGACCCTCGTGGGTTGTTCTGGTCCCGAGCCTCCTCCTCATCAAGGAGCTGCTCCATCTCCCTGAACCCAATCGGGATCTCAAACTCCTCCTCGTTGAGGAAGTCCTCGACGCTAATATCTGGCCCCCCAACCTCAGGCACCTCTGGTGCGGTCATCTCCTGTGGGATCGTTTGCGATGCCTGTTGTAACACCCCAAATTTTATATTCACCAAATATATTGTAATTATTTGGGAAATTCAATAAAATGGTGAATATTCATGAATTTGGAATTTATGAATTTATAAATGTTCAATTTCATGGGAAATTGGGCAAAAATAATTATGGAATTAATTTGGGTAATTTAAAAAGCCCAATATTAAGGTCCAAAAATGAAGGAATATTAGAGAAAATATTTGGTCCAAAAATAGATGAAAATTGGTGAAAGAAAAATAAAAGAAGAAATTGGATTAGAAAGGTAATGGCAAAATCGTAATTTTGCCAAAATAGCACAAAATAAATTATTTTCCAATTAATTGAAGTTAATTTCAATTAATTAAGGAAAATAAAGGTTAAAAATATATTTAGAATATTTTGGTCAATTTAATATGAATTTATGGAAAATTTGAGCAAAAAGTGCAATTTTGACCAAAATTGCGACTTTACGAGTATACGTAACCTGAACAAGTTGTGAAGCCAATTGAGACCATAGGGAGGGACCCCTAGGTGTCTCCTACATGTGGCATAAATAAGGAAATATTGATTGGGCTTAATGAGCATGGTTATATGTACATAAGGATTTATGTACATAAGTTCATTTTTGAAATTTTGGAAAATAAAACAAATAAATAAAATATTGTAAAACATATGATAAATAAATATAAACATCATCTTCCTCAGCTCATTTCGTGCCCAACCAGACCTGAGCATAGTGTGAGAAAGTTGAGAGAGTTTAGAGAGAGAAAGAGAAGAAAAATCACAAGGTAAGCCGATTTCTCCGACGATTGCGCTCCTAACGCGTATAACTCCGACTCTAAACTACTCCTCTTTGTTCTTTAAGGTTTGGAAAGCTCAAATTTGGTGTTTTGGAAGTTAGGGTTTTCTGCCATTTTTGGGAAAAGCTTGTTGGAGCTTGAGGTAACTTCCAAACCTTCGTATATTAACTATTCTGGCTGCTGTGGGCAATTTAATCGGTGAAATTTCGCCGGATTGCCATTGGTTTTTAATTTTGGAAAAGTGTATATCTAAGGGTTATGCTGCCCAATTTTAGTTCAAATGGTTGTTATAACTCAATTAGATTGTTAATAAAGTGGGTAGGAGTATAAAGGAACGTGTTTACGGAGCCGAAATCGTAAAACCCCGATTTTTCCCGGAGAACACAATTATTTCGGCCAGGGATGTTTGAGGGCATTAGAGTTGGATTTTCAATGATTTTATGATTCCATTGGATTCAGTGGGTGAAAATATGTGGGGTTACAGTTGGGCACTTTTTCAGAAAAGGCTGAGAAAGCATAATTACGGAAACGCCCCTAAAACCCTAAAAGTAGGGCTGCCAAGGGCAATTTCGTAATTTGGCATTGAATTTGGTAATTTTGAGTCCGGAAATGGATTCCTTGGATGAAAATACGTCAGGATAGCCATAGTCAAAAATTTAGAAAAACCTGCCGTCGAGCCGGGTACGGCGGGGCCGGGTACGGCGGGCATTTTGGTAACTTTTCACCATAGGCTAATATAACCACAAGAAACACTATGGAAGTGTCTAAAATGATACTTGGATAGGTTATGACCTATTTCTTGTACATTTGATGTTTTAGGACCGAGTTGGACGCCTATAGTTACACGTTTTACGAGGCGGACCCTTTGAGACAGGAAAGAGGTTAAGGTAGGGACTACTATCTCTCATATACTATGTGACTATTTGTATGATGCATGTTACTGTATTTTGTGATCTGAACACGTGCTTGAGGCATATTACCTAGCTGTGGTCTAGAACCTAGCTGAGGTACACTGGTTTTACCTAGCTGTAGTCAAGGACTCGGCTGAGGTACATGCAGGGGTTTCAACGGGTTAGTTGGCCCTGAATTTTTGTGTACACACACGGATGATATGAATTTTCATTTTACTTGATACGGTGCATTGCATATTTAATTTTCGCATTTTATATGTTGATCGTATGTTTCTACTGAGATTCCTTGGAATCTCACCCCTTTTTTCTAATCAAAATGTCTCAGCGGGTGCCAGTGGCTCGAAAGCCAAGGATGCAGAGAAGGGAAACTGACGGACACGTTTCCCAAGATGAATACAGTGGTTGTATGTCTATATGTGAAATAATTTTGGGAACATACTGTACATATTTGTCGTTATTATCGACTTCTGCTCTGTTAATGACTGTCTGTAAACAAATACTTATTATCAGTATAACTGTACTTTTCTGTTTGCCTATGGAACTTGTTCATTATTGCCCTGCGCATATCAAAATGGAAACGGGTGTTGACATTTTTGGTATCAGAGCTAATAAGCAGTTCTGGCATTATCAGAATGGTATACTGATATAGTTTTGTTTGCTGGTGACAGGACATCATGAGCAGTTCGAGGGAACCTATGACCAGTTCGAGTGTACCATTTGAGGGGTCAGAGGTATCCGTCAACCAGAGCCCTCCAGAGCATCGGATACCAGACGGGCGGCTTTTCATCGAGTACTTTGGACCTGGAGGCGTTCGTATGAGGCGGACGGCACGAAAGAGTGTACCACAGCTACCTGTATTTGGACCTGAACCCAGGCCGGCTTCTCCAGGGCAGTCTCGGGTAGGAGAGACCGATGAGTATCCCGACGAAGACTCTGAGGAGGATCCAGAGGAGGATCCAGAGTGGGATCCTGATGATGATCTAGAGGCGATGCTCGAGGATGAGTCGAGCGATCGTGAGTCTCGGGCAGAGCCAGTGCAGGTGTTGTATAACCTGCAGCCGAACCTCGAGTTGTGGCACTATCTGCAGGGCCAATATATCCGAGCGGTACGGGACTATGACACTCCCCGCGATCAGTATCTTATGTTCTTGGTAGGTGTGGTAACTATGTATAGGCTTCAGGAGGATATGGGAGTCAGGTTCACGAATTAGGTCTGGGCATATACTACTATGGGCTTCTTTCCAGATACAGCGTACTGGAACAGACAGAAGAATGACATTGTAGAGAGAGGTCCGAGTAGGAACTTTTGGGAGTTCCTGAATCACGTGAACACCCTCGTATCGAAATATATGTATCTAGGTTGATGTGGGACCCACGTGGTATATTTTGGGTGATCGGAGCTGACCGGCACATATTATGAGACAAGGGCAAACAGGTGGAACCGACAGACAGAAATGATTTAGCTAGAGTCGGTATTTTGAGGAGGGTACCGATAGGAAAATGTAATGTAATAAGGAACAATATGTCATGTACAGTAGTTTATAGGTTATCTGATGTTTTGTTTCTATGTAGCTACTGTAAATAGTTGTGTATGCTATGTATGACATATGTGTGTACCCTGACCGTTTATGAAATGATAAAGATGCCTTTGCTTTTGTATCAAAATTTACTCTTCTCTAATTTCATGTAGAGAGAATTATGGAGATGGTACAACCAGGAGGTAGAGGCCGAGGCCGAGGTAGAGGTCGAGGCCGAGGTCGTGGTAGACATGGTACCAATGAGGGAGAACCAAGGCCTGACCCTATCCAGCAGCGAATCCTAGATGTATTGGAACAACAACAGTAAACTATGAATGAGATAAGAGTTGACCTCCAGGGAGTACAGCAGAGACAGGACCACCTGGAGAACCGCATGGATGAATTTATGTGGGGAAATTATGAAGAAATACCGGAGGAACCCCAACCAGAGGATTTACCACCAGAGCCTGAGGTGGATATCCAAGCTTGGCTGAGTAGATTCAGTAAGCAACAACCACCTATGTTCAAGGGGAAGTTTGATCCTCAACAAGCGGAAACCTGGTTAGCTCGTTTGGAAAAGATTTTTGATATGCTGCAATGTCCAGATGAGATGAAAGCTCAGTTAGCCATATACAAGCTGGAAGGTGATGCCGATAGCTGGTGGAAAGGGATGGACCTCATCCTAAAGGGGAAGAATGTTCCTATCACGTGGGAACTATTTCAAGAGGAATTTAACAAGAAGTATTTTCCTCCAACTGTCAAGAGAGAGAAGGAGAAAGAGTTCCTCAGCATCAAGCAGTACGACCGGGAGAGTTTTGAAGACTATCTGGCCCGGTATATCCGACTATCACGCTACTCGTCATATGCCAAGCTAAATGACAATGATGAGTGGAATTCAGATATGATGATAGAGGGGCTGAGACCTGAGTTCAAGGACAGACCGATCTCCCAACACTTTACTGATTTCAGTAAAGCGGCAGAAGAGTGCCGATACATTGAGAAGCGTATGTCGAGCCTGGCAACTCCGATTGGTAATAAAGGTGCTTCTGGGAGTGTAAGTGCATCACAGAAAAGAAAAGAACGGGTGGACCTTCTAGGGGTGATAATAAGAGGCCGAATCAAGCTGGAGGCCGTGTGGGCCAGGGTTTCCCAAGAGGCGGAACATGTTGGTATTGCCGCAAGCCATTTCATCCTGGCAAGACATGTAGTGGAGCCCCATTTAGAATGGATCCTAACAAACCACTCACTTGCTATAACTGCGGTAAGCCAGGGTACTTTTCGAAAGATTGTCCACAGAAACAGCAACCGGAGGGGACTAGACCCAGGGTTCCAGGAAGGGTCTATACACTGACACAGGAAGAAGCTCGAAAATCTCCGGAGCTGATTCAAGGTATGATTTCTCTCAATGGCATTCTAGTGCATGTTATGTATGATTCTGGTGCTAGCCATTCATTTATTGCATATGACTGTGTGAGACGATTGAATTTACATATGCATAAATCCCTATATGATTTGGTTGTATCTACACCTATGGGCACACGAATTGTGACGGCTGATGTTTGTTTAAATTACGGGATAAACGCTGAGGGGCATGAGTCAACTGTAAATCTTATTTGTTTGCCACTGCAAGGGTTGGAAGTAATTTTGGGGATTGATTGGCTGACAGCAAATGGTGTGTTGTTGGATTGTAAACAGAAGAAAGTTTTATATCTGAATCCACAGCCACAAGCTGACACTGAAATTACTCTTAACCTTTTATCTGCGGCTAAGGTTGAGAGGTATTTGCAGAAGGGATGTCAGGGGTACATGGTATTTTGCTCTATGCAATCAGAGGCTGGTGTAGCCTTGGAAAGTATCCCTGTGGCAAACGAATTCCCTGATGTTTTTCCGGAGGATGTCGGTGGACTACCTCCAGATAGGGAAGTGGAGTTCTCGATTGATTTGAAGCCTGGAGCGGGTCCAATTTCTAAAACCCCATACCGTATGGCTCCAAGCGAAATGGCAGAGCTGAAGAAGCAGATTGAAGAACTACTTGAGAAAGGGTTCATACGACCCAGCGTATCACCCTGGGGTGCTCCAGTGCTTTTCGTCAAGAAGAAAGACGGAAGCCTACGTCTCTGTATCGATTATCGAGAGCTGAACAAAGTGACCGTCAAGAACAAGTATCCACTCCCTAGAATTGATGATTTGCTCGATCAATTGTCTGGTTCCTGTGTATTCTCGAAGATCGATTTGCAATCGGGATACCATCAATTGAGAGTCAAAGCAGAAGATGTATCGAAGACTGCTTTCAGGACCAGATATGGGCATTATGAGTTTCTTGTGATGCCATTTGGGCTGACCAATGCACCTGCCGTGTTCATGGACTACATGAATCGAATCTTCTGTCCGTATCTGGACCAGTTCGTTGTAGTCTTTATTGATGATATACTAGTGTATTCGCGGAGTCAAGCTGAACACGAGCATCATCTGAAAACGGTGTTGAACATATTGCGAGATAGGCAACTCTATGCCAAGCTGAGCAAGTGTGAATTCTGGCTTTCAGAGGTAAAGTTTCTGGGCCACGTTGTCTCACAGCAAGGGGTCTCTGTTGATCCTAGCAAAGTGGAAGCAGTACTGAGCTGGAAAAGACCAGAGACTGTATTTGAAGTGCGCAGTTTTCTGGGTCTAGCTGGCTACTATCGAAGATTTATTCCAAATTTCTCCAGAATTGCTTTACCATTGACTAAATTGACGCGAAAGGCTCAACATTTTGTGTGGGATGAGAATTGTGAGAAGAGCTTCCTAGAGTTGAAGCAGAGGTTAACTACAGCACCAGTACTGACGATCCCAGATCCACAGTTTACGTATGTTGTTTATACAGATGCCAGTGGGCAGGAATTGGGATGCGTGTTGATGCAGCATGGCCGAGTGGTGGCATATGCATCCAGACAGCTGAAACCTCATGAATTGAACTATCCCACCCACGATCTTGAGTTAGCGGCAATTGTGTTTGCTTTGAAGATCTGGAGACACTATCTCTATGGTGAGACTGTAGAGTTGTTCTGCGACCACAAGAGCTTGAAGTACTTGTATGATCAGAAAGAGCTCAACATAAGACAACGCAGATGGATGGAGTTGCTGAAAGACTACAATTTAGAAATCAAATATCATCCCGGTAAGGCTAATGTTGTCGCTGATGCATTAAGCCGAAAATCAGTGCAGGTGGCAGCCATAATGATTTATGAGCAAAAACTGATCGAGGATTTTAGAGACCTAAATCTGTCTAGTCAAATTCTATTAGGCAATGGGGTCAGTCAAATATACAATGATCTGAGGGCGGCAATTGAAGAAGCCCAACAACATGATGATAAAGCGTTGTATATCGGAGGTATGATTGATAGGGGCGAGACTCAGGATTACGACTTGTCTCCCAGCGGGCTAGTCAGGTACTAGAAGCGGATTTATATTCCACCGCAACAAGAACTGAAACGACAAATCTTGGATGAGGCACATAAGAGTAAGTATACTCTGCATCCAGGAGCCACAAAGATGTACCATGACTTGAAGGCTCAATACTATTGGCCGGGAATGAAAAGAGAGGTGACTGAGTTCGTTGCTCGTTGCTTGACATGTCAGAAAGTAAAAATCGAACATCAACGGCCATCGGGGCTTTTGACGAATCCTGAGATACCTGAGTGGAAGTGGGAAAGCGTTACCATGGATTTCGTGACAGGGTTGCCAAAAGTTAGAAACCATGACGCTATATGGGTGATAGTTGATAGATTCACAAAGACAGCTCACTTCCTACCGATTAGCATTCACTATTCTCCTGATAGACTAGCAGAAATTTACATTCAAGAGATTGTGAGATTGCATGGTATTCCAAAGAACATCATCTCTGATCGAGATCCACGATTCACTTCCAAGTTTTGGAAGGCGGTTCATGAAGCTTTGGGTACCAAGCTCCGATTCAGTACGGCATATCATCCTCAAACTGATGGGCAGACAGAGCGAACGATTCAAACCCTTGAGGATATGCTAAGGGCGTGTGTGCTGGATTATAAAGGTAGCTGGGACAAATTCCTTCCATTAGCAGAGTTCGCCTACAATAATAGTTATCATTCGAGTATTCAAATGGCTCCATACGAGGCACTCTACGGAAGGAAGTGTCAATCGCCAATATGCTGGACTGAGTTGTCTGAGAGGGAATTACTAGGGCCAGATCTTGTTGATCAGACAACGGAGCAGATAAAATTGATCAAGCAGAGATTGCTAGCTGCTCAGAGCCGACAGAAAAGTTATGCAGATAAGAGGCGAAAACCTCTGGAATTTGAAGTCGGTGACCACGTATTCATGAAAGTATCACCTGTTACGGGTATTGGCAGGGCATTGAAAGCAAAGAAGCTACAATCAAGATACATTGGTCCGTTTGAGATCTTAGAGAAGATTGGGCCTGTAGCATATCGTATCGCTTTACCACCGAATCTGAGCAGACTACATGATGTTTTTCATGTTTCACAGATGAAAAAGTATCAACCTGATCCAGAACACGTAATAGAGTATGAAGATGTGGAAATGCGTGACGATTTGACTTACGAAGTCACACCTGACCGAATCATCGATCGGCAAGAAAAGCATCTCAGAAACAAGAGCATTCCATTCGTCAAGATTGTCTGGAAAGGGTTATCACCCAGAGAGGCTACATGGGAAACAGAAGAAAATGTAAAGAAACGTTACCCGGAATTTATGGCTGATCAGGTGTAGCAAATTTCGGGGACGAAATTTATTTAAGTAGGGGAGAACTGTAACACCCCAAATTTTATATTCACCAAATATATTGTAATTATTTGGGAAATTCAATAAAATGGTGAATATTCATGAATTTGGAATTTATGAATTTATAAATGTTCAATTTCATGGGAAATTGGGCAAAAATAATTATGGAATTAATTTGGGTAATTTAAAAAGCCCAATATTAAGGTCCAAAAATGAAGGAATATTAGAGAAAATATTTGGTCCAAAAATAGATGAAAATTGGTGAAAGAAAAATAAAAGAAGAAATTGGATTAGAAAGGTAATGGCAAAATCGTAATTTTGCCAAAATAGCACAAAATAAATTATTTTCTAATTAATTGAAGTTAATTTCAATTAATTAAGGAAAATAAAGGTTAAAAATATATTTAGAATATTTTGGTCAATTTAATATGAATTTATGGAAAATTTGAGCAAAAAGTGCAATTTTGACCAAAATTGCGACTTTACGTGTATACGTAACCTGAACAAGTTGTGAAGCCAATTGAGACCATAGGGAGGGACCCCTAGGTGTCTCCTACATGTGGCATAAATAAGGAAATATTGATTGGGCTTAATGAGCATGGTTATATGTACATAAGGATTTATGTACATAAGTTCATTTTTGAAATTTTGGAAAATAAAACAAATAAATAAAATATTGTAAAACATATGATAAATAAATATAAACATCATCTTCCTCAGCTCATTTCGTGCCCAACCAGACCTGAGCATAGTGTGAGAAAGTTGAGAGAGTTTAGAGAGAGAAAGAGAAGAAAAATCACAAGGTAAGCCGATTTCTCCGACGATTGCGCTCCTAACGCGTATAACTCCGACTCTAAACTACTCCTCTTTGTTCTTTAAGGTTTGGAAAGCTCAAATTTGGTGTTTTGGAAGTTAGGGTTTTCTGCCATTTTTGGGAAAACCTTGTTGGAGCTTGAGGTAACTTCCAAACCTTCGTATATTAACTATTCTGGCTGCTGTGGGCAATTTAATCGGTGAAATTTCGCCGGATTGCCATTGGTTTTTAATTTTGGAAAAGTGTATATCTAAGGGTTATGCTGCCCAATTTTAGTTCAAATGGTTGTTATAACTCAATTAGATTGTTAATAAAGTGGGTAGGAGTATAAAGGAACGTGTTTACGGAGCCGAAATCGTAAAACCCCGATTTTTCCCGGAGAACACAATTATTTCGGCCAGGGATGTTTGAGGGCCTTAGAGTTGGATTTTCAATGATTTTATGATTCCATTGGATTCAGTGGGCGAAAATATGTGGGGTTACAGTTGGGCACTTTTTCAGAAAAGGCTGAGAAAGCATAATTACGGAAACGCCCCTAAAACCCTAAAAGTAGGGCTGCCAAGGGCAATTTCGTAATTTGGCATTGAATTTGGTAATTTTGAGTCCGGAAATGGATTCCTTGGATGAAAATACGTCAGGATAGCCATAGTCAAAAATTTAGAAAAACCTGCCGTCGAGCCGGGTACGGCGGGGCCGGGTACGGCGGGCATTTTGGTAACTTTTCACCATAGGCTAATATAACCATAAGAAACACTATGGAAGTGTCTAAAATGATACTTGGATAGGTTATGACCTATTTCTTGTACATTTGATGTTTTAGGACCGAGTTGGACGCCTATAGTTACACGTTTTACGAGGCGGACCCTTTGAGACAGGAAAGAGGTTAAGGTAGGGACTACTATCTCTCATATACTATGTGACTATTTGTATGATGCATGTTACTGTATTTTGTGATCTGAACACGTGCTTGAGGCACATTACCTAGCTGTGGTCTAGAACCTAGCTGAGGTACACTAGTTTTACCTAGCTGTAGTCAAGGACTCGGCTGAGGTACATGCAGGGGTTTCAACGGGTTAGTTGGCCCTGAATTTTTGTGTACACACACGGATGATATGAATTTTCATTTTACTTGATACGGTGCATTGCATATTTAATTTTCGCATTTTATATGTTGATCGTATGTTTCTACTGAGATTCCTTGGAATCTCACCCCTTTTTTCTAATCAAAATGTCTCAGCGGGTGCCAGTGGCTCGAAAGCCAAGGATGCAGAGAAGGGAAACTGACGGACACGTTTCCCAAGATGAATACAGTGGTTGTATGTCTATATGTGAAATAATTTTGGGAACATACTGTACATATTTGTCGTTATTATCGACTTCTGCTCTGTTAATGACTGTCTGTAAACAAATACTTATTATCAGTATAACTGTACTTTTCTGTTTGCCTATGGAACTTGTTCATTATTGCCCTGCGCATATCAAAATGGAAACGAGTGTTGACACCTGTGGTGGGGCCAACTCCTGTGGGGCGATGGGCTGAGATGCCGCGGTCGCCCTGCCTCCGCGCTGCCCCCTCCCTCTGCCCCCTGCCCGGCTGCTGCCACCCCGTAAAATCGGTCTGGGGACCTCAGAGGCCTTCCCCTTATCCTATCTTGAAGCCATATCAACTGTACAAATTAAAACAAAAATAAATTAGTCACATTATTGTGCAAAAATTTAATAAAAATACAAATATAAATAAAATACGTGTTATATACGTACCTCAGGTGCAAATACTGAGAAATATTGTAGTAAAAACTCCTGCACAGACGTCTGAACGCTCAAATCTTGAAGAAATCACTTAGAGAAGCTCCAGGAAACAAAATGAGTAAAAGAAACAAATGAGGAAGGCGGAGGTATTTATAGGCCAGATTTTAGTAGCGGTTATTCAAATAACCGCTACAAATAATTAAATTTGTAGCGGTTTAACAATAACTTCTACAAATTATGACAACGTTTGAAATTCTGTAGCGGTTATTGCCCAAAACCGCTACAAATATCGAGACTCTTGAAATTCTGTAGCGGTTATAGGGGTATAACCGCTACAAAATGCCGACCTTTGGTATTTTGTAGCGGTTCTCTTGCTGTAACTGCTACAAATAACCGCTACACTGTTGGTCGCGCCAAGTGGCGGGAATATTGTAGTGGTTTCTGTGCATTAACCGTTACAAAATCACCACTACAAGTTTTGGCGGGAATTTCGCGCCAAATTTGTAGCCGTTTTGTGTGCACAACCGCTACAAAAAAAGCTTGGCGCTACAAATTTGTAGCGGTTTACGTAAAAACCGCTACAAATACGATAATTTGTAGCGGTTTAATATAACCGCTACAACTTCACCGCTATAAAACACCTTTTTTTTTTGTAGTGATCAATGGACATTGGTATAATTAGCAAATACCTGTATAAATTTACAACTTAAGACTTGCCAGTCTTTCAAATTCAATTAACCTAGCCTTATACACACACACACACACACACACTCCCCCACACACATTTTTTCTATTGGATCCTAATTAAATGTACGAAATAATAGATGATAGAGATATTTATTTTTAATATTAAAAATAATACCTTAATCCATTGTATATCTTAAGTTTATATTATTTTGCTAAACTCTGTTGATTGCTCATACCAAGAAAGTTTTCGATTAAGAGAATAATTTCTCATGCTAATGATCAAAATGGGTATTTGAGTTAAACAAATACTCATTTTTCAAAAATAACGTGCTAAACTAATTTTCTTTAACCCTATAAATTAGATTATAAAGAAATTGTCTATTTTACCCCTTTTGAAAGATTACAAGCTGCCCTATACTCCTATTCATATCGATCTTAACGGCCTAAGTAAATCTCTCAACTGGGTAATTGTGATGAACATTGTTCAGTTGAAAATTAAATATATAGAGTAATTTATAAACTCTCTAGATGACTGAGTATATAAATAACAGTACGTAGGATGGGAAAACTGTTTTTTTTTTTTTAAATTTGGGAGTTCGTTGCATATCATGATTGTCTCTTATTTATTTTTGGTAAATTTATATATAGTCTATTATTAACACAGTGTGAATTTGTTTCTTATGATTTTTTTTGCTTAAATTTTGGGATTCTCAAACGTGTGGTCGAATAACACTAATTTGTCTTGATAATACAATGTGGTTCCTGCAATTATACAACGGGTGAGTATACAAAATTAACCTGCTAAATAGTTAATTAATAAAATATGAATGTTAAAACTATCGAATCTGAAATGAGAATAAAAACTCTGGATAATTCATCATATCTTGTGTTCGATATTTCGTTTTTAATATGCTCATGAAATTAAAGAAAAAATGTTGATTATCACACACAGTAAACGCAGATTATGTGTGTAGTCTTTCTATCATTTCTCATAATTTGGAACTGGATTTAAACATATCAGATAATAATATATTTGATCTTGTTATGGTCAATAAAGTAGCAGGTTATGGCATGTGCAGTTACAGGTGAAGAGACTTGTGGGGGGGTCAATTCATGACTGGTTTTGTTTTGACTTGTGAGAAGATGTAAAATGAGAAAAGCATTATCATGAGAAGTTAAGCGAATTATTAAAGCGGCAGCTCAATATTATCTCTATCTTTTGGTTCCGTAGAAATGTTAAATGTTTAAACAGCATATTGGAATTATAAGTGAGACGATGAAGTAGACACAGTAATATAGCCACCACATTACCATACAAGACAGACTACAAAATGCAAGTGCGTTTGGAATAATTTCCGGATAGAAGTGATAATAAATTTACATTTTAGATACTCCCTCGGTCCTAATTATAAGACATTTGATTTTTTAGAGAAATTAAGGAAATTAATTAAATTATTTTAGAGTATTTTTATTTTTTTCTTCAAACTAATTAGTTTAACTAATAAATTAACATATAATCTAAGAATACATAACATATAATATGATTAAGTAGCTTATTTGACTTCCTTAATGAGTGTTTTGAATAGCTTATTTTCATGAAATAAGCACTTATTACATAAGTCAAGACAAAACTCTCCTAAAAAACTTATCTTGTATACCGTAAATCACGAATTATAAGCATTTATAAGTAAAAAATAAACTATCCCAAATAAACACTTAATCTTTTCAAAGAAATCAATTGTACATTATATTTAGAAAGGTAGTAATACCTTTCTGAAAAAGAAGACAAAATTGTGGAGAAAAGAGAGCGATCAAAGTTATTGCGGGAAAAATTGTTTTTTATTTAAACCCTGGTTTCCTCCTGAAAACTGGTTTTGGAGGGCGCTTTATTATCAATGTCTCGATTGTCAGATAACACTATCATTGTCCTAAGTATAATTAAATAAATAGGGAAAAAGATAAAAACATACTATTTAAACTTCAAAATCCCGCTGACAAGAATGGTAATGAGATTGACAATAATGATAATGAAATTGACAATGCAAATCTTTGTCAATGGACTAACTTGAGATTTTGAAGTTCAAATGATATTTTTCTGTCTTTTCCCCTAATAAATACTTCACCCCCATCATGAAGTGTACCTTGATTTATAATTTATAATTCATGTCTCAGTGCGCATGGTCTTTAAAATCTAATTTTTACTCATGATTACTTTATAATTCTCTTCAGAAATCACATTATTCCTAATGGTGTCGTTTTTAGCAACTTAAATTGATAAAAGTAAACTATTAAAAAAATTTAATGGATCTTAAGCAAATTAAAATATTAGTAAGGTATTAAACTATTAAAAAAATGGATAACTATCAGGTTCCTAAAACAGCAACCTCGACATAAATATAGGTAATGGCATGCTGAAGTTAAGAAAGCTCTTCAGCCAGATAAGATTCATTCAATGCAACGGCATACCATACGGAACATTAGAATTTAGAAAAACAATAGACAGAAATAAAATCTGAATCTGAAATTAAAAAACACATGCAACATTTGAAACTCTCGCTTCTTTGTCTTGGGCATAACGATCAACAGTGAATCTTCAAATAAATCTTAAAATAAATTTCAATTGCAAGCTTTTTTCGTATCAAATAAAGTAAGTTTGAAAATGAGGAAGCGGACAATCAAATATATAGAAATAGAACAGGAGAAATCACTGGGGACGGAAAATACAAAAACAAAAATTCAAGGAGAACAGGAGAAATCACATCAAATAGAGTCAACCCTAAAAACAACAAACCAAATATGAAATTACACAACAGACAAGTAAAACAGAAAGGAGGGCTCTGTCCCCCTCCCCTTAGCAATCGAAGCTTTTCAGCAATTAGTGTAGAAATAGATGTAAAATGCAAAAACGAAAATACAAGGGAAACAAGGGAAATCACAGTAAATACAGCAGTCACACCTAAAACAGCAAACCAAATGTGAAATTAAGACATTTTAAAATTGCAATTTGTTTCAACAAAGTAATTGCAAATATAAACTTAATTCTTTAAACTTATTTTAAGAACTGATAGCTTCCTTATAGTTTAAACACAGTAAGAAAATCAAATATAAATTGAAAAATTTTTCATATCAAGCTTAAAAAAATAAGATAATGGATCCACAAGTCAAAATTCCAAAAAATTTAAAGTTGCAAATTACTTGGAAATAAATTAAAATAAGTTATTTAAAATATTGGTAAACTAGAAAATAACAATTTTCAAATCAGCAAATATAAACCAAAACGGAAATGAATCTCAAAGTCGAATCAAATCAAAATATAAAACAATAAGACAACGAATCATCAAATAAAATTCATTTTTTCACATCATAATAAATAAGTAATTTAAAAAATAAGTAATAAGTAATTCAATTTCAAAATCTAAGTAAATTCAAATCAATTTCAAAACTATTCAGAATTGAAAATTTGTTTCAAATCCAATTTAGACCTTCAAATATAAGGTAATTAATCATCAAATAAAAAATTAAAGCAATTTAAATTGCAAATTTTTCCAAATCAAATAAAACAATAAGTGAATCTTGAAATCAAATCCAAAACAGCAAATTAGTTTACGATTATGATAAGCCTTCAAATATGGATTTTCATATGGGATATTTAAAACAATAAGATGATTCTGACAATTTTAGTATTCAAATCAAATTTTTCCCTACGAATCAACCTAGAAAAATTGAAATTGAAAACTTGTTTCAAATCAAATAAAATAAGTCCAAAATATTATTAGTAAACTATTAAATATTAAATACTGAATTTCAAATTAAATAAGCATATCAACCAAAACTTTTCAATCAAATTAAATCAGTATAAGAATTTCAAAAAAATAAGTTAAAGATATTTGCAAGAAATTAAAAAATATTAGTAAAAAATTAAACATGGATTTTCAAATTAAATTTTAAACAGTAAGATAATTGACAATCAAATCAATTTTTCAAATTCCTTTCAAATCAGATTTAAAACCATAAAGTTTGAAACATTGATTTTCAAATTAAATTTCAATCTAGAAGGCAATGGAGATCAAAATCAAACTTAAAATATTTTAAAACGGCAAATAATAGGCCAATAAATCTACATAGCAAATCAAGACTTAAAACAGCAAATAAGTTTGAAATAAAGCCAAATGGGCTAATTCAAATGTTTTAAGTTTGATTTTTCAAATCAATCAACACAAGTAAACTAAAACTGTAAAAGGACAATGAATCTTCAGATCAAAATTTAAGCAATTTGAAATTACAATTTTTTTTTCAAATCAAATAAACTAACTAAACTATTCAATACTGATTTTAAAGTTAAATAAAACAAGAAAATAAAGAATCTTGACAACAAAATAAAAGCAAATTTAAGCTATAAAGTTGTTGGTTTTAGAATCTAATTGAATTTGACACAAGATGAGTTTTGACAAATCTTGTTACAAATTAAATAAAGGAATCAAAGAAGTTTAGAATATTAGTATTAGATACAGATTTTCAAACCAAATTTATAATAATAAAAGATAAAGGGCTTTTAAAACTTAATTCAAAACAACTTTAAATAGCAGGTTCACTTCAAACCAAATTGAAATTCAAACCTTAAAAATAAACCCAAAAAAAACTGAATTGCAAACTCATTTTTAAATAGTTAAATAAATTTAAAAAAATTGTAAACTTTTGAATATTGAAGTCCAAATTAAATTTTGAACAAGATGAATGACAGTCAAACCAAATTTGCAAACTCCTTTCAAATCATATTTGAAACAATAACAAAAAGGAACATTTTCCAAATCAAATTTAAAACAAAACGATAATGGGCTCAAAATTCCAGATTTTACAAATCATCATTAAAAAAAATAAGACTATAAATCTTCATGGCAAATTAAAATTTAAAACTGCAAATTGAAATAAAATTAATCAAATAGGGTAATTAAAAACATTTTTTGCAAAAGGGCAATTAAAAACAACGGCGTTTGGTAAACTATAAAAGTAGGATATTGATTCTTTAAAAAAAAATTCAAGACATTTTGAAATTACAAATTAGAAATCAAATAAAGGAATCAAAGAAGTTTAAAATACTAGTATTAGATAGAGATTTTCAAACCAAATTTATAATAATACAAGATAAAGGGTCCTCAAATCTAATTCAAAACAACTTTAAATAGCAGATTCGTTTCAAACCAAATTGAAATTCAAATCTTAAAAATAAACCCAAAAACCCTAAATTGCGAACTAATTTTTAAATCAAGTTAAATAAATTGAAAAAAAAATAGTAAACGGTTGAATATTGAATTTCAAATTAAACTTTGAACAAGAAGATGATTGACAGTCAATTCAAATTTGCAAATTCCTTTCAAATCATATTTGAAACAATAACAAAATGAAGCATAAAATTGCAGATTTTTCAAATCAAATTTAAAATAAGACGAGAATGGGTTCAAAACTCCAGATTTTACGGATCATCATTAAAAAAAATAAGACTATAAATCTTCGTAGCAAAATCAAAATTTAAAACTGCAAATTGAAATAAAATTAATCAAATAGGTTAATTCAAAAAAATTTTTTCCCAAAAGGGCTCTAAAAACAATGGGGTTTGGTAAACTATAAAAGTAGGATACTGATTCTTCAAAAAAAAAAAAAATTCAAGACAATTTGAAATTACAAATAAAATAAAGGAATCAAAGAAGTTTAAAATATTAGTATTAGATACAGATTTTCAAAATAAATTTAAAAAAATAAAAGATAAAGGGTCTTCAAATCAAAATCAAAACAACGTTTCAAACCGAATTGAAATTCAAATCTTAAAAATAAACCCAAAAAAACTGAATTGCAAACTTATTTTTAAATCAAGTTAAATAAATTTAAAAAAAATAGCAAACTGTTGAATATTGAATTTCAAATTGAACTTTGAACGAGAAGATGATTGACTGTCAAATCAAATTTGCAAATTCCTTTCAAATCAAATTTGAAACAATGAAAAAATTGACCATAAAATTTCAGATTTTCCAAATCAAATTTAAAACAAAATGAGAATGGGTTCAAAATTCCAGATTTTACAAATCATCATTAAAAAAAATAAGACTATAAATCTTCATAGCAAATCAAAATTTAAAACTGCAAATTGAAATAAAATTAATCAAATAGGGTAATTGAAAACATATTTTTTGCCAAAGGGGTAATTAAAAACAATGGTGTTTGGTAATCTATAAACGTACGATATTGATTCTTCAAAAAAAAAAAAAAAAAATTCAATACATTTTGAAATTACAAATTAAATAAATGAATCAAAGAAGTTTAATATTAGTATTAGATACAGATTTTCAAACCAAATTTATAATAATAAAAGAGAACAGTCTTCAAATCAAACAACTTTAAAAAAAGGCAGCTTCGTTTCAAACCGAATTGAAATTCAAATTTTAAAATTTTAAAAATAAACCAAAAAATACTGAATTGCAAACTCATTTTTAAATCAAGTTAAATAAATTTAAAAAAATAGTAAACTGTTGAATATTAAATTTCAAATTAAAATTTGAACAAGAAGATGAATGACAATCAAATCAAATTTGCAAATTCCTTCCAAATCATATCATATTTGAAACAATAACAAAATGAAATATAAAACTGCAGATTTTCCAAATCAAATTTAAAACAAAACGAGAATGGGTTCAAATATTGAAAAGTAGAAAAGTTATATGCATTTGAACATAATAGTTTAACTTATATAGCTATGACAATCTTAACGATTATGCCCAATATTAATAAAAATATTGATTACTTCAAAAAACTACATGATTTTCTGATGTGGTTTTGATTAAGATGGCGATGTTTGCAGAGTTCTTTGATTGATTTTTGAACAACTTGTGAGATTGCCAAATTGTGACAAGTTTAGGGTTAAAGTTATTGGTTCCTTCGATATAGAGTCTATGGAAACGTTAAGGAACAAAGTTGATGTCAATGCACTATCACGCATTGGTGGTAAGTATTTTTATTTTAATTTTAATTTACTTAAGTTCAAGTAAAAAATAACCCCAAAGTGTCATCTTATGCTTGCAATGTAATAGTTCTTTTATGCCTATAGAGTGAATATAAACCAATCACTATTTTATATTTGATTAACAATGACATCACTTCATTATTTACAGGAAAGAATAGTCAATGTAGAACACCATGATGAAAATCCTACCTCTCAATCAAACAATTCTGAGCAAAATAAGAGAAAAAGAGATGGAAGAGTGGACGTACAAGGGACACCAAAAATTACACACTGTGATGGTCAAAATCACAACACTAGGGTGTTTAACCATCTTCAAAATAGTTTGCTACAACAATCCATGCACCATGGGAGCACATCCATATATATGATGCTTGTTTATAAAACATCACCTTTTACGCCACATGCAGAATGCTCATCTTTGACTCAGCCTTCTTCAAGTAGGGATCCATTAAAGGATATTACCAATTCCGAGGTGGTAGGTGAAAGACATCGTCGAGCTAATTGCGACACAAACATTTAAACAACACACTCAGCGTGTGAATTTATCCAGCCTAAGGTCAAACAATGGTGGCAAAGACAAAATCAAACGTTCTCGACTTTGCAACATTTCCAAACTGGCAACTAATCTTTCATCTAGTCTTGATAATGCTAACACGTTAGGTATAAATCTCATGAATTTGTTCAATTGTATATTAAATAGTTCTCACATTAAATAATTCATGTATGAGGTTTCACATCTTTCTAATATTTGCAGATGTAGAAGATAGTGACTCAGACTATAGCGATGTTGATGTTTTTGACTTCAATGAATTAGATAATGTAAACATATCTACAGAAGGCTATATCGATGAAGGGGATTCAGATTATTCATGCCAATATTGTGGTGCTTTAATGTGGTTCAATGAGAGGCTTAAGAGAGCTCCTACAAATGAGTATCCAATATTCTCAATTTGTTGCTGCCATGGAAAAATATTGGTTCCTCTTATGCAACCTCCGCCAGAGACGTTTCGTACACTTTTCTTTGACAAAGGGAATCCTCAGTCAAAGCGTTTTTTATCAAATATAAAGGCATACAATAACATGTTTTGTTTCACTTCAATGGGAGGCAAAATAAACCACTTTATGTACAACGCTGGAGCTACTCCGTACTCCTTCATCATTTCTGGACAAAATTACCACCTCCAGAGGGATCTCAACCAATCTACTCTCAACTCTACATATACAACACTGAAAATAGTACAAAATAGAATATCATCTGTGAGGTGTGACCATCTAATTTAAACAATGTTTTTTTTTTGGTCATGAGTTAGATTTTTAAATAAATTAATGATTTATTATAAAAATTAACATTTTAAAATGGTAATAGTTTTCCCATATCCTTATTACTGATGTATATATATAACGCCAATGCTTTTTTATTATGTATTTCTTTTTTCATGATACTAATTTCATTCTACAAGAATCCATCCTATCAATGTTGTAATTATTATTCATTGGTAATGAATGATGAATTTATTTGATTAATGTGATATTTGTCGTATGATTTATTCTAAATAAATTAGGATTTGCTTTTGGAACAATTGTATAACTTAAAATGGTATTATTAATCGGCCCTTTATCATAAATAATTATTAGTTCAAAAATAGGTCTTTATGATGCATTTAATTTAACTAGATAATATAGTCACAATTGTATTATAAGGAATGCAATACTTACCCTTTTTTTTAACTTAAACTGGTGTTATTAATCGGCCTTAATAATTAGTAGTATGTTATATATTTGAGAGTTTGCATCATGAATTTTTCAAATTATTTTTAGCCACACTTAAGACATTGTCTTTCATGTGCAGCAAGCATTGTGATAGATCTGCAATTGATGAAGGAAACACTCCAGAAATAAAAGATTGTCTTGACAAGCATAATGGCCTTGTGATTAATTATAGGATGGCTTCTGAAATTCTCAAGCGTGACCAGCATGCAAACGTTGGCATCCGTCTAGTTAGGAGTTCAGATCATGGTGGCAAGGTCTACGATATTCCTACAACGTTTGAGGTTGCTGGCTTACTGGTTGGAGATTTTGATAGATCATATTATAAAAGGGACATAATTGTTGAGAAAAGAGTAGGAATGTTGAAAAGGATTGATGAATTGGACACATCATACCTTCCTTTATAGTATCCAATTATTTTCCACTATGGAAACAATGGCTATGACTCAACCATTCAACATCATAAAGGCAGCCTTCCTTATACCAAGAAAAAAAGACCCTCACACCTCGAGAATATCTATCTTTCAGGTTGATGGATAGAAATAATAAGCAATCTGTTTTACTTCATTCCAAAAGGTTGTTTCAACAGTTCATTGTTGATGGCTTTTCAATAGTAGCAAGTGAGAGGCTGAATTACATCCGTAATCATCAAAACGAACTACGGGTTGATATATATAAAGGGCTCACAGATGCTCTCACTAGGGGTGAGACAGATCCTTCTCGAACAGGAAAAAGGATCATTCTTCCCTCCTCATTTACTGGGGGCGAGATATATGATACAAAACTTTCAAGATGTAATGACAATATGCAAATCTATAGGTTATCCAGACTTATTCTTAACTTTCACATGTAATCCAGCATGGCCAAAGGTGAAAAGATATTGCAAAAAACATACATTAAGTCCAGCTGATCAACCAGACATATTATGTAGAGCATTCAAGTTAAAGCTTGATGCGTTGATGAAAATCATAAAGGAACGTAAAATCTTTGGGAAAGTCAAAGCAGGTAATGTCTAATCCCATTTACTATAAGGTATAAATATTGTCTAACTATTCATTAGTGATAAACTATGATCATTATATTATTTTCAGGATTATTATTTATTACTGTTAATTGTCAACATATTAAGTTATTATATTGATCGCTAACTAACATAACAACCATATTTTACTTAGAGTTACTGATATGTTTTTCATGGACTCTTATGAATTTTCTACCTATATTCAAGGTAGTTTAGAAGATAAAACAATAGCAAATAATACCATTTTCTACTCATGCAGAAATTTACACAATTGAGTTCCAAAAAAGAGGCCTACCACATGCCCACATTATTTTGCTCCTAGATCCATCAGATAAACCAACTACTCCTGATGATGTAAATAGAATCATTTGTGCAGAAATTCCAGACAAAGAGAAAGACCCATTACTTTATGATCTTGTCAGCAACTACATGATACATGGACCATGTGGAACCTCTAACAAGAGATCTCCCTGCATGAAAGATGGGAAATGTTCCAATTACTTCATTAAGAAATTTGTCAACCACACCATGGTAGACGAAGATGGCTATCCTACTTACCGGTGATGAAATGATGGCAAGACTATCATGAAAAAGGGTGTACCGCTTGATAATAGATATGTCGTTCCTTACAATATGACATTGTTGAAGCCGTTTCATGCCCATATTAATATTGAGAAAACAAATCAATCAAATGCCATAAAATATTTGTTCAAGTATGTGAGCAAAGGAAGTGATCGAGTTATTGCTGGCATCTACAATAGTGATCGGTCTGAAAATGGAGACAGTGACTTTGATGAAATCTCACATTATTTGAATTGCAGATATGTTTCTTCTTGTGAAGGTGCATGGTGTATTTTTTCATTTGATATCCACAATAGATATCCCCCTGTCGAGCGCTTGAGTTTCCACTTACCAGACCAACAAGCAGTTTTCTATTTGGGGAAAGATTATGTTTCCTCAATAGTTCACAAACCCAGAGTTAAGGAATCAATGTTTCTTGCATGGATAATGCAAAATAAAGATGACACATTTGCTAGGAGTTTGACGTACATTGAGTTTCCAAATTATTATACATTTAACAAACAAAAAAGGATTTGGAAGACTAGAGAAAGAGGCTTTGCTGTTGGAAGATTAGCACATGCATCTCCCTCTCAAGGCGAAATATATTATCTCAGAATACTCTTAATAAAAGTGAGGGGACCTTGCAGTTATGAACAGATAAAAACTGTAGATAATGTTGTCCATCCAACTTTTAGGTCTGCTTGCTATGCTCTAGGGTTAATAGATGATGACCAGGAATTCATTGATGCGATAAAGGAGGCATCTTTTTGGGCTGCAGGAAGTTATCTTAGAAGATTCTTTGTATCCATGTTGTTAAGTCATTGCATCTCACAACCACACATGGCATGGGAACAAACTAAACAACTCTTGTGTGAGGACATGCTGTATGTGCCTCGTAATAATCCTCAATATGTCGGTAAGTACTTCCATCTAATTATTATTTTGTAATTGCCATTAGTATGATATATGTTTTGTCTTTTTCAATTTATCAAATTATTATTTGTTTTAATCAAAACAGATTTGAATCTTAGTGATGATGACAAGCAACAAGTTGGTTTAATTGACATTGAGAAGCTTCTACAATTGAATGGGAAATCTCTTCGTGATTACCCATTAATGCAAATGGCAACATCTACTGAGTATTTTAGTACTAGGAATCATTTAGTACTACAAGAACTAAATTTTGACAAAGAAAGATGTCAATAAGAAGCAGATAGACTGGTGGCATCATTGACAGATGAGCAAAAAAAATTCCAACATGTCATGCATGCAATGATTCAATCAAGTAATGAGTTCTTTTTCGTCTACGGCTTTGGTGGTACTGGGAAAACTTTCTTATGGAATGCACTTACAGCATTAGTTAGATCCCAAGGAGGAGTAGTGATTAATGTGGCATCAAGTGGAATAGCAGCAACTTTGCTACCTTCAGGTAGGACTGCGCATTCAAGATTTGCAATTCCAATAAATGCTGATGAAGACTATATGTGTAGTATACCACAAAGTTCACCATTATGTGAGCTTATCAGGTGTGCTAAATTGATTATTTGGGATGAAACCCCAATGGTTCAACGATTTTGTATAGAAGCTGTTGATTGAACATTTAGAGATATAATGAAGTGTAATCGTCTCTTTAGAGGTAAATGTATTGTCATGGGAGAGGACTTTAGAGAAATATTGCCTGTGGTTCCAAGAGGTAAACGTGCAGATATTGTCAACTTGAGCATAAACTCTTCTGATTTATGGGGATATTGTTCCAACTTACCAAGAACATGCGGTTATCTTCAAATTTAGCTGAAGATAATTCAAAGTTGAAGCAATTTTCAGACTGGCTTCTAGATGTTGGTGATGACCGGATTGGTTTGCCCCATGATGGAATATCAGAAATAGAAATACCAGAACATTTCTTAATTCTAAACTGTCATGATCCTCTGCAATCGATCATTGAAACTACATATCCTGATCTCCTCCATCATTTGTCTGATTATGAATAGCTTACTAATAGGGCTATTTTGTCACCAACAGTAGAAGTTGTAGAGCAAATCAATGACTGCATGTGTGCTTTATTGCCTGGTGATGTTGTTGAATATTTTAGCTCTAATTCTGTGAGTTCAGCAGATCGAGGCTATGCATCATTTCAAGAGTTGTACACTATAGAATTCTTGAACATAATAAAATGCTCTAGCTTACCTCCACATAGGCTTGCATTGAAAGTTGGCGTTCCGATAATGCTCGTGCGAAATATAGATCAAGCTGCGGGACTCTGTAATGGAACCAGGTTGAAGGTCACATTTCTGGGGAAACACTTTATTAAAGCAATCGTGCTCAATAGTACAAGTACAGGTCAAGAGGTTCTAATTCATCGTATGGATATGAATCAATCGGAGTCTAAACTCCCATTCACATTGACGCGTAGACAATTTCCCATTATACTATCGTTTGCTATGACAATAAATAAGAGTCAAGGACAATCAATGGCAAATGTCGGATTATATTTACCCAGGCCTGTCTTCACACATGGTCAATTATATGTTGCTTTGTCAAGGGTTAAATCAATGGACGGCATCAAGATTTTAATACTTGATTCAGACAAGAAACCCACCAACAAGACAACCAATGTGGTTTATAGAGAAATTTTTCAAAATATCATGTAAGATTCATTTTTTTGTTGAAAGATTCTTTTGGTGATATATTTAGTAAAAAACCGAAATTGTAGGCATTTTACCTCTTCTTTATCAAATTTTGTCCCCCACATATCCTTCCATTTATAAATTTATTGACACTCTGTTGACACACCAGGCATAATAAATTCTCTAAAAAAATGTTCCCTCAAAATGTGATATATAAGCATGATTATAATCACCCTTTATGCATTTTTGAATTGAAAATTTAGTTTTATAAATGTACAAATAAATTCATTATAGTCATAAAAAAATTAATCCTGCAATATATTATTAATCAGAATTCACATTCTCGTACAACGCACGGGGTTTAACACTAGTTTAAAACAAAACGAGAATGGGTTCAAACTTCCAGATTTCACGGATCATCATTAAAAAAATAAGACTATAAATCTTCATCACAAATCAAGATTTAAAACTGCAAATTGAAATAAAATTAATCAAATAGGGTAATTAAAAATATTTTTTTGCCAAAAGGGTAATTAAAAACAATGGCGTTTGGTAAACTATAATAGTAGGATACTGATTCTTCCAAAAACAAAATTTCAAGACAACTTGAAATTACAAATTTCTTTTTAAATCCAATAAAATAAGAAAACTATTAAATATTGATTTTCAAGTTAAATAAAACTAGAAAATAATGGATCTTGACATCAAAATTAAAACATTTGTAAACTACACATTTGATTATTTTCTAATCAAATTTAAAAAAAAAAAAAGATAACAGGTCTTCAAATCAAATTCAAAACAAAAAAAAATTGAAAATTTGTTTAAAATAAAAAAATTAAATTTACATCTTCAGATAAATCTAAAAATTTTAAATTGCAAACTCTTTCAAATACCGTTAAACAAGTTTAAAATAAATAGTATACAGATTAAATATTCATTTGATTTTCAAATTAAATTTCAAAAAAGGAAATGGTTAAACCAAAGCTAATGGACAAAACAAATCAGAAATATTCTAACATTGAGAATTTCTTTTAAACAGGAATATAGTTGACAATCAAATAAAATTTTAAATAACTTAAAACTGAAGTTTTTTTTCAAGTAAAATAAAAAAGTAATATCAAATGTTAGTTAAGCGTTGAAAATTAAATAGTCCTTTTCAAATAAAGTTAAAAACGTTTAAAATAATAGTAAACTGATTTGATTTTCAAATTTAATTTCAAAAAAGGTAATGATCAATCAAATCATATAATCAAATAAAAACAATATAAAAAATGTAAATTTCTTTTAAACTGGAAGACAGTGGACAAACAAATGAAATTTTAAATAATTTAAAATTGAAAATTTGTTTCAAGGCAAATAACGTAATCAAATATCAAATAGTCCGACAAAAAGAAGTAATATCTTTTTTTGCCCGCAAAAATAAGTAATATCAAGTATTATTCAACACTAAATATTAAATAGTGATTTTCGTATCTAATCAGATTTAAAACAATAATATTTCTAATCAGATTTAAAACAAAACATGATCTTGAAGAGTTTACTTCAAATAAAAAAAAAACCAATAAATCAATAAGTAGAAAATATTAGTACACTATCCAAATAAAATCGAATTCAAAAAAAAAAAACTTTAGATTAGCAACTTTGTTTCAAATAAATCAAATTTAATAATGTAATAAGTATTTAAAACAAAGAGATAATGAATCTTCAAACCAATCTGAAAATATTTAAATTGCAGTTTTTCCAAGTCAAACTAAATAAGTTTAAAATATTAATAAGCTATTAATGGATCTTCAGATCAAGTTTAAGACAATTTAAAAATTTTCAAATCAACTTAAATAAAAACTAAGATAAAAATATTAGTTAACTACTATTAAATATTAATTTTCAAGTTAAATTATTGGCAAAAAAAATTCAAATAAGATTTAAGTCAATTTAAAACAATTTAGAATTTAAAGTTTATTTCCAACTCAACTAAGACAATTTAAGATTAGTTATCAAATGATCTGGTGAAGCCAAAATCATGGAGGGATTATCAAGCAATGGGCTGGAAAAAGAAAATCCGAAAAGGAAAAACCTTTGGAAAATTAATGGCATGCTAGAATGTTATTAGATAATAATAAATAAGTGAGTAGATGCACATTTTAATTATTAATCTACCCAAAGTATGGCATAACTAAGTGAAAAAATAATAAAGCTCTTTAGACATAAAAGATCCTATGAATACATTAACATAAACAAGGGACATGTGAACCCCTTTAAAAGAGAGACAATACATAGAAATAAAATCTGAATATGAAATCAAAATAATACCTGCACCATTTGAAAATGCCTTGCTTGTTTGTATTGGTCACCATGATCTCCCAGTGATGGATGACTTGTCAACTTATGTGAATGATAAAGGCCTCCCTTTTGATGTGAGGCATCAATGATCAAATAAGAGAATACAAGCTAAAGCGAAATTCATATAAAGAAACACACTATACACAATTATATTCTGCAAAAAAAAAAAAAAAACGCTTGAAAGTATGAATGAAGAGGAAGAGGAAAAGGAAGACAAATTTCATGAGGATAACTCATTTGAGAGTCACAATCAATCTCACACATCAAGGGAGGGTCCCACAAGGGGACACAAGCACACAAAAAATAGTAAGAACGCGTCCTAGACTAGAAAATAAAACACCCAAACTATCAAAAAGTAAAAAAATACAATAAACATATGGAGAGCTCTGTCTTCCTCCCCCCAAGGAATCAAAGCTTTTCAACAATATCACAGTAAATACAGTCACTCCCTAAAAACAGGGAACCAAATATGAAATTACACAACAGACAAGTAAAACACAAGGAACACAAGGAAGGCTCTGTCCTCCTCCCCTAAGGAATCGAGGCTTGAACAATACAACAAACGTAGCAAACAAGAAAATTACAAAGGATATAAAATGTAAAATGAACATAAAAGGGGACAGGAGAAATCACAGTAAATACAGTCACTCCCTAAAAACAACAAACCAACTATGAAATTATATAACAGTCAAGTAAAATACAAGGAATACAAGGAAGGCTCTATCCCCCTCCCCCTAAGAAATCAAAGCTTTGACAATACAACCATCATAACAAACAAGAAAATTACTAAAGATGGGCAGTAAATACAACAACCTGGCAGCAATCACACCCAAAAAATAGCGAACGATAAACAACAAACAAGAAAATTACTAGGGATGTAAAATGCAAAAACGAAAATACAAGGGGAACGGCAGAAATCACAGTAAATACAGCAATCACACCCCAAAAAACAAACTGAACATGAAATTACATAACAGACAAGAAAGGCTCTGTCCCCCTCCCCTGAGGAATTGAAGCTTTTTAACAATAAAGATGCAAACAATACAACATACAGAAATAGCAAAAGAGAAATACTAGGAATTTAAAATGGAAAATTGAAAAATACAAGAGAAACAGGAGAAATCACAAAAAATACTGCAATCACACGCTAAAAACAGCAAACCAAATATGAATTTACATAACTGACAAGTAAAACACAAGGGAGGCTCTGTCCCCCTCCCATAAGGAATCCAAGCTTTTTCAGCTTTTCAACAAGCAATACAGAAATAGCAAAAGAAAAATACTAGGGATGTAAAATGGAAAACCGAAAATTCAAGGGGAACAGGAGAAATAAAAAAAAAATACAACAATCACACACTAAAAACAGCAAACTAAATATGAATTTACATAACAGACAAGTAAAACACAAGGAAGGCTCTATCCCCCCCCCCCACAATAAGGAATCGAAGCTTTTTAGCATTTCAGCAAGCAGTACAGAAATAGCAAAAGAGAAACACTAGGGATGTAAAGTGGAAATACAAAAATAAAAAGTGAACAAGAGAAACCGTGGTAGGGAGAAGAGGAGTGAACGCCGTAAAAAGAGAAAGAAGATGCAGCAGGCCATGCGAACCACCGGACCTTCCTTTTCGATCTTACACCGCCGCTTCCTCCCCTGCACTCTTGTTGGGATCGCTCCAGTGGCTACAGGCTAGTAAGGTGCGCTGAGGAAAGGATCAATTTGAACTGTGACAGTGTGACTAGGGATCGAGAGTGCAAAGGAAATGTGTACAAAGAAAGAGAGTGGCTAGGGCTGGATTTAGAAACAGCTAGCGGGTGGAGCGTGTTTGACAAGGGAATATGGCTAGGGCTTTAATTTTGGGCTTGGTTCCTTACCCAACCCAAAATGTTTTCGCTTTTCAAAAAGAAAAATCTAGTGGTTGCTTTTTTTTTTTTTTTTTTAATGAAGAAGAATAATAGTGGCGGGGAACAGAGGCAGGCGTTTTTGTTTTTGTTTTTGTTTTCTACCTTCAAAATTCAAAATAGCAGAACGCTCCAAAGTTAAATCACTGCCGATTGATATTTCACGAAATTTTAAGATGAATTCAGGCGATATGTCAATATAAAATTTCTTTTGCTTTAAATATATTATTTTTCACTTTTTTTTTGCCCAAAAAATATATTATTTTTTACACAAGAAGGTGAAATGTCAACATATTATTAGAACCTCCATACCAACAATAATACCTAGAATATGAAAGAGGCCAACACATACTATTTATCCTGACATTTGTAAGCCATTTGATCCATTATATTTGGCAAATCCAACATATATCAAAGTCATTGTGTATGATTCACGCACATGTGAATCATGATGAGGTAAGCATAGAGAGGTGATGATGAAAGCATAAACATATAGTGATCAAAAGCACACATGTGAATAACGATGAGGTAAGCATAAAGAAGGGGTAATGAAAGTATGAAGATGTAATCACAATGAATCAAGTTACTCGGTGAAAATAATAAGATACCATGTATCATTAGAAATTAAAAAAAAAAGGATGAAAACTCAGCCAGAGACCTTATCTCCTTGCTCTCCCAAAATTCTTGTGTGTCTTGCTTCAACCCTTGCTCCCCTATTTATAGTCTCAAGGTAGGGTTTTCTTCATAAATCCTCATTCTTTTTTTTTTATTTTCATTTTTTGATTTTTTTTTTGTATTTTATGTTAAGAACTACCTAACTTGACCTAATCACCATCAATTGAGATTTTTTTTTTAATTTTTGTTTTTTATTTTTTTTGTATTTTTTATTGATAAAACTTCCTAGTTTAACCTAATCACTATTAGTGGAGATTTTTTCGTTTTTAATTTTTTTTATTATTCTCCCCACAAGTAATTTCCTAATTTAAACCTATCAACATAAATGAGAATTTTTTTATTTTTTTATTTTTCGTTTTTTATTTATTATTTGCCCTTAATGAATGACAATGCCAATCATCACCAACGAAGGGATTTATTTTAATTTTCGTTTTTTTATTTTTTCCCTTTCAATGATGATTGCCAATTTGGACACTGATTATCATCAATAAGAGGATTTTCTTATTTTTGTTTTTTTATTTTTTTCTTTCATTCTCCCCATAAGTAGTTTCCTAATTTAAACCTATCAACTAAATGAGATTTTTTTTTCGTTTTTTTATTTATTATTTTCCCTTAATGAATGACAATACCAATCATCATCAATGATGGGATTTATTTTTATTTTTTTTATTTTTTCCCTTTTAATGATGATCGCTAATTTGGACACCAATCATCATCAATAGGAGGATTTTCTTATTTCTCTTATTTTCATTTTTAATTTTTTTTCTTTCAATAATTGTCAATTTGGACACTAATCATCATCAATTATTTTTGTATTTTTGAGTGGGGCCCAGACAAAATAGGGTGTTCACAAGTACACCAGCCACGAACTCATCTAGCCAATCAATCTTCTTATCCCAAAGCTCCTCATTCAACTTGTGGTACTCGTTGATCTGGAGCTTGAAGTCTTTGTCATCTATCATCTCCCACTTGTTAAAGTTTCATATCAAGAACTTCTGCTTTCTAGCATCCTCGGCAGTATACTTGAGGATAAGTGATTCCCATATTTCATTTGCTTCTTTGTAATCATAGTACACATCGAATAGATCATTAGATAAAGTAGTAATAAGAGTGTGTCTACAAACCTTGTTAGCATAGGCCCAAGTATCCTTCTGGGCTTGGTTAGCATCTTGGGATGGTGCAGATTGTGTAAGTGCATAAGCAACTCCATGCATGTCAAGAATAGTGTAGACACGTTCCTGCCAGCGTCTGAAGTTCTTCCCTTCAAATTGGTCTATCTTGGAAATGTCTGGAAATTGCCTAGGCGTAGGCACTGCCATTGGAATAGGACCAGGACCAGTGGTGTTAGCTTCAAAAGCAGTAGTATTGTTAGCTTGAGAACTAGTTCCAGAACCATCAGGAGGAATAGAAGCCATAATAGCTCTTAATATTGTTGGTGAACCCCTGCAAATACACCGTGTAATCCGAGTCACATCTAAGGACAGTGTCCTTAAGAGCTATTCTGCGACCATTGGCTGTCTGGAAGCAGCACTCCCCAGGATAAAACTGACCCTCCTTGCAGATACAGGGTGAACAGAACAGCAAAATACAAAACAACTATAAGGCAGAGAGAATAGAGGAATGCCAGAGAGGAAGAGAGTGCTCGAGATTTTCAAGCCAGATGCCTGAACCTCTTGCAAGCAGTACCTTTTTTAGGCCTCTCATGGATTTGAACGTTGGGCAAAATTAAATGGCAATAAACACGATTAATACAGCGGTTTCCAAACGTTGAAGTTCATAAACATATTTTAATGATCGGTTTTTTGGAACCTGTAGGTAATAGGCTGCAACATGACTGTTTGTCATGATGGCCAGTTGAACACAATTAAATCTGGTTAATGCCTTTGTAACCGAAATATTCAGGTTTCAAAATTCAAATGCCTCAAAACTGGGTTTTTCCGGTAAGCAATTTTCACAAAAATAAAATGTAGATTTTCCCCAAAAAAAAACATGTGATAAAAAGTGCTCAATCCATATTTAACTCATGCACAGGGGGAAATTGCTGGATTTTCACTACGTTTGCCTTCTAGTGGTCCTTTGTTGTGCGTGCAAGCCTACTCTTCCTCTTGGCCTATTTACTAACCCAAATTCACAAGGTTTAATATATATACATTTGCATTCTCTCTTTCCCAAGCAATGTAGGACTTGTTCCATTTGACACACCCACATGCAACTTAAAACTCCAACATATACAGGTGTAGATTACGCATTGTTGTATATATAAAAAAAAGAGAGATGTGTTTTTGAGCTGATAGAATTTTAATACCCTCTTATCATAAATAGAATAAGAACTATAGTATATGAATTTATTTTGGTTTCAAATACAATATCCATCTCCAAAATTTATAATTTTTTTTCCTATACCCTCCTGATCAATTGCATATATTAAGGGGATTGTCAATAAGGGAGTATAGCTAATACAAATAATTAAAAGAGATATATTAGGAAAACCAACACACATATTTTACAAATAAGTAAACAACTTTTCTTATTATCTACAAATTAATTATCTAATTCCTATAATTGGGAATGGAGGAGTATTAATTTTGCTAATCTTTCATTAGTCTACCAGATTGTCCTAGCATTTTTTGTGCTTACTGTTACTATTTATTAACCCTGCTTTAAAGAAATTTTGTTATTATATTATCTACAAATTAATTATCTAATTCCTATATTTGGGAATGAAAGAGCATTAATTTTGCTAATCTTTCATGTGTCTACCATATTGTCCTAGCAGTTTTTGTGCTTACTTTTACTGTTTATTAACCATTCTTTTGTTTTGGTGAAATAAACATGGTTTTTTAATTAAAAAAAATGAATTTCTGCTAGGCCTGAGTCCAAGCTCATTAAACAAGTAAAAGATATCTTAAGCAAACTGAACTATTGTACATCGCCATCATGTCATCTTGAAGGTCTTGTGGGCATTAATCATCAAATTGAGAAAGTTGAAGAGCTATTGGTTCATGCTCGGATTGTGGGAATATGGGGCATGAGTGGTATAGGTAAGACCACACTTGTCAAAGCTATGTTTCATAATTTGAAAGCACAATTTAAAGCTTCCTCTTTTATTAGAAATGTAAGAGAAAAACTAGCAAGAATTGGACTGAATAAATTAATGGAATAATGCCACAAAGAATTATTAAAATTTAAAAGATTAGGGCCTTCACATCTATAGCATGAAATCCACTTTGTGAAACTTAGGCTTCAACAACAACAACAAAATCTTCTGATACTTGATTATGTGGACAATTTGTTTAGAGCTGAAGATTTAACCAAAATGTGTAATTGGTTTGGAGAAGGAAGTAGAATTATTGTTACCTTAAGAGACATACAAGTTCTTAAGAATGCTTCTGCATCTGCAACATATCATGTTGAGAAATTAGAGTCTTGTCATGCTCTAAATCTCTTCAGCTTAAAAGCATTTAAGCAAACTGAGCCATTTAAAAGCTATTTGGAGTTATCAAAGTTGGTTGTGAGTTATTGTCAAGGAAACCTATTGGCTCTTGTAGTGTTGGGTTCCTTTCTTTACAGTAGAACAAAAGAAGTATGGGAAAGCACATTGGAAAAGCTAAAGCAAGCTCCACACAAGGACATTTTTAATGTACTCAAATTGAGTTTTGATGGACTTGATGAGAAGCAAGCTACTGTGTTTCTTGACTTGGACTATTTATCAAGTGAAACAAGCTCTAAGCTTTTTTTAAACTCTATAAAAGGCTTCTATGACTTCTCTGTATATATTGAGATATGTGTTCTGAAAGAAAGATCTCTCATGTCAATGGATCAATTTGGTGGAATTGATATGCATAATCTTGTAAGAGAAATAGGCCGAGAAATTTGTAGGCAGTAATTGATCATTGGTCCCGAAAGACCTATTCAACTATGGAAACACAACAATATTTATCATTTTTTCATCAATAAAAAGGTACTAAGTGATTAATTTATATATAATTTTCTTTTTCATGTGTATTTCCTCTTCCTTGTTCAATTTTGAAGCTGTATATGTGATATATGTATTTGTTGACTAGGGGAGTAGGGCAATTCAATGCATGTCTTTAGATATGAGCAAGACAAAAGATATAACATTGCAGTTTAATGCCTTCAGAAAGATGATTGCATTGAAATTTCTAAAGTTTTACAAGTCTGATCTTAAAGAGCCTTCAAAAGTGTATGTTTCTGAAGTTCTTGATAATCTTCCAGAAGAGTTAAGGTTTTTCTTTTGGGAAGATTATCCTCTACCATTTGTTCCATTGAGCTTTTGTGCTAAGAATCTTATGGAACTTGAAATGCCTCATAATCAACTCCAACAACTTTAGGATGCAGCTCAGGTACATAAATAGTCTTCTCGCAATCTATTTTTCCTCTTATCCATATTATAAGTCACCTCTAGCTACTTTACCTAAATCAAGGAGGGGTAGTTAAGTCATTAACCTTATACTAACATGAAAGGTTTTTCCAACTTTACCTTATTTAAGAGTATAGAGAATCACTATATTAGACTTCAAGTCTCATTCGAATAAATTGATAAAGGGTAATATTTAGAAAAAAGTTAATTAATGACTCACCAAGTGACTTATATTTGGAACCATCAATTCTTTTAAGAAGGTGCCTCGTATTAAGGATATGGGCAATTTATAGGGAATTTAATTCTTATATAATTTATTTTTCGTTGTTTCATATTTCAGCATTTCCCAGACTTAGGAGTTATGAATTTAACTGCGTCAAAGCATATGATTGAGCTTCCAAATCTGTCTCAAGCCCCCAACATTATTATGATATATCTTGATGAATGTGAGAATTTGACTCAAATTTATTCCTCAACCAGCCTGAACTAGCTCTCTCATTTATCCAAAAGAGATTGCAAAGACCTAAGACACATAAACATTGGTGACAATATTAAGGAGACTAGTTCAGGGTTAGTTGCTGTCTACAATTTTCTGGATCTTGACAACTCCTTATTCCATAAAATGACTGTGAAGTTCTTTGTCTCAAACAACAACAATATTTTCTCTGGGTTTCGAGTTAAATTGTGTCAGGATTATTGTCAGAGATATTATCATCAGATGATCCGTGCATGAACAATAATATTGAGAGTATAAAGTTGAAATTGTTGTCTTTACTTCCATTTGTTACTTCACTTCGATGGTTAGATCTTACTGAGTTTGGAAATTTCAACAGATGTTTCAACTTTCTTTCTGAACATGGAAAGCTTAAGAATATCTATGCCAAAGATGTAGTCAATGTACTCAAAGCAATGGTGCGAAAGCCATTAATGAAGATTAAAGAAAAGAGGAAAACAAAGGAGGTAATCACAGATTATAACTCTTATCATGGAACAAGGAAGCCACTAGAGATTGAAGATGAGATCTTAATTACAGAAATAATGGAATGTTATTGTAGCAGTACTACAACAAGTAATAGATTAACAAGAGTTCCTAATAGCATCACACGATGGCTATTATTGACACAAGTGACATTACAGAGAAGTGTTACTTGTACAACACTCCGCTTTATTGTACCATTAACTCATTCTCTTTGACTTCCAATGTCATCCTCTCTTCATTATCATTATCCACTTCTCTTCTTCGCTTTCTCCTCGGTGTTTCACTGTCACTAGAAGTCAAGAATCGAATGACCATGCCAATGATAATAGTCACTATGACAACAATCATAGGTATAATGTTGCTTGAAACTTTGTATCCCCAACATCAATTCTGATACTAGTATCTCTTCCAATGGTGTTACCACATGTTTAAATCTAACACTAGACATGATCTTTGCCATTGTGCACAATCCTAACCCTGATCAACTTCTCCCTTTAACACTATACCACTAATGTTTATTCGCTTTGACCCATCATCCCTTAGGGTGTGTTTGCTTTGAGGGGAGGGAAGGAGAGGGGGGTTAAATTACCTCTTTGGGTTGAAGGTATTTAAATTTTGGACGGGAATTCAAAATTTAAAAGGAATGATAGGGTAAATTTTGGGAAGGAATTCAAAATTTAAAAGAATGAGAGGGTAAATTTTGGGTTTCTCCCATCCAAAATTATAATTTGCCACCCCTCCCCTCAAACCAAACACACCCTTAGGTAACCTAGATTATGACAGTTTGGAGAATGGATTTGACCCAAGCTTACACAGCCATCAACATTTAAGCAATCAAGATTTGGGGCTGGAGACAGGTTTGCGAGTGCAGTCAGACATTTCAAATGACTTATATCAATCTTCTTTAGATTTGGAAAATGCTGAAAAAAGAAGCAGTATGTTAAATATGTTATGCTAGATAACTATACAATTTAATCATGAATTCTCTCATGACAAATAAAAATAGGGGATTATAAAGGAAATAAGTCGATGCATTTAGAAGAGTATTGGATTTAAGGCAAAAAAGCAAAAAGAACAAGTCCATACAGCTTGAAAAATTGATCATTGATATATTTAGGTCCGGATATGTAGGGGTTGCCAAATCTTAAGAGCTAGTGAGGGTTATAAGTTATTTCAAATTTGCACAACTAACATGTAATTTTCTCCGAATTGAGGCAGAGAACTCAAATAGCGAACATGTGCCTCATGAATTATTTGGTCAATTTTTGATGCATGAGATATCTAAAATTAAACTTCAAATTAAATAGTTGTTTAGAATTGGCCAAGGAAAAAGATACATACTTGATGCCTTTTCCAAAGTTGCCTGATATGACTAGAAGGAATTTGAAGCTCAACAAGATGCTACGCACAGTAGCTTAATGGCACACATGGTGAATTAATATTCTTCCCAACTAACAATCCTAAATTAGTTCATCTGAAACATAACTCATATCTTTACCAATAATCAACTTTGAAGGCTCCCTCCAATCAAACCAATAAATTTTTAGAAATATCAAATTATGCATCTTTCAAAGGTCATTAACTCTCAATGGAATACTTTTTATCTTGCTCATGTCCAATAACAAGCATCGGATTGATGTAGGCACCTAGTAAGCATGTAAAAAAAAAAGGAACTATTAGTACATAAAAGTTACCAAAATACCATAGGAAATGAGATAGAATAACTATAGACAGAATAAATTATTACCTCGTTACTAATGAAAAAATCATAAATGTCCCAACGACTTCGCAGTTGAACAAGGCCTTTAGGATTGGAGAATGACTGTTCTCTAGCAATTTCAACACCCATGTCTCTTACAAGATCATGCATCTCAATGTAGCCATTATGACAAATGAAGTGATGGATCTATCTTTAAGAACACTTATGTCAATATCAAGAAAAGAGCCATATAATTGTCTTATTAAGTTGAAGACACTTCAACTCCTTCCTTTATGAAAAAAGCTATGTCAAGAAACATATTCTTTTGGTGCTCGTCAAGTCTATCAAAACTCAATTTCAGAACATTAACAATGTACTTGGGTGGAGCTTCTTTTATTTTTTCCAAATAACTTTCCCACTCTTCATGTCCTCTGCCCTGAAGAAAAGAACCTAACATTACAAGGTCCAATGGATTTCCTTGACAATAATCCACTACAAATCTTGATAACTCCATAAAATCCTTAAATGACTCATTTTGCTTGAATGCTTTCAAACTAAAGACATGAAGGGCATCGTGAAAATCCAATATTGGAACAGAGTATGTTGAAAATGCAAAAGCATTATGAAGTACTTGCATGTTTCTTGACGTGGTAATAATTCTACTTCCTTCCCCAAACCATCAGTTAAACCCACGAATTTGGAAAATGACATATTAGTCGCATTGAAACATAGTATTTTGTTCAGTGCGCTAGGTCAGACTCTAATCAGTTTTGGTGCTAAGGGGAAATAAATACAGAACCAGAGACCAGTGCTGCAGGGAGGAGACCAACCTTTCACCATTTTCTCCTTCCCTCCATTGTCTTCATCACCAAGCATCACCTTCTCCATCGCCGGTGACTGTCGCTTTCAACACCATTATTGCCGGCGGCGCAGCTACTACTCTTCTGCACCACCGTGAATAAAGCTCATCTTTCAGGAAAATTCGAGAACCCGAGGGCTAAAAGCAGAGAAAACCAGAGAAGCTGAGAGGCGTGAGCTGAGGGTCAGAAAAGGGAAAAGCTACCGGAGATGTGAGAGAGGAGTGAGGAGAGACTAGGGGAGCTGCCATTTCTTCACCATATACCACACCTTCACTACCGCCTTTCCGATGTCAGCATCTTCATTTACTATCGCCGGCGATAATACTGCTCTTCCGCAACCACCGTCCTCGTCTCATCTTTCATTACTTGCTGCGAGTCTCGTCCTTCCAAGCCTTTATTGTCCCAAACCATAGCTCCTCATTTTCTGATATCAACACAGCTGTGATCCTCTACTCTGTGTGCATATTAAATTCAACACCAACATTCCTTTATTCAATATAAATTGATCCCCTTAATAGCTGATCGACATATATGAAATTGGGGAACTATTTGGTGAAGTTGAATTGATGGCTAGCAGTGGCTAAAACTTCTTAATTCCCTTGTTGTAGTAAGAGGCAATACCATGAATTTGGAGCTTCAATATGGGAGTTTTTGCTCTTCCATTTTTCTAATTCTATATTATAATTGTGATTCCTAGCTCTTAGGATGAATTTTATAATGTTGAATTGATTTTATTTTGATGTGTTTAAAGATTGAATGTGGCTTGAACCTTTGTTAGACACTTGACATTGTGTTTAGTTAGTTTAATTATCATTTTTTATGCTGGTTAGTCATTGAATTAATGATTTTGTGAACATTTTATACTATTTTCAAGGTGGCTTGGTTAGTGGATCAATGGTGTCTTGTATTTTCATTGGTTAATTGAATATGAATTTATTAATTGTATTTAGCATTGAGTTTTAACATCATTAATCTTGATTTTTCATATGGGTGGCCATTGTTAAATTAAGATTAATGAAAAAATCAAGTGGTAATGCGAGGTAGCTCGGTTGTTAAATCAAAAGCTAAATATGATTTTAAGTTCATTTAATTGCTAAAATACTTAAGCAACCTAGTTTAGAGAGATTAATATGCAAAGCGGCTTGGTATTAATCAATCTAAGTTAGGCCTATAGCCTAAGGGGTGGCCCTTAGAGTCATTTTGGAACTAGCATGATTAATTCTCCTATAATTATTTTAAGTGAGGATTGCTTGCACCATTGCTATGTGGGATTGCTTATTCCATTGTTGATCTTCTTGTTTCTTTCATTTCATTAATTTCATCACCATTCCATTTCATTTTGTAAAGAAAAATCCCAAAAAGAATTATTTTAAAACAAGTTAATTTTAAATTGCAAAAAGTAATTTCAAAAGATTAAATTTTCCCTTTTTAATCATTTCATGCCAATCATTTCATTGAATTCCTAGGTAATTAATAAAAGGCTCTTCGAAAGACAATCAAAGATTGCACCCTATATTACAATCCTTAGTTTAATTTTTGAAGAGGTTATCAGGGCACAAAGCACATGCCTTCAACGTTACCTATCATCAACAGAAATAGGATGGATACATTGACGTTGAGAGATCAATCTGACAGCTTTAGAAGTTAGGAAAATCAATACAGCTTCTATGAGCATTAAAGCAATGGTTGCATCCATGTGAATGTAATTTCTTGCTTCAACTTCAAACTAATCCTTGTTTTTTGGCTTTACCTCCTCAGGAAGTGTTATGGTTTGGCTCTTGATTAACGAGATAAAAAGACCAAACAAAAATATTAAGCAAGTGGGAATAAAAGTTACCAAACGATCAACAGCAACTTGAGGGACAATATCGATTCATGCTATAATGTGCCTTTAAGGAAGGAATAATGCAAAAGAAATATGTGGTCAACTAGTCAAGTCCATTTTAACAACTTTTCTCATTTATTTGAAAAGGATATGAAACCATTTTCTTTTCCAAGGAAGGAAATTTCCAGGCTTTGGTGTGGAGGCAGAGATGATCACAGAGTGAGCGTTCTTTTATACGCATGACACCATAACCTCCAAAAATATTCCTCTGTTCTGTAGCATAGGTTTTAAGAAAAGGATCCGCCGATCAGAAATTTAAAAAAAAAAACTCAAAATTTAACGAACAATTAGTACTCCTAATTCAATGTAGTTTTCGAGATTATACAACATAAATATAGTGTTTAGATCTCATGCGTTTGTGTTTTATAAGATCTATGAGTGAAAGTAGACAAAGGCAAGACAGAGATTAAACACTAGAACATGAAACTAACAGGATTTTCACAGAATTTTGCTGGAAAATAGGAGATTGATGGGATGAAGCAAGTAGATGAAAGAAGAGAAGAGTGTTAGGTAGTACTAACCTTTGGATCTTGAGGAATCAGAAGAAATTAAATAAGCTCATAAAGATAGATATAGTATTGGTTTGGTAATTTATTGTCAAAAGAGTTTATTAGTAGGGACAATTCGAGAAAAATACACTTAAAAATGAGAAAAGATAAATTAATGTTATGAATTTATCAAATCCTAAGTAAAAGTTGAAGTAGGAATCTGGGATTTCTAAATCTGACAAAATGACCAAATTTCCCTGAATTAAGTTGTGAAACATGATAGTGAAGTCATTAATGTAAAATCCGATGTTGTTAATATAGATACATATGTTGTTATTGACCCCCTAAAACTTGTACACTTAAAATTATCCCTGATTTTTGGGAAATAAAGTTGTGAAACATGAAAGTAAAGCCATTAATGTAAAATAAGATGTTGTTAATATTAATACAGATGTTGTTATTGACCCCTGAAACTTCTGCCCTCAAAATTATCTCTAGTTTTTGGATATGAAGTTGTAAAATATGAAAGTAAAGTTGTTAATATAAAATCTGATGTTGTTAATATAGATACAGATGTTGTTTTTAACCCTTGAAACTTGTGCCCTCAATTTAGGGCATTTTAGTCATTTGGTCAGAATTAGAAATTCCAAATTTCTACTTTAACTTTGACTTGGGATTTGATAAACTTGTAGCTCCAATTTATCTTTGCTCATTTTTAATTTTTTTTCTGGAATTTTGTTAGTCAAACTAAAGAATTCTTATCCTTCAAAAGGAAAAAATTCGAGAAAAGATGAAGGGACTTCTCCTTCTCCTATATAGCTTGTTATAATGAAGACGCATGAGAGGAAAGATTCGCGTGAGTTTGAAAAATATTGATAGTCAAGTTAGAAGGTATAGAATTAAAAGCTATTGAAGTCTCATGATAGCTATATTTGCTGAGAGATTTAGGATAATAATCAAGTTATGCCTAGTTTGATTTTCTGTTTTTTTACTTTTTTCTTAGAATAGTTTTAAAATTTTTTTTTTTACTACAAGTTTTGGGACAAAATAAACAAAAAAATCCATTTGGATGATATATTGTTTTGAAAAAAAAATCATATTTAAGAAAAAAGAATATAGAAACTTGTTTAAAATAATTGTTCTTAAAATCAGCTTTGATGAGCCCCAAGTAGGGTGGAGAGTAGAGACAAAATGCAGATTAAAACATAAGAGTGGCAAGTCCAAGTTTAAAAGATGAAAACTCATGTCATCAAACGTTAAAGGAAGATAAGGCTCTTCATTTATTGCCCAATTTTATAGAATAAAAAATAAGAAAAGATATGAAATTTGTCCTTTTTATTTTTTGAAACTGATTATTGTTTCTTGTTTTACAAAGCACTTCCCTAAAAAATTTACTAAACAAGTTTTTAAAAAAAAAAACAAAAAATTGTCTTCAGGATAGGAAAACAAACAAGCCCTTAATTTTTTCAGTTCTTAAAATTAACAGTTAAAAGCATGGTTTTAAAACTTGGACCGGACCTGCTGGTCGGGATAGGAAACCAGTGAACCGGCCCAAAAATCGGTCCGGTTTGCTGATGAACCCTGGTTAAGAGTTGACCTCGGGTCAACCCGTGATTGAATCATATTTTTATATGATATTTCATAACTGAATTGGGATTTTAATGCATTTTCTGGGGCATCATTGTATCATTAAGCACTAATTTGACTAAAAGACATTTGCATTGAATTAGTGTAAATAAGGGCAAAATGATCATAAATTGTTAATTATTCATGCAAATGATTTCTTAGGCTTTTCATACTATATTGTGCTTAATTTTGTATTGGGTTAATATAACTTTTGGTTCCTAAAGTTTGATCCAATTTTGGTTTTGGTCCCTCAAGTTTGAAATCAGTGGTTTAGGTCCCTGAAGTTTCACCCAATTTTGGTTTTAGTCCCTCAAGTTTGAAATCGGTGGTTTTTGTCCCTGAAGTTTCACCCGATTTTGGTTTTAGTCCCTCATGTTTGAAAAGGATTTGGCGACCCGTTTTTGAAACCTGACCTGACCTGGAAAAATAACCAAGTCCTTTACAAACTTAAGGGACCAAAACCAAAATCGAGTGAAACTTCAAAGACCAAAACCACTGATTTCAAACTTGAGGGACTAAAACCAAAATTGGGTGAAACTTCAGGGACCAAAACCACCGATTTCAAACTTGAGGGACCAAAACCAAAATTGGATCAAACTTCAGGGACCAAAAGTTATATTAACCCTTTTGTATTTCAGGTGTTTTGGGAAGAAATTGGCAATTTGAAGGTCCTAATCAATATTTTGAAGACTGGGGAAAAATACAGAAAAGGTCCTTAAAATATGAAAATTACAAGTGAATGAGGAAATGCACTAGGAACTCTCACAAAAAGTATCCAAACGTTTCAAATATTATATTTCAGTCCCAAAAGTTTCAGATATTTGCACTGTTGTTCCTCATCATAAGTTTTAAGAATTTCAGAATGATCCCTGGACCCATTAACTTTTCCATTAGGATAAAGATACACGACAATTGCAATTGGGGCTGTGGAGAATGATTAAAGGAGCTCTTATCATCATCATCATTACCTTCACTTACTTCTTCACTACATAGACCTGACAGTTTGGAGTGGATGAGGTGGATGAGAATTATGGCGTGAAGAAAAGAACTGAACATAGGAGCATCATCATGGATCATCATCATCATTTTCATTTTTTCTCTCTTAAATAAACAGAGCAAGCAGAGGCATCACGATCATCTCGTCCTTCCTTTTCTTCTTCCTCGCTAGCGGCAGGTTCATCTCCATCCTCTACTTCCTTCACCGTCAACAGCGCACCAACACCATCAGCTTCCTCTGCTCCAGTACCACCTCCGGCGACCACTCATACCATCACCACCACCACCTTCTTCCTTCTGTCAGGCAACCTACACCACCACCTTCACCGTGCCCCTCTTCTTTCTCGTCAGACAACCTACACCACCACCAGCTCCGACAGAGTGAGGCGGACGAAGGACAGAGAGAGCTTGAGAGGGGAGAGAGATCACCGCACCTCCTTCCATAACCACCACCATCACTTCTCTTCATACAGCCACTAACCGCTGACGAGAGAGAACGAGATACAAAGAGCTTCTGGATCCAAGCCAACACGTATGCAAACTAATATCTTCTCTCATTTTCTTTGACACTTTCACCAATTTCCGGCAAGTCTAAGTTTTCCGGCCGCAATTTCCGGCGAAGTTCATGAATTTTCCGGCGACCGCTTTTTCATCACCATGAAGTTCTAGAGTTTAATCGGATCCAGTTTCCATGCTCATCAAAATGATAAGTAGGGAAAGCTAGCCTAATCTGAACCATCTAAAATAGATTTGGACGGTTCGGATTTCATTTTTTTAATTATGATTTTTAAATAAAAAAATCATTTTTTTGAAAAAATGTTGGTGAAGAAATTATTTTTATTTTAGATTTTCTATTTATTAAGATAGTTTTTTTTGAAAAACAAACATTAAAAAAAATTGAAATCTGGATTGTCCAAATCAGGCTAGCTATCACGCCCTTATTTTAATTTCACCTTTACCAGAACATTCACGGAAAACGATATGCATTTCAGTGGGCAACACAGGAATAGCGTAACCATACTGATAATATATGCATGATTACGGAAATTCCCCTCAGTTATGCGTACTTGATAATTACAATTAATGTAGCCGCATAGGGCTAGTTGGGTGTCTAAACCCGTCCTAGTGAAACGGAGACATCTTCCCGTCTTCATTCCACTACTGCAATCCCTCATACGATTCTCTTCTTTGTTCTCAACATATCTTCTGTCTTCTCCTGTCTAAATTGTTGGTAGGGGAGGGTGATATTCTAGAGAAAATCGGTAGGAAACAAATACCATGATGCATGCATGATAGATGCTATGTGTATGACATATTAGCTTTAACTAGATGTATGTCCCATAATAACATTTCTACATGTTCAATGTTTCATGCAACAAGACTATGGCCACAGCGAAAACAGAAAAAGAGCTTCATTTATTCAAATATGCTTTACACAATCAAGTAAAGCAATCACATACATCACTACACAAGTAGAGATATCAAATACATGCAAAAAAGATAAATCCCCAACCTTAACCCTTTCCAGCCTCGAAACGTGTGCCTCGCAAAGCGTGTCACAGTTCGGCTCTCCACTCGATCCTGCAATTCCAAATATACCTTTTAGACACTTCCATGATGTTTCTGGGGGTTATATGAGGCTATATTGAAAAATTACTAAAATGCCCCCAGGGACCCGACCCGGCCCCGCCATACCCGGTTCGGCTGTACTTTTCCCAAAATTCTAACTTGGGCTATCCTAACATATTTTCACCTAAGGAATCCATTTTTGAACTCAGATTTACCAAATTCACTGCCAAAAGATGAAATTGCCCTTGACAACCCTTATTTCAGTGTTTTAGGAGCGTTTTTGTAATCATGCTTTCTTGGCTTTTTCCGAAAAAGTGCCCAACTGTAACCCCACTAATTTTCCCTCTTGAACTCAATAGAATCATCAAATCATTGAAAATCCAAATCTAAGGCCTTCTAATAGCCTTGACTGAAATATATGGGTTTTCCGGGGAAAATCGGGGTTTTTAGGTTTTGGCTACGTAAATGCACTCATTTCTACTCCTAACCACTTTATTGACTATTCCATTAGGTTACAACTACTATTTTGTACCAATTTGGGCAGCATAACAGCCCCCACAACCCATTTTCCATTTTTACACACAAAGACAATCCGGCGAAATTTTGACTGATTAAATTGTCCACAGCAGCCAGAATAGTCAATATATGAAGGTTTGGAAGTTACCTCAAGCTCCCATTAGCTTTTCGTCTTCTCGGCTGAAACCCTAACTCCTTAAGCAACGAAATTTGCTTCAAACAATCCTAAATAACATAGAAGAGAAGCTTAGGAGAAGGGTTATACACGTTAGGTACGAATTCACTGAAGAAATCGACCTGCCTTATGTGATTTTCCTCCTTCTCTTTCTAAACTCTCTCAATCTTTCTCTCTCCTTTTTTAGCCCAAAACTGACGTGAATGAGCATGGAAAGAATGCGAATAACTTTTTAAAATATCCCATAATTTTTATTTAATTTATTTCCCCATTTTTGGATTTTTTTACAAATTCTGACAGATTTTCTGCCCAAACTTTGAAAAATCATAACTAATTCTTGAAAAATCAAATTACAGTGATTCCAAAGGATATAGAACCCTTATTGAGTCTAGTTTCAAGGAAAAATATCATCTTTTACTAGTTGGAAGCACAACATTCTCAGAATTTTAATCTTTGTCTGTTGTTCCAGAAACTTTCCAGTTTTTCTGGGCTAAATTGAAAAATTCATAAATTTTTGAATATAGCTATAATTGAGCCATATGACCTATCAAATTAAAGCTTAGGATGTCTACTGTCATCCTATAAAATTTTATAATTTGTGCTCATCATTTGTTCATACAAAATCACATGACAAGATCACTACCTCATAGCCGATTTCATCGAAAACATAACTATATTATCCAAAATTCACCATTTTACTTTCTTAATACCCCAAAGATATAAGAAATATTAGGGAATAGATTTGGGGCACATGATAAACCGGGGATTAGCAGTTCACTTAATTCAGGCTATTCCCAAACCTCCGATCCCAAAATTCGGGATATTACACTTACTTTCCCTACTCATCATTTTGATGAGCAAGGAAACTGGATCCAGTTTAATTAGGGGAGTTCATTTTGTTCAATCTAATTTCCTTATTTATATTTGGATTTTTGAGTTTGTATTATTTACTTTGTGGATTGAATCTGTGTAATTGGATTTTTGTTTGTTGGACTTATATATGTATAAAATTTTCTTTTGATTTGAATTAAATTGAGTGGGGTGATTGTTTATGTATATAATTAGAGAAAATAATTACATTTAATAAAATACTAAAAATAATAGTTTAGCTTTTAATTAAATGGTTTTTTTTCAAAAAAAAATAAAAATCAATTTCCCCTTGTTTTATTTAATTTAAATGACATTTAGATTACCTAGATTTAACAAAAGGTTACTCGAGGAGAGAGACGACCCGAGTATTATATTATACTATAATTCTTGGATTTAATATTTTTATATTTGACCCGAATATTATATTATACTATAATTTTTGGATTTAATATTTTTGTGTTTGACCCTGAGAAAGGAAGAGACGATCAAATCAACTCGACAAACCCGATCTGACCCAGCCGACCCGGGTCACTTTTATATAGTTTTTTCCCTCTTACTGGATGAAATGACATCGTTTGTGTCTATTATTATTTATATTCAAACTTAGTTGACCGATGGTGTTGGGCTCTAGGTCTCTAGTCAGTGATGACTGTCAGTGATCAAAATCAAATCGCTCACTTCACTTCATATTCATTTTCATTCACTGATTCACGGTTTCACACTCATAGTAAAAGACTGTTTTTTATTATGAATATTTGAGTAAGCGAGTTTTTATATTCTTAGCAAAATTGGATTGATTTATTTGAATTTAAATTATTATTTAAGGATGAATGTACAACATTTATTTATTTATATAAAATGTTTATTCTCATACAACTCTCCGTCAATTTGTAAAGAAAATTGTAAACAATATGTGATAAGTATGGAAGTATATGATTATTTTGTTAGTAATTCAAGGTATGGAAATGATATATAGTATTTGAAAATTTGGCCGGTGTAATGAGAAATTATATTATTTTCCAACTTTTTATTCCTCACCGGTTTAGGCCCCGGGTTAATCCTGGTTTGACTCTGATCTGACCCACTGACCTTTGACCCAGTACCTCAACCAGTTCAGTGCCCAATCCGGGTTTCAGAACCTTAGTTAAAAGTGAAATTAGTTTTGGCTGTTGTTAAAATTTAAAAATCATTAGAAACTTTAGCACATGATTTAAACTTAAACTTATTTGTAGGTGCACTAGGCTATGAGGTAGCGTCTTAACTAATTTAATGAACATGAATTTTTTTTTTGGAAGCAATCTTATTCAAGACATTATTAAATAATAAATGTGAGCACGTCTCTTAATGGTAATTCATATTATTACTTCAACACTTAGACCTACAAAGGTTGACAAGAGAAAGAAAACAAAGAAAGAAACCAACTAAGCAATTATACACATATATATAGAGAAACGTACACTAGAAGAGTCTAAATATGGTAATGGAAGATTATTTGTCTAGTATTCTATAAGTTCTAGACACACAAGAACCGTAACGCACAACAGAGCCATTATTAAATGCCTCCGTAACTTGTACGAGTCATATTTGATAAACATAAGAATGAGTAATTTAAATAATATGATAAAATCCCTACAACTCATGAGTATAAATAAAATAAAATATGAACAACTCATGAATAAAATTAATGTGAGTGGCGACTCAAGGTAATATACCATTAGTGTTACTCGTACCGTATTTCCAAATACTTCAAAGTTTGTTTAGAAGATTAATAAATCACACCGAACACAAATGCATGTCCCAAACAATTTTAGTCATTTTCTGAACAAGAACTTTTTGATGTGAAGTCTAATTAAAAAATTTAAAACAAAGAAAACAAATTAAATTGAAGAACTTCAAGATAAACATTGATACTTGCTGAAGATTTTAATGAATAAACAAATACATTTCAGGCAGATACATGACAAGGAAATAAAAAAATTAAGAGGATGAAGAATATAATAAAAAAATAAAATGATCTATTACTTTGTTATTAATGATAAATACATATAATTTTGCCACTATCAATAGAGAGAAAATATGAGAAAAAATTTAAAAAAAATAATTCAAATCTTCAGACCCCACTTCTTAAAATGTAAAGAAATGGAATTTAATAAATTGTTTTTATTTCACTCTCAATATGTAACACATAAGAAGGAGTCATTATTAGAATAAAGAGACCAAATCGGTAACACTGCAGCCAAGTTAGGAAAAAAGAGAATACACCCTGTTGGTTTCAATTGATTGCTTTATTACGCATAACAACAAAATAGGGATTAAAGTGAATGAAAGAACAAGCGCTTTGCGTTTTTAATAAAACAAATAAATAAATCAGTAGTATACTTCATTAAAAAATTTGAATAAAACAAATAAAGACTTTAGTCAATAGATTCAGTCCACTCATACGTTTGAAGGTTTTGGGACTTTGTTTTTTAGATGTTAAAGCATAAAGTCATAAAAAATTAAAGTGTAATGGCTTGATTAAACATTAAAGTCACATGAAATTAATAAAATAGCTAGAGAGAATAATGAAATCTTAGATAATTGATCCGGTATAGGATGAAGTTTTTTATATTCATCATCAAACATGCCCTTATGGTCAATAGGTTAAGTCGTCACTAGCTGCAGATGTTATTGTTACTTTGTTGTTGTTTTATATATTGCTATGTTCTTTTATTTCATTTGTCCCGCTCGACCACATGGCTTTTACATCCATTAATACTCTTCTATTTAATATTAGATTCATTTTGTCATTCAATTTTTTTTAATTAAAATTGATACAGTTTGGAAAATATTATAATGAACCATCTGATTTTCTGACTCGTGGGGTTGCCTTTTGGCAATCGATGAGGGTCTAGTATGTGTGTGTAATTAGAAACAAGTAAACAACTATTAAAATCAAATTAGGGAAAAGTGAAAATTAATATACAAACAGTGAATAAAGTAGTAATGATGTGAATAATATCATAATATCCCTACAATTACTCATGAATATAACTAATGATTCTGATGTGAATAATATAATAATATCCCTACAATTTACTCATGAATATAACTAACTATATGATTACCCCCTTAATAAAATCAATTGTTCTATCTAACCCTGCTTCATGTGAATCTGTGCTTCTATTTCTCCATAAAAGTCTCGCAGACTTGGTCATTTGGTTAGAATTAGAAATCCCAGACTTCTACTTCAACTCTGACTTGGAATTTGATAAACTCGCAGCGCCAATTTATCTTTTCTCATTTTTAACAGTATTTTTTCTAGAATTTTGTTAGTCAAACCAAAGAATTCTTATCCTTCAAAAGAATAAAATTCCAGAAAAGATGAAGGGACTTCTCCTTCTCCTCTATAGCTTGTTATAACGAAGACGTGTGAGAGGAAAGATTCGCGTGAAATATTCTATAAAAATTAAAAATTATACATAGAATACTTTAACAAAAGTATAAAGATATGAACAAGTTATATCAAATTTTAATGATTTAAATTTATTTATATACATTTTTGTTTTTTAATATTATAATAATATTTTTATAGGATATTGAATCTCAACCATTCAGAGTTAATCTAACGGTAAGAATAAAGAAGTCGAAGAAAGTGGACGGTAAGGGAAATAGAGAGGCCACTCTCCCCAAGTTAGGTGGCATAGAATTAAAAACTATTGAAGTCTCATAGTAGTTGTATGTGCTGAGAGATTTAGGATAATAATCAAGTTATGCTTGGTTTGATTTTCTGTTTTTAAATTTTTTTCTTAGAATTTCTAGTTTTAAAAATTGTTTTTTTATTACAAGTTTTGGGACAAAATAAAAAAAATCCATTTGGATGATATATTGTTTTGAGAAAAAAAATCATAATTGAAAAAATATATATATATATAGAAACTTGTTTAAAATAATTGTTCTTAAAATCAGCTTTGATGAGCCCCAAGTAGGGTGGAGAGTATGTAGAGACGAAATGCATATTAAAACATGAGAGTGGCAAGTTCAAGTTTAAGAAATGAAAACTCACGTCATCAAACATTAAAGGAAGATAGGGCTCTCCATTTATTGCCCAATTTTATAGAATAAAAAATAAGATAAGATATAAAATTTGCCCTTTTTATTTTTTGAAATTGATTATTGTTTCTTGTTTTACAAAGCACTTACCTAAAAAAAAATTACTAAACAAGTTTTTTTTTTTAAAAAAAACAGAAAATTTTCTTCAGTATAGGAAAACAAACAAGCCCTTAATTTTTTCAGTTCTTAAAATTAAAAGTTAAAAGTAAAATTAGCTTTGACTGTTGTTAAAATTCAAAAATCATTAGAAGCTTTAGCACATAGATTTAAACTTCAAAAACTTATTTGAAAGCAATCTTTTTTGAGATGTTATTAGATAGTAAATGTGAGCACATCTCTTAATGATAATTCATATTATTACTTCAACACTTAGACCTACAAAGGTTGACAAGAGAAAGAAAGCGAAGAAAGAAACCAACTAAGCAATTATACACACATATATAGAGAAACGTACACTAGAAGAGTCTAAATATGATAATGGAAGATTATTTGTCTAGTATTTTATAAGTTCTAGACACACAAAAACAGTAACACACAATAGAGCCATTATGAAATGCCTCCATAACTTGTACTAGTCATATTTGATAAACATAAGAATGAGTAATTTAAATAATATGATAAAATCCCTACAACTCATGAGTATAACTAAAATTAATTATGAACAACCTGTAAATAAAATTAATGTGAGTGGCGACTCAAGTTAATATACTATTAGTGTCACTCATACCATATTTCCTAATACTTCAAAGTTTGTTTAGAAGATTAATAAATCACACCGAACACAAATGCATGGCCCAAACAATTTTAGTCATTTTCTTAACAAGAACTTTTTGATGTGAAGTCTGATCAAAAAATTTAAAACAAAAAAAAAAATTAAACTGAAGAACTTCAAGATAAACATTGATACTTGCTGAAGATTTAATGAATAAACAAATGCTTTTTAGGCAGATACATGACAAGGAGATAAAAAAAATGAAGAGGATGAAGAATATAATAAAAAAAAAGAACTATTACTTTGTCATTAATGATAAATACACATAAGTTTGCCACTATCAATAGAGAGAAAATATGAGTAAAAATAATAAAAAAATTAATTAAAATATTCAGACCCGACTTCTTAAAATATAAAGAAATGGAATTTAATAAATTATTTTTATTCCAGTCTTCATACGTAACACATAAGAAGGAGTCATTATTAGAATGAAGAGACCAAATTGGTAACACTGCAGCCAAGTTTGGAAAAAAGAGAATACACCCTGTTGATTTAAATCGATTGCTTTATTATGCATAACAACGAAATCGGGAGTGATTAATTAAGGTGAATGAAAGAACAAGCGCTTTGCATTTTTAATAAAATAAATAAATAAATCAGTAGTATACTTCATTAAAAAAATTTGAATAAAACAAATGAAGACTTTAGTCAATAGATTTAGTCCACCCATACTTTTGAAGGTTTTGGGACTTTTTTTTTTCAGAAGTTAAAGCCTAAAGTTATAAAGAATTAAAGTGTAATGTCTTGATTAAACATTAAAGTCACAGGAAATTAAAGAAACAACTAGAGAGAATAATGAAATCTTAGATAATTGATCTGGCATAGGATGAAGTTTTTTATATTCATTACCAAACATATCATTATGGTCAATAGGTTAAGTCGTCGCTAGCTTTACAGGTTATTATTACTTTGTTGTTATTTTACGTATTGCTATGTTGTTTTATTTCATTTGTCCCGCACGACCCCTTGGCTTTGAAGGGAAAAACATAAACAAATCCTTCATTGATACTCATCTCTTTAATATTAGATTCATTTTGTGGTTCAATTTTTTTTAATTAAAATTGATACCACTTGGGAAATATTATAATGAAACATCTTATTTTCTGATGTGTGGGGTGGCTTTTGGTGTAAATCGATGAGGGTCTAGTATGTGCGTGTGTAATTGGAAACATCTATTAAAATCAAATTAGGGAAAAGTGAAAATTTATATACACACAGTGAATAAAGTAGTAATGATGTGAATAATATCATAATATCCCTACAATTTACTCATGAATATAACTAATAATTCTTATGTGAATAATATAATAATATCCCTACAATTTACTCATGAATATAACTAACTATATGATCACCCCCTTAATAAAATCAATTGTTCCATCTAACCCTGCTTCCTGACAATTTCTGCTGAAAAATGTTTGTCTCCTCCAAAGTCTTGCCACAAAAAATATAAGCGGCGAGAAGACCACCAACAGTCGAAAAGACCAAGACCATGTTGTTTGATCGTGTAGTAGATGACAAGCCACGTCGGAGGTGAATCGGATGATGGAGTGATGTCGGGGAAAGAGTATGTCACATCCAAGTGAAGTTTCATCCTTTTGCAATAGTCATCATTAGAGAGTGGAAGTGATTGTGATTTTAATGTCAGTTGCGTCAGTAATGACCAGCGAGTGATGCTGTTGGGAACTCTTGTGAATGTAACACTCTTACTGCAACAATCTTCCATCAACACATCATCCTCTTCGTCATCTTCCATTAATGACATCGTCACCACTTGTGAATGTTCATTCATCAACATATCATCCTCTTCGTCATCATTTCTCCAATTCTTTAATGTTTCTTGACTATAGTCAACATAGTCATGATGTTGGTTGAAATCATGCCCAAACTCAATTGGGCCCTCACCCCAGTTAACTTTCCTCACAAATGGAAGTAAAGACCCCAAACTTTGTGCCACCTTTCTCAATTCTTTTTTCTCTTCCAATGGCATTACCTCATGTTTGAATCTAACACCACATATCATGTTGCCACATGCAAACACCTTCATTGTAATTTTATACAAGGACAACTTCTCAAGATCAAAAACACCGGATACAATCACAAACCCTGAACTTCTCCCTTTCATACTGCCCCCAAACTTTATCTGCATTGGCCCACAATCTTGTATGTGTACATTGATGAACCTGACGACCTCTCCTAGTAAAGTTGAAGAATGAATTTGAGCCAAATTCACACAACCCTCAAGATTCAAATTTTTAATCTTTGGAATATGAGAGAGATCTGGCAGTGCAGTGAGCTGTTTTGAATGCGATAAATCAATTCTCTCTAAATTTGGAAAATGCTGAAAAAAGAAATAGAGTTTAATACATTAAATAATGACAGATAACTACAATTTAATCAATAATTTCTCTCATGCCAATTAACAAAAATGCGAGCTTATTATGGAAATAAATCAATGCATTTAAAAGAAGAATTGGGTTTCCTGCCCGAAAGAAAAAGGTACGGCTGTTATTAACCCTCAATTTAAAGGTAGTAAAGAACGCATTTGCATTATGCATTAGTTGGTCAATGTTTCATATATATGAGATCTTTAATTTGAATCACTCCATTAAAAAAAATTATGTCATATGAAATATGGCACGTACCTGATTTCCATCCCAAAATTGTTGAATATTACTATTAGGCATGTTAAGTTCAATAATATTATTCGCACATATATGTAATGACATATATGACAGTGGACATTCTTCCCAGCTCAAAAACCTCAGTTCTTTTGGAAGATAATCCAAATCTCCACGAATATTCAACATTGGAGGCTGTCTCCGATCAGACTTGTAAATTTTAAGAAATATTAAATTATGCATCTTCCGAAAGCTATTAGCTTCCAGTGTAATCTCTTGTATCTTGCTCATGTCCAATGACATGCATCGAATTGCCTCCATCTCCTAGCAATAGCAAATGAAGGGAAAAACAATTACCATTAACTAAAAAAGGACCAAAACATACTGTACCAATTAAATATGCCTGCTATTAGAAATATCCAAATTATTAATAATGCTATTGCGCATTTTATTAAAAAATTCTTACAAGTCATGTTTTCCTGATAATAAATGAATTCCTAAAATCTCAGACATGCACACACACTGATACGTATACCTACACACATGCATGTGCAGATATTTAAGCAAATATTCATTTATAACACTTGGCATATACATAAATTTTAATCTTTATTTAAAGGAAGAAGCATTTTTTTGCCAGAAGAAAAAAAACATGAACTACAGAATAACGACTACACACATTACAAGACGCCGAAAAACGAGCATCCCTACGAATCACATGCACTATATAAGCGGAAAACAGCACCTCCTTCCGTCTCCATATATTTTACGAGTATTTGTTTTCAAATTTACATATAATATGTCCGCCTAACAACATTAAATTCTACTATTATAAAAGCATGCTCATGCCAGCATATAAATTACACAAATTAGTAAGAGAAAAATTAATGTTGTGAATCATTTCATTATCACTTAATGAACATTCACTGTAGACTAATTTTATCTTTTAAAATAACACACATCACACTAGTCCTCATTAATTTATATTTAAAAGTTTAGGTAGATGAATAAATCGAGAAAGGATCTCTTGTAGGAATATCAAATTAAAGAAAATAAAACAAAGAAACTTTCAGATAAATGCTGACACTTACCAGTTACCACCAAAGATTTTAACAAATAAAAATCATGTAGACAAACAAATATCACAAGGAATCTAACAATTAGAATGCTAAAGAAACAATTCAACAGAATAAATCATTACCTTGCCACAACTGAAAAAATAATCAAAGTCTTCATACTTCCATAGTCGAACAAATGTTCCAGGATTAGCCAACAATAGCTGCTGTCGAACAATTTCAAGGCCCATTTTCATCATAAGATCATGCATCACAACACAATCATGATGATCAAATGAAATGAGGGATTTCTCTCTAAGAACACTTATATCAATAGGTGCAAAACAGTCATATAATTGTCTTAGGTTCAGAGAAATATCAACTGTTACATTGATTAAGAATGCCAGGTCAAGAAACACATTCTGCTGTTTGCCATTAAGTCCATCAAAACTCAACTTCAAAACATCAACAACATCTTTGGGTGGATTTTTGTCTAGTTCTTCCAAAGAACTTTCCCACCCTACTTTTTCTCTTCCACAGAGAAAGCAACCTAACACTATCAAAGCTAATGGATTTCCTTGACAATATTTCACGACTGATTTTGATAACTCCATGTAACCTTCAGATGGCTCATGTTGCTTGAAAGCTTTCAAACTAAAGAAATGAATGGCATCGTGGAAATCCAACTCTGAAACATGGTATGGTTCTTGGGCGGATCTTGGTTTAATTTCTTCATATGCATTTTGAAGCACTTGCATGTCTCTTGATGTGATAATAATCCTACTTCCTTCCCCACACCAATAAAGCACTTTGGTTAAATCTTCAACTTTTATTGCATCGTCCACATCATCAAATATGATAAGAATTTTTTTGCGTCCAAGCCTATTTAGCACAGAACTGGAATTTATGTCATGCGTTCCAATGTTCTTATCTTGTAACAATTCTTTGAGGCATTTTTGTTGTAACTTAACCAAACCAAATTTTTTTAATTGCTCTTTAACATCAACAAAGGAAAAAGCATCAAATTGAGCTCTCAACACTTGAAATATAGCTTTAGCAAGTGTGGTCTTACCAGAACCACCCACACCCCATATTCCCACAATGCGAGCCTCAATTAGAAGGTTTTCAATATTTCTGATATGATGAGCGATGCCAACGAGTCCTTCAAGATGATATGATGACTTGTAGTTCAACTTGCTCAAAATGTCTTTAACAATGTCTTCAATAAGTTTGAATTCAGGTCTAACACAACTATCAATCAAAAGAAAAGGCATATTTAATAGGTAGAAAATAAAAATAAAAACAAAAAACTACAGTAATTTGTTAGAATCATAAAGATTAGTTAAGTAAATCCCCAAAAACAACTACAAAGATAACATTTTCGAAGCTACCTGGTACTATTGGAATGCCATCCACATAGTTCTGCAGATTGTTTTAGAGCATCTCTCCACTTTTGCAGTTTTTCTTTGTCTTTAAATCTTCGCTCCAATACATTAAATCCTTTTCCAAAACTCCCATTTTGTTTGCGTATGTTTGAAGGATCTACGTTATAGAAAATGGGTATCACATCCCTTCCAAAATTTTTCTTGCATTCTAATATGTGAACAAGTTCATCCAAACACCATGTAGAAGAAGCATAATTCTCAGAGAAAATAATCACTGATATTTTTGATTCCTCTATTTTTCTCAAAAGAACTTCTGAGATTTGTTCTCCTTTGATGAGTTCATGATCCATAAAAGTGAGAATGCCTGCATCATGAAGTCCTTTGTATAGATAAGTTGCAAACTTGTGGCGAGTGTCTTCCCCTCTAAAGCTAAGGAACACATCATACTTGGTTGCAGGAGGAGAAACCGTTTGAGTTAAATTTACATCATCTTGAGAACTACAAATAGAAACAAACCGTCAACAAATACTGGGTAGAAGGAGCAAATCAAACAAGAAAATATGAAGTGTGGGGTTATTTATTAGAAGCTAGCTACCTATCATCAACAGCAACAGACCTATCATCAACAGCGACAGGTTGGTTACTATTAAGCGAATGAGATATGAATCTGATAGCTCTGTAAATTGATAATCCCAACAGGAGCAATGAAGCTTCTCTGCGCATTATTAAAGCAATGGTTGTGATAGCAATATCTAGCTTCAACCTTCAGCAACCTGAAACTAAGGCCATAGAAAGTGCAAGCAAAAGTTTATTAGATCTACGCCAGTAAGGAAGCCAGGGACAAGATTCAACACTAGAAGAAACAAAACTTTTCGCAGAATATATTTCTTATGAATTTATTAAGAAAAAAGGGAGCATCATTTTCCACTTCATCTATTCTTAAAATCAACTTAGAAAAAAAAAAAAAGAAAAAGATTGTTTGATTACCCTATTATTTTTTTTTATAATTATTTAATATCTTATGATATTGATAAACTAATTTACAAAAAAATTGGAATAGCATGACTAATAAATAACAAAAAAAATAATTCTCAACTAATAATAATAACAAACTCAAAATACATGACCTTTGCTTTTGGCTTCTTCTTGTCCGTTTTTCCAATTCCATTTCCACCAAACTCAAAATAACAAAGCAGTTAAAAGTTGTTTCTTACTTTGTTTAGAACACATTGCTACTTTTTTTCCCAAAACACTTACCTAAAAACTAATTATCAAACAATTTTTTTATTTTTTATTTTAATAAACAAAAAATTGTTACGAAATAAAGAATCAAATAATGCCATAGTTTTTGACGATTATATTTAAATATACAACTTATATACACATTGTGTGTGTATATAGTACACAGATCTAACGTGTTTATAAGTTTCATTAGATCGAGGAGTGAAATTAGATAACTATAAGGTAGTTGCATAATTTTTAGGTGGACAAACCCTGCTAGCAAAATAGTAAATCGATGGGATGTGGCAAATGATGGAAGAAAAAAAAGAGAAGGATGTAAATATTTACCTGAACGCGAAGGGAAGATAGTTCACAAAGATCGCAAAAACGTGAGTTTTGGCATCTGCAGGCTTCCTCCTCGTCAAACGAGTTCTTAAAATAAACGAAGAGTTTAGTCAATAGATCAAATCCAGCCATATCTTTCAAAGGTTATGGGAACTTTTTTTAAGAAGCAAAAGTGGAAAAAAAAATTCAAATGATTAGTAGAAGAAAACATGAAATGTTGTTTTGCAGAATTTTTCTGTGAAAAATGAAGGCAAAACAGAAGAAGGATGATGGATTCATGGGATGAAGCAAGTAAAAGTGAAGAAATAACCTGGATCGATGTGGAGGGAAGCGAAAAAGAAATAGCTCCCACAAGCAAAGATCTGCAAAATGGAAGCTTCAGAATTTGCCGACTTGTTTTCTCTTATAAAACAAGCACCTCAGATTCAGAGACGAACAAATTAAATGCCTCCTTTATATATTAATAATTTAATATATTGTTTCGGTCTCTTTTGCCTCTTTCTGAGAAGCTCGCGTGTCGGTGGGGTGGTGGGGTTGCTGTGTTGGTGTTGCAATGCTGCTTCATCATCGTACGTCTTGGACAGCTTTTGCAAAAGTTTCTCCCGCTGCTTAATATCACAATATTTGCTCTTTACCATGAGGCCCTCTCTAATACCTTCCCATCTTTTTCCTCTCTTTTACTTAAGCTAATTAAATCCGGATTGGTCACTGAATCAGTCAGAGTATTAGGTCAAGAGTCAGTGGTTTAGACCGGAATCAAACCGAAGCTAAACCGGGACCAAAACCGGTGAGAAATAGAATATTTTAGGCTTATAGTATGAAATTCTAAAGGAAATTTTTTTTTTTTAAAAAAATAAAATTAAAAAAAAATAAAAAAGTTGACCCAGACCGGTTTAGTGCCCGGGTCGCCGGTTTCCGGGCCGGTTCGGCCAATCCGGTCCGGTCCGGGTTAGAGAACCTGGCTTTTACTTAAAATTACACTGTTTTTTGTGGGGAAAAAAAAAGAAGGTTGGTCTTATTTTATAGGGATGATGACATAAAAATACCACTTGAGTTTTAAAATCTTAAATTAATCTTTTGATAAAGATTTGTATTGTCAATCTTATTATTATTCTTATCAATCTTATTACTATTGTTATCAATCTCATTACCCTTCTTGTTAGCGAAATTTTGAAATTCAAATGGTATTTTTCTATCATTCTCTCTATTTTTTATAAAAAAACATGACATTCAACACTTTAGAATATTTTTTACTGGTATCTAATATCCTAAAATAATTTTTAATATACTGATTATCCTCAAATATTTTTTTAGTAGCAACTATTGTCAACAAGTTGCACCCTAAAGTATTTTTCTAATAACACTCAGTATCATTATTTAGTTTTTAACTCATGTAGCATCCTAAATAATTTTTCAATAACACTCAATATGCTAAAATAAATATTTTTGCATCTAATCTTTTGAAATATTTTTTTCATCAACAATCTTAAGTTTAGTGTCCTCGTTGCAATTAGAAAAATAATTTGAGTATTGGATGCACAAAAAGTTATTTTAAGATACTGAATACCACTAAAAAAATAAGGTGCTTAATGTTATGTTTGGAAATATAAAATAGGCCCAACCTCCCTTTTCTATCCCAAAACAATGTAATTTTGGGTAAAGGAGAGGAGAGTGAGGAGAAAGGAGCCTTGCTCAATTTTCCATAAAGTAAAATATAAAAAAAAAGTATAATAAAATACCATTTAAACTTCAAAATCATAAATTAGATGTTTTTTATTAAAATAAGTAGACAATTGTTAGATAAGTATAGTTAATACCTATATCTTTATAGGCCACAAGACTTATTTGAGATTTTTAAGTTTAAATGTACTTTCTTATCTTTTTCTCTGGAGTAGAGATGGCTGAAAAAAATTATGATTTGTAAATTTTATTATTTAAAATTTTTTGAAGAGCCGGGTTCACATATTTTTAGTAGGGGTAACTTTTTTTTTTTTCATTTGTGCATAATTTATCTTTAGCCAGGTGGAAAATAAAAGATATTTGAACATACTATATTTTGTACGTAAGTTAAAAAAAACAAAAGTCACCCCCACTGAAAATAAGTTATACTTTATCATTGAAACGAATTTTTAGATATTTTTCGACAATAAATTTTGTAATGAAAATGTTTCCAACAATTTTCTTACAAAAAAAATGATGTCATATATCTTTAAAAAGGAATATTGAGTAAGCAATTCACATGGTCTATTAATATATGAAAAATTATTTTGATGCTGCCCATATATATCTTTTGGGTGCCATATATATCTAAATCAAAAATAAATTCCTTATCTAACTCTTACATTAATAACAGGAAGTAGTTGTATTTATTATAAAATTTAAGTGATTTACAATATTCCTCTTGTTCATTGTTGCTAAAACATATTCCTCTTGTTGTATCTAACTCTTACAGTATTTATTATCATTGTTGCTAAAACATATTCCTCTTGTTCATAATATTTATCAACCACATCATCTCTTGCTATTGATCGTGCTCTATCCTTTTCACTCCCACTTCTTTCATTTTCGTTTGGATCCTCTCACCAAAGAAGTAGTAATCATTGTAACGATCACACTCAAAATGTTGCTTCAAATTCCCAAACTCAATTGGACTTATCTCACCAATGAACAACCCTAATAAAAGGAGAAAGTAAAATCGCCAAACTTTGTGTCCATGATATTAACCCCACACTCTGAATATAGTCCTTTTTTTACTGTTAAAAACTTTGGCAACAGTCTAGAGTTAAGTTGGTGGTGAGCTTGCCCAAGACAATTGAAGAATGGATTTGATCCAAAATTTGAATTTAAGGTGAAATTTGATGCTTGACATTTTAAATTTGGTTCGATTTCATTAACTGGCATCTAACGGATATTAAGAGGTGAGGACACATAGGAATATATATTGTTTTTTTCCCAAGATGCATTAAGAAAGAGAAGGAGGCCAGAAAGAGCATTCTCCACAATAACTGTCCAATTGTGCGATTTACTCTCCAAGTATGAATTACATAGATAAAAGATACGGCAAATTGATATTTCATAAAGAATATAATAATATTGATATACAATTAAAATAAATGAGATTAATTTAAATAATAATTTTATTAGCCTGAGAAATTAAAATGACAGTTCAGTAAATCTGCATACGAAATGAAACCATCAATACAATCGAGAGACCCATGACTAAACGACACAGGAAAACATAAGAGGATCACAACATGAAATTTTCTGTCCTTCATACAAACACAGCGGTTTTCAATGTAAATTCATAAATTGGCTATTTTAAGCCACATATTTTTAAAGGAAAGCTTTTGATGAGTTTTAGTTTTGGATTTGATGTAAATTTATTATAAAAGTTTTTACTGAAAAGCAATCGAAATCTCCATAAATACTGTGATGGTATCTTCTAAAAAAAGAATAAAACTGGTTGTTGGAAAAAAAAAAGACATTTAATAATAGGGATAGGGGGCGGCACAAAACTTTGTGGTCATTGATCAACAAGCCAAGTCTTGCCGCTTCTGTGACTGTTGTTAATTTCCATGAAAATGCGCTGTAGTTGTACCACACCAGCCTTTTGCTTTTGGAAAAACTTGGAATCAGGATCTTAGGATAATCCTATTGACACTCCAATCTTACCTCACAAGTTGTCATGCCTCGAATATATATTTTTTAAGAGTAATGTCGTTCTGGATATTGCTAATTCGTAGTAATTTTATCCTAAACGTTGTCTTAATTATGTTTGATCGCTAGATGGCTAAAGAATTGTTTGAGTTAACGTTTAAAAAGCACAATTATTTAAGTTGAGACAAAACTCCTCTCATATACTTATCTTAGATATCATAAATCATGTTAAAAAAATACCTTCCACGGTTAATTTAAACAGACACTAGATAACAAATGTTTCCATCACATATTTATCTCTTGTTTTAGTCTCTTACTCATATTTCCTCGAAGCTCCTTGCCTTTTTTTTTTTTTTTTTGGGTTAGTGAAATGAAGCTCCTTACTTTCTTATGTGGCTTGTGGCTAGTCAACAAGTAATAAGTCAAGTCGTCCGCATTTGGGGCTTCAGTTGTGTACATTGCCGTGTGGCCATGGGTGTTGTTTAAGATTACCCATGTTAACTAACACAATAAACTCCTGCGTCATATAATTTCTACTCTTTCCTATTATCCTTGAGAATTATTTTGAGATTTTAAGTAAGAGACTTAATTATTAAGAAGTCTCAATAATAAATAAAGAGTTGTTATTTTTTACTTTAAAACTTATCATTATATGTTCTTCATTAATTATCATTAATAGATCTTATTGGTAATTCTCCTCATTTAATATCTGTTGAAACTTGAAAGTGGCTTGTAAAAAAGCAAAATATTTGAGGAGGCATTTAATAATAATAGCGACAGGAGGCCGTACAAGCCTGTGGCAGTCACGTCGTGCCGCGTTTGTGACATGGCCGGGATACTTCGGGCATGTTTGGGATCACAATTTCTTAAAAAATAAGTCTTTATTACGCAAGTCGAGATAAAACTCCTCTCACATACTTACCTCGTATACTGTGAATCACGATTTATAAGCACTTATTGTCCAAAAATAAATTATTCCAAACTAACACTTCGTTGTAGTTGTACCAAACCCATCCTTTACTTTTGGCAAAAACTTGAAACCTTATTTATTTTATTAAATGTAAAAATTTAAAATATATTTGAATTAGTTTTTAGGGAATAACCATTAAAGAAAAGGGAAAATTCCATTGAAAGTCACTTGAAATCAAGGTATTAAAATTCGGACTGGATATTGAATCGGTCGGGGTACTGGGTTAAGGGTCAGTGGGTCATACCAGTGCCAAACTGGAGCTAAATCGGGACCTAACCGATGAAAAATTGAAGATTTTAGGCTTATAGTATAAAATTCTAAAGGAAAAATATAATTTTTTTTTTAAATTGGAACCCGGACCGGGCCGGTCCACCAGCCGGTCCGGGTTCTTGAACTTGGCTTGAAATACTCAAATTCTAAATTAGGCTTCCAAATTTAACATATTCTTTGTCAGGTCAAATAGCTCAATTCAAGATTTTATAATTGAGTAATTTTACCTATATGCCCTCTCATTCTTTCTGTCTCATTCAATCATTCTCTCGACCCATCTTCTCTCCTCTTCCCCTTCAAGTCCCATTCTGATCTCACTGTATCTCCAATTCAAATTTTAATTCTGTTGTATTTTAGAGTCTCGAAATCAGAGTGTCGTTTTATATATCTTATTATGTGTTAAGAATCAAAACGGCCGCAGATTGAATGACTAATCCTAAGAGAAGAGGCTAGATTTAATTAATTGAAGTCAAACAGATGATTAATCATTTATGTTTGTGTTCGATAATGCAGATGGGTCCCTACAACAGTATGAGAAGCTGCAACCACATTTCGTAGCTGCTCGTTGACTTGTTAGCAATGAAGCCACTTTTTTCTTTTATTGAATTAAAATTCCATGACTGGGAATTTCAATGAAGCTCACATATTGATTATAACTCTACATTTTCTTCACATAAGTCGATAAATTCATTCACTTACAAGAAATTGCGGCTTCCATGCTTTTATTATTGAGCACCTCTTTCATAGAGGCGTGAAATCAAGAAGACAATGAATGGGTTTAAAATAAATGTATGATGAACAAAAGACGTGAGGCTGGGCGGAGCACAAAAAAATTGAATGAGAGAGAAATAGAGGAGGGGATGAGGTTGATGGGCATTGCAGAAGAAAACAAGATGGGAGGTAGAAGAATGAAAGAGAAAGCAACAGAGTGACAAAATGGGGAATATAGGTAAGCCCGCTCAATTATAAAATTCTGAATTAGGCTACTTGACATGAATTAGAATTTGTCATATTCAGAGACCTAATTCATCATTTGGATATTTTAAAAGGCTTTTAATAGGATTTTCTCTAAAGAAAAAATTAAAAAAAGTTATGTCAGATAATAAATCTTAAAAAATAGTTTCTGAATGTGTATTTAGTTTCACTTTTAAAATCATAGTTTTAAAAATACTAAACACTCATAAAAATATCCAAAATGACTTTTAACTTTTGAAACTATAGTTTGGGATAAACTATCTCAAATTCTGTACCATCATGATTTTATATTTTGTTTAAGTGTTCGTTTGAAATAGTTTATTTTTGAATAATAAGTGTTTATAAATCATGATTCACGGTATACGAGGTAAATATGTGAGATGAGTTTTATCTCAGTTTGCGTAATAAAGACTTATTGTCTAAAAAAAAGCCCAATCAAACACACACTAAATCCGTTTATTCCTCTTTCCGAGAAGCTCTCGTGTCGGTAGTGTAGCCGTGTTGCCTTGCTCTGCTTCATCATCGTCTGCCCTGCACTGCTTTTGAAAAGGTTACTCCCCCAACTCATGAATATTAGAATAATTTACCATAAATTAAAGTATAATTGGCAGAAAAAAATATTATTCAATCTTACCTGGCATTTGTTTAAGGATATAGGCCTATCTTATTTTTAGTGTAATTTCATGCACAACTTACCTTTAATTATAACATTGAAAGGCAAACTAGATTTGGGTTTTATATACAGTATCAAAGAAAGTCATTCATCCAACTCTTAAAAATATCAAGGATAAGAAGCAGTGATATTTTTTTGAAGCTGGATGCCCTCCTGTAATACCCCGAAATTTGGGATTTGAGGCATGGGAATAAGCCTAAATTGAGTGGACTACTAAGCCCCGATTTAGTAGATGTCCTAAATCTATTCTCTAATGTTCCTTATATCTATGGGGCATTAAAGAAAATAAAATGGTTAATTTTGAAGAAAGTGATTATGTTTTGGTGAAATCGCCTATGAGTTAGTGAGCTTGTCATGCGATTTTGAATGCTCAAATGATGATAAAAAATTATGAAATTTTACAGGATGAAAGTAGACATCCTAAGCTTTAATTTGATAGGTCATTTGAATCAATTAGAGCTATACACAAAAAGATATGAATTTTTGAAGTTAGCCCAGAAAAACTGGAAATTTTCTGGAACAATATGCAAAGATTAAAATTCTGGGAATTTTGTGATTCTAGAAACCAAAATTCTATATATTTCATTGAAACTAGACTCAATAAGGGTTTTATTGGCTTTGGAATCACCTCATTTCGATTTTTCTAGAATTAGTTATGATTTTTGAAAGTTTGGGCAGAAATCTGCCAAAATTTTGTAAAATCCGAAAATGGAAAAATAATTATTGGATAATTATAATATATTATAAAATCATATTTTATCATCTTCCTCCTACCATTTTCGTCAGTTTTTCTGAACATAGAGAGAGGAAGAGAAAAATTGTAGAGAGAGAAAAGGAGAAGGAAAAACTTACAAAGGTAAGTGATTTCTTTGGTAAATCGGTTCCTAATGCATATAACTCCGTTCCTAAGCTTCCTTTGCATATGATTTAAGGTTTGGAAGCTCATCTTTTGGTGTATCAAGGGTCTAGGGTTCAGCCACTTTGAGAAAAGCCAGTGGGAGCTTGAGGTAACTTCCAAACTCTTGTATATTGACTATTCTGGCTGTTGTGGACAATTTAATCGGTGAAATTTCGCCGGATTGTCATTAGTTGTAAAAGTGGAAAATGGGTTTCCCTAGGGGTTATTCTGCCCAAATTGATACTAAATGGTAGTTTTAACCTAATGGAATAGTTAATAAAGTGGTTAGGAGTAGAAAGGAACGTGTTTACGGAGCCGAAACCGAAAAACCCCGATTTTCCCTAGAAAACCCATATATTTCGGTCTGGGCTATAAATGGGTCTTAGAGTTGGATTTTCAATGATTTGATGATTCCATTGAGTTCAGGAGGGAAAATTAGGTGGGGTTACAGTTGGGTACTTTTTCGGAAAAGGCCGAGAAAGCATAATTACGAAAATGCCCCTAAAAACCCTAAAAGTAGGGCTGCCAAGGGCAATTTCGTCTTTTGGCAGTGAATTTGATAATTCCGAGTCCGGAAATGGATTCCTTGGGCGAAAATATGTCAGGATAGCCCAGGTTAGAATTTCGAGAAAAGTACAGCCGGACCGGGTATGATGGGGCCGGGTCCCCGGGGGTATTTTAGTAATTTTTCAAGATAGACTTATATAACCCCCAGAAACACTATGGAAGTGTCTAAATAATACATTTGGCATTGTAGGATTGAATATGGAGCCCCGAGCTATTTGCACGTAGATCGAGGCACACGTTTCGAGGCGGAAAAGGGTTAAGGTAGGGGACTTACCTTACTTGCATGTATTTGATATCTTTGCTTGTGTAATGATGTATGTGATTGCTTTACTTGATTGTGTAGAGCATATTTGAATAAATGAAGCTCTGTTTATATTTTCACTGTGGCCATAGTCTTGTTGTACGAAACATTGAGCATGCAGAAATGTCATTATGGAGCATACATCTAGATAAAGCCAACATGTCATACACATAGCATCAATCATGCATGCATTATGGTATCTGTTTCCTACTGAGATTCTCTCGAATCTCACCCTCCCATACCAACAATCTAGACAGGAGACGATAGAAGATATGTAAACAACAATGCGGAGTACCGTACGAGGGGATTGCAATGGTTGAACGAAGATGAGAAGATGTCTCCGTTCACTGAGACGTATTTAGACACCCACGTAGCACGAAGATGAGAAGATGTCTCCGTTCACTGGGACGGGTTTAGATACCCCATTAGCCCTGTGTGGCTACATTGATGGTAATGATCATGTACGAACCCCTATGGGGAATTTATGTAATCATGCACTTATTATCAGTATATTCATGCTATTCCTGTGTTGCCTACCGAACTGCATATCGTTTTCCGCGAATACTCTGATAAAGGTGAAATTAAAATAAGGGCGTGACATTTTGGTATCAGAGCAAGGATTCTGGCCACAGAATTGTCTGCTCAGAGTAAGTGCGGTGGTTCTGGCAACAGGATGGTATATTGATAAGGTCTTGATTACACAGTGATAGGAAATATGCATGGACGGAAAGTACCAAAGGAGGGTATCTTTCCGATTTATGAATCTGCCCTAAGAAATGGCGAGTACTAAAGGGCCGTTAGTGGTGCAATACTAGACGAGAATGGTCTAAGGATATTGTTGAACCCAAGGATATGGGTACGACCAAGGCCAATTTGCGGTCCACACTCAATATTTTGGTGATCGGAGATAGCCAGCACGTCTTTTAAGACGAGGGTAGTCACAGGGCACTCGTGGATGGAAACAGTAGAAGCTGGTATCCACATTTGGGCACGGGTACAAAAGAGTTAAGCGTGCTTAACCCAGGGAAATGCCATGATGGGTGACCCCCTGGGAAGTTGTTGCACATGTTATGTCATATTATGAAAAAAGGAGTGTAAGACATGTTGTACAGTAGTTCAGAGGTTGTATGTTGTTGCAGGCTTTCCTTGACTACTGTAAACACCTGTGATATGTTGTTTTTGGGAACCTATGTACCCAAAACTTTGTGAAATGATAGATAAGCCCATGTGTTTATGTGTAATTGACCTCTTTCTTGCTTCATATAGTGAAACATAAAGGTGGTAAGACCAAGAGGTTTAGATGCTGGGCAAGGTTAGGAAGTTAGACCTAGCCTAATACAGCAAACACATGGCAAGAGAATAGAATAGCAAACAATGATCAACGATCATCAAGAAGATTATCTAAGAAAGGCCAATGTAGTAACTATAATCCCTCATACACTATGTGATAGTTAATATGTTGTATGTTCTGTATTCTGTGATATGAACTCGTGCCTAGGGCACATTACCTAGCTGTAGTCTGGGACTCAGCTGAGGTACACGAACATTACCTGGTTGTGGTTGGTGCCCAGCCGAGGTACACGAATATTATCTAGCTGTGGTGCGGGAAGTGTATATGTACCGTCCGATGGGAAGTGTATATGTACCATTCGGCCTAGTAAGGACCCAGCTATGATACACGATTTACCTAGCTGTAGTCGGTGACTCGGCTGAGGTACATGGAGGGGTTCCAACGAGATAGTTGGCCCTGTATTTTGTGTATACACACGGATTGTTGTTTTAACTGGGTGTTTGGCCCTGAACTTTGTGTACACACACGGATTGATGTGATTTTCATTTTACACTATATGGTGCATGACACATTTATCTATCACATTTTCTATGGATGATTGTGGGTTACTATGGAGGGCCATGTGGTATGAATAAAAAGGCACCCTACCCGACGAGGCTGCTAGCCACGTCCTAAGGGACTCGGGTACGAGGCCAAGAAGGGCCATAGGTGTGACAATAATAAATAACGGGATGAGATGTTTATATCGAAATTTCCCATAACTCAGCATTATGCATGGGATGATGATTGTGAGAGAAGCTTCAAAGAGCTGAAATGAAAAATTTATTAAAGTACCAACACTGATAATCCCAGATCCATAGTGGGCCTTTGTTGTCTTCATTGATGCCAGATGGCATGGATTGGGAAGGGAATTGAATCCCCAGATGCGAGCAGGCATAGATTGATATGAGAATTGATGCAAGCCGAGTGAGGGCATACGCATCTTGTCAGCTTAAGCTTCGGGAATTGAACTATTCCATCCATAATCTTGAGTAGTTGATAAGAATGTTTGTATTAAATCAGGAAACGTTGCCTTTATGGCATAATTGTGGAGTTGTACTGCGACCACAAAGATTGAAAGTTCTGATCGGAGAGGGCTACCTACGGTGAAATCTGAACGGAGAGGGCTACCTATGGTGAAATCTGATCGGAGAGGGCTACCTAAGGAAAGTTCTTATCGGAAGGGGGCTGACCAGGTGTATGGGCGCCTGTGTGAAGCACCGAGTACAGAACCTTAGAGTGCAGCCACCGTGACGACGAACCCTAGAGTGCAGCCACCATGATGATGAACCCGCGAGTGCAGCCACCGTGACGACAAACCCTAGAGTGCAGCCGCCATGAAGTTGAATCGTAGAGTAGAAGTACGGAAATGTTAGTCCTTAGCGATGGTGTATTGTAATGAATCCCACATTGAATGGGTTTTCTTGAAATAAGAGTTTATATGGATCAGAATGATTCAAGTTCAAACGGGTAAGAGTGGGCACAGAGGAATATAGATTGTGGGTGTTGTCAGGTGTCATGGGAGGTTCCTGTAGGACTCCTATTAAATCATCCTGATAATATTAAAGCTCATATGAGGAGATAGACCTCAGAGTGGGTAGCGAAAGTATGACGAATCTAGGTGCAATTTCGAAACTTACAGGAGGGGTTGATGTTCACACCATTGTTGATCATCTCAAAACACAATATGGCCTTGATGGTCAACAGTGTTACGGTATATGTGACGAATCGTATTACTCCCTGTGTGGTGTACAGTATTACACCCTAAGTGGTGTACAATATTACATCCTGTGTGGTGTACAGTATTAAACCCTGCGTGGTGTACAGTATGATGACCTGTATGGTCAACAGTCACACAACCTTTATAGTTTGTGGTGACACATGTGAACTGGAATTGGGATGAATCCTAGTGTAGTAGGGCAAAATGGTGGCGAATACCTCTAAACAGCACCAGTGATAACAATCCTAGATTCACAGTCGAGCTTTATGGTCTACACAGATGCAAGTAGGTATGGATTGGGATGTGTTCTGATGTAACAAGGTCGAGTAGAGGCATGAGCATCTTAATAGCTGTAGCCTCACAGAATGAATCATCCACTTGTGATATAATGCAAACAGTGGATGGTCACATAGTAAATAGTGCACACAGTACGACCAATAAGGGTTAAATAGTCATTTGATCCTGAACACCGAATAGGTAGGCATAAATTACAGAAAGTGTACAGGTTTGTACAAGGCAGTAAGACCAGTGTGACCAAACCTTTTGGTGTCCAATAGTACCAATCTTACATGAGGCACAACATTCTACCATGGGAGGAACCTAACGAAGTGAACCATGGTCGGCTCACTAGCCCAACAGACCTCGTTAAGGGGGTGAGGGACATCCAATAGGGCTCATTAAGGGTCAGGATTGGGCCGTTAAAAAAAAAAGTGATCGTGTGAATTCGGGTGAAGTCCCAAAGAGGCTGTAAGGCCTATAGAATCAAGCGCTATGGGAACCTGTGTTTGATTGCACGCTACATATTGTGTACAGAATGGATGATGAATGTTGAATACTATCTGAGATTAGTAATGGAAGTATGACTACGGTGTTATATGGCTTTTGAGCCTGCATGAGATAATAGAATGAGAAAGGATTAATCCCTAAATTGTAGACGTTCAAATTTCGAGGACGAAATTTATTGAACGGGGGGAGAAATGTAATACCCCGAAATTTGGGATTTGAGGCATGGGAGTAAGCCTAAATTGAGTGGACTACTAAGCCCCGATTTAGTAGATGTCCTAAATCTATTCTCTAATGTTCCTTATATCTATGGGGCATTAAAGAAAATAAAATGGTTAATTTTGAAGAAAGTGATTATGTTTTGGTGAAATCGCCTATGAGTTAGTGAGCTTGTCATGCGATTTTGAATGCTCAAATGATGATAAAAAATTATGAAATTTTACAGGATGAAAGTAGACATCCTAAGCTTTAATTTGATAGGTCATTTGAATCAATTAGAGCTATACACAAAAAGATATGAATTTTTGAAGTTAGCCCAGAAAAACTGGAAATTTTCTGGAACAATATGCAAAGATTAAAATTCTGGGAATTTTTTGATTCTAGAAACCAAAATTCTATATATTTCATTGAAACTAGACTCAATAAGGGTTTTATTGGCTTTGGAATCACCTCATTTCGATTTTTCTAGAATTAGTTATGATTTTTCAAAGTTTGGGCAGAAATCTGCCAAAATTTTGTAAAATCCGAAAATGGAAAAATAATTATTGGATAATTATAATATATTATAAAATCATATTTTATCATCTTCCTCCTACCATTTTCGTCAGTTTTTCTGAACATAGAGAGAGGAAGAGAAAAATTGTAGAGAGAGAAAAGGAGAAGGAAAAACTTACAAAGGTAAGTGATTTCTTCGGTAAATCGGTTCCTAATGCATATAACTCCATTCCTAAGCTTCCTTTGCATATGATTTAAGGTTTGGAAGCTCATCTTTTGGTGTATCAAGGGTCTAGGGTTCAGCCACTTTGAGAAAAGCCAGTGGGAGCTTGAGGTAACTTCCAAACTCTTGTATATTGACTATTCTGGCTGTTGTGGACAATTTAATCGGTGAAATTTCGCCGGATTGTCATTAGTTGTAAAAGTGGAAAATGGGTTTCCCTAGGGGTTATTCTGCCCAAATTGATACTAAATGGTAGTTTTAACCTAATGGAATAGTTAATAAAGTGGTTAGGAGTAGAAAGGAACGTGTTTACGGAGCCGAAACCGAAAAACCCCGATTTTCCCTAGAAAACCCATATATTTCGGTCTGGGCTATAAATGGGTATTAGAGTTGGATTTTCAATGATTTGATGATTCCATTGAGTTCAGGAGGGAAAATTAGGTGGGGTTACAGTTGGGTACTTTTTCGGAAAAGGCCGAGAAAGCATAATTACGAAAATGCCCCTAAAAACCCTAAAAGTAGGGCTGCCAAGGGCAATTTCGTCTTTTGGCAGTGAATTTGATAATTCCGAGTCCGGAAATGGATTCCTTGGGCAAAAATATGTCAGGATAGCCCAGGTTAGAATTTCGAGAAAAGTACAGCCGGACCGGGTATGATGGGGCCGGGTCCCCGGGGGTATTTTAGTAATTTTTCAAGATAGACTTATATAACCCCCAGAAACACTATGGAAGTGTCTAAATAATACATTTGGCATTGTAGGATTGAATATGGAGCCCCGAGCTATTTGCACGTAGATCGAGGCACACGTTTCGAGGCGGAAAAGGGTTAAGGTAGGGGACTTACCTTAATTGCATGTATTTGATATCTTTGCTTGTGTAATGATGTATGTGATTGCTTTACTTGATTGTGTAGAGCATATTTGAATAAATGAAGCTCTGTTTATATTTTCACTGTGGCCATAGTCTTGTTGTACGAAACATTGAGCATGCAGAAATGTCATTATGGAGCATACATCTAGATAAAGCCAACATGTCATACACATAGCATCAATCATGCATGCATTATGGTATCTGTTTCCTACTGAGATTCTCTCGAATCTCACCCTCCCATACCAACAATCTAGACAGGAGACGATAGAAGATATGTAAACAACAATGCGGAGTACCGTACGAGGGGATTGCAATGGTGGAACGAAGATGAGAAGATGTCTCCGTTCACTGAGACGTATTTAGACACCCACGTAGCACGAAGATGAGAAGATGTCTCCGTTCACTGGGACGGGTTTAGATACCCCATTAGCCCTGTGTGGCTACATTGATGGTAATGATCATGTACGAACCCCTATGGGGAATTTATGTAATCATGCACTTATTATCAGTATATTCATGCTATTCCTGTGTTGCCTACCGAACTGCATATCGTTTTCCGCGAATACTCTGATAAAGGTGAAATTAAAATAAGGGCGTGACACCTCCCATGTCATACCCCCTATTGTCCTAAAATTAAAATGATTTTCGATCTTATCCATATTAACTACACTAAACTCATACATATATAATATAATTTTTTCACCATGTTTATTAAATACGGACATATAAAAAAATATTTAATGGATTGTTGACACTATCAAAAGTGTCACCAAAAATTATGTTTTAAAAGTTATCCTCTAGGAGACACCGGAGAGGCCTATGCACATGCCTTTGTAGTCCACAAGTGAAGCCAAGTTATGTCCATGAATAACTCACACAAAGACTAAAATATAAGAAGGCAAGAAACTAACTGGCAAAGAAAAAAAAAAAAAAGAAGGCAAGAAACTAAATATTCTAACCTTTAAGCAACGTGAGTATGACGACTATCAATTTCATCTTCTTCGCCATTATCATCAATTTCAAAGACATTTGATTGTGCTTCACTTTGAGTAGTAGGCTCAAATAGTCAAATAATCACAACCTCTATAAAAAATTATACTCCATTAAGCAGAACAGTATACAATATGATTTTATTCTAAATATGCAAAACAATATACTCAAAAATCACAATATGATTCAATTAAGCAAAACAGTACACTCAAAAATCATACTCTATACAATATGAGGACAAAGTGACATATAGATTCAATTAGGCAATTCAAAAAAATAACACGGTTTTCCTTTCAAAGCAAAAAAAAATATATATAAATAGGTTTAACGGGCCAGCCCTTTTAAGCCCTCAGTCCTATAGGGTTGGCCTTTTTAGGCCCGACTTCCTTTAAAAACTATAATTTATGAGCCCGACCCTTAAAAAGTAGGGCATAAACGGATCAGCCCAACAGACTCTACTGTTTTTCCGGCTCTATCATGTGGTCCCTCGTTTGTGACTTTATGCGAATTGGCGTGATGCTTTGTTGTTGTTGTATCGCACTAGCCCTTTGCTTTTGGGAAAAACTTTAGAAACTGAAGGGCCCACTTATTTGCTTGTTCGGATTTTTCTTTTAAAAAATACATATATAAGGAGGAAAAAGCCTGGCATATAAAAAAAAAAAAAAAGAGGAAAAAGCCAAATTAGAAATAACTGGCTGAAATATAATCAACCCATGTCAATTAGGCTTAGGCCATTACTGAATCTGGAACGCACACAATAGCAATCCAGTCCATAGGATAATTCATAATCGCACTCCGCTATTCATGATCTGGAGTATGCGCTTTACATGTGTGTGAGCCAACCAACTCAAGCGTTGGTTTCTCTGAAAACATGGTCATTATAAGTAATAAATATATATAAGTGACATGATCTTTTTAAAATATTGATATATAATATTATATATCAGTTATAAACTCATATTTTGTCTTCTAAAAAGGTAAAAACCATTTTGCTGATATTTATATTCTTACTTAGTTCATCATTAAATATTAAGACATTTCGTTAATTCCATTACCTTGTGGAGATTGGAAAAACCATTGAAATACTAACAGAGGAGAAAACATGGATTAAAATTAAAAAGGATAGGTTTTTTATGGGTGAGTAAATAAATAAAAAAAAACAAGTATGAAAAAGGTTTGACAAAACTCTATTTAAATACCACATGAATTTGCAAGACCCATGAAAGTCTATTAACACTTGAAAATAATATAAATGTGATAGATATTAAATTGGGATTTTAAAGTATTGATGATTTTACCATTTTGCCCCTCAATTTAAAAAAAAGGCGCCCTATGCCGGAGCACTACCGCCGGCCGGCCTGAACCCTCCAGCGGCCTGAGCTCTACTTGTAATGCATGAAAGTAATACTCGATCAAAGAGGACTTACCACCATGATTTCTGTAATATTGCTTAAATGAACCATACTCATCAAATGACATTAGGTTGCAGGCAAAGTGGGAGAATGTTGGATATTTTATTAAAATGATAATACTTTACCTTTTTGTTTATTCAGATTATATCTAAATATTATATATATATATATATATGCACACATATATATATATATATATATATATATATATATATATATATATATATATATTTGTTTTTTGATCATATAAAGGATATACTAGTTGATTATTTTGATCAAAGAATATTCTAAATATTATGAAGTTATTCTGAATATTAACTAATTACTTTAAATATTATCAGTTTAATATATTTTGGATAAAATATCTCCTGCAAAGCAATTTGGATAGAGATTTGGTTTAGAGTCACCTGTCTCATAGGTAAAGCTGTTACAAGCCTTGATAGGAGGTTATAAATAGGGTTATACCTAGACCATCACTATGCCTCATCTTACCGTTAGAAGAAGTCCTAATATATTCTATTATAATTCTAACTATTTTTTGTTCTCTATAATTTCTAGGTTGTGAGATATTACAAGCAGAATCGCTATGGCTAGAGGTATTTCATTAAATCTTCCATTGTTGCTCTCTTTATGGAATTTATATAATATATTTGGGATATTTATTGTTAGATTATTCCAACAATGATCACACTCAAAATGTTGCTTCAAATTCTCAAACTCAATTGGACTTGTCTCACCAATGAACAACCCTAACAAAAGGAAAAAGTAAAAACGCCAAACTTTGTGTCCATGATATTAACCCCACACTCTCAATATAGTCCTTTTATGACTGTTAAAAACTTTGGCAAAGAATCTAGAGTCAAGTTGGTGGTGAGCTTGCCCAAGACACTTGAAGAATGGATTTGATCCAAAATTTACACAACCATGTCTACGCCTAATCAATGTCACCCTATTTTAAGGTGAAATTTCACCCTTGACATTTTAAATTTGGCTCAATTTCATTAAGTGGCATCTATCGTCTATTAAGAGGTGAGGACACATAGGCATAATTATGTTTTCAAGTTGCATTAAGAAGGAGAAGGAGGCCAGAAAGGGCATTCTCCCCAATAACTATCCAATTGTGCAATTTAATTTACTCTCTAAGCGTGAATTACATAGATAAAAGATAAGGCAAATTGATATTTCATAAAGAATATAATTGTCAACACCCGTTTCCATTTTGATATGCGCAGGGCAATAATGAACAAGTTCCATAGGCAAACAGAAAAGTACAGTTATACTGATAATAAGTATTTGTTTACAGACAGTCATTAACAGAGCAGAAGTCGATAATAATGACCAATATGTACAGTATGTTCCCAAAACTATTTCACATACAGACTATACAACCACTGTATTCATCTTGGGAAACGTGTCCGTCAGTTTCCCTTCTCTGCATCCTTGGCTTTCGAGCCACTGGCACCTGCTGAGACATTTTGATTAGAAAAAGGGGTGAGATTCCAAGGAATCTCAGTAGAAACATACGATCAACATATAAAATGCGAAAATTAAATATGCAATGCACCGTATCAAGTAAAATGAAAATTCATATCATCCGTGTGTGTACACAAAATTCAGGGCCAACTAACCCGTTGAAACCCCTGCATGTACCTCAGCCGAGTCCTTGACTACAGCTAGGTAAGACCAATGTACCTCAGCTAGGTCCTAGACCACAGCTAGGTAATGTGCCTCCAGCACGTGTTCAGATCACAAAATACAGTAACACGCATCATACAAATAGTCACATAGTATATGAGAGATAGTAGTCCCTACCTTAACCTCTTTCCTGTCTCACAGGGTCCGCCTCGTAAAACGTGTCAACTATAGGCGTCCAACTCGGTCCTAAAACGTCAAACATACAAGAAATAGGTCATAACCTATCCAAGTATCATTTTAGACACTTCCATAGTGTTTCTTGTGGTTATATTAGCCTATGGTGAAAATTTACCAAAATGCCCCCGGGACCCTGGCCCCGCCGTACCCGGCCCGATGGCATATTTTTCCAAATTTTTGACTATGGCTATCCTGACGTATTTTCATCCAAGGAATCCATATCCGGAATCAAAATTACCAAATTCAATGTCAGATTACGAAATTGCCATTGGCAGCCCTACTTTTAGGGTTTTAGGGGCGTTTCCGTAATTATGCTTTCTCAGCCTTTTCTGAAAAAGTGCCCAACTGTAACCCCACCTATTTTCGCCCATTGAATCCAATGGAATCATCAAATCATTGAAAATCCAACTCTAAGACCCATTTACAATGCTGACCGAAATATATAGGTTTTAAGGGGAAAATTGGGGTTTTTCGGTTTCGGCTCTATAAACACGTTCCTTTCTACTCCTAACCACTTTATTGACTATTCCATTAGGTTACAACTACCATTTAGTACCAATTTGGGCAGCATAACAGCCCCACATATCCATTTCCAAAAATTAAAACCAATGGCAATCTGGCGAAATTTCACCGATTAAATTGCCCACAGCAGCTAGAATAGTCAATACATAAGAGTTTGGAAGTTACCTCAAGCTCCCACTAGCTTTTCTCAAAGATGGCTGAAAACCCTAACTTTCAAAATACCAAATTTGAGCTTTCCAAACCTTAAAGAACAAAGAGGAGTAGTTTAGAGTCGGAGCTATACGCGTTAGGAGCGAAATCGTCGGAGAAATTGGCTTACCTTGTGATTTTTCTTCTATTTCTCTCTCTAAACTCTCTCAACTTTCTCACACTATGTTCAGGTCTGTTTCTCGTGGTTTAGAAGCTGAATGAGAAAGATGAAGTTTATATTATCATATTTCATAATATTATAATAATTTGTTTAATTTTCCAAAATTACTAAAATCCAATTTATGTACATAACTTCCTACATTCACGTAACCATGCCATCATGTCCAACCAATATTTCCTTCTTTATGCCAAATGTAGGAGACACCTAGGGGTCCCTCCCTATGGTCTCAATTGGCTTCACAACTTGTTTCGGTTACGTATACACGTAAAGTCTCAATTTTGGTCAAAATTGCACTTTTTGCTCAAATTTTCCATAAATTCATATTAAATTGACCAAAATATTATAAATATATATTTAAACTTTATTTCCCTTAATTAATTGAAATTAACTTCAATTAATTGAAAAATAATTAATTTTGTGATATTTTGGCAAAATTACGATTTTGCCATTACCTTTCTAATCCAATTTCTTTTCTTATTTTTCTTTGGCCAATTTCCATCTATTTTTGGACCAAATATTTTCTCTAATATTCCTTCATTTTTGGACCTTAATATTGGGCTTTTTAAATTACCCAAATTAATTCCATAATTATTTTTGCCCAATTTCCCATGAAATTGAACATTTATAAATTCATAAATTCCAAATTCATGAATATTCACCATTTTATTGAATTTCCCAAATAATTACAATATATTTGGTGAATATAAAATTTGGGGTGTTACAATAATAATATTGATATACAATTAAAATAAATGAGATTAATTTAAATAATAATTTTATTAACCTGAGAAATTAAAATGACAGTTCTGTAAATCTGTATACGAAATGAAACCATCAATACAATCGAAAGACCCATGAATATAAACGCCACAGGAGAACATAAGGGGATCACAATATGAAATTTTCTGTCCTTCATACGTACACAGCGGTTTTCAAAGTAAATTCATAAATTGGCTATTTTTAGCCACATACTTTTAAAGGAAGGTTTTTGATGAGTTTTATTTTTGGATTTGATGCAAATTTATTCTAAATGATTTTACTGAAAAGCAATCCAAATCTCCATAAATACTGTGAAGTATCTTCTAAAAAAAAGAATAAGGATGAAGGTGCAATTTTAACAACAATGTTCTATCTCAGGTGTATTTAGCACCATAAAGTTTTTTAGGGTGCTAAAATACATATAAAGTTTATAAAGTGGAGCAATTTTACCAAACCGTTAACTTGAAAGAAATGGATGTTATATGAGGGTCCCACACGTATTTTTTTAAAAAGGGTGAAGGTGCAATTTTAACAACAATGTTCTATCTCAAGGGCATCTAGCACCATAAAGTTTTTTAATGTGCTAAAATACACATAAAGTTTATAAAGTGGAACAATTTTACCAAATCGTTAACTTGAATGAAACGGATGTTATATGCGGATCCCACATAGTGAATTTATTGCTTCTTTCTCCTGCTCTCCTCTACAATTTCTTAGCCAGTCTTGTTTGTAACATGCATCACTTTCTTTGAAATTTTTAACTATTCGCCCACCCAGTTTCATCTTTCTCATTGCTGAAATAGGTAAACTTTTTTTCCCCAACAGCGTTAATAATTTGTATACATTAGTAAAAAAAAGTTAAAAGCTACCAGGTTTGTTCTGTAAATTGTGATATTCGTTGAAAAAGGCTTTCAAACCATGTTTTTCAGATGGAGCATTGAGCACGATGTAAACATTATTATCTACTGCTCTTTGTGGAATTATCCACTCGAGAGAAGGAGTAAGAAGCAATTGCTTTTTTTTTTTTAAAAAAATGTGTAGGACCCGCATATAATGTCAGTTTCCTTCAATTTAACGGTTTGGTAAAATTGCTCTACTTTATAAATTTTATGTGTATTTTAGCACCTTAAAAAACTTTATGGTGCCAGATGCCCCTGAGATAGAACATTGTTATTAAAATTGCACATTCACCCTTTTTTAAAAAATACGTTTGGGACCCGCATATAATGTCCGTTTCCTTCAAATTAACGGTTTGATAAAATTACTCCATTTTATAAACTTTATGTGTATTTTAGTATCCTAAAAAACTTTATGATACTAGATACCCTTAAAATTATTATGATTAAAATGGTACCTTTACCAAAAGAACAAAACTAATTTTTAGAAGACATTTAATAATAGGGAGAGGTGGCGGTACAAAACTTTGCGGTCATTGATCAACAAGTCAAGTCTTCCCGCTTCTGTGACTTTTGTTAATTTCCACGACACTGCGCTGTAGTTGTACCACACCAGCCTTTTGCTTTTAGAAAAACTTGGAATCTGGAGGGCCCACTAATTTATGATTATACCAGCCAACTCAAACATCGGCTTCTTTACAAACATGATTGTAAGGAGCAACTTTTTTTATAGGTGGTCCGGATGGGAAGAAAGAATGTGATCACAAAAAAAATTCCACAACAACTTAGAAGCATCCTATAACAAATTTTGATATGATTAGAAAGGATAGTAAATTCCATGAAACTTACAAGTTCAGATAGGTCAAAATAAAAAATTATTATTTATTTCTGCATATCACTTTTTTGACTAGTGAGAACGAGAGCACAAGCAAAAGTCATCAACAAGAAACTTGAACTCGTCTATTTCCTCTATTGTCTCACATCCTTCAAAGTTATTTTGTAATATTGTGCCTGCAGGCCCAACTAAATGAAGTAAAGAAATCGATCGATTGAAATCATTAGATGGATCAAACATGAAGTTAAGGAGATTTTTATATTTATCTATTTTTTCTTCAATTCTCAAATATGTCCTTATGGTCAACAAGTCAAGTTGTCGTTTGTTTGAGAGGTTATTGCCACTTTTGTCATTGTTTTGTGTATTGCCGTGTTGCTTCATTTGTCTCATGCTCCTACATGACTTTTTGAAAAGAAAGATTTAGAAAGGCCCATATATTGATACAACAACACTACTTTACATATATTACATTATTATTCTTCACTTGGACTGTAAACAAAATGATATTAAAAGTTTAGCAAATTTGAATGGTTGACATTTTTAATAGTAGGTGATGAAGATATCAAATGAGAACATCAGTCCCAAAAACAAAAAGCGCTAGAGATAATAATGCATCCATGCTCATATCTCTGAAAACTTATTTGTAATATGATTTCTGCCTTCTAACATAGCTTTCCAATTGTTAGACATAATTCACCCCCAAGTAAAAAAAAAAGAAAAAAAAAAAATATATATATATATATCATCTTTAAACATAGAAAACTTAGAACTCACTTTCTATCCCAAAGTTGAAGGGAATGACTGTTTGGCAGTATATATATTTGATGAACAAGATTCTTTACGCAAAAGCTTAAAGGCACATAACTTCTTAGATCCTAACTTCACCCTTGCTCCTCCTTTTTCATGTTTATTTCTCTTATTTTCAATTACTTTTTATGTCCTAAATGTATGATATACTTAATTAATTTGAGCAGATTAAGATATTAATTAAATTAGTTAATATATATATATAAATATTTTTAAATATCCTAATCATCTTTTTTAATTCTCTCCCTCCCTTTCATACTTAATTATTATTGAAGAATATCAATTGGGTTAATTTAAAAAAAGAATAACTTATAAAATAAATGTTACATTTATGATCAACATTTGACTCTTAAGTTAGGTTCTTTGTTAAGGACGGGAGGAAGTATAATCTACTATTCATTATTGTAATTTGAGAGTTGGTGCCAGTGATGACTAGCACAAAAAATCAGTGTAGTAGGTAAAAATGCAACTCATGACTCATGAAAGTATTAAGCTTGTACCCCATCATCAATGTACATTGGTATAATCAGCAAATACCTGTATAAATTTAAAACTTAAGACTTGCCAGTCTTTCAAATTCAATGAACCTAGCCTTACACACGCACACACACACACGCCCACACCCCCACACACATTTTTTCTATTCGATCCTAATTAAATGCAACAAATAATAGATGATAGAGATAATTATTTTTAATATTAAATATAATACCTTAATCTTGTATATCTTAAGTTTATATTGTTTTGCTAAACTCTGTTGATTGCTCATACTAAAAAAGTTTTCGATCAAGAGAATGATTTCTCATGCTAATGATCAAAATGGGTATTTGAGTTAAACAAATACTCGTTTTTCACAAATAACTTGCTAAACTAATTTTCTTTAACCGTATAAATTAGTTATTTAGTTTCAATATTTAGGATCATAGGATTATAAAGAAATTGCCTATTTAACCCCTTTTGAAAGATTACAAGCTGTCTTATACTCCTATTCATATTGATCCTAACGGCATAAGTAAATCTCTCAACTGGGTGATTGTGATGAACATTGTTCAGTTGAAAATTAAATATATAATTTATAAACGCTCTAGATGATTGAATATATAAATAACAGTACGTAGGATGGGAAAACTGTTTTTTCTTTAAAAAAAAATTTGGGAGTTCGTTGCATATCATGATTGTCATGATAAAATGAGAAAGGAAGCATCATGAGAAGTTAAGCAAATTATTAAAGCAGCAGCTCAATTTTATCTCTATCTTTTGGTTCCGTAGAAATGTTAAATGTTTAAACAGCATGTTGGAATTATAAGTGAGACGATGAAGTAGACACAGTTATATAGCCACCACACTACCATATATACAAGACAGACTACAAAATGCAAGTGCGTTTGGAATAGTTTACCGATAGAAGTGATAATAAATAATACATTTTAGATACTTCCTCCAGTCCTAATTATAAGACAGTTGATTTTTTTGGAGAAATTAAGGAAATTAATTAAATTACTTTAGAGTATTTTTATTTTTTTTCTTTAAACTAATTAGTTTAACTAATAAATTAATATATAATCTAAAAATACATAACATATGATATAATTAAGTAGCTTATTTGACTTCCTTAGTGAGTATTTGGAATAGCTTATTTTCAAAACATAAGCACTTATTACGTAAATCAAGACAACTCCCCTAAAAAACTTACCTTATATACCATAAATCATGAATTATAAGAACTTACAAGTCAAAAATAAACTATCCCAAATGAGCACTTAATCTTTTCAAAAAAATTAACTGTACCTTATATTTAAAACCGGAGATAATAATACCTTTCTGAAAAAGAAGACAAAATTGTGGAGAAAAGAGAGCGATCAAAGTTATTGCGGGAAAAATTGTTTTTAATTTAAACCCTGTTTTTCTCCTGAAAACTGGTTTTGGAGGGCGCTTTATTATCAATGTCTCGATTCTCAGATAACACTATCATTGTCCTAAGTATAATAAATACTTCACCCCCATCATGAAGTGTACCTTCATTTATAATTTATAATTCATGTCTCAGTGCGCATGGTCTTTAAAATCTAATTTTTACTCATGATTTCTTTATAATTCTCTTCAGTTATCACATTATTCCTAATGGTGTCGTTTTTAGCAACTTAAATTGATAAAAGTAAACTATTAAATAATTTAATGGACCTTTAACAACTTAAAATATTAGTAAGGTATTAAACTATTAAAAAAATGGATAACTATCAGTTTCCTAAAACAGCAACCTCGACATAAATATAGGTAATGGCATGCTGGATCTACATCTTCAAATAAATCTTAGAATCAATAAACTTTAAAAAGCAAAGTTTTTTCATATCAAATTAAATTTTCAAACTAGAAGGAAATGGACAATCAAATCAAATCTAAAACATTTTAAAATTGCAATTTGTTCCAACAGAGTAATCACAAATTTAAACTTATTTTAAAAAACTTACTGTTTAAGCTTATTTCAAACACTGTAAGATAGTGAAATAAAAATTGAAACATTTTTCATATCGAACTTAAATCAATAAGAACACGGAACTACATCTTCAAATAAATCTTAGAATCTATAAAATTTAAAATGCAAAGTTTTTTCATATCAAAAATGAAATATAAATTGAAACATGTTTCTTATCAAGCTTAATAATGGACCCACAAAAACAAGTTATTTAGTGAAGCATTGGAAAACTATAAAATAACGATTTCCAAATCATCAAATATAAACAAAAAGAGAATAAATCTCAAAATTATAAACAAGAAAATTACAACGGTTTGAAATACAAAAACGAAAATAAAAGGAGAACAGGAGAAATTACATTAAGTACAACAATCACACCCCAAAATCAACAAATCAAATATGAAATTACATAACAGCAAGGAAGGCTTTGTCCCCTTTCCCTAAGGAAAGATGCACAACAATACAAATAAATAGAAATAGCAAACAAGAAAATTACTGGGGACGCAAAATACAAAAACAAAAATACAAGGAGAACAGGAGAAATCACATCAAATAGAGTCACCCCTAAAAACAACAAACCGAATATGAAATTACACAACAGACAAGTAAAACAAAACGGAGGGCTCTGTCCCCCTTCCCTGTCACGCCCTTATCTCAATTTTACCTTTACCAGAGTATTCGCGGAAAACGATATGCAGTTCGGTGGGCAACACAGGAATAGCATAACTATACTGATAATATGTGCATGATTACATAAATTCCCCATAGGGGTTTGTACATGATACTTACGATTAAGGTAGCCGCACAAGGCTACTAGGGTGTCTAAACTCATCCCAGTGAAACGGAGACTTCTTTCCATCTTCGTTCCACTACTGTAATCCCCTCATACGGTACTCTACATTGTTGTTTGCATATCTTCTGTCGTCTCCTGTCTGAATTGTTGGTAGGGGAGGGTGAGATTCGAGAGAATCTCAGTAGGAAACAGATACCATAATGCATGCATGATTGATGCTATGTGTATGACATGTTAGCTTTATCTAGATGTATGCCCCATAATGACATTTCTGCATGCTCAATGTTTCATACAACAAAACTATGGCCACAGCGAAAACAAAAACAGAGCTTCATTTATTCAAATATGCTCTACACAATCAAGTAAAGTAATCACATACATCATTACACAAGCAAAGATATCAAATACATGCAAGTAAGGTAAGTCCCCTACCTCCAGCTTTTCTCCTCGATACGCGTGCCTCGATCTACGTGCAAACAGCTCGGGGCTCCATAATCGATCCTACAATGTCAAATATACTATTTAGACACTTCCATAGTGTTTCTGGGGGTTATATGAGTCTATCTTGAAAAATTACTAAAATACCCCCGGGGACCCGGCCACATCGTACCCAGTCCGGCTGTACTTTTCTCGAAATTGTAACCTGGGCTATCCTGACATATTTTCGCCCAAGGAATCCATATCTGGACTCAGAATTACCAAATTCACTGCCAAAAGACGAAATTGCCCTTGGCAGCCCTTATTTCAGTGTTTTAGGGGCATTTTCGTAATTATGCTTTCTCGGCCTTTTCCGAAAAAGTGCCCAACTGTAACCCCACCTAATTTTCGCTCCTGAACTCAATGGAATCATCAAATCATTGAAAATCTAACTCTAAGACCCATTTACAATGCTGACCGAAATATATAGGTTTTAAGGGGAAAATTGGGGTTTTTCGGTTTCGGCTCCGTAAACACGTTCCTTTCTACTCCTAACCACTTTATTGACTATTCCATTAGGTTACAACTACCATTTAGTATCAATTTGGGCAGCATAACAGCCCCACATACCCATTTCCAAAAATTAAAACCAATGGCAATCCGGCGAAATTTCACCGATTAAATTGCCTACAGCAGCTAGAATAGTCAATACACAAGAGTTTGGAAGTTACCTCAAGCTCCCACTTGATTTTCCTTGACTTGGCTGAAAACCCTAGGTGTTTTAACACCAAAAGATGAGCTTCCAACCCTTAAAGAACATAAAGGAGTAGCTTAGGATCAGAGTTATAACCGTTAGGAGCTAGATCGTCGGAGAAATCGGCTTACCTTGTGAGTTCTCTTCTCCTTTTCTCCCAAAACCCTCTCAACTCTTTTCTTTATTTTGGTTGCAGAATGGCGTCGGAATGCTGTAGGAGAAAGATGATGTTTCTTTAATAATCTTATGCTTATGTCATTGCTTATGTCATCAACAATTTTCCATTTTCGGATTTTTCAGAAATTTTGGCAGATTTCTGCCCAAACTTTGAAAAATCATACCTAATTCTAGAAAAATCGAATTGAAGTGATTCCAAAGCCTATAGAACCCTTATTGAGTCTAGTTTCAAGGAAAAATATAGACTTTTGCTTAATGGAATCACAAAAGTCCCAGAATTTCAATCTTTGCATACTGTTCCAGAAATTTCACAGTTTTTCTGTGCTGACTTCAAAAATTCATATCTTTTTGTGTATAGCTCTAATTGTGTCATATGACGTATCAAATTAAAGCTTAGGATGTCTACTTTCATCCTGTAAAATTTCATAATTTTTTCTTATCATTTAGTCTTCCAAAACCTTATGATAAGCTCACTGCCTCATAGGCGATTTCACCAAAAACATAATTACTTTCTCCAAAATTCATCATTTTACTTTCTTAATACCCCAAAGATAATAGAATCATTAGGGGATAAATTTGGGCTTTTGCTAAATTGGGGCTTAGCAGTCAACTTAATTTAGACTTATTCCTAAGCCTCCAATCCCAAATTTTGGGGTATTACATTCCCTTAGCAATCAAAGCGTTTCAGCAATTAGTGTAGAAATAGATGTAAAATGCAAAAACGAAAATACAAGGGAAACAAGAGAAATCACTGTAAATACAGCAGTCACCTAAAACAACAAACCAAATGTGAAATCAAGACATTTTAAAATTGCAATTTGTTTCAACAAAGTAATTGCAAATATAAACTTAATTGTTTAAACTTATTTTAAGAACTAATAGCTTTCTTATAGTTTAAACACAGTAAGAAAATGAAATATAAATTGAAAAGTTCTTCATATCAAGCTTAAAAAATATAAGATAATGGATCCACAAGTCAAAATTCCAAAAATATTAAAGTTGCAAATTACTTGGAAATAAATTAAAAGAAGTTATTTAAAATATTGGTAAACTAGAAAATAACAATTTTCAAATCAGCAAATATAAACCAAAAAGGGAATGAATCTCAAAGTCGAATCAAATCAAATATAAAACAATAAGAGAACGAATCATCCAATAAAATTCATTTTTTCACATCAAAATAAAGAAGTAATTTAAAATATAAGTAATAAGTAATTCAAATTCAAGATCTAAGTAAATTCATATCAATTTCAAAAATGCTTCCCAAAAATCAATTTCAAAACTATTCAAAATTGAAAATTGGTTTCAAATCCAATTTAGACCTTCAAATATAAGGTAATTAATCATCAAATAAAAAATTAAAGCAATTTAAATTGCAAATTTTTCCAAATCAAATAAAACAATAAGTGAATCTTGAAATCAAATCTAAAACAGCAAATTAGTTTACGATTATGATAAGCCTTCAAATATGGATTTTCATATGGGATATTAAAAACAATAAGATGATTCTGACAATTTTAGTATTCAAATCAAATTTTTCCCTACGAATCAACCTAGAAAAATTGAAATTGAAAACTTGTTTCAAATCAAATAAAATAAGTCCAAAATATTATTAGTAAACTATTAGATATTAAATACTGAATTTCAAATTAAATAAGCATATCAAACAAAACTTTTCAATCAAATTAAATCAGTATAAGAATTTCAAAAAAATAAGTTAAAGATATTTGCAAGAAATTAAAAAATATTAGTAAAAAATTAAACATGGATTTTCAAATTAAATTTTAAACAGTAAGATAATTGACAATCAAATCAATTTTTCAAATTCCTTTCAAATCAGATTTAAAACCATAAAGTTTGAAACATTGATTTTCAAATTAAATTTCAATCTAGAAGGCAATGGAGATCAAAATCAAACTTAAAACATTTTAAAATTGCAATTTGTTCAAACACACAGTAATTGCAAATTGTAATTTAAACTTATTTTAAAAATCTTATTGCTTATGCTTATTTGAAAACTGCAAATAATAGGACAATAAATCTACATAGCAAATCACCATTTAAAACAACAAATAAGTTTGAAATAAAGCCAAATGGGCTAATTCAAATGTTTTGAGTTTGATTTTTCAAATCAATCAACACAAGTAAACTAAAACTGCAAACGTACATTGAATCTTCGGATCAAAATATAAGCAATTTGAAATTACAATTTTTTTTTTCAAATCAAATAAACTAACTAAACTATTCAATACTGATTTTAAAGTTAAATAAAACAAGAAAATAAAGGATCTTGACATCAAAATAAAAGCAAATTTAAGCTATACAGTTGTTGGTTTTAGAATCAAATTGAATTTGACACAAGATGAGTCTTGACAAAGCTTGTTCCAAATTAAATAAAGGAATAAAAAAAGTTCAGAATATTAGTATTAGATACAGATTTTCAAACCAAATTTATAATAATAAAAGATAAAGGCCTTTCAAAACTTAATTCAAAACAACTTTAAATAGCAGGTTCACTTCAAACCAAATTGAAATTCAAATCTTAAAAATAAACCCAAAAACACTGAATTGCAAACTCATTTTTAAATAGTTAAATAAATTTTAAAAAATAGTAAACTGTTGAATATTGAATTCCAAATTAAATTTTTCAAAATAAAACAATAAAATTGCAGATTTTTCAAATCAAATTTAAAATATGACGAGAATGGGTTCAAAATTCCAGATTTTACAGATCATCATTAAAAAAATAAAACTATAAATATTCATGGCAAATCAAAATTTAAAACTGCAAACTGAAAGAAAAGTAATCAAATAGGGTAATTCAAAACATTTTTTTTGCCAAAAGGAAACTAAAAACAATGGGGTTTGGTAAACTATAAAAGTAGGATATTGATTCTTCAAAAAAAAAAAAAAAAAAGACAATTTGAAATTACAAATAAAATAAAGGAATCAAAGAAGTTTAAAATATTAGTATTAGATACAGATTTTCAAAATAAATTTATATTTATAATAATAAAAGATAAAGGGTCTTCAAATCTAAATCAAAACAACGTTTCAAACCGAATTGAAATTCAAATCTTAAAAATAAACCCAAAAAAAACTTAATTGCAAACTCATTTTTAAATCAAATTAAATAAATTTAAAAAAAAAATAGTAAACTGTTGAATATTGAATTTTAAATTAAACTTTGAACGAGAAGATGATTGGCAGTTAAATCAAATTTGAAACAATGAAAAAATTGACCATAAAATTGCAGATTTTCCAAATCAAATTTAAAACAAACGAGAATGGGTTCAAAATTCCAGATTTTACGGATCATCATTCAAAAAAATAAGACTATAAATCTTCATAGCAAATCAAAATTTAAAACTGCAAATTGAAATAAAATTAATCAAATAGGGTAATTGAAAACATATTTTTTGCCAAAAGGGTAATTAAAAACAATGGTGTTTGGTAATCTATAAAAGTAGGATATTGATTCTTCAAAAAAAAAAAAAAATTCAATACATTTTGAAATTACAAATTAAATAAATGAATCAAAGAAGTTTAATATTAGTACTAGATACAGATTTTCAAACCAAATTTATAATAATAAAAGATAACAGTCTTCAAATCTAATCCAAAACAACTTTAGAAGGCAGCTTCGTTTCAAACCGAATTGAAATTGAAATTTTAAAATTTTAAAAATAAACCCAAAAAATCTGAATTGCAAACTCATTTTTAAATCAAGTTAAATAAATTTAAAAAAATAGTAAACTGTTGAATATTGAATTTCAAATTAAATTTTGAACAAGAAGATGAATGACAATCAAATCAAATTTGCAAATTCCTTTCAAATCATATCATATTTGAAACAATAACAAAATGGAACATAAAATGCAGATTTTCCAAATCAAATTTAAAACAAAAACAAAACGAGAATGGGTTCAAAATTCCAGATTTCACGGATCATCATTAAAAAAATAAGACTATAAATCTTCATGGTAAATCAAGATTTAAAACTGCAAATTGAAATAAAATTAATCAAATAGGGTAATTAAAAATATTTTTTTGCCAAAAGGGTAATTAAAAACAAAGGCGTTTGGTAAACTATAAAAGTAGGATACTGATTCTTCCAAAAACAAAATTTCAAGACATCTTGAAATTACAAATTTCTTTTTAAATCCAATAAAATAAGAAAACTATTAAATATTGATTTTCAAGTTAAATAAAACTAGAAAATAATGGATCTTGAAATCAGAATTAAAACATTTGTAAACTACACATTTGATTATTTTCTAATCAAATTTAAACAAAAAAAAGATAACGGGTCTTCAAATCAAATTCAAAACAACAAAAAATTGAAAATTTGTTTAAAATAAAAAAAATTAAATTTACATCTTCAGATAAATCTAAAAATTTTAAATTGCAAGCTCTTTCAAATACCGTTAAACAAGTTTAAAATAAACAGTAAACAGATTAAATATTCATTTGATTTTCAAATTAAATTTCAAGAAAGGTAATGGTTAAAACAAAGCTAATGGACAAAACAAATCAGAAATTTTTAACATTGAGAATTTCTTTTAAACAGGAAGATAGTTGACAATCAAATAAAATAAAAAAGTAATATCAAATATTAGTTAAGCGTTGAAAATTAAATAGTCCTTTTCAAATAAAGTTAAAAACGTTTAAAATAATAGTAAACTGATTTGATTTTCAAATTTAATTTCAAAAAAGGTAATGGTCAATCAAATCATATAATCAAATAAAAACAATATAAAAAATTTAAATTTCTTTTAAACTGGAAGACAGTGGACAAACAAATGAAATTTTAAATAATTTAAAATTGAAAATTTGTTTCAAGGCAAATTACGTAATCAAATATCAAATAGTCCGACAAAAAGAAGTAATATCTTTTTTTGCCCGCAAAAATAAGTAATATCAAGTATTATTTAACACTAAATATTAAATAGTGATTTTCGTATCTAATCAGATTTAAAACAATAATATTTCTAATCAAATTTAAAACAAATGATGATCTTGAAGAGTTTGCTTCAAATAAAAAAAAACCAATAAATCAATAAGTAGAAAATATTAGTACACTATCCAAATTAAATCGAATTCAAAACAACTTTAGATTAGCAACTTTGTTTCAAATAAATCAAATTTAATAATGTAATAAGTATTTAAAACAAACAGATAATGAATCTTCAAACCAATCTGAAAACATTTAAATTGCAGTTTTTCCAAGTCAAATTAAATAAGTTTAAAATATTAATAAGCTATTAATGGATCTTCAGATCAAGTTTAAGACAATTTAAAAATTTTCAAATCAACTCAAATAAAAACTAAGATAAAAATATTAGTTAACTACTATTAAATATTAATTTTCAAGTTAAATTATTGGCAAAAAAAAATTCAAATAAGATTTAAGTCAATTTAAAACAATTTAGAATCTAAAGTTTATTTCCAACTCAACTAAGACAATTTAAGATTAGTTATCAAATGATCTGGTGAAGCCAAAATCATGGAGGGATTATCAAGCAATGGCCTGGAAAAAGAAAATCCGAAAAGGAAAAAAAAACCTTTGGAAAATTAATGGCATACTAGAATGTTATTAGATAATAATAAATAAGTGAGCAGATGCACATTTTAATTATTAATCTACCCAAAGTATGGCATAACTAAGTGAAAAAATAATAAAGCTCTTTAGACATAAAAGATACATTAACATAAACATGGGACATGTGCACCCCTTTAAAAGAGAGACAATACATAGAAATAAAATCTGAATATGAAATCAAAATAATACCTGCACCATTTGAAAATGCCTTGCTTGTTTGTATTGGTCACCATGATCTCCCAGTGATGGATGACTTGTCAACTTATGTGAATGATAAAGGCCTCCCTTTTGATGTGAGGCATCAATGATCAAATAAGAGAATACAAGCTAAAGCGAAATTCATATAAAGAAACACACTATACACAATTATATTCTGCAAAAAGAAAAAAAGAAAAAAGAAAAAACGCTTGAAAGAAAGAATGAAGAGGAAGAGGAAGACAAATTTCATGAGGATCACTCATTTGAGAGTCACAATCAATCTCAAACATCAAGGGAGGGTCCCACAAGGGGACACAAGCACACAAAAAATAGTAAGAACGCGTCCTAGACTAGAAAATAACACACCCAAACTATCAAAAAGTAAAAAAAATACAGTAAACATAAGGAGAGCTCTGTCTTCCTCCCCCCAAGGAATCGAAGCTTTTCAACAATATCACAGTAAATACAGTCACTCCCTAAAACACAAGGAACACAAGGAAGGCTCTGTCCTCCTCCCCTAAGGAATCGAGGCTTGAACAATACAACAAACGTAGCAAACAAGAAAATTACAAAGGATATAAAATGTAAAATGAACATAAAAGGGGACAGGAGAAATCACAGTAAATACAGTCACTCCCTAAAAACAACAAACCAACTATGAAATTATATAACAGTCAAGTAAAATACAAGGAATACAAGGAAGGCTCTATCCCCCTCCCCCTAAGAAATCAAAGCTTTGACAATACAACCATCATAACAAACAAGAAAATTACTAAAGATGGGCAGTAAATACAACAACCTGGCAGCAATCACACCCAAAAAATAGCGAACGATAAACAACAAACAAGAAAATTACTAGGGATGTAAAATGCAAAAACGAAAATACAAGGGGAACGGCAGAAATCACAATAAATACAGCAATCACACCCCAAAAAACAAACTGAACATGAAATTACATAACAGACAAGAAAGGCTCTCTCCCCCTCCCCTGAGGAATTGAAGCTTTTTAACAATAAAGATGCAAACAATACAACATACAGAAATAGCAAAAGAGAAATACTAGGAATTTAAAATGGAAAATTGAAAAATACAAGAGAAATAGGAGAAATCACAAAAAATACTGCAATCACACGCTAAAAACAGCCAACCAAATATGAATTTACATAACTGACAAGTAAAACACAAGGGAGGCTCTGTCCCCCTCCCATAAGGAATCCAAGCTTTTTCAGCTTTTCAACAAGCAATACAGAAATAGCAAAAGAAAAATACTAGGGATGTAAAATGGAAACCGAAAATTCAAGGGGAACAGGAGAAATAAATAAAAAAATACAACAATCACACACTAAAAACAGCAAACTAAATATGAATTTACATAACAGACAAGTAAAACACAAGGAAGGCTCTATCCCCCCCCCCCAATTTACAGAAATAGCAAAAGAGAAACACTAGGGATGTAAAGTGGAAATACAAAAATAAAAAGGGAACAAGAGAAACCGTGGTAGGGAGAAGAGGAGTGAACGCCGTAAAAAGAGAAAGAAGATGCAGCAGGCCATGCGAACCACCGGACCTTCCTTTTCGATCTTACACCGCCGCTTCCTCCCCTGCACTCTTGTCGGGATCGCTCCAGTGGCTACAGGCTAGTAAGGTGCGTCTGAGGAAAGGATTAATTTGAACTGTGACAGTGTGACTAGGGATCGAGAGTGCAAAGGGAATGTGTACAAAGAAAGAGACGAAAGAGTGGCTAGGGTTGGATTTGATTTTGGGCTTGGCTAGCGGGTGGAGCGTGTTTGACAAGGGAATATGGCTAGGGCTTTAATTTTGGGCTTGGCTCCTTGCCCAACCCAAAATGGTTCCGCTTTTCAAAAAGAAAAATCTAGCGGTTGCTTTTTTTTTTTTTAATGAGAAAAATAATAGTGGCGTGGAACAGAGGCAGGCGTTTTTGTTTTTGTTTTTTTTTTACCTTCAAAATTCAAAATAGTAGAACGCTCCAAAGTTAAATCACTGCCGATTGATATTTCACGAAATTTTAAGATGAATTTAGGCGATATGTCAATATCAAATTTCTTTTGCTCTAAATATATTATTTTTCACTTTTTTTTGCCCAAAAAATATATTATTTTTCACACAAGAAGGTGAAATGTCAACATATTATTAGAACCTCCATACCAACAATAATACTTAGAATAGAGGCCAACACATACGATTCATCCTGACATTTGTAAGCCACTTGATCCATTATATTTGGCAAACCCAACATATATCAAAGTCATGCTGTATGATTCACGCACATGTGAATCATGATGAGGTAAGCATAAAGAGGTGATGATGAAAGCATAAACATATAATGATCAAAAGCACACATGTGAATAATGATGAGGTAAGTATAAAGAAGGGGTAATGAAAGTATGAAGATGTAATCATAGTGAATCAAGTTACTTGATGAAAATAATAAGATCCCATGTATCATTAGAAATAAAAAAAAAAAAGGATAAAAACTCAGCCACAGACCTTATCTCCTTGCTCTCCCAAAATTCTTGTGTGTCTTGCTTCAACCCTTGCTTGCCTATTTATAGTCTCAAAGTAGGGTTTCCTTCATAAATGCTCATTCTTTTTTTTAATGAAGATTAAAGAAAAGAGAAAAACAAAGGAGGTAATCATAGATTATAACTCTTATCATGGAACAAGGAAGCCACTAGAGATTGAAGATGAGATCTTAATTACAAAAATAATGGAATGTTATTGTAGCAGTACTACAACAAGTAATAGATTAACAAGAGTTCCTAATAGCATCACACAATGGCTATTATTGACACAAGTGACATTACATAGAAGTGTTACTTGTACAACACTCCGCTTTATTGTACCATTAACTCATTCTCTTCGACTTCTAATGTCATCCTCTCTTCATTATGATTATCCACTTCTCTTCTTCGCTTTCTCCTCGGTGTTTCACTGTCACTAGAAGTCAAGAATCGAATGACCATGCCAATGATAATAGTTACTATGACAACAATCATAGGTATAATGTTGCTTGAAACTTTGTATCCCCAACATCAATTCTGATATCTCTGCCAATGGTGTTACCACATGTTTAAATCTAACACTAGACATGATCTTGCCATTGTGCACAACCCTAACCCTGATCAACTTCTCCCTTTAACAGTATACCACTAATGTTTATTCGCTTTGGCCCATCATCCCTTAGGGTGTGTTTGGTTTGGGGGGAGGGAAGGAGAGGGGGTTAAATTACCTCTTTGGGTTGAAGGTATTTAAATTTTGGGTGGGAATTCAAAATTTAAAAGGAATGAGAGGGTAAATTTTGGGCGGGAATCCAAAATTTAAAAGAATAAGAGGATAAATTTTGGGTTTCTCCCATCCAAAATTGTAATTTGCTACCCCTCCCCTCAAACCAAACACACCCTTAGGTAACCTAGATTATGACAGTTTGGAGAATGGATTTAACCCAAGCTTACACAGCCATCAACATTTAAGCAATCAAGATTTGGGGCTGGAGATAGGTTTGCCAGTGCAGTCAGACATTTCAAGTGACTTATATCAATCTTCTTTAGATTTGGAAAATGCTGAAAAAAGAACCAGTATGTTAAATATGTTATGCTAGATAACTATACAATTTAATCATGAATTCTCTCATGACGAATAAAAACAGGGGATTATAAAGGAAATAAGTCGATGCATTTAGAAGAGTATTGGATTTAAGGCAAAAAAGCAAAAAGAACAGGTCCATACAGCTTGAAAAATTGATCATTGGTATATTTGGGTCCAGATATGTAGGGGTTGCCAAATCTTAAGAGCTAGTGAGGGTTATTAGTTATTTCAAATTTGCACAACTAACATGTAATTTTCTCCGAATCGAGGCAAAGAACTCAAATAGCGAACATGTGCCTCATGAATTATTTGGTCAATTTTTGATGCGTGAGATATCTAAAATTAAACTTCAAATTAAAGAGTTGTTTAGAATTAGACAAGGAAAAAGAGACATACTTGATGCCTTTTCCAAAGTTGCCTGATATGACTAGAAGGAATTTGAAGCTCAACAAGATTCTACGCACAGTAGATTAATGGCACACATGGTGAATTAATATTCTTCCCAACTAACAATCTTGAATTAGTTCATCTGAAAGATAACTCATATCTTTACCAATAATCAACTTTGAAGGTTCCCTCCAATCAGACCAATAAATTTTTAGAAATATAAAATTATGCATCTTTCAAAGGTCATTAACTCTCAATGGAATCCTTTTTATCTTGCTCATGTCCATTAACAAGTATCGGATTGATGTAGGCACCTAGTAAGCATGTAAAGAAAAAAAAGGAACTATTAGTACATAAAAGTTACCAGAATACCATAGGAAATGAGATAGAATAACTATAGACAGAATAAATTAATACCTCGTTACTAATGAAAAAATCATAAATGTCCCAATGACTTCGTAGTTGAACAAGGCCTTTAGGATTGGAGAATGACTGTTCTCTAGCAATTTCAACACCCATATCTCTTACAAGGTCATACATCTCAATGTAGCCATTATGACAAATGAAGTGAGGGATCTATCTTTAAGAACACTTATGTCAATATCAATAAAAGAGCCATATAATTGTCTTATTAAGTTGAAGAAACTTCAACTCCTTCCTTTATGAAAAAAGCTATGTCAAGAAACATATTCTTTTGGTGCTCATCAAGTCTATCAAAACTCAATTTCAGAACAGTAACAATGTACTTGGGTGGAGCTTCTTTTATTTTTTCCAAATAACTTTCCCACTCTTCATGTCCTCTGCCCTGAAGAAAAGAACCCAACATTACAAGGTCCAATGAATTTCCTTGACAATAATCCACTACAGATCTTGATAACTCCACAAAATCCTTAAATGACTCATTTTGCTTGAATGCTTTCAAACTAAAGACATGAAGGGCATCGTGAAAATCCAATATTGGAACAGAGTATGTTGAAAATGCAAAAGCATTATGAAGTACTTGCATGTTTCTTGACGTGGTAATAATTCTACTTCCTTCCCCAAACCATCAGTTAAACCCACGAATTTGGAAAATGACATATCAGTCGCATTGAAACACAGTATTTTGTTCAGTTCGCTAGGTCAGACTCTAATCAGTTTTGGTGCTGAGGGGAAATAAATATAGAACCAGAGACTAGTGCTGCAGGGAGGAGACCAACCTTCCACCATTTTCTCCTTCCCTTCTTTGTCTTCATCACCAAGCATCACCTTCTCTATCGCCGGTGACTGTCGGTTTCAACACCATTATTGCCGGCGGCGCAACACTACTCTTCTGCACCACCGTGAACAAAGCTCGTCTTTCAGGAAAAGTCGAGAACCCGAGGGCTAGAAGCAGAGAAAACCAGAGAAGCTGAGAGGTGTGAGCTGAGGGTCGGAAAAGGGAAAAGCTACCAGAAATGTGAGAGAGAGAAGTGAGAAGAGACTAGGGGAGCTGCCGTTTCTTCACCATATACCTCACCTTTACTACCACCTTTCCAATGTCAACATCTCCATTCACTATCGCCGGCGATAATATTGCTCTTCCGCAACCACCGTCCTCGTCTCATCTTCCATTACTTGCGGCGAGTCTCGTCCTTCCAAGCCTTCATTGTCCCAGACCGTAGCTCCTCATTTTCTGATATCAACACAGTTGTGATCCTCTACTCTGTGTGCATATTAAATTCAAGACCAACATTCGTTTATTCAATATAAATTGATCCCCTTAATAGCCGATCGACATATCTAAAATTCGGGAACTATTTGGTGAAGTTGAATTGATGGCTAGCAGTGGCTAAAACTTCTTAATTCCCTTGTTGTAGTAAGAGGCAATACCATGAATTTGGAGCTTCAATATGGGAGTTTTTGCTCTTCCATTTTTCTAATTCTATATTATAATTGTGATTCCTAGCTCTTAGGATGAATTTTATAATGTTGAATTGATTTTATTTTGATATATTTAAAGATTGAATGTGGCTTGAACCTTTGTTAGACACTTGACATTGTGTTTAGTTAGTTTAATTATCATTTTTTATGTTGGTTAGTCATTGAATTGATGATTTTGTGAACATTTTGTACTATTTTCAAGGTGGCTTAGTTAGTGGATCAATGGTGTCTTGTATTTGCATTGGTTAATTGAATATGAATTTATTAATTGTATTTAGCATTGAGTTTTAACATCATTAATCTTGATTTTTCATATGGGTGGCCATTGTTAAATTAAGATTAATGAAAAAATCAAGTGGTAATGCGAGGTAGCTCGGTTATTGAATCAAAAGCTAAATATGATTTTAAGTTCAATTAATTGCTAAAATACTTAAGCAACCTAATTTAGAGAGATTAATATGCAAAGTGGCTTGGTATTAATCAATCTAAGTTAGGCCTATAGCCTAAGGGGTGACCCTTAGAGTCATTTTGGAACTAGCATGATTAATTCTCCTATAATTATTTTAAGTGAGGATTGCTTGCACCATTGCTATGTGGGATTGCTTATTCCATTGTTGATCTTCTTGTTTCTTTCATTTCATTAATTTCATCACCATTCCATTTCATTTTGTAAAGAAAAATCCCAAAAAGAATTATTTTAAAACAAGTTAATTTTAAATTGCAAAAAGTAATTTCAAAAGATTAAATTTTCCCTTTTTAATCATTTCATGCCAATCATTTCACTGAATTCCTAGATAATTAATAAAAGGCTCTTCAAGAGACAATCCAGGATTGCACCCTATATTACAATCCTTAGTTTAATTTTTGAAGAGGTTATCAGGGCACAAAGCACATGCCTTCGATGTTACCTATCATCAACAGAAATAGGATGGATACATTGACGTTGAGAGATCAATCTGACAGCTTTAGAAGTTAGGAAAATCAATACAGCTTCTATGAGCATTAAAGCAATGGTTGCATCCATGTGAATGTAATTTCTTGCTTCAACTTCAAACTAATCCTTGTTTTTTGGCTTTACCTCCTCAGGAAGTGTTATGGTTTGGCTCTTGATTAACGAGATAAAAAGACCAAACAAAAATATTAAGCAAGTGGGAATAAAAGTTACCAAACGATCAACAGCAACTTGAGAGACAGTATCGATTCATGCTATAATGTGCCTTTAAGGAAGGAATAATGCAAAAGAAATATGTGGTCAACTAGTCAAGTCCATTTTAACAACTTTTCTCATTTATTTGAAATGGATATGAAACCATTTTCTTTTCCAAGGAAGGAAATTTCCAAGCTTTGGTGTGGAGGCATAGATGATCACAGAGTGAGCGTTCTTTTATACGCACCACACCATAACCTCCAAAAATATTCCTCTGTTCTGTAGCATAGGTTTTAAGAAAAGGATCCGCCGATCAGAAATTTAAAAAAAAAATCAAAATTTAACGAACAATTAGTACTCCTAATTCAATGTAGTTTTCGAGATTATACAACATAAATATAGTGTTCAGATCTCACGCGTTTGTGTTTTATAAGATCTATGAGTGAAAGTAGACAAAGGCAAGACAGAGATTAAATACTAGAACATGAAACTAACAGGATTTTCACAGAATTTTGCTGGAAAACAGGAGATCGATGGGATGAAGCAAGTAGATGAAAGAAGAGAAGAGTGTTAGGTAGTACTGACCTCTGGATCCTGAGGAATCAGAAGAAATTAAATAAGCTCATAAAGATAGATATAGTATTGGTTTGGTAATTTATTGTCAAAAGAGTTTATTAGTAGGGACAATTCGAGAAAAATACACTTAAAAATGAGAAAAGATAAATTAATGTTATGAATTTATCAAATCCTAAGTGAGAGTTGAAGTAGGAATCTGGGATTTCTAAATCTGACAAAATGACCAAATTTCCCTGAACTAAGTTGTGAAACATGATAGTGAAGTTGTTAATGTAAAATCCGATATTGTTAATATAGATACAGATGTTGTTATTGACCCCCTAAAACTTGTACACTTAAAATTATCCCTGATTTTTGGGAAATGAAGTTGTGAAACATGAAAGTAAAGCCATTAATGTAAAATATGATGTTGTTAATATTAATACAGATGTTGTTATTGACCCCTGAAACTTGTGCCCTCAAAATTATCTCTAGTTTTTGGATATGAAGTTGTAAAACATGAAAGTAAATTGTTAATTATTCATGCAAATGATTTCTTAGGCTTTTGATACTATATTGTGCTTAATTTTGTATTGGGTTAATATAACTTTTGGTCCCTGAAGTTTGATCCAATTTTAGTTTTGGTCCCTCAAGTTTGAAATCGGTGGTTTAGGTCCCTGAAGTTTCACCCAATTTTGGTTTTAGTCCCTCAAGTTTGAAATCGGTGGTTTTGGTCCCTGAAGTTTCACCCAATTTTGGTTTTAGTCCCTCAAGTTTGAAATCGGTGGTTTTGGTCCCTGAAGTTTCACCCGATTTTGGTTTTAGTCCCTCAAGTTTGAAATCGGTGGTTTTGGTCCCTGAAGTTTCACCCAATTTTGGTTTTAGCCCCTCAAGTTTGAAAAGGATTTGGCGACCCGTTTTTGAAACCCGACTCGACCCGGAAAAAAAAACCAAGTCCTTTACAAACTTGAGGGACTAAAACCAAAATCGAGTGAAATTTCAAAGACCAAAACCACCAATTTCAAACTTGAGGGACTAAAACCAAAATTGGGTGAAACTTCAGAGACAAAAACCACTTATTTCAAACTTGAGAGACCAAAACCAAAATTGGATCAAACTTCAGGGACCAAAAGTTATATTAACCCTTTTGTATTTCAGGTGTTTTAAGAAGAAATTGGCAATTTGAGGGTCCTAATCAATATTTTGAAGACTGGGGAAAATACAGAAAAGGTCCCTAAATGAAAATTACAAGTGAATGAGGAAAATGCACTGGGAACTCTCACAAAAAGTTTCCAAACGTTTCAAATATTATATTTCGGTCAGAAAAGTTTCAGATATTTGCACTGTTGTTCCTCATCATAAGTTTTAAGAATTTCAGAATGATCCCTGGACCCATTAACTTTTCCATTAGGATAAAGATACACGACAATTGCAATTGGGGCTGTGGAGAATGATTAAAGGAGCTCTTATCATCATCATCATTACCTTCACTTCCTTCTTCAATACATAGACCCGACACTTTGGAGTGGATGAGAATTATGGCGTGAAGAAAAGAACTGAGCATAGGAGCATCATGATGGATCATCATCATCATTTTCATTTTTTTTCTCTTAAATAAATAGAGCAAGCAGAGGCATCACGATCATCTCGTCCTTCCTTTTCTTCTTCCTCGCTGGCAGCGGGTTTACCTCTATCCTCTACTTCCTTCACCGTCAACAATGCACCAACACCATCAGCTTCCTCTGCTCCAGTACTACCTCCAGCGACCACTCATACCATCACCACCGCCACCTTCTTCCCTCTGTCAAGCAACCTACACCACTAACTTCACCGTGCCCCTCTTCTTTCTCGTCGAACAACCTACACCACCACCAGCTCCGATAGAGTGAGGCGGACGAAGGACAGAGAGAGCTTGAGAGGGGAGAGAGATCATCACACCTCCTTCCATAACCACCACCATCACTTCTCTTCACACAGCCACTAACCGCTGACGAGAGAGAACGAGATACAAAGAGCTTCTGGACCTAAGCTGACACGCATGCAAACCACTATCTTCTCTCATTTTTTTTGACACTTTCACCAATTTTTGGCAAGTCTAAGTTTTTCGGCCGCAATTTCCGGTGAAGTTCATGAATTTTCCGGCGACCGCTTTTTCATCACCATAAAGTTCCAGAGTTTAATCGGATCCAGTTTCCATGCTCATCAAAATGATTAGTAGGGAAAGCTAGCCTAATCTGAACCGTCTAGATTAGATTTGGACGGTTCATATTTCATTTTTTTAATTATGATTTTTAAATAAAAAAATCATTTTTTGAAAAAATGTTGGTGAAGAAATTATTTTTATTTTAGATTTTCTATTTATTAAGATAATTTTTTTTGAAAAACAAAAATTAAAAAAAATGAAATCTGGACGGTCCAAATCAGGCTAGCTATCACGCCCTTATTTTAATTTCACCTTTACCAGAACATTCGCGGAAAACGATATGCATTTCAGTGGGCAACACAGGAATAGCGTAACCATACTGATAATATATGCATGATTACGGAAATTCCCCTCAGTTATGCGTACTTGATAATTACAATTAATGTAGCCGCACAGGGCTACTTGGGTGTCTAAACCCGTCCCAGTGAAACGGAGACATCTTCCCGTCTTCATTCCACTACTGCAATCCCTCGTACGATACTCTTCTTTGTTCTCAGCATATCTTCTATCTTCTCCTGTCTAAATTGTTGGTAGGGGAGGGTGATATTCTAGAGAATATCGGTAGGAAACAAATACCATGATGCATGCATGATAGATGTTATGTGTATGACATGTTAGCTTTAAATAGATGTATGTCCCATAATGACATTTCTACATGTTCAATGTTTCATGCAACAAGACTATGGCCACAGCGAAACAGAAAAAAAGCTTCATTTATTCAAATATGCTCTACACAATCAAGTAAAGCAATCACATACATCACTACACAAGTAGAGATATCAAATACATGCAAAAAAGATAAATCCCCTACCTTAACCCTTTTCCACCTCTAAACGTGTGCCTCGTAAAGCGTGTCACAGTTTGACTCTTCACTCGAACCTGCAATTCCAAATATACCATTTAGACACTTCCATGATGTTTCTGGGGGTTATATGAGGCTATATTGAAAAATTACTAAAATGCCCCCAAAGACTCGGCTCGGCCCCGCAGTACCCGGTCCGACTGTACTTTTCCTGAAATTCTAACCTGGGCTATCCTAACATATTTTCACCTAAGGAATCTATTTCTGAACTCAGAATTACCAAATTCACTGCCAAAAGAGGAAATTGCCCTTGACACTCCTTATTTCAGTGTTTTAGGGGCGTTTTTGTAATTATGCTTTCTCGGCTTTTTCCGAAAAAGTGCCCAACTGTAACCCTACTAATTTTCCCTCTTGAACTCAATAGAATCATCAAATCATTGAAAATCCGAATCTAAGGCCTTCTAACAGCCTTGATGGAAATATATGGGTTTTCCGGGGAAAATCGGGGTTTTTAGGTTTCGACTACGTAAATGCGCTCCTTTCTACTCCTAACCACTTTATTGACTATTCCATTAGGTTACAACTACTATTTTGTACCAATTTGGGCAGCATAACAACCCCCACAACCCATTTTCCATTTTTACACACAAAGACAATCTGACGAAATTTTGACTGATTAAATTGTCCACAGCAGACAGAATAGTCAATATATGAAGGTTTGGAAGTTACCTCAAGCTCCCACTAGCTTTTCGTCTTCTCGGGTGAAAACCTAACTCCTTAAGCAACAAAATTTGCTTCAAAAAATCCTAAATAACATAGAAGAGAAGTTTAGGAGAAGGGTTATACACGTTAGGTACGAATTCATCGAAGAAATCGACCTACCTTGTGTGATTTTCCTCCTTCTCTTTCTAAACCTCTCAAGCTTTCTCTCTCCTTTTTCAGCCCAAAACTGAAGTGAATGAGCATGGAAAGGATGTGGATAAATTTTTAAAATATCCCATAATTTTTCTTTAATTTATTTCCCCATTTTTGGAATTTTTACAAATTTTGATAGATTTTCTACCCAAACTTTGAAAAATCCTAACTAATTCTGGGAAAATCAAATTAGAGTGATTCCAAAGGATATAGAACCCTTATTGAGTCTAGTTTCAAGGAAAAATATCATCTTTTACTAGTTGGAAGTACAAAATTCTCAGAATTTTAATCATTGTCTGTTGTTCCAGAAACTTTCCAGTTTTTCTGGGCTCAATTGAAAATTTCATAAATTTTTGTATATAGCTTTAATTGAGCCATATGATCTATCAAATTAAAGCTTAGGATGTCTACTGTCACCCTATAAAATTTTATAATTTGTACTCATCATTTGGTCATACAAAATCACATGACAAGATCACTACCTCATAGCCGATTTCATCGAAAACATAAATATATTATCCAAAATTCACCATTTTACTTTCTTAATACCCCAAAAATATAAGAAATATTAGGGAATAGATTTGGGGCACATGATAAACCGGGGATTAACAGTCCACTTAATTCAAGCTATTCTCAAACCTCCGATCCCAAAATTCGGAATATTACACTAACTTTCCCTACTCATCATTTTGATGAGCAAGGGAACTGGATCCAGTTTAATTAGGGGAGTTCATTTTGTTCAATCTAATTTCCTTATTTATATTTGGATTTTTGAGTTTGTATTATTTACTTTGTGGATTGAATCTGTGTAATTGGATTTTTGTTTGTAGGACTTATATATGTATAAAATTTTCTTTTGATTTGAATTAAATTCAGTGGGGTGATTGTTTATGTATTTAATTATAGAAAATAATTACATTTAATAAAATACTAAAAATAATAGTTTATTTTTTAATTAAATGGTAATTTTTTTATTTATTTATTTTCAGAAAAAATAAAAATCAATTTCCCCTTGTTTTATTTAATTTACATGACATTTAAATTACCTATATTTAACAAAAGGTTACTCGAGGAGAGAGAAGACCCGAGTATTATATTATACTATAATTCTTGGATTTAATATTTTTATGTTTGACCCGAATATTATATTATACTATAATTCTTGGATTTAATATTTTTGTGTTTGACCCTGAGAAAGGACGAGCAATCAAATCAACTCGACAAACCCGATCTGACCCGGCCGACCCGGGTCACTTTTATATTTTTTCCCTCCTACCGGATGAAACAACATCGTTTGTGTCATTATTATTATTTATATTCAAACTTAGTTGACCGATGGCGTTGGGCTCTAGGTCTCTGGTCAGTGATGACTGTCAGTGATCAAAATCAAATCGCTCACTTCACTTCATATTCATTTTCATTCACTGATTCACGGTTTCACACTCACAATAAAAGACTGTTTTTTTTTAATGATATCTGTTTTTTATTATGAATATTTGAGTAAGCAGGTTTTTATATTCTTAGCAAAATTGGATTGATTTATTTGAATTTAAATTATTATTTAAGGATGAATGTACAACATTTATTTATTTATATAAAATGTTTATTCTCATACAACTCTCCATCAATTTGTAAAGAAAATTGTAAACAATATGTGATAAGTATGGAAGTATATGATTATTTTGTTAGTAATTCAAGGTATGGAAATGATATATAGTATTTGAAATTTTGGCCGGTGTAATGAGAAATTATATTATTTTCCAATTTTTTATATCTCACCGGTTTAGGCCCCGGGTTAACCCTGGTTTGACTCCGATCTGACCAACTGACCCTTGACCCAGTACCCCAACCAATTCGGTGCTCAATTCGGGTTTCAGAACCTTGGTTAAAAGTGAAATTAGTTTTGGCTGTTGTTAAAATTCAAAAATCATTAGAAACTTTAGCACATGATTTAAACTTAAACTTATTTGTTGGTGCATTGGGCTATGAGGTAGCGTCTTAACTAATTTAATGAACATGAATTTTTTTTATTGGAAGCAATCTTATTCGAGACATTATTAAATAATAAATGTGAGCACGTCTCTTAATGGTAATTCATATTATTACTTCAACACTTAGACCTACAAAGGTTGACAAGAGAAAGAAAACAAAGAAAGAAACCAACTAAGCAATTATACACATATATATAGAGAAACGTACACTAGAAAGGTCTATGGTAATGGAAGATTATTTGTCTAGTATTTTATAAGTTCTAGACACATAAGAACAGTAACGCACAACAGAGCCATTATGAAATGCCTCCGTAACTTGTACGAGTCATATTTGATAAACATAAGAATGAGTAATTTAAATAATATGATAAAATCCCTACAACTCATGAGTATAAATAAAATAAAATATGAACAACTCATAAATAAAATTAATGTGAGTGGCGACTCAAGGTAATATACCATTAGTGTTACTCGTACCGTATTTCCAAATACTTCAAAGTTTGTTTAGAAGATTAATAAATCGCACCGAACACAAATGCATGGCCCAAACAATTTTAGTCATTTTCTTAACAAGAACTTTTTGATGTGAAGTTTAATTAAAAAATTTAAAACAAAGAAAACAAATTAAATTGAAGAACTTCAAGATAAACATTGATACTTGCTGAAGATTTTAATGAATAAACAAATACATTTTAGGCAGATACACGACAAGGAAATACAAAAATTAAGAGGATGAAGAATATAATAAAAAAAAAAAAATGATCTTTTACTTTGTTATTAATGATAAATACATATAATTTTGCCACTATCAATAGAGAGAAAATATGGGTAAAAATTTTAAAAAATAATTGAAATCTTCAGACCCCACTTCTTAAAATGTAAAGAACTGGAATTTAATAAATTGTTTTTATTCCACTCTCAATATGTAACACATAAGAAGGAGTCATTATTAGAATAAAGAGGCCAAATCGGTAACACTGCAGCCAAGTTAGGAAAAAAGAGAATACACCCTGTTGGTTTCAATTGATTGCTTTATTACGCATAACAACAAAATAGGGAGTGATTAATTAAAGTGAATGAAAGAACAAGCGCTTTACGTTTTTAATAAAACAAATAAATAAATCAGTAGTATACTTCATTAAAAAATTTGAATAAAACAAATAAAGACTTTAGTCAATAGATTCAGTCCACTCATACGTTTGAAGGTTTTGGGACTTTGTTTTTGAGATGTTAAAGCATAAAGTCATAAAGAATTAAAGTGTAATGGCTTGATTAAACATTAAAGTCACATGAAATTAATGAAATAGCTAGAGAGAATAATGAAATCTTAGATAATTGATCTTGTATAGGATGAAGTTTTTTATATTCATCACCAAACATGCCCTTATGGTCAATAGGTCAAGTCGTCACTAGCTGCAGATGTTATTGTTACTTTGTTGTTGTTTTATATATTGCTATGTTCTTTTATTTCATTTGTCCCGCTCGACCACATGGCTTTTACATTCATTAATACTCTTCTATTTAATATTAGATTCATTTTGTCATTCAATTTTTTTAAATAAAATTGATACAGTTTGGAAAATATTATAATGAACCATCTGATTTTCTGACGTGTGGGGTTGCCTTTTGGCAATCGATGAGGGTCTAGTGTGTGTGTGTGTAATTAGAAACAAGTAAACAACTATTAAAATCAAATTAGGGAAAAGTGAAAATTAATATACAAACAGTGAATAAAGTAGTAATGATGTGAATAATATCATAATATCCCTACAATTACTCATGAATATAACTAATGATTCTGATGTGAATAATATAATAATATCCCTACAATTTACTCATGAATATAACTAACTATAGGATCACCCCCTTAGTAAAATCAATTGTTTTATCTAACCCTGCTTCATGTGAATCTGTGCTTCTATTTTTCCATAAAAGTCTCGCAGACTTGGTTATTTGGTCAGAATTAGAAATTCCAAACTTCTACTTCAACTCTAACTTGAAATTTGATAAACTCACAGCACCAATTTATCTTTTCTCATTTTTAACAGTATTTTTTCTAGAATTTTATTAGTCAAACCAAAGAATTCTTATCCTTCAAAAGAATAAAATTCTAGAAAAGATGAAGGGACTTCTCCTTCTCCTATATAGCTTGTTATAACGAAGACGTGTTAGAGGAAAGATTCGCGTGAATTTAAAAATTATTGATAGTCAAGTTAGGGGGAGAGGGGCCTCTCCATTTCTTCTACCGTCTACTTCCCTCCACTTCTTTATTCTCACCATTAAGTTAACTCTAAATGGTTGAGATTCAATATTCTATAAAAATTAAAAATTATACATAGAATACTTTAACAAAAGTATAAAGATATGAACAAGTTATATCAAATTTTAATGATTTAAATTTATTTATATACATTTTTTTTTAATATTATAATAATATTTTTATAGGATATTGAATCTCAACCATTCAGAGTTAATCTAACGGTGAGAATAAAGAAGTCGAAGAAAGTAGACGGTAAGGGAAATAGAGAGGCCTCTCTCCCCAAGTTAGGCGGCATAGAATTAAAAACTATTGAAGTCTCATAGTAGTTGTATGTGCTGAGAGATTTAGGAGAATAATCAAGTTATGCTTGGTTTGATTTTCTGTTTTTAAATTTTTTTCTTAGAATTTCTAGTTTTAAAAATTGATTTTTTATTACAAGTTTTGGGACAAAATAAAAAAAAAATCCATTTGGATGATATATTGTTTTGAGGAAAAAAAATCATAATTGAACAAAATATATATATAGAAACTTGTTTAAAATAATTGTTCTTAAAATAAGCTTTGATGAGCCCCAAGTAGGGTGGAGAGTACGTAGAGACGAAATGCAGATTAAAACATGAGAGTGGCAAGTTCAAGTTTAAGAAATGAAAACTCACGTCATCAAACATTAAAGGATGATAGGGCTCTCCATTTATTGCCCAATTTTATAGAATAAAAAATAAGAAAAGATATAAAATTTTCCCTTTTTATTTTTTGAAATTGATTATTGTTTATTGTTTTACAAAGCACTTACCTAAAAAAAAATTACTAAACAAGTTTTTTTTTTGTTTTAAAAAACAGAAAATTGTCTTCAATATAGGAAAACAAACAAGCCCTTAATTTTTTCAGTTCATAAAATTAAAAGTTAAAAGCCAAATTAGCTTTAACTGTTGTTAAAATTCAAAAATCATTAGAAGCTTTAGCACATAGATTTAAACTTAAACTTATTTGTTAGGGATATGAGGTAGTGTCTTAACTAATTTAATGGATATGAATTTTTTTTATTGAAAGCAATCTTATTCGAAACGTTATTAGATAGTAAATGTGGCACATCTCTTAATGATAATTCATATTATTACTTCAACACTTAGACCTACAAAGGTTGACAAGAGAAAGAAAGCAAAGAAAGAAACCAACTAAGCTCTTATACACATATATATAGAGAAGCGTACACTAGAAGAGTCTAAATATGGTAATGGAAGATTATTTGTCTAGTATTTTATAATATGATAAAATCCCTACAACTCATGAGTATAACTAAAATAAATTATGAACAACCCAACCGTAAATAAAATTAATGTGAGTGGCGACTCAAGTTAATATACTATTCCTGTCAATCGTTGCTGAAAAATGTTTGTATCCACTAAAGTCTCGCCACAAAAACTCTAAGGCTCTAGAACTATTATAACGAGGAAACCACCGACAGGAGCAAAAACCTTGACCAGGATAACGATATGTGGAGCCACGTTGTTTGATCGTGTAGTCAATGCCGAGCAACGTCCAAGGTGAATCGGATGATGGAGTGATGTCGGGGAAAGAGTATGTCACATCCAAGTGAAGTTTCATCCTTCTGCAATAGTCATCATTAGAGAACGGAAGTGATTGTAATTTTAATGTCAGTTGCTTCAGTAATGACCAGCGAGTGATGCTGTTGGGAACTCTTGTGAATGTAACACTCTTACTGCAACAATCTTCCATCAACACATCATCCTCTTCATCATCTTCCATTAATGACATCGTCACCACTTGTGAATGTTCATTCATCAACATATCATCCTCTTCGTCATCATATCTCCAATTGTCATCATATCTCCAATTATCTGATGTTACTTGACAATAGTCATAATGTTGGTTGAAATCATGCCCAAACTCAATTGGGCCCTCAACCCAGTTAACTTCCCTCACAAATGGAAATAAAGACCCCAAACTCTGGGCCACCTTTCTCAATTCTTTTTTCTCTTCCAATGGCATTACCTCATGTTTGAATCTAACACCACATATCATGTTGCCACATGCGAACACCTTCATTGTAATTTTATACAAGGACAACTTCTCAAGATCAAAAACACCGAAGACAATCACAAACCCTGAACTTCTCCCTTTCATACTGCCCCCAAACTTTATCTGCATTGGCCCACAATCTTGTATGCATACTTCGATGAACTTGACGTCCTCTCCCTCCATTCTCGGGTAAGTTGAAGAATGAATTTGAGCCAAATTCACACAACCCTCAAGATTCAGATTTTCAATGTTCGGGGCATGAGAGAGGTCTGGCAGTGCAGTGAGCTGTTTTGAATGCGATAAATCAATTCTCTCTAAATTTGGAAAATGCTGAAAAAAGAAAGAGTTTAATACATTAGATAATGACACATAACTACAATTTAATCAATAATTTCTCTCATGCCAATTAACAAAAACGCGAGCTTATTATGAAAATAAATCAATGCATTTAAAAGAAGAATTGGGTTTCTGCCCGAAAGAAAAAGGTACGGCTGTTATTAACCCTCAATTTAGAGGTAGTAAAGAACACATTTGCATCATGCATTAGTTGGTCAATGTTTCATATATATGAGATCTTTAATTTGAATCACTCCATTAAAAAAATTATGTCATGTGCAATATGGCACGTACCTGATTTCCATTCCAAAGTTGTTGAATATTACTATTTGGCATGTCAAGTGCAATAAGATTATTCGCACATATATGTAATGGTACAAATGACAATGGACATTCTTCCCAACTCAAAAACCTCAGTTCTTTTGGAAGATAATTCAAATCTCCACAAATATTCAACATTGGAGGCTGTCTCCGATCAGACTTGTAAATTTTAAGAAATATTAAATTATGCATCTTCCGAAAACTACTAGCTTCCAGTGTAATCTCTTGTATCTTGCTCATGTCCAATGACAAGCATCGAATTGCCTCCATCCCCTAGCAAAAGCAAACGAAGGGAAAAACAATTACCATTACCTAAAAAAGGACCAAAACATACAGTACCAATTAAATATGTCTGCTATTAGAAATATCCAAATTATTAATAATGCCATTGCGCATTTTATTAAAAAATTCTTACAAGTCATGATTTCCTAATAATAAATGAATTCCTAAAATCTCATAAACATGCACACACACTGATACGTATACCTACACACATGCATGTGCAGATATTTAAGCAAATATTCATTTATAACACTTGGCATATACATAAATTTTAATCTTTACTTAAAGAAAGAAGCATTTTTTTGCCAGAAGAAAAAAAAAATCATGAACTACAGAATAACGACAACACACATTACAAGACGCCGAAAAATGAGCATCCCTACGAATCACATGCACTATATAAGCGGAAAACAGTGCCTCCTTCCATCTCCATATATTTTATTTGTTTTCAAATTCACATATGATATGTCCATCCAACAACATTAAATTCTTACTATTATAAAAGCATGCTCATGCCAACATATAAATTACACAAATTAGTAAGAGAAAAATTAATGTTGTGAATCATTTCATTATCACTTAATGAACATTCACTGTAGACTAATTTTATCTTTTAAAACACCACACATCACACTAGTCCTCATTAATTTATATTTAAAAGTTTAGGTAGATGAATAAATCGAGAAAGGATCTCTTGTAGGAATATCAAATTAAAGAAAATAAAACAGAGAAACTTTCAGATAAATGCTGACACTTACCAGTTACCACCAAAGATTTTAACAAATAAAAAACATGTAGACAAACAAATATCACAAGGAATCTAACAATTAGAATGCTAAAGAAACAATTCAACAGAATAAATCATTACCTTGCCACAACTGAAAAAATAATCAATGTCTTCATACTTCCATAGTCGAACAAGTGTTCCAGGATTAGCCAACAATAGCTGCTGTCGAGCAATTTCAAGGCCCATTTTCATCATAAGATCATGCATCACAACACAATTATGATGATCAAATGAAATGAGGGATTTCTCTCTAAGAACACTTATATCAATAGGTGCAAAACAGTCATATAATTGTCTTAGGTTCAGAGAAATATCAACTGTTACATTGATTAAGAATGCCAGGTCAAGAAACACATTCTGCTGTTTGTCATTAAGTCCATCAAAACTCAACTTCAAAACATCAACAACATCTTTGGGTGGATTTTTGTCTAGTTCTTCCAAAGAACTTTCCCACCCTACTTTTTCTCTTCCACGGAGAAAGCAACCTAACACTACCAAAGTTAATGGATTTCCTTGACAATATTTCACGACTAATTTTGATAACTCCATGTAACCTTCAGATGGCTCATGTTGCTTGAAAGCTTTCAAACTAAAGAGATGAATGGCATCGTGGAAATCCAACTCTGAAACATGGTATGGTTCTTGGGCGGATCTTGGTTTAATTTCTTCATATGCATTTTGAAGCACTTGCATGTCTCTTGATGTGATAATAATCCTACTTCCTTCCCCACACCAATAAAGCACTTTGGTTAAATCTTCAACTTTTATTGCATCATCCACATCATCAAATATGATAAGAATTTTTTTGCGTCCAAGTCTATTTAGCACAGAACTGGAATTTATGTCATGCATTCCAATGTTCTTATCTTTTAACAATTCTTTGAGGCATTTTTGATGTAACTTAACCAAACCAAATTTTTTTAATTGCTCTTTAACATCAACAAAGGAGGAAGCATCAAATTGAGCTCTCAACATTTGAAATATAGCTTTAGCAAGTGTGGTCTTACCAGAACCACCCATACCCCATATTCCCACAATGCGAGCCTCAATTAGAAGGTTTTCAATATTTCTGATATGATGAGCAATGCCAACGAGTCCTTCAAGATGATATGATGACTTGTAGTTCAACTTGCTCAAAATGTCTTTAACAATGTCTTCAATAAGTTTGAATTCAGGTCTAACACAACTATCAATCAAAAGAAAAGGCATATTTAATAGGTAGAAAATAAAAATAAAAATAAAAACAAAAAACTACAGTAATTTGTTAGAATCATAAAGATTAGTTAAGTAAATCCCCAAAAACAACTACAAAGATAACATTTTCGAAGCTACCTGGTACTATTGGAATGCCATCCACATAGTTCTGCAGATTGTTTTAGAGCATCTCTCCACTTTTGCAGTTTTTCTTTGTCTTTAAATCTTCGCTCCAATACATTAAATCCTTTTCCAAAACTCCCATTTTGTTTGCGTATGTTTGAAGGATCTACGTTATAGAAAATGGGTATCACATCCCTTCCAAAATTTTTCTTGCATTCTAATATGTGAACAAGTTCATCCAAACACCATGTAGAAGAAGCATAATTCTCAGAGAAAATAATCACTGATATTTTTGATTCCTCTATTTTTTTCAAAAGAACTTTTGAGATTTGTTCTCCTTTGATGAGTTCATGATCCATAAAAGTGAGAATGCCTGCATCATGAAGTCCTTTGTATAGATAATTTGCAAACTTGTGGCGAGTGTCTTCCCCTCTAAAGCTAAGGAACACATCATACTTGGTTGCAGGAGGAGAAACCGTTTGAGTTAAATTTACATCATCTTGAGAACTACAAATAGAAACAAACCGTCAACAAATATTGGGTAGAAGGAGCAAATCAAACAAGAAAATATGAAGTGTGGGGTTATTTATTAGAAGCTAGCTACCTATCATCAACAGCAACAGACCTATCATCAACAGCAACAGGTTGGTTACCATTAAGCGAATGAGATATGAATCTGATAGCTCTGTAAATTGATAATCCCAATAGGAGCAATGAAGCTTCTCTGCGCATTATTGAAGCAATGGTTGTGATAGCAATATCTAGCTTCAACCTTCAGCAACCTGAAACTAAGGCCATAGAAAGTGCAAGCAAAAGTTTATTAGATCTACGCCAGTAAGGTAGCCAGGGACAAGATTCAACACTAGAAGAAACAAGAAAGTAACAAAACTTTTCGCAGAATATATTTCTTATGAATTTATTAAGAAAAAAGGGAGTATCATTTCCCACTTCATCTATTCTTAAAATCAATTTAGAAAAAGAAAAAGAAAAAGATTGTTTGATTACCCTATTATTTTTTTATAATTATTTAATATCTTATGATATTGATAAACTAATTTACAAAAAAATTGGAATAGCATGACTAATAAATAACAAAAAAAATAATTCTCAACTAATAATAATAACAAACTCAAAATACATGATCTTTGCTTTTGGCTTCTTCTTGTCTGTTTTTCCAATTCCATTTCCACCAAACTCAAAATAACAAAGCAGTTAAAAGTTGTTTTTTACTTTGTTTAGAACACATTGCTACTTTTTTCCCAAAACACTTACCTAAAAACTAATTATCAAACAAGTTTTTTATTTTTTATTTTAATAAACAAAAAATTGTTACGAAATAAAGAATCAAACAATGCCATAGTTTTTGAAGATTATATTTAAATATACAACTTATATACACATTGTGTGTATACATAGTACACAGATCTAACGTGTTTATAAGTTTCATTAGATCGAGGAGTGAAATTAGATAACTATAAGGTAGTTGCATAACTTTTATGTGGACAAACCCTGCTAGCAAAATAGTAAATCGATGGGATGAGGCAAGTGATGGAAGAAAAAAAAGATAAGAATGTAAATATTTACCTGAACGCGAAGGGAAGATAGTTCACAAAGATCGCAAAAACGTGAGCTTTGGCATCTGCAGGCTTCCTCCTCGTCAAACGAGTTCTTGAAATAAACGAAGAGTTTAGTCAATAGATCAAATCCAGCCATATCTTTGAAAGGTTATGGGAACTTTTTTTCAGAAGCAAAAGTGGAAAAAAAAATTCAAATGATTAGTAGAAGAAAACATGACATTCAAATGGTATCTAATATTGTTAATCTTATTACTATTGTTATCAATCTCATTACCCTTCTTGTCAGCGAAATTTTGAAATTCAAATGGTATTTTTCTATCATTCTCTCTATTTTTTATAAAAAAAACATGACATTCAACACTTTAAAATATTTTTTACTGGTATCTAATATCCTAAAATAATTTTTAATATACTGATTATCCTCAAATATTTTTTTTAGTAGCAACTGTTGTCAACAAGTTGCACCCTAAAGTATTTTTGTACTAATACTCAGTATCATTATTTAGTTTTTAACTCATGTAGCATCCTAAATAATTTTTCAATAGCACTCAATATGCTAAAATAAATATTTTTGCTTCTAATCTTTTGAAATATTTTTTTCATCAACACTATACATGTTAAGTTTAGTGTCCTCGTTGCAATTAGAAAAATAATTTGAGTATTAGATGCACAAAAAATTATTTTAAAATACTGAATGTCACTAAAAAAAAAATAAGGTGCTTAATTTTATGTTTGGAAATATAAAATAGGCCCAACCTTCCTTTTCTGCCCCAAAACAATGTAATTTTGGGTAAAAGAGAGGAGAGTGAGGAGAAAGGAGCCTTGCTCAATTTTTCATAAAGTAAAATACAAAAAAAAAGTATAATAAAATATAATTTAAACTTCAAAATCCTAAATTAAATTTTTTTATTAAAATAAGTAGACAATTATTAGATAAGTGTTAATACCTATACACAAGACTTATTTGAGGTTTTTAAGTTTAAATGTATTTTCTTATCTTTTTCTCTGGAGTAAAGATGGCTGAAAAAAATTATGATTTGTAAATTTTATTATTTAAAATTTTTTGAAGAGCCGGGTGCACATATTTTTAGTAGGGGTAACTTTTTTTTCATTTGTGCATAATTTATCTTTAGCCAGGTGGAAAATAAAAGATATTTGAACATACTATATTTTGTACGCAAGTTAAAAAAAAAAAAAATCACCCCCACTGAAAATAAGTTATACTTTATCATTGAAACGAATTTTTAGATATTTTTCGAAAATAAATTTTGTAATGAAAATGTTTCCAACAATTTTCTTACAAAAGAAATGATGTCATATATCTTTAAAAAGAAATATTGAGTAAGCAATTCACACGGTCTATTAATATATGAAAAATTATTTTGATGCTGCCCATATATATCTTTTGGGTGCCATATATATCTAAATCAAAAATAAATTCCTTATCTAACTCTTACATTAATAACAGGAAGTAGTTGTATTTATTATAAAATTTAAGTGATTTACAACACTGTCCATATTAAATAACTAATACACTAAACTCTTATGTGTTCATTTGATATAGCTTATTTTTTGATAATAAGTGCTTATAATTCGTGATTTACGGTATACGAGATAAGTATGTAGAGGAGTTTTGTCTCGATTTATGTAATAAGTGTTTATTTCCCAAAAATAAGTTATTCCAAACACTCTAACATATAATATCTAGTCTTTCTTACTTGCCTTATTAAATATGGGCATATATGAAAATATTTAATATGGTTTAAAACTATTAAGATGTCTTATAAAAAAGGAAAAATATTTTTTAGAAGGAATTTAATAATAGGTACAGGAGGCCGCACAGACCTTTTGTGGTCATTGGTCAACAAGTCAATTGAAATCCACTGTTGCCGCGTTTGTGACTTTTTGGGAATTGCCGGGATACTTCGTTGTGGTAAGATGATTTTTTTTTTTTGGTCGAATTGTGGTAAGATGATTTGGGTCTTTGCTTTTTTGGATTTTTTAATTAAAATACATAAGGAGGCAAAAGCCTGAATTAGAAATAACTAGTTGGAATCATCCCATGTCAAATAGGCTGAGGCCATTATTGAGGTTATGGCACATAATAGCAATATAATACAGTCTACATAAAAATTCATTATTAGTGATATGAAGTATGCGCATTATGTGTGTGATCCAGCCTCAAGCATTGGTTTCTCTAAAAACATCCCAACCAACTCAAGCATTGGCTTCTCTAGAAACATCCTCCTAATCTGACATAAGCAGCTATTTTTTTTATGAGGTCATGAAGAGAGTTTGTAATTACTAAGAGTCCCACGATAAGTTAAGAGCATGTAATAACAAATTGTTATACAAGAAAAAACAATAAGGTCCATGCTTTGTGCTCTCATCAAAGAAGTAGGAAGCATGGTAATAATCACACTCAAAGTGTTGATTCAAATTCTCAAACTCAATTGGACTCTCTCACGTATGAACAGTCCTAACAAAAGATGAGTAAAAACGCCAAACTTTTGTTGAAGAATGGATTTGATCCTACTTTATCCAACCATCTATGCCTAAGCTGAAGACCCTCAAATAGATCATCAGCGAGTGGCATGAGACAGTTCAAGTGAAATTAGAAAATCATGGTGCACTTAATTTAATCAGTTACTCCTTTGATCCTAAATATAAGATAAAATAGATATTATATTTAGGATCTGAGAGAGTATTATCAAATCAGGATGTTGGGTAGGTAGTTAATTACCAAAATAATACAGTAAACTTCTTATGTTTATATTCTTCCTCAATTGTTAATTGGGTATTTGTAAAAACATTTTGTTAATTCCACTATCCTCTAGAGATTGGAAAATGCATTGAAAGAATAGCGGAGGAGATAGCACATGTTAAAATTTCAAAGGATGGGTTTTCTATGGGTGAATAAAAAATAAAAATAACAGTATGCATTAGGTTTTCAAAGTAAATTGACTATTGCGTAATAAGTTACTTATTGTCTAAAATTAACTGATACCAAACACAGGCTTAGTCAAGTGAAGTCGTCCTGCACTTCTGACTTTTGTCGATTGCCTTGTGGCTTTCATTGTATTTTTATAGCACCGCCCCTCTGCTTTTGGGAAAGTATACACCCCGGAGCGCATTTGCTTGTTTGGATTTCTTTTTATAAAGTTACTTATTATATTATTCAATTTTTCAAAAAAAAAAAGCTAAAAATTCCAATCAAACCTTCGTTAATGAAAAAACATAAGCAATTCATGAGAACATTTACTAAAATTCTAATTGGCAAAAAATGAAAAATCATTAGTTACTTTTTACACAACACTTTATTTTTTTTAATAAAAAAATATTTAGTTGAGTTGAGTCTGTTGAGCTCATCAAGGCTATTATATGCTATTAGAACTCAAATAACCCTTACAAGAGTATTTACATATTACTTAGTAGTAAGGTCTTCACATCAGCAATGTAATTCGAACCTACAACACTTTATATTTTAAACTAAAATATTTTCTTAAAAAGGACCTTATAACAAGAATAAGATGGCGTAGTTTGTTGGTGTAGATTCTAATAAACTAAATTAATTTTTTATTATGTGCCTATATATCCAACTATATATAAAGTGTAATGACCTAAGTAAGCCATGAAAGTTGCAGAAAATTAAAGAAATAGACAGGTTGAATATTACATTGATCTAATATAAGGTGTAGTTTTTGTACATATTTATTCTATTTTTTATTCAATTATCAAATATGTGTCAACAGTCAAGTCATCCTGAACTTTGAGGCAGGGGTCATTGTCACTTTGTTGTTATTTTGGTGTTCCCGCGCAATGTTGTGAAAATTGGACTAGATCGGACGGTCAGACCGGTTGAACCGATGTTCGGGAAGGCTTTCGGCTCGTTCAGCATGATTCAACCGTTTCACCATTTGGACTGTTTCAGGCCACTTCAGACCGGCGTTGAGCCGGAAACCGGGGTTGAACCGGGAACCGAAGTGGTTGAACTGAAAACCATTTATTGGTCTTATTGACATATTATTGTGATATTTTTAATGATTTCAATGTATTAAAACTTGGAATTTATGAAAGATGATACATATAGGCTTTTGTATGTATTTATTTTTAAGTAATATTAAAATTTTCATATTTTTTTATATGTATATAATTATATAAACGTATAATATTATTTTTATTTAATTATTATGTTATCGGTCCGACCGCTAGTCCGACCGATTTGACTATACAACCCATGATCTGATAGCCTCTCTGGTTCGACTTCCAATCCAATTTTTAAAATATTGATCCAGCGTTGCCGTGTTGTTTCACTTGTAATGCGCTATCACATGGCTTTTGGAGAAAAATGAATCAGAATATGGCCCTCATTGATTCAACAAGACTTAAAAATGTTTTGCAAATTTTAATGGCCGACATTTTTTGTACGCAATAGAGATATCAAAAGAAAGGGCTTTTTGCATTATTTTTAGAGTATAAGCCTATGTTTGACATTACTTATTTTTAAATAATAAGTCCTTAGGTTTACTATTAGTTCTGCATATCACTTTATTTCTGCAGGTACGGCCAGGTCTAATGAAGCATTGTGGAGGCTACTATGGAGATGGGATGTCCCTGAGAAGATTAGATCCTTCATATGGCTTGCAGCACATGGAAGGGTGCATACTGCACAACTAAGAACTATAAGGGGACTATCTGAATCTGCAACTTGCCCTTTCCAATGCGTTCAAGAGGAGGATTTGATGCACCTATTGAGAGACTGTTCTAATGCTCGTGAGAGGTGGATTTCTATAGTTAAACCTGTCTTGTGGAATAATTTTATTAATTTGCAGGGCTCGGAATGGATAGAATGGAACCTTAAACATGAAGCTGGCAGGGACTTCACGAAAAAGATCAGATGGGCAACTCTGTTCGGCTACGTGTGCTGGGATATTTGGGTAGATAGATGCAGGAAGCTCTTTGGAGAGGAAGGAGGCACTCAATGTCAGAATGCATACTCTAGCTTCTTTCGGGCGAGTTGGGACAAAGATTTAAGCGAGCATTGCAGTTTTTATACACAAGTGGCTAAAGGGAGCGAGGTCATACCAGGGAGAAGGCCGGGATTCTACACGCTGCAAACAGATGGTTCAGTCCTCCAGTCGGGCCAGAGCGAAAGTGCGGGAATCATTAGAGCAGAGGATGGAGGATGGGTATGTGGCTACATGAGCAAGCTGACTCAAGTTCCTCCAGTGGTTGCAGAAATTATAGCGATCATCCAGGGACTCCAAATATGCTGGAACAGGGATATTAGAGCTATTATTTTGTATACGGATTGTATTGAAGCTGTAAACTTTCTTAGTGTGGGCTGTGATCATAATCACCCGTTTAAAGAAGTCATTCAAGAGGCTAGATTTTGGCTATTTAGAGAGTGGAATGTGCTTCTTAGGCATGTTCCGAGAGAGCAAAATGCTCAGGCTGACTGTCTGGCTAAGTTGTCACATAGTGGTACTGAGAGTTTTGTCATCTTTGATCAACCACCACCTCCGCTTGTGGTAGGTGGTGGTGGATGAGAGTATTTCGACTGTGTCTGCTTAGTTGTTCTGCTGTATTAATCTTCATCTAGATTAATGAGATCCAGTTTTAAGTCAAAAAAAAAATAATAATAAGTCCTTATTATATAAGTTGAGATAAAGCTTCTTTCACATACTTACCTCGTATACAGTAAATCAAGATTTATAAGCACTTATAAATCAAAAATAAACTATCCCAAACAAATATTAAGACATAAATATAGTTGAAGTTGTAAGTAAACTTATCTTTGTTTGTCTGTTTAAGTTTCTTCACGCAAAACAGACATAAGGAAAAGGGTGAAGGTGTCTAAATAATCATGAACTATTTTCAAAAATGCTAAAATAATCATGAACTATTTTTTGGAGTAAAAATAACCATAAACTATATAAAATGGAGTAAAACCGTTAACGGTCAACATACATTTCAACATCATAATTAAGGGTCAACGTTTCTTATTTTAAGGATTTTAACGGTTTTGCTCCATTTTACATAGTTTATGGTTACTTTTACTCCAAAAATAGTTCATAGTTATTTTAGCTCTTTTGAAAATAGTTTCATGATTATTTAAGTACCTTAACCCTAAAAAAAATCTGCACAATGTTAAAATTGTCACCGTCTTTTTTCACATGTTTGTTGTCAAGATAATAAATGTAGATTAGCAAAAAGTAAAAGCTGTTTCCCCCATATATAATGAGCGAGTAGTAAATAGATCTTGAAATTGGCCTCAAAATCCAAACTTGAACCATGCTTCAACCTGCACTTCCAAAGGCATAAACTCTTTTTTAATGACATTTGAGCCAACAATGACCAACGAGCGAGCAACCTTGCATGGAACTCTTTGTTAATATATTATTCTTATTAGTGTTGCGAAAACATTTCCTCTTGTTCATATTATTTATCAACCACATCATCTCTTGCTATTGATCGTGCTCTATCTTTTCCACTCCCACTTCTTTCATTTTCGTTTGGATCCTCTCACCAAAGAAGTAGTAATCATTGTAATGGTCACACTCAAAATGTTGCTTCAAATTCCCAAAATCAATTGGACTTCTCTCATGAACAACCTTAACAAAAGGACAAAGTAAAAACGCCAAACTTTGTGTCCATAAAATTAACTCCACACTCTCAATATAGTCCTTTTTTTACTGTTAAAAACTTTGGCAAGAGTCTAGAGTCGAGTTGGTGGTGAGCTTGCCCAAGATACTTGAAGAATGATTTGATCCAAAATTTAAATTTAAGGTGAAATTTCACGGTTGACATTTTAAATTTGGTTTAATTTCATTAACTGGAATCTAACGTCTATTAAGAGGTGAGGACACATAGGAATATATATATATATATATTTTCAAGATGCGTTAAGAAGGAGAAGGAGGCAGAAAGAGCATTCTCCCCAATAACTGTCCAATTGTGTGATTTAGTGCTCGTTTAGGATAGTTTATTTTTAGGTAATAAGTGTTCATAAATCGTGATTCATGATATACGAGGTAAGTATCTGAGAGGAGTTTTGTCTCGACTTACGTAATAAGTGCTTATTTCTCAAAAACAAGCTATTCCAAACATTCACTAACTCTCCAAGCATGAATTACATAGATAAAAGATAAGGCAAATTGATATTTCATAAAGAATATAATAATATCGATATACAATTAAAATAAATGAAATTAATTTAAATAATAATTTTATTAACCTGAGAAATTAAAATGAAAGTTCTGTAAATCTGTATACCAAATGAAACCATCAATACAATCAAGAGACCCATGAATATAACCGCCACAAGAGAACATAAGGGGATCACAATATGAAATTTTCTGTCCTTCATACAGACACCGCGGTTTTCAATGTAAATTCATAAATTGGGAATTGGCTTCAGTACGCTGCCCTCTGTGTCCGCTGCTTGTCCATTTCTTTAAAACTACACCGTTTTGGTGTAGTTTTAGGAGATGGGACTGAATTTTTTTTTAAAAAAAATAGTTTCTAATATTTTCAAGTATTTTTTTTTAGAAATATCTAGTATTTTAAAATATTTTTAAATAACATACAATATCCTAAAATAATTTTTAATACTTTTAACCCCTTAAACTATTTTTTCGGTTGTACCCAGTGTGTTAGCAGCCTGAGTGCAATTTTATCCTTAATAAATTTTTTCAGCTACAAAAATTACTTTAAATTATTTTTTAGTGCTTTTTTAACCCTTTAAAATATTTTTTTAGTTATACCTAGTGTTTTAGGAGACTGACTACAATTATACCATTATTGTATTTTTCTTAGTAGTAACAAGCACCCAAAACTTAGGATACTGATTTATTGATTTCCACCCACTCTAAAATATTTTTTCAGTAGCAACTAATATTTTAAAGTTATTTTTGTAGTTGAAAAAATTTATTAAGGATAAAATTGCAATCAGTCTGCTAATACACTGGGTACAGCCGAAAAAATAGTTTAAGGGGTTAAAAGGATTAAAAATTATTTTAGGATACTATATGTTACTTAAAAATATTTTAAGATACTAGATACTTCTAAAAAATACTTCAAAATACTAAAAAATATTTTTTTAAAAAAAAATTCAGTCCCATCAACTAAAACTATACCAAAACGGTGTAGTTTTAAAGAAAAGGAGGAGCAGCGGACTGAAGCCAATTACCATAAATTGGCTATTTTTAGCCACATATTTTTAAAGGAAAGTTTTTTATGAGTTTTATTTAATTTTTAGAAGACATTTAATAATAGGGAGAGGTGGTGGTACAAAAGTACAAAACTTTCTGGTCATTGATCACCAAGTCAAGTCTGCCCCACTTCTGTGACTTTTGTTAATTTCCATGAAACTGCGCTGTAGTTGTACCACACCAGCCTTTCTTCTTTTGGAAAAACTTGGAATCTAGAGGGCCCACTTATTGATGATATTTGGGTCTTAGGATAATTCGTAGTGGTGACGTCAAATATGCGTTTAACGTGTGTAAACCAGCCAACTCAAACATTGGCTTCTCTAAAAACATGATGGTAAGGAGCAACTTTTTTTATAGGTGGTCTGGATGGGAAGAAAGAATGTGATCACAAAAAAAAATCCAAAACAACTTGGAAGCATCCTATAACAAATTCTGATATGATTAGAAAGGATAGTAAGTTCCATGGAACTTACAACAAGTTCAGATGGGTCAAAATAAAAAATCATTATTTACTTCTACATATCACTTTTTTGACTAGTGAGAACGAGAGCACAAGCAAAAGTGATCAACAAGAAACTTGAACTCGTCTATTTCCTCTATTGTCTCGTATCCTTCAAAGTTATTTTGTATTATTGTTCCTGCAGGCCCAACTAAATGAAGTAAAGAAATCGATAGATTGAAATCATTAGATGGATCAAACGTTAAGAAGATTTTTATATTTATCTATTTTTTTTTCAATTATCAAATATGTCCTTATAGTCAACATGTCAAGTCTTCGTTTGCTTGAGAGGTTATTGTCATTTTTGTCGTTGTTTTGTGTATTGCCGTGTTGCTTCATTTGTCTCATGCTCCTACATGACTTTTTGAAAAGAAAGATTTAGAAAGGCCCACATATTGATACGACAATACTACTTTAACATATATTACATTATTATTCTTCACTTGGACTTTAAACAAAATGATATTAAAAGTTTAGCAAATTTGAATGACTGACATTTTTAATGGTAGGTGATGAAGATATCAAAAGAGAACATCAGTCCCAAAAACAAAGAGTGCTACAGACAATAATGCACCCATGCTCATGTCTCTGAAAACTTATTTGTAATGTCAGTTTTACCTTCTAAAATAGCTTTCCAATTGTTAGACATAATTCACCCCCAAGTAAAAAATATATATATATATATCATCTTTAAACATAGAAAACTTAGAGCTCACTTTCTATCCCAAAGTTGAAGGGAATGACTGTTTGGCAGTATATATATATGATGAACAAGATTCTTTACGCAAAAGCTTAATGGCACATAACTTTTTAGATCCTAACTTCACCCTTGCTCCTCCTTTTTCATGTTTATTTCTCTTATTTTCAATTACTTTTTATTTCCTAAATGTACGATATACTTAATTAATTTGAGCAGATTAAGATATTAATTAAATTAGTTAATATATATATATATATATATTAAATATCCTAATCGTCTTCTTTAATTCTCTCCCTCCCTCTTGTACTTGATTATTATTGAAGAATATCAATTGGGTTAATTTAAAAAAAAGAATAACATATAAAATAAATGTTGCATTTATGACCAACATTGACTCTTAATAAGTTAGGTTCTTCTTTAAGGACGGGAGGAAGTATAATCTACTATTCATTATTGTAATTTGAGAGTTGGTGCAGTAGGCAAAAATGCAACTCATGACTCATGAAAGTATTAAGCTTGTACCCCATCATCAATGTACATTTGTATAATCAGCAAATACCTGTATAAATTTAAAACTTAAGACTTGCCAGTCTTTCAAATTCAATTGACATAGCCTTACACACACACACACACACCCACATACACATTTTTTCTATTCGATCCTAATTAAATGTAAGAAATAATAGATGATAGAGATATTTATTTTTAATATTTAATATAATACCTTAAACCATTGTGTATCATCATAAGTTTATATTGTTTTGCTAAACTCCGTTGATTGCTCATACTAAGAAAGTTTTCGATTAAGAGAATAATTTCTCATGCTAATGATCAAAATGGGTATTTGAGTTAAACAAATTTTCATTTTTCACAAATAACTTGCTAAAATAATTTTTTTTAACCCTATAAATTAGTTATTTAGTTTCAATATTTAGAATCATAGGATTATAAAGAAATTGTCTATTTTACCCCTTTTGAAAGATTACAAGCTGTCCTATACTCCTATTCATCTTAACAGCCTAAGTAAATCTCTCAACTGGGAGTTCATGCATATCATGATTGTCATGATAAAATGAGAAAAGCAGCATCATGAGAAGTTAAGCAAATTATTAAAGCAGCAGCTCAATTCAAAATCTTTTGGTTCCGTAGAAATGTTAAATGTTTAAACAGCATGTTGGAATTATAAGTGAGAATATGAAGTAGACAGAATAATATAGCCACCACACTACCATACAAGTCCCACATCGAGAACCAGAAGATGCTACTCTCCGAAGACAGACTACAAAATGCAAGTGCGTTTGGAATGGTTTCCCGGATAGAAGTGATAATAAATAATACATTTTCGATAATAGCTCTCTGAAAAAGAAGACAAAATTGTGGAGAAAACAGAGCGATGAAAATTATTGCAGGAAAAATTGGTTTTTTTTTTTTAAAAATCCTGGTTTCCTCCTGAAAACTGATTTTGGAGGGCGTTTTATTGGGTGTGTTTGTTTTGGCGATTGGATAAGTAACTTATTTTTACTTAAATTTATGGAATCTTAATATTAGAAAAAAGTTAGATTGGGTAAAATGATGAGTGAAAACTGGTTTTGGAGGGCGCTTTATTGGGTGTGTTTGTTTTGACGATTGGATAAGTAACTTATTTTTACTTAAATTTATGGAATATTAAGATTGAAAAAAAGTTAGATTGGGTAAAATGATGAGTGTTTGGATTAGCGATTGGATAAGTAACTTATGTAAAAGTGAATGATGTTTGGTTTGACTTTTGCATAAGTGACTTTTATATTAATTAAGAGAAAAAAATTGAAAATATTATGAAAAATGAAAAAATGAAGAGATAATTGTGAAAAGAGTCCTTATTGGCAACTTAATTGTCAAATGGGACACACAAAAGGATTTTTTCACAATTTTCTCAAAAATTAAATTAAAAAATTTGGCAATGGTACAATTTTAAATACAATTATATCAAACTCTAATTTAAATTGGTACACTCCAAAGGTCTTTTCTATTGTGCACCTCAAATTTAAATTTTATAAATTATATCAAACTCCAATTTAAATATTAAATCCTAACTCATATTTTCACATAACTCAAAATCTAACAAAATAAACAGATTAAAACATCAATAATACCTCCAATAATCCAAATAAATTATTTAAACTAAATTTAATGGGTAAAAACACTATATAGAAATTAATTTATGACATGTTTATATAAAAAATTGATTATAAAATCATAAAACAACTAAATAATAAATCTAAATTGATTAAAATTAATTATTAATTATTCTCTACATTTCTACAGTTATATATTAACAAAACTCAAAACTTGTCTAAACTCTTATCCCAAAATATTATCTAGTTAGCAGAAGATTACTATCTAAAGAAATAGAAAATTATTTAGAACATTTTACATAAAAGAAGTTTTGTGATTAGAAGTGATTTTGAGTATCTCATTGATCTCCAAAAATATGAAAATACTCCTATCAATATTTTTTTATACACACACAGGCACATAAGCTCCAATAACTTCATTTTGATGCTTATGACTTTTTCTAACTTATGACTTTTTTCACCTTAAATCCAATCGCTGAAACACACACCCATATGGATCTAGATCACTATTCAATCTCGATTTATCACTATTTAAGTCCGATTAGTGCCTCCAAACGTTAAAACAAACACACATTATCAATGTCTCGATTCTCAGATAACACTATCATTGTCCTAAGTATAATAAATACTTCACCCCCATCATAAGTGTACCTTCATTTATAATTTTTTTGGGAGAATGACAGTGAAGTCCCAAGGAAGAGGAGAAATGAAGAAATGGTCCCTATAGATTGTAAAATGAAAAAATGGTCCCATGGAGTTGTCAATACAGGCTCCTGGCGTTGTCATTAACAACTCCAGGAGCCTGTATTGACAACTCCATGGGACCATTTTTTCATTTTGCAATCTATAGGGACCATTTTTTCATTTTTTTCCTTGCATGGGACCTAAGTGTAAATCTCCCAATTTTTTTTTTATAGTAACCTTCATTTATAATTTATAATTCATGTCTCAGTTCGCATGGTCTTTAAAATCTAATTTCTACTCATGATTTCTTTATAATTCTCTTCAGAAATCACATTATTCCTAATGGTGTCGTTTTTAGCAACTTAAATTGATAAAAGTAAACTATTAAAAAAACTTAATGGATCTTAAACAAATTAAAATATTAGTAAGCTATTAAACTATTAAAAAAATGGATAACTATCAGGTTCCTAAACCAGCAACCTCGACATAAATATAAGATAATTTACGTAAAATTGAAAATTTCACATTAAAAAACCAATAAAAGGAAAAATAATAAGATAATTAGCAAAAAAAAATGGCACATAAAATTCCTTTCAAATAAGATTCTAAAAAATAATAAATAAAATGGAACATAATATTGCAGAGTTTTCAAATCAGATTTAAAACAAGACGGGAAATTGCAATCATCCAAGGACTTCAACTATGCTGGAACCGGGGGTTTAGAAAAGTTTTGGTCCTCTCGGATTGCCTTGAAGCCATAAATCTGCTTACTCGAGGATGCGAAGGATCTTACCCTTTCAGGGATGTCATTGATGATGCTAGACTATGGATTTTTAAGAACTGGCAAGTTCTTCTATGTCACATCCCTAGAGATCAGAACTCAATTGCTGATCGGCTTGCCAAGATGGCTCATTCTACTAGTGTACCTTTTGTTCTCCTTGATCATCAACCTCCTTTCCTTGGGGAGGCGGTCGTTGATGAAGGATGATTAGGTTTTTTGATTTTGTTTGTTCCTGTAATTGTTCCGTTATGGATTAATGGTATTCAGTTTATCATCAAAAAAAAAAAAAAAAAAACAAGACGGGAATGGGTTCAAAATTGCAGATTTTTCCGAGCATCAATTTAAAACTAATAAGACAATAAATCTTCATAGAAAATCAAAATTTAAAACTGAAAAATAGTTTGAAATAAAATAAAATAAAATAGGTTACTTCAAAACATTGGAAAAATATAAAAACATTGCTATTCATTTGTGGATTTTTCAAATCAATCAAATAACACACGTAAACTATAACTGTAAAAGTAAAATATTAAATTCTGATTTTTAAGTTAAATAAAACAAGAAAATAATGGATCTTGACATAAAAACTATTAGATACTGATTTTCAAACCAAGTTTATAATAATAATATAAGATAATGGGTCTTTGAATCAAACTCAAACTAACTTAAAATAGCAAATTTGCTTGAAACCAAATTTAAATTTAAATTTCAAGTAAAATAATAGTAAACTGATTAAATGTTGGTTTGATTTTCAAATTAAATTTCAAAAAATGGTATCACTAAATCAAATCAAATCATCAAATAAAAAACAATATAAAAATGTAAATTTCTTTTCAACAGAAAGATAGTGGATAATCCAATAAAGTTTTAACTAATTTCAAATTTATTTCAAATCAAATTAAATAAATAATATCAAACATCAGTTAAGCATTAAATATTACATAGTCCGCAGGCAAAAATAAATAATAAATATTACATAGTGATTTTTGTATCTAATCAAATTTAAAAGAATAATTTCAAACCAAATTTGAAACAAAAGATGATCTTGAAAATCGTATTTCAAATAAAAAATTCAAATAATTCAATAAATACAAAATATTAGTATATTATTCAAATCAAATCAAATTTAAAAAAAAGATTGCAAATGCAAATTTGTTTCAAATCAAATTAATTATTTAAAACAATAAGATAATGAAGCTTCAATCTTCAAATCAACCAAAAAAATTTAAATTGCAATTTTTATGTCAAATCAAATTAAATAAGTTCTAAATATTTGAAAGCTATTAATGGATCTTCAAATCAAGTTTAAGATTTGAATAACCACAGCACCTCCTTCCATAACCACCACCATTACTTCTCTTCACATAGCCACTAACCGCTGACGAGAGAGAATGAGATACAAAGAGCTTCTGGACCCAAGCCGACACGCATGCAAACCACCATCTTCTCTCATTTTCTTTGACACTTTCACCAATTTCCGGCAAGTCTAAGTTTTCCGGCCCCCATTTCCGGCGAAGTTCATGAATTTTCCAGCGACCACTTTTTCATCACTGTGAAGTTCCAGAGTTTAATCAAATCCAGTTTCCGTGCTCATCAAAATGATAAGTAGGGAAAGCTAGCCTAATATGAACCGTCCAAATCAGATTTAGACGGTTCAGATTTCATTTTTTTAATTATGGTTTTTAAATAAAAAAATCATTTTTTGAAAAAATGTTAATGAAGAAATTATTTTTATTTTAGATTTTCTACTTATTAAGATTTTTTTTTTGAAAAACAAAAATTTAAAAAAAAAATGAAATCTGGGCGGTCCAGATCAGGTTAGCTATCACGCCCTTATTTTAAGTTCACATTTACCAGAGCATTCACGGAAAACGATATGCAATTCAGTGAGCAACACAGGAATAGCGTAACCATACCAATAATATGTGCATGATTACGGAAATTCCCCTCAGTTATTCGTACTTGATAGTTACAATTAATGTAGTCGCACAGGGCTACTTGGGTGTCTAAACCCGTCACAGTGAAATGGAGACATATTCCCGTCTTCATTCTACCACTGCAATCCCTCGTACGATTCTCTTCCTTGTTCTCAGCATATCTTCTATTTTCTCCTGTCTAAATTGTTGGTAGGGAAGGGTGACATTCGAGAGAATCTCAATAGGAAACAGATACCATGATGCATTCATGATAGATGCTATGTGTATGACATGTTAGTTTTAACTAAATGTATGCCCTATAATGACATTTTTGCATGCTCAATGTTTCATGCAACAAGACTATAGCCACAGCGAAAACAGAAACAGAGCTTCATTTATTCAAATATGCTCTACAGAATCAAGTAAAGCAATCACATACATCACTACACAAGTAGAGATATCAAATATATGCAAAAAAGATAAATTCCCTACCTTAATCCTTTTCTGTCTCGAAGCGTATGCCTCATAAAGCGTGTCACAGTTCGGCTCTCTACTCGATCCTATAATTCCAAATGTACCATTTAGACACTTCCATGATGTTTCTGGGGGTTATATGAGGCTATATTGAAAAATTACTAAAATGCCCCTAAGGACCCGGCCCGGCCTCGTCGTACCCAGTCCAGCTGTACTTTTCCTGAAATTATAATATGGGCTATCCTGACATATTTTCACTTAAGGAATCCATTTCTGAACTTAGAATTACCAAATTCACTGCCAAAAGATGAAATTGCCCTTGGTAGCCCTTATTTCAGTGTTTTAAGGGACGTTTTTGTAATTATGCTTTCTCGGCTTTTTCTAAAAAAGTGCCCAACTGTAACCCCATTAATTTTCCCTCCTGAACTCAATGGAATAATCAAATCATTGAAAATCCAAATCTAAGGCCTTCTAACAGCCTTGACCGAAATATATGGGTTTTCCGGGAAAAATCGGAGTTTTTAGATTTCGGCTTCATAAATGCGCTCCTTTCTACTCCTAACCATTTTATTGACTATTCCATTAAGTTACAACTACTATTTGATACCAATTTGGGTAGGATAACAGCCCCCATAACCCATTTTCCATTTTTACACATAAAGACAATCCGACGAAATTTCACTGATTAAATTGTCCACAGCAGCCAGAATAGTCAATATATGAAGGTTTGGAAGTTACCTCAAGCTCCCACTTTCGTCTTCGTGGCTGAAACCCTAACTCCTTAAGCAATGAAATTTGCTTCAAACAATCCTAAATAACATAGAAGAAAAGATTAGGAGAAGGGTTATACACGTTAGGTACGAATTCACCGAAGAAATCGACCTACCTTGTGTGATTTTCTTCCTCCTCTTTCTAAACTCTCTCAAGCCTTCTCTCTCCTTTTTCAGCCCCAAACTGACGTGAATGAGCATGGAAAGGATGAAGATAACTTTTTAAAATATCCCATAATTTTTCTTTAATTTATTTCCCCATTTTTGGATTTTTTACAAATTCTGACAGATTTTCTGCCCAAACTTTGAAAAATCATAACTAATTCTGAAAAAATCAAATTAGAGTGATTCCAAAGGATATAGAACCCTTATTGAGTTTAGTTTCAAGAAAGAGTATCACCTTTTACTAGTTGGAAGCACAAAATTCTCAGAATTTTAATCGTTGTTTGAGAAACTTTCCAATTTTTCTGGGCTAAAGTGAAAAATTCATAACTTTTTGTATATTACTATAATTGAGCCATATGACATATCAAATTAAAGCTTAGGATGTCTACTATCACCCTATAAAATTTTATAATTTGTGCTAATCATTTGGTCATACAAAATCACATGACAAGATCACTACCTCATAGCCGATTTCATGGAAAACATAAGTATATTATTCAAAATTCACCATTTTACTTTCTTAATATCCCAAAGACATAAGAAACATTAGGGAATAGATTTGGGGCACATGATAAACCAGGGATTAGCAGTCTACTTAATTCAGGCTATTCCCAAACTTCCGATCCCAAAATTCGGGATATTACACTAACTTTCCCTACTCATCATTTTGATGAGGAAGGAAACTGGATCCAGATTAATTAGGGGAGTTCATTTTGTTCAATCTAATTTCCTTATTTATATTTGGATTTTTGAGTTTGTATTATTTACTTTATGGATTGAATCTATGTAATTGGATTTTTGTTTGTAGGACTTATATGTCAACACCCGTTTTCATTTCAATATACACGTAGAGACCAAGTTCCACAGGCATACAGAAGAGTACATATATACTGATAAAAGTATTTTTTTACAGTCCAAAGTCAACCATACAGAATGCAACAATATACACCACTATTACAAAATATCCAAAAGTATTTTAGACATAGACTATCTATAACCACGAACTTTGTATTTGCCTTAAGGCACATGCCAATCACTTTCCTTGGTCTACATTCTTGCCTTTTGATCCACTGGCGCCTGCTAAGATGTTTGGTTTAGAAGAAGGGGTGAGATTCCGAAGAATCCCAGTAGAAACATGTTATCGTTCATAGCAAATGCGAAAAGTAAATATGATATATGCCATGTATGCACCAATTAATGAACAATATAAACATATCATCTGCATGTATACATGAGTAGGGCCCAGCCCCACTAATCTGCACCGGTTGGTCTTCCGCCAACTCCAGTGCAAGTGCCTCTAGCACTACTGGCCCCTCTTTGGGCAAAACATGTTGATTAATAAAGCGCATTTACAAACAATGGCATCCATAAAATCATAAAACTATGACATGATGTATGAAAGATAATGTCCCTACCTCAAAGTTCTATCAACCCCTTTTTGTATGCTTCGTGAAACATGTCGACTTTCAGCTCCCAATTCGGTCCTAAAATATTAAATGTACAAGAAATAGGTCATAACCTATCCAAGTATCATTTTAGACTCGTCCATAGTATTTCTTGTGGTTATATTAGCCTATGGTGAGAATTTACAAAAATGCCCCCAGGAACCCGGCCTGGCCCGGCCCCGCCATACCCGGCCCGATGGCACGTTTTCCCAAAATTTTGACCAAAACTATTTTGACTTATTTTCACCCAAGGAATCCATTTCCGGGCTCGAAATCACCAAATTTACTGTCAAATTATGAAAATACCCTTGACAGCCCCTATTTAGGGTTTTAGGGGCATTTTTGTAATTATGCTTTTTTGGCCTCTACCGAAAAAGTGCCCAACTGTAACTCTACATATTTTTTCCTTCTGAATCCAATGGAACCATCAAATCATTGAAAATTTAACTCCTACCCCTAGATCTGGCCCTAACCGAAATTATGGAGTCCTCCGGGCAAAATCGGTGTTTTGTGATTTCGGCTATATAAACACGTTTCTTTCTACTCATAATCACTTTATTAACCATATAATTGAGTTATAACAACCATTTGAACTAAAATTGGGCAGCATAACCCTTAGGCACACACTTTTCCAAAATTTAAAACCAATGGCAATCCGGCGAAATTTCATCAATTAAATTGCCCACAGCTGCCAGAATAGACAATATATGAAGGTTTGGAAGTTACCTCAAAATCCCACTAGCTTTTCCTCTTCTTGGCTAAAACCCTAGGTCCTTGAACACCCAAATTTAAGCTCCACAAACCTTGAAGAACGTAGAAGAATAGCTTAGGAGCGGAGTTATCCGCGTTAGGTAAGAATTTACCGAAGAAATTGGCTTACCTCGCAAGTTCTCTTCTCTTTCTTTCTCCAAGTGCTCTCAACGTTTTCTCACTTTAGTTTCAGCTGACTAACGACGGTTTAGGGGCTGATATGAAGAGGATGATGTTACTTTATCATATATATATTGTATGACATGTACTTATTTATTAATTTTCCAAAAATTCAAAAACTAATTTTTATGTACATAAACTTATATACATGTAATCATACGCATTAAGCCCAACCAATATTTCCTTCTCCATGCCACATGTAGGAGACTCCCAGGGGTCCTACCTTTGGTCTCAATTGGCTTCACAACTTGTCCAAGTTACGTACATATGTAAAGTCTTAATATTGGTCAAAATTGCACTTTTTGCTCAAATTTTTCATAAATTCATATTAAATTGACCAAAATATTCTAAATATATTTTTCACCTTTAGTTTCCTTAATTAATTGAAATTAACTTCAATTAATTGGAAAATAATTAATTTTGTGATAATTTGGCAAAATTACAATTTTGCCATTACCTTTCTAATCTAATTTCTTCTTTTATTTTTCTTTGGCCAATTTCCATCTATTTTTGGATCAAATATTTTCTCTAATATTTCTTCATTTTTTGACCTTAATATTGGGGTTTTTAAATTACTCAAATTAATTCCATAATTATTTTGCCCATTTTATCATTAAAATGAACATTTATAAAATTCATAAATTCCAAATTCATGAATATTCACCATTTTATTGAATTTATCAAATAATTATAATATATTTGGTGAATATAAAATTTGGGGTGTTACATTATATATGTATAAAATTTTCTTTTGATTTGAATTAAATTGAGTGGTGTGATTGTTTATGTATTTAATTAGAGAAAATAATTACATTTAATAAAATACTAAAAAAATAGTTTAGCTTTTAATTAAATGGTAATTTTTTTTATTTTCAAAAAAAAATAAAAATCAATTTACCCTTGTTTGATTTAATTTACATGATATTTAGATTACCTAGATTTAACAAAAGGTTGCTCAAGGAGATAGATGACCCGAGTATTATATTATACTATAATTCTTGGATTTAATATTTTTATGTTTGACCCGAATATTATATTATACTATAATTCTTGGATTTAATATTTTTGTGTTTGACCCTGAGAAAGGAAGAGACGATCAAATCAACTCGACAAACCCGGTCTGACCTGACCGACCCGGGTCACTTTTATATATATTTTCCCCCCTACCTGATGAAACAGCATCGTTTGTGTCATTATTATTATTTATATTCAAACTTAGTCTATCGATGGCGTTGGGCTCTAGGTCTCTGGGCAGTGATGACTGTCAGTTATCAAAATCAAATCGCTCACTTCACTTCATATTCATTTTCATTCACTGATTCATGGTTTCACACTCACAGTAAAAGGCTGTTTTTTTAATGATATCTGTTTTTGATTATGAATATTTGAGTAAGCAGGTTTTTATATTCTTAGAAAATTGGATTGATTTATTTGAATTTAAATTATTATTTAAGGATGAATGTACAACATTTATTTATTTATATGAAATGTTTATTCTCATACAACTCTCTGTCAATTTGTAAAGAAAACTGTAAACAATATGTGATAAGTATGGAAGTATATGATTATTTTGTTAGTAATTCAAGGTATGGAAATGATATATAGTATTTGAAATTTTGGCCGGTGTAATGAGAAATTATATTATTTTCCAATTTTTTATACCTCACTGGTTTAGACCCTGAGTTAACCCTAGTTTGACTCCGATCTAACCCACTGACCCTTGACCCAATACCCCAACCAGTTTAGTGCCCAATCCAGGTTTCAGAACCTTGGTTAAAAGTGAAATTAGTTTTGGCTGTTGTTAAAATTCAAAAATCATTAGAAACTTTAGCACATGATTTAAACTTAAACTTATTTGTTGGTGCACTGGGCTATGAGGTAGCGTCTTAACTAATTTAATGAACATGAATTTTTTTATTGGAAGCAATCTTATTCGAGATGTTATTACATAATAAATGTGAGCACGTCTCTTAATGGTAATTCATATTATTACTTCAACACTTCGACCTACAAAGGTTGACAAGAGAAAGAAAACAAAGAAAGAAACCAACTAAGCAATTATACACATATATATAGAGAAACGTACACTAGAAGAGTCTAAATATGGTAATGGAAGATTATTTGTCTAGTATTCTATAAGTTCTAGACACACAAGAACAGTAACGCACAACAGAGCCATTATGAAATGCCTCCGTAACTTGTACGAGTCATATTTGATAAACATAAGAATGAGTAATTTAAATAATATGATAAAATCCCTACAACTCATGAGTATAAATACAATAAAATATGAACAACTCATAAATAAAATTAATGTGAGTGGCGACTCAAGGTAATATACCATTAGTGTTACTCGTACCATATTTCCAAATACTTCAAAGTTTGTTTAGAAGATTAATAAATCACACCGAACACAAATGCATGGCCCAAACAATTTTAGTCATTTTCTTAACAAGAACTTTTTGATGTGAAGTCTAATTAAAAAATTTGAAACAAAGAAAACAAATTAAATTGAAGAACTTCAAGATAAACATTGATACTTGCTGAAGATTTTAATGAATAAACAAATACTTTTTAGGCAGACATGACAAGAAAATTAAAAAATTAAGAGGATGAAGAATATAATAAAAAAAATAAAATGATCTATTACTTTGTTATTAATGATAAATACATATAATTTTGCCACTATCAATAGAGAGAAAATATGAGTAAAAATTAAAAAAAATAATTAAAATCTTCAGACCCCACTTCTTAAAATGTAAAGAAATGGAATTTAATAAATTGTTTTTATTCCACTCTCAATATGTAACACATAAGAAGGAGTCATTATTAGAATAAAGAGACCAAATCGGTAACACTGCAGCCAAGTTAGGAAAAAAGAGAATACACCCTGTTGGTTTCAATTGATTGCTTTATTACGCATAACAATGAAATAGGGAGTGATTAATTAAAGTGAATGAAAGAACAAGCGCTTTACGTTTTTAATAAAACAAATAAATAAATCAGTAGTATACTTCATTAAAAAATTTGAATAAAACAAATAAAGACTTTAATCAATAGATTCAGTCCACTCATACAAGGTTTTGGGACTTTGTTTTTTAGAAGTTAAAGCATAAAGTCATAAAGAATTAAAGTGTAATGGCTTGATTAAACATTAAAGTCACATGAAATTAATGAAATAGCTAGAGAGAATAATGAAATCTTAGATAATTAATCCGACATAGGATGAAGTTTTTTATATTCATCACCAAACATGCCCTTATAGTCAATAGGTCAAGTCATCACTAGCTCCAGATGTTATTGTTACTTTGTTGTTGATTTATGTATTGCTATGTTCTTTTATTTCATTTGTCCTGCACGACCACATGGCTTTTACATCCATTAATACTCTTCTATTTAATATTAGATTCATTTTGTAATTCAATTTTTTTAATTAAAATTGATACAGTTTGGAAACTATTATAATGAACCATCTGATTTTCTGACATGTGGGGTGCCTTTTGGCGCAAATCGTTGAGGGTCTAGTATGTGAGTGTGTAATTAGAAACAACTATTAAAATCAAAATGGGGAAAAGTGAAAATTAATATACAAACAGTGAATAAAGTAGTAATGATGTGAATAATATAATAAATATCCCTACAATTACTCATGAATATAACTAATGATTCTGATGTGAATAATATAATAATATCCCTACAATTTACTCATGAATATAACTAACTATATGATCACCCCCTTAATAAAATCAATTGTTCTATCTAACCCTTCTTCCTGTGAATCTGTGCTTCTGTTTCTCCATAAAAGTCTCGCAGACTTGGTCATTTGGTTAGAATTAGAAATCCCAGACTTCTACTTCAACTCTGACTTGGAATTTGATAAACTTGCAGCGCCAATTTATCTTTTCTCATTTTTAATAGTATTTTTTCTAGAATTTTGTTAGTCAAACCAAAGAGTTCTTATCCTTCAAAAGAATAAAATTCTAGAAAAGATGAAGGGACTTCTCCTTCACCTATATAGCTTGTTATAATGAAGACGTGTGATAGGAAAGATTCGCGTGAATTTAAAAAATATTGATAGTCAAGTTAGGGGGAGAGGGGCCTCTCCATTTCTTCTATCGTCCACTTTCCTCCACTTCTTTATTCTCACCATTAGGTTAACTCTAAACGGTTGAGATTCAATATTCTATAAAAATTAAAAATTATACATAGAATACTTTAACAAAAGTATAAAGATATGAACAAGTTATATCAAATTTTAATGATTTAAATTTATTTATATACATTTTTTTAATATTATAATAATATTTTTATAGGATATTGAATCTCAACCATTCAGAGTTAATCTAACGTTGAGAATAAATAAGTGGAAGAAAGTGGACGGTAAGTGGAAATAGAGAGGCCCTTCTCCCCAAGTTAGGCGGCATAGAATTAAAAACGATTGAAGTCTCAAGGTAGTTGTATGTGCTGAGAGATTTAGGATAATAATCAAGTTATGTTTGGTTTGATTTTCTGTTTTTAAATTTTTTTCTTAGCATTTCTAGTTTTAAAAATTGTTTTTTTATTACAAGTTTTGGGACAAAATAAAAAAAATCCATTTGGATGATATATTGTTTTAAAAAAAGTCATATTTGAAAAAAAAAATATATAGAAACTTGTTTAAAATAATTGTTCTTAAAATCAGCTTTGATGAGCCCCAAGTAGGGTGGAGAGTAGAGACGAAATGCAGATTAAAACATGAGAGTGGCAAGTTCAAGTTTAAGAAATGAAAACTCATCTCATCAAACATTAAAGGAAGATAAGGCTCTCCATTTATTTTCCAATTTTATAGAATAAAAAATAAGAAAAGATATAAAATTTGTCCTTTTTATTTTTTGACATTGATTATTGTTTCTTGTTTTACAAAGCACTTACCTAAAAAATATTACTAAACAAGTTTTTTTTTTTGTTTTAAAAAACAGAAAATTGTCTTCAGTATAGGAAAACAAACAAGCCCTTAATTTTTTCAGTTCTTAAAATTAAAAGTTAAAAGCCAAATTACCTTTGACTGTTGTTAAAATTCAAAAATCATTAGAAGCTTTAGCATATAGATTTAAACTTAAACTTATTTGTCAGGGATATGAGGTAGTGTCTTAACTAATTTAATGGATATGAATTCTTTTTATTGAAAGAAATATTATTCGAGACGTTATTAAATAGTAAATGTGAGCACATCTCTTAATGATAATTCATATTATTACTTCAACACTTAGACCTACAAAGGTTGACAAGAGAAAGAAAGCAAAGAAAGAAACCAACTAACCAATTATAAACATATATATAGAGAAACGTACACTAGAAGAGTCTAAATATGGTAATGGAAGATTATTTGTCTAGTATTTTATAAGTTCTAGACACACAAAAACAGTAACACACAATAGAGCCATTATGAAATGCCTCCATAACTTGTAGTAGTCATATTTGATAAACATAAGAATGAGTGATTTAAATAATATGATAAAATCCCTACAACTCATGAGTATAACTAAAATAAATTATAAACAACCCATAAATAAAATTAATGTGAGTGGCGACTCAAGTTAGTATACTATTAGTGTTACTCATACCATATTTCCAAATACTTCAAAGTTTGTTTAGAAGATTAATAAATCACACCGAACACAAATGCATGGCCCAAACAATTTTAGTCATTTTCTTAACAAGAACTTTTTGATGTGAAGTCTGATTAAAAAATTTAAAACAAAAAACTAATTAAACTGAAGAACTTCAAGATAAACATTGATACTTGCTGAAGATTTAATGAATAAACAAATGCTTTTTAGGCAGATACATGACAAGGAGATAAAAAAATGAAGAGGATGAAGAATATAATAAAAAATAAAATGAACTATTACTTTGTCATTAATGATAAATACACATAAGTTTGCCACTATCAATAGAGAGAAAATATGAGTAAAAATAATAAAAAAAATTAATTAAAATCTTCAGACCCCACTTCTTAAAATATAAAGAAATGGAATTTAATAAATTGTTTTTATTTCAGTCTTCATACGTAACATATAAGAAGAAGTCATTATTAGAATGAAGAGACCAAATTGGTAACACTGCAGCCAAGTTTGGAAAAAAGAGAATACACCCTGTTGATTTAAATCGATTGCTTTATTATGCATAACAACAAAATCGAGAGTGATTAATTAAGGTGAATGAAAGAACAAGCGCTTTGCATTTTTAATAAAATAAATAAATAAATCAGTAGTATACTTTATTAAAAAAATTTGAATAAAACAAATGAAGACTTTAGTCAATAGATTTAGTCCACTCATACGTTTGAAGGTTTTAGGACTTTGTTTTTTCAGAAGTTAAAGCCTAAAGTTATAAAGAATTAAAGTGTAATGTCTTGATTAAACATTAAAGTCACAGGAAATTAAAGAAACAACTAGAGAGAATAATGAAATCTTAGATAATTGATCTGGAATAGGATGAAGTTTTTTATATTCATTACCAAACATAGCCTTACGGTCAATAGGTCAAGTCGTCGCTAGCTTTACAGGTTATTATTACTTTGTTGTTGTTTTATGTATTGCTATGTTGTTTTATTTCATTTGTCCCGCACGACCACTTGGCTTTGAAGGGAAAAACATAAACAAATCCTTCATTGATATGATACTCATCTCTTTAATATTAGATTCATTTTGTAGTTCGATTTTTTTTAATTAAACTTGATACAACTTGGGAAATATTATAATGAAACATCTTATTTTCTGATGTGTGGGGTGGCTTTTGGTGCAAATCGACGAGGGTCTAGTATGTGCGTGTGTAATTGGAAACAACTATTAAAATCAAATTCGGGAAAAGTGAAAATTAATATACAAACAGTGAATAAAGTAGTAATGATGTGAATAATATCATAATATCCCTACAATTACTCATGAATATAACTAATGATTCTAATGTGAATAATATAATAATATCCCTACAATTTACTCATGAATATAACTAACTATATGATCACCCCCTTAATAAAATCAATTGTTCTATCTAACCCTGCTTCCTGACAATTTGTGCTGAAAAATGTTTGTCTCCTCCAAAGTCTTGCCACACAAAATCTAAGGCTCTAGAACTATTATAACGAGGATACCACCAACAGGCAAAAAGACCACGACCAAAATAAGGATATGTAAAGCCACGTTGTTTGATCGTGTAGTTGATGATGAGCCTTGTCCAAGGTGAAAGGGATGATGAAGTGATGTCGGGGAAAGAGTATGTCACATCCAAGTGAAGTTTCATCCTTCTGCAATAGTCATCATTAGAGAGTGGAAGTGATTGTGATTTTAATGTCAGTTGCGTCAGTAATGACCAGCGAGTGATGCTGTTGGGAACTCTTGTGAATGTAACACTCTTACTGCAACAATCTTCCATCAACACATCATCCTCTTCGTCATCTTCCATTAATGACATCGTCACCACTTGTGAATGTTCATTCATCAACATATCATCCTCTTCGTCATCATATCTCCAATTGTCATCAAATCTCCAATTCTTTAATGTTAGTTGACTATCCTGATAATAATCATAATGTTGGTTGAAATCATGCCCAAACTCAATTGGGCCCTCAACCCAGTTAACTTCCCTCACAAATGGAAGTAAAGACCCCAAACTTTGTGCCAACTTTCTCAATTCTTTTTTCTCTTCCAATGGCATTACCTCATGTTTCAATCTAACACCACATATCATGTTGTCACATGCGAACACCTTCATTGTAATTTTATACAAATACAACTTCTCAAGATCAAAAACACTGGACACAATCACAAACCCTGAACTTCTCCCTTTCATACTGCCCCCAAACTTTATCTGCATTGGCCCACAATCTTCTATGCTTACTATGATGATCTTGACGACCTTTCTCCCCTTTCCCGGGTAAGTTGAAGAATGAATTTGAGACAAATTCACACAACCATCAAGTTTCAACTTTCTCATCTTCGGTGCACGAGAGAGATCTGGCAATGCAGTGAGATATTTTGAAGCCGATAAATCTATTTTCTCTAAATTTGGAAAATGCTGGAAAAAGAAATAGAGTTTAATACATTAGATAACGACACATAACTACAATTTAATCAATAATTTCTCCCATGCCAATTAACAAAAATGCAAGCTCATTATGGAAATAAGTCAATGCATTTAAAAGATGAATTAGGTTTCCTAAAAAAAAAGTACAGCTGCTAATAACCCTCAATTTAAAGGTAGCACGGCAAAAATTTGCCTTGTGCATTATTTGGTCAATGTTTCATATATATGTAATCTTTGAATCACTCCATTAAAAAAATTATGACATGAATTATAATACATACCTGACTTCCTTTCCAAAGTTGCTGGATATTACTATTACGCATTTTAAGTTTAATAAGATTCTCTGCACAAAAATGTAATGGCACATATGGTAGTGGACATTCTTCCCAACTCAAAAACCTCAGTTCATCTGAAAGATAATCCAAAACTCCACGAATTTTTAACATCGAAGGGTTTCTCCAATCAGATTTGTAAATTTTAAGAAATATTAAATTTTGTATCTTCCGGAAAATATTAGCCCTCAAAGTAATACTTTTCATCTTGCTCACATCCAATGACAAGCATCGAATAGCCTCAATCCCCTGGTAATAGAAAATCAAGGGAAACATGATTATCATTACCTAAAAAATGACCAAAAATATACCGTAGAACAATTAAATATATGTGCTACTAAAAATATCCAATTTAATAATAACATTGTACATTTTATTAACAAAATTCTACAATACATATAGCCCTAATAATAAATGAATTTCTAAAAACTCATCAACTTGCAGACTCACTCATACGTATACCAACACGCTATTGCATGTGCAGATATTGAAACAGATATTCATTTAAACCACTCAGCATACATAATTTTCAATCTTTATTTAAAAAAAAAAAAGCAAAACTAAAGTCTAACGACAAGGCAAATTATAATAATACATCGAAAAACGAGTATCCCAACGAATCTCATGCACTATATAAGCGGAAGACAGTGACTCCTTCCCTCTCCATAAATTTTATTTGTTTTCAACTTTCATATAATTTATTCCTCTAATAACATTAAGTTCTTTACTATTATAAAAGCACGCTCATGTGACCGTATGCATATACACCTTTACACTACACCAATTAGACGAGAAAAATCAATCTTGTGAATCATTTTATTTATCACGTAATGAACAGTAGTTGTAGACTAATTTTATCTTTTAGAATAACGCATATTCACAACAGTCCTCAGTAATTTATATTTAAAGTTTAGGTCGATGAATAAATTACACCTCAATGCAATTTTAGTCATTTAAATTGAGAAAGAATCTCTTATAGGAGTATCTAATTAAACAAAATAAAACTGAGAAACTTCAACATAAATGTTGACACTTGCCACCTAAGATTTTAATGAATAAAAAACATGCAGACAAACAAAATATCACAAGGAATCTGAACATGAAGATAATGGAAGTAACGATTACAATAATAATAAATAGAATAAATCATTACCTTGCCACGGTTGAAAAAATAAGCAATGTCTTCGTGCTGCCATAGTCGAACAGGGGTTTCAGCAACAGAGGTTAGCTGGTTCCTAGCAATTTTAAGGCCCATTTCCTTCACAAGATTGTGCATCACAATAAGACAATGATTATTAAACGAAATGAGGGATTTCTCTCTAAGAACACTTATCTCAAAAAGGCCAGAAGAGCCATATAATTGGCTTATTAGGTTCGAAGAAATATCAACTCTTTCATTGATTAAGAATGCTAGGTCAAGAAACACCTTCTTCTGTTCCTCACCAAGTCCATCAAAACTTAACTTCAAAACATCATCAACATCCTCAAGGGGATCTTTCTCTAGTATTTTCAAAACACTTTCCCACTCTATTTTTTTTCTATCATAGAGGCGACAACCCAACACTTTCAAAGCTAATGGATTTCCTTGACAATATTTCACTATTGATATAGACAAATCCATGTAACCTTCATATGGCTTATGTTGACTAAATGCTATCAAACTAAAGAGATGAAGGGAGTTGTAGAAATCCATTTCTGGAACATGATATGTAGAAAAGGCATCAGCATTCTTGAGTACTTGCATGTCTCTTGATGTGATAATAATTCTGCTATCTTTCCCAAACCAATGAATCAATTTGGTTAGATCTTTAGCTATTATTGGATCGTCCACATCATCAAGTATAAGAAGAATTTTTTTGCGTTCAAGTCTTTTTCTCACAAAATTGGATTTTATGTCATTGACGCTAATCTCCTTATCTTCTAATAATTCTTGGAAGCAATTTTGTAGTAACTTCTTCAAACCAATTTTTTTAAATTGCTCTTGGACATTTTCAATAAAGGAGAAACCATCAAATCGAGCTTTCAACTCTTGAAATATAGCATCAGCAAGTGTGGTCTTACCAGCACCACCCATACCCCATATTCCCACAATATGAGCTTTAGTTAGAAGGTTTTCAATATTTTGGATATGACAAGTAATGCCAATGAGTCCTTCATGATGATATGATGAATTATAGTTCAGCTTGCTCAAAGCGTCTTTGACAATCTCTTCAACGAGTTTGAATTCAGGGCTATCACAAATGTCAATCAAAAGAAATGCCATATTTAATACGTAGAAGATAAATAAAATAAAATAAAAACAGTTAGAATTGTTGAGGTTAATCAAACAAATCCTTGAAATCAAGAACAAAGGGAACATTTTTGAAGTTACCTGATAATGTTGGAATTCCATCCAGAGAGATTTGCAGCTTTGGCTAAAGCATTTATCCACTTTTTTGATTTTTCTGGATATCTTCGCTTCAATTTATTAAATCCATTTCCAAAACTCCCATTTTGTTTGCGTATGTTTGAAGGATCTATATTATAGAAAACAGGTATTACAACCCTTCTAAATTTTTCCTCGCATTCCAATATGTGAACGAGTTCATTCAAACACCATGTAGAAGAAGCATAATTCTCAGAAAAAATAATCATAGATATTTCAGACTCCTCTATTGTCCTCAATAGAACCTCTGAGATATGTTCTCATTTGTGGAGTTCATAATCCATAAAAGTGTGAATGCCTGCGTTACAAAGTCCTTTGTAAAGATAACTTGCAAAAGTGTGGCGGGTATCTTCCCCTCTGAAGCTAAGGAACACATCATACTTTGTAGTAGGAGCCGTTTGAGTTAAAATCACATCATCTTTACTGCTACAATTAGAAACAAACCGTCAACAAACTTTGGGTTATGTATAGGAGCAAATCAAACAAGAAAATAAAGAGTGGGAGGTTATTTAGAAGGAGGTAGTTACCTATCATCCACAGTAACAAGTCGGTCACCATAAAGTGAACGAGAGATGAATCTAATAGCTTTGGAAATTAATAAAGCTAATGGGATCAATAAAGCTTCTATGAGCGTTAAAACAATTGTTTCACCCATGTGATAGCAACTTATAGTTCCGACCTTCAACAACCTGAATTAGATGAACCAAACCAACCGCGTGAAAGATGAAAAAGCCCGTTGAATTATTGGAACTTAAAAGTACGGAAAAGGATGTCAAACCCCACAAATTAAATATAGGCATTGTTTGACTCTGTTTTAATTTTTATGTCTTAGAGTAGTTTTCTCAAGTTATCTTTTAGAATAAATTTTGTCAAGAAAAAAAAAATCTGCATAATTGATTATTCTAAGAAATCATATTTTAGAACAAAGAAAGTATGAAATCATATATGATACGATTGTTCTCAAAACCAACTGAATAAACAAAGAAGGAAAAGAATTGTATGATTAACCAATTTTTTATAGTAACTTGTATCTTTGTGCATTGATAAACTAATTTAATAAAGAATTTGAATAGCATGACTAATAAATAAACAAAAAAAATTCTACTAAAAAAATAACCTAGTTAAAATTAAAACTAAATAGACTTTATGTATCAAAAAAAAAAACTAAATAGACTTTATCTCACAGAAACGGTATTTATGCATAACTAATTAAACACACCATCCACACGAAATTGTAAAACGGGTTCAACTTGTCAAAGTGACAGGTGCATTTAACGATATATTTGCATAATTGTTGCCATAAAAGCCACAAAGGATTTAAAGTTGTATGGAGCTAATAATTAAAAGCTTAACAATGATTGATATGAGTCAAAGGAAAAAGGGGTGAAAAAGAGAAATTTAGGCACCTCAGATAGTTGCTGGATTTTTTTCTGCACACGAACCCTAAAACTCAGAACAAAATCTCGTAAAACAGTAAATAGAAGGGATCAAGCAAGTGGAATTTAAGAGAGAGACAGAGAGAGAGAAGGAAGTAAGCACGAACCTGGATATGTGAAGGGAAGATGGTTCACAAAGACGGCAAAAATGCCAGCTTTGGGATATGCAGAGGCTTCCTCCTCTTTCAAACAGTTCTTAAAATAAATGAAGATTTAAGTCAATATATCAAGTCGAGCCATAATGTTTGCAGGTTATGGGACTTTGTATTTCAGAAGTAAAAGTATAAAAAATTTCAAACAATTAGAAGAAAAAATAAAAAATCTTTTGCAGAAAAATGAAGGCAAAACATAAGAAGGATGATGGATCCATTGGGATAAAGCAAGCAAAAGAGAAGAAATAACCTGGATCGATGAGGATGGAAGCGAAAAAGGAACAGCTCTCACAAACAAAGTTCTAAAAAATGGCAGCTTCAGAATTTGCAGATCTTGCTTTCTCTTCAGAGATGAACGAATAACAAATGTCTCTTCCTCACATATTTATCCCTTGTTTCATTCTCTATTACTCCTCTTTCCAGGAAGCTCGCATGCCGGTGGTGATGCAATGATGCAATGCTGTCTCATCGTACGTCTTGGACAGCTGAAGAAAAAGTTACTCTCCGAGCCCGGCCCACAACTCATAAAAATTTGAATAATAAATAGTGTCATTTTTAGTGCAGTTTGTGAATTGGTCGAAGTTGGTTTTTAATGGTTGATGTTTGTTTGCGATATTTATTTTTTATTTATAAGTGTTTATAAATTATGATTTATAATATATGAGATAAGTATGTGAAAGAAGTATTATCTCGACTTACGTAATAAAGATTTATTATCCAAAAATAAATGATGTAAAACACAGAGTTGCTGTTTAAGAGATAAATATGTAAATATATAAAGGTACTTTTTAAATGCAAATTCAAATAGCTTCTAAGGGCTTGTTTCGTTTGAACAGAGAGGAGGATAGATTATATTTTATAATGAGAATAAAAAAAATAAAAGGAATGAAAAAAATAAGAGCTAACATTTTAGTTTTTCTCCATTCAAAAATTCAAACTAAATGAAAGAAATGAGAGAATAAGGACATCTCCCATCCTCTCCACTCAAACCAAATACCCCCTAGGAAAGTAATTCAAATGTTTTGTTTTACATTAAACTACAAGTCAACCAATAAAATATTTTCAGGCCATAAACTTATCTTACGTGCAAATGTGCACATAAATGATTATGACATTTTTATGTCATTTTATAAATTTCATATATACTTGTACATTTTAAAAAATTTATGATGTCTTTAACTGTTAGTAGAATACTTCATAAATAAATTTACACATTAACTTTTATTTTACGGTAAAGGAAAAACCATTTTGTTAGTGTGATAGTTTTTCTCAGTTTTTTCTTTTCATTTCCTCTTTCAACTTGTGTCTCTTACTTCCATCGCCCCTGCAATTTGGAAAAATGGATCAAAATACCAACGACAGAGATGACACACGTTAAAATAAAAAGAAGTTGAGATCCAATTTCACCTCATAAGCTTTCACATTTGAGCAATGTTACCCTTGGTATTTTTAAGAGAAGTAATATCGCCCTGAAATTTTTCATATCACAGCAATTTCATCTTAACCATTCTCTTAATTATGTTTGACCGTTAATTGGTTGACCAAATAACAAATGTCTCCCTCACATATTTATCTCTTGTTTATGTCTCTTACTCCTCTTTCCAGGAAGCTCTTTACTATTTTTCTTTTTTTGGTTAGTGCAATGAAACTCCTTACTTTCTTATATCGTGTGTGGCTAGTCAAATAATTCGGGCTTGGGACTTTTATGTATTACCGTGCATTATTTGTTTGGAATAATGATTAAAGTCTTTAAAAGTAGTATTTCAATCATAATTTATAGTATATGAATTAAGTAGATGAGAGGAGATTTATTTCAATTTATGTGAATAAATATTTTAGGAAGCTCAAAAACCATCCCAAACATACTTATTTATGCTTTTTGGAAAAGTTTATACTTTATGAGGCCCACTTATTTGTGTATCCTGAATTTTTGGAATGTCTTCTTTCTTTTTTTATTTTTTTTTCTGTTTTAGTTAAAAGAGCATGCACTAATGGCCTGTATTATAAACAGGATCGAACCTGTGATCTTCGACTTACAAGAAAATATTCAAGCCACTAAATTACAAGACTATTAACAATATTTATAATGTTTTCAATAAACTATATCACTTCCATGAAATCAGGCAAAGCAACACTTCTGTAATGTACTCTCTTGTATGTCATACCCTTATTAGCATTTTCATACATATTAATTTAAGTTTATTATGTTTTTAATTTTGTCAAAAAAAATCCAAATATTTCTATTACACATTTGGTAATGCAACAAAAATGGAAAACGGAGAAATTAGAGAAAAATCCTCAATAAAATTTTTAAAGAATTCAAGTCAAAATATTTTTTTAAGGTCCCCGTGAGTACATTGCTGTGTTGCCATGCTTGTTGTTTAACATTATCCATATTAACTAATAAGTACTACGCTCAACTCCTACTTGATGTAATTTATACTCTTTTTCATTATTCTTGGGAATTACTTTGAGGTCCTAAAAGGATTTAATTATTAAGAAGTCTCAATAATAAATAAAATGTTATCATTTTTACTCTGAAATTTATCATTACATGCTTCTCATTATTGGCACTTCTTATTAATTAAGTCTCTTAAAAATTTATAATAATTCTCTCAATTTAATATCAGTTGAAACTATTATAGTGTCTTATAAAAAAAGAAAAAAAAAATAGAAGGCATTTAATAATAGGGACAGGAGGCCGTACAAGTCTTGTGGTCATTGGTCACAAAGCCAAGCCGTGATACCTCTGTGATTGTTATGATAGTTCGTGTTTGATTGGGATAACTTATTTTTAATTTAAATCTTTTTAAATAGTGTTTTATAAAGTAAGTATGTGAGAAGAATTTTATCTCGATTTATATGAAAAACACTTATATCTAAATAAAAAAGCTATCCCAGTGGATTTGCAGTTGTACCGCATAAGTCCTTTGCTTTTGGTAAAAACTTGGAATCTTATTTATTTTTATCAAAGGTAAAAATTTAGAATATGTTTGAAGTAGTATTTAGAGAATAGCTTCTAGAAAAAGGTGAAAAAAGTTATTTTTAAGAATAGTTTCCGAGTGTTTGTTTGATTTTACTTTTAAAACTATAGTTTTGGCTCAAATCTTAATTTTAAAAGTGAAGTTATCAAATACTCATAAAAAATCTAAAATAATCTTTAATCTTTGAAATCATAATTTGGATAAGCTACCCAAATACTCTTAAACCGTGATTTTATATTTTGTTTCAGTACTCTTATAGTCTTATTCCTCTCTCCGGGAAGCTCGCGTGTCGGTGAGTTGCCATTTGCTCTTGGGAAAAACTTTAGAAACTGAAGGGCCCACTTATTTGGGTTACATAATTTGGGTCTTTGCCTTGTTCGGATTTTTCTTTGAAAAAATACATATATAAGGAGGAAAAAGCCTGAATTAGAAATAACTAGCTGAAATATAATCAATCCATATCAATTAAGCTTAGGCCATTACTGAGCCTGGGACGCAAATAAGAGCAATCCAGTCATTCCACTATTAGTGATCTCAAGTATGCCCTTTACATGTGCGCAAGCTAGCCAACTCAAGCATTGGCTTCTCTAAAAATATGATCATTATAAGTAATAAGTACATATGTGATAAGAGCTCTCTAAAATATTGATAGGTAATTTTATAATTAGTTATAAGCATATATATTTTATTTTCTAAAAAAGTAAAAACTATTTTACTGATATTTATATTCTTACTTAGTTTATCATTAAATATTGATAAAGACATTTTATCAATTTCATTTCCTTGTAGAGATTGGGAAATGCATTGAAATACTAACAGAGAAGATAACATGGGTTAAAATTAAAAAGGATGGGTTTTCTATGGGAGAATAAAAAATAAAAATGACTATGAAAAAGGTCAACATGGGAACATTGCTGCGTTGTGATGCGTGTTGTTTAACATTACCCATAGTCCCATATTAACTAACTAATACACTCAACGCCTACGTGATATAATTTCTACTCTGATCTTTTTCATTATCTTTAGGAATTATTTTGAGGTCATAAGTAAAAGAATTTAATTATTAAAAAGTCTCAATAATAAATAAGATATTATCATTTTTACTCTGAAATTTGTCATTACATGCTCCTCATCAATTGTCATTAATACTTCTTACTAATTAAGTCTCTTTCTTAAGTCATTCTCTCAATTTAATATCAGTTGAAACTATTGTGGTCTCTTCCAAAAAGGGGAAAAAATTAGAAGGCATTTAATAATAAGGAGAGGACAGAGGAGGCCGTACAAACCTTGTGGTCATTGACTCATTGGTCACAAAGTCAAGTCGTGTTGCGTTTGTGACTTTTGAGAATTGCCAGGATACTTCGTTGGAGACTTGTAGTTGTCCCGCATCAGTCCTTTGCTTTTGATAAAAACTTGGAATCTTTTCTATTTTTATCGAAGGTAAAAATTTAGAATATGTTTGAAGTATTCCTCCAAAATTAAATATAAAATATAGTTGATTATTTTAGAGAAATTAAAAGCATATTTGGATTAATTTATTTTTTTAAAAATAAGCAATGAGGACAAAGGAGGCATGATGGGCCTTTGTTTTTGGGCTGAGGCAGATGCCTCTAGGCCCAATTGGCCCATAGTCCATTTCACTAATTTGATATTATTAACTATCCATTAATTGGCATGCAAGTGTCTCCTTAACCATCATTTTGGAATAAGGGATTGGTCACAGAAAAAACAAATCATTATTATAAATTTTTTATCAGATATAATGATATTCATTACTATAAGGATAGGGAATTACACAATCCAACAAGAGAATAAAAAAGGCCACAAACTAAAGGCCCAAAGTATAAACTCTAACCACAATAACAATATTAGCCATAATAATAGCCAAACTAGCAGGGATAGTCACCGACAAGAAAATCAGAAAAGAGAGCCGTCTCTTCACCGAAATCTGCAGTAAGAAAATTTCCGTCACTGGCAATGACGCCATAGTAAGAAGTAGTGATTCAAATGAACCAATCCCAAAGGATCCACCGCTCTGATAGGCAAATAAATCATCAATAATGGTTTTTGAATAGTATGAGAGAACCCATACAAGCAGAACACCCACAGACACCCGGCTCAAATTCGGCACCGGAGCAGGAAGATAACTTACCATCAACCACCCACAGAACAACGCCTCTTGGTGATGCATATGACCAATATTAGCGCCTTGGATCTGCCACCATTTAACAATCCTAACAACGGTCCTCTGAGGGATAGAGCATAGAGCAACCGCGACCATTGACAAAATCATTTCCCCAAAAACGCAAATCCGAGCCACTAAATTGGGATATGATCTATCAACTTTCAAGCTAACATCCAACCAAGAGGTGTCATAATCAGATTCCTCATATCTGTTTATTACCCTAAAAACAAAGAACACCACCACTAAAACCCAAAACCACAAAACCACTAAGACAAGATGGATGTTCCCTCCACCGACAGAGACCGCCGGGAAGGGAGACACCGTAACTCCAACTAGCACAAAGGCGAGGAAGGAGACTCTCACTGCCTCAAGAAGGATCTGGAGAAGGAGAGGGAAAGGCTCTCACCGATAGAGAGAGAAAGAAAAAGTTGCAGTGTCACTAAATCATTATTATAAATCAGATATTAGAAATAAAAACCCTTTTTGTTTGTTAAAAAAAAAATTGATGAGAATTTACTAAGTGGGGGGTTGGATTAACTTATTTTAAATGATTTTAGACTATATAAGATAAGTATCGTAAAGCATAAAAATGCTTCTAGCGCATATCAAAACACCCACTGAATCTAACAACTTACCTAAGAGAGAGCATAGAAGCAATAGACATGGAACAATTATGCACAATTGAGCATTAGGATTTAGGACTCATTGGTCACTTTCTGGTTTCTAAGCAATTATGTAGTCTGGGTTATGTAAATTTCACAATTGGCTTTCTTTATAAATAAGGATGTAAATAGGTTACTAATAGGTCAATTAAATAGGGCATTTATTTATTTATGAATGAATCACAATTATGTACTGTATATATTTTTAATGCATTAAATGCTGTAATTATAATTATGATGATTCTATACTATTAAATGCATTAACTGGGTTTTCTTCAGTAGTTGAAGCCAAGTCTAGGCTTACCATGTCTTCTATCACACTTCCTTTTATATTTATTATAAAACATCAACTAAAAAGTATTCTTGATCTTTTTTATAAGACACTTACAAGTTTCCAAGAAGCATTTAATTTAGGGTTAAAGGCCATTTTTATCCCGGAAGTATTGGCTCTGGGGCAATTTTGCCCCGGAAGTTTCAAATGTGAGCAATTTTGCCCTAACCGTCATCCCAGTTAAGTTTGAATGTCAGTTGACCAAATTTCAGGGCAAACTTGCTCTTAAGTGAAAACTTCCAGGGCAAATTTACTTCTAAGTTAAAACTTCCTGAGCAATTTTGTTGTCATCTCAAGGGCAAATTTGCCCCTAAATTTGGTCAACTAACGATCAACTTAACTATAATAACGATTAGGGTGAAATTGCCCTACATTTGAAACTTTTGAGGCAAAATTGCCCTTGAAGCAATACTTCCAAGGCAAAAAAGACCTTTAACCCTTTAATTTATTTTTCCATGTCTATCCATATTTAATAAGAGTAGTGGGAGAGAATAATAATTAATATGATATTTGATTTTAGTGTATTTGATAAGGGTGATATTGAAAATCACTTAAATTTTAGGACAATTTTAATGATTTTAACTATTTTTATTGGATTGTAAGAATTGGTAGTTGGTGCCTTGTAATAAGAATAAGAGAAAGTATCCTATCTGGTTTTTATTATAAAGCACTTTTAACTAATTCACACAAATTAAATAATGATTGTTAACTTATTAAATATACTTTGAATTAATAAATTTTCTCTTCTTTACCCCAACCAAAGAGTCACATTTAAACATTAATTATAACAAAAAATTGATAAATAAACATTAATGACTCTTGAAATCCAAATAATGTATATATAATAATGAATAAATCATAATTATGCACCCTGTCTGTGCCCACCACATTACTTATTATAAGAGCTCGATAATCGAATTACGTAATTTAAAAAAGTTGTTAAAATTAGTTAAAAATAATAAGTGTGTCTAAAATTGATTTTCTTTTTCAAATATGCCCTTATTTTTTAGAGAGCAAATAAGCGAGAGAAATAGAGTCAATATAAATATCACCAACCTTTTAGTTAATACAATTTATATAATTAATGAAAGTCATAAACAAAACAATGTCCAATACAATAGCAATTTTGCATACATCCCTTAGATATGTTCCCCTCAGTTTGATAGACAGGCAAAACAATGTCCAATACAATAATAGCTTGAAACTAGATAACTCACAAACACTTGATCTGTGACTATACCATTGAGGATGACTCACGATGAATCAAATAGGGAGATTGCAGTCCGGAGTTTGATGCGTATAAATAGCTTGACTCAGCTTTTGTTTCATAGCTACAGGTATCATATGCACCCCCAAAATAAAGAGCCTTGAATACTAGAAGAAAAGCACTTATACCTAACAAGATTAAGTGAATACCTAAAATTGTAGTCATTTTATTTTTATCTTTCCATACATAACCGAAGAATGGAAAAAATTCTTCAAAAATCTCAGGTCCCAAGAGTGCATGATAAATGCTACCAAAGCCCAATACTGCAGAGGAAATTAAGTGAAGCACTCCAAACACAAAGTATGGAAAGGTATCTATAACTTCCTCACCAGGACCTACCGCCAACCTAGAGTAGCTACATGGAGAAGTAAGATTAAGCCTTGTTTATACATGGACTTCTCTTGTACAAAATGAGCCACTTCAAATAGGTTCATTGCCTAGGCCCAGAATACATAAGCCCCTTGTAGTTTATTGTCACGCCCTTATTTAATTTTCACCTCTTTAAGAGTATTCGCGGAAGATGATATGTGGTTCGGTGGGCAACACAGGAATAACATGAATATATTGATAATAAGTGCATGATTACATAATTCCCCCATAGGGGTTCGTACCTGATAAATTCAAATAATGTAGCCGCACAAGGCTACCGGGTGTTTAAACTCATCCCAGTGAAACGGAGACTTCTTCTCGTCTTCATTCCACTACTGTAATCCCCTCGTACGATACTCTGCATTGTTGTTTGCATATCTTTTGTCGTCTCCTGTCTAAATTGTTGGTAGGGGAGGGTGAGATTCGAGAGAATCTCAGTAGGAAACAGATACCATAATGCATGCATGATTGATGCTATGTGTATAACATGTTAGCTTTATCTAGATGTATGCCACATAATGACATTTCTGCATGCTCAATGTTTCATACAACAAGACTATGGCCACAGCGAAAACAGAAACAGAGCTTCATTTATTCAAATATGCTCTACACAATCAAGTAAAGCAATCACATACATCACTACACAAGCAAATATATCAAATACATGCAAGAAAGGTAAGTCCCCTACCTTAACCCTTTTTCCGCCTCGAAACGCGTGCCTCGATCTACGTGCAAACAGCTCGGGGCTCCATATTCGATCCTACAATGTCAAATGTACTATTTAGACACTTCCATAGTGTTTCTGGGGGTTATATGAGTCTATCTTGAAAAATTACTAAAATACCCCGGGGACCCGGCCCCATCATACCCGGTCCGGCTGTACTTTTCCCGAAATTCTAACTTGGGCTATCCTGACATATTTTCGCCCAAGGAATCCATTTCCGGACTCGGAATTATCAAATTCAATGTAAAATTACGAAATTGCCCTTGGCAGCCCTACTTTTAGGGTTTTAGGGGCGTTTTCGTAATTATGCTTTCTCGGCCTTTTCCGAAAAAGTGCCCAACTGTAACCCCACCTATTTTCACCCACTGAATCCAATGGAATCATCAAATCATTGAAAATCCAAATCTAAGACCCATTTATAGCCCAGACCGAAATATATGGGTTTTCCAGGAAAAATCGGGGTTTTTCGGTTTCGGCTCCGTAAACGCGTTCCTTTCTACTCCTAACCACTTTATTGACTATTCCATTAGGTTACAACTACCATTTAGTACCAATTTGGGCAGCATAACCCCTAGGGAAACCCATTTTCCACTTTTACAACCAATGACAATCCGGCGAAATTTCACCGATTAAATTGTCCACAGCAGCTAGAATAGTCAATACACAAAAGTTTGGAAGTTACCTCAAGCTCCTACTAGATTTTCTCAAAGTGGCTGAAAACCCTAGATGCCAAACCTCCAAATTTGAGCCTCCAAACCTTAAATCATATGCAAAGGAAGCTTAGGAACGGAGTTATACGCATTAGGAACCGATTTACCGAAGAAATCACTTACCTTTGTAAGTTTTTCCTCCTCCTTTTCTCTCTCTACAATTTTTCTCTTCCTCTCTCTATGTTCAGAAAAACTGACGAAAATGGTAGGAGGAAGATGATAAAATATGATTTTATAATATATTATAATTGTCCAATAATTATTTTTCCATTTTCGGATTTTACAAAATTCTTGCAGATTTCTGCCCAAACTTTGAAAAATCATAACTAATTCTAGAAAAATCGAATTGAAGTGATTCCAAAGCCTATAGAACCCTTATTGAGTCTAGTTTCAAGGAAAAATATATAATTTTGCTTAATGGAATCACAAAATTCTCAGAATTTCAATCTTTTCATATCGTTCCAGAAATTTCACAGTTTTTCTGTGCTGACTTCAAAAATTCATATCTTTTTGTGTATAGCTCTAATTGCGTCATATGACCTATCAAATTAATTCTTAGGATGTCTACTTTCATCCTGTAAAATTTCATAATTTATGCTTATCATTTAGTCTTCCAAAACCTTATGATAAGCTCACTGCCTCATAGGCGATTTTATCGAAAACATAATTATATTCTCCAAAATTCACCATTTTACTTTCTTAATACCCTAAAGATATTAGAATCATTAGGGAATATATTTGGGACATCTACTAAAACGGGGCTTAGTAGTCCACTCAATTTAGGCTTATACCAAAGCCTCCAATCCCAAAATTCGGGATATTACATTTATCTGATAAATTGATAAGTTTGGGCATTCTCGGCCCACCAAGCGAAACTGGTAGTTTCTTGGTCACGACTAGTTAAAGCTAAAGTTCCATTAAATAGTGTTTCCACATGGTAGAACCTCCTCAGGGAATATAAGATTTTCATGAGGCTGATCTTAAGCCACCATCCAAGCATGAATACCTTCATTTAAGAGAAGATTTTTTGTGCAGAAAGTCTCAAATTCAGGATCTTCTGTTACACGGATTTCTTGAGAAACAAAGTCATAGGGACGTAGGTTCAGGGCTAAATCAACTACTCCAAGAGCACTCATCCATAAACTGGTTACTGGTACAAATAACATAAAGAAATGTAACCAACGTTTATTGGAAAAAAGCAACTCCAAAGATTTGGGACCAAAAGTGGTTAGCGGTAACCATTGAATAAGTTTCTTCAGCTTGAGTTAGGTTAAAACCACGGAATGTATTTGCATTATCACCATCTTCAAATAGAGTCTTTTCCATGGTAGCACCATGAATAACGTATAGTAGAGCAGTGCCTAATACACCAGCAAGTCCCATCATATGAAATGGGTTCAATGTCCAATTATGAAATCCTTGGGAAAAGAGGATGAATCAAAATATAGCTGCTACACCAAAACTAGACGCAAAGAACCTACCAGACTGACCTATTAGATAAATCAGAAATATAGAAACAAAAATAGCAATTGGACCAGAAAAGACGATTCCATTATAAGGACGCAATTGAATAGGTCGAGCAAGTTCAAATAGACGTAACATGAAACCTATTAGTCTGAAAGCATAGAATAGACTGATTCCTTTGGTCCCCCTTTCGTTTTCATTCAGTCGTGGTCGGCCCTCAATCCCGGCCCCCAGTGAGGTCCATTGCATAGGGCAAGTAATAAGAGCACGTAAAACAAAGAGGATTAAATGACGAGGAGCTGGCAAGGCAGAAAACTTGGATGATAGAGCACGAGTTGCTGACGGTAAGCATAAGCACTCAACTAGACATTTCTTTCTCATGTTTTATGATCACTCACACTGTTTTATTCCTTTCTCACATGTGAACATTCCTAACTCTTATTCCTAACAGTAGATCAGCGACAAGCCTAATCCTTTCTTGAACTTCTGCCAAAAACATAGGAGCTGATGATGATATGCTTAGATACTCCAGCAAATCAATGAATGCAACATATATAATTTAATCAAACACTGTATATGATATGATATGATTAAGTAACTTATTTAATCTCATTCTTTAGTAAAAAGTCAACTATGTTTTATATTTAGAATAAAATGAAAGGGTAATGGAGGTTAAAATTTGGTTCTATGAGTAACATGCTTATCAGTTATTACTACACAAATCAATTAATAATAAAGGTTCAAACAACTTGAGGTGAGTGCTATAGCCTATATAGATATCAAATCGTACCATGAGCATATTGAGTTAACCAATCAATATAATTCATAAGACTTTTTAGAACAAGTTAATTGACTTAGCCAACATATTTTTTATTGTAAATTAGTTAAGGTGATATTTTACACAGGAAAGAATTGAGTATATATATTAATATTGCCGACAAAAAATAAAGTGTTGTAGATCAAATTTGACTGTTAAAATGATCTCTATAGCTTTTTTCCATTGCCAGTACACTCTACTTTTTATCACCCACCACGCTAATGTAAAAAAGAGTTACCACAATTCAAAGAGAAAACTACAATACATTGTTACCTCGTCTTTTTTCTTACTTCAAATTAAATAGGGTTTCTTGTTTCTCTTGACTTTTGTTTTTCCTACTTTCTTTTATTTGAGTATGAACGTTCAATATCTATTTTCAAATCATTACATACTAATAATTCATTTTGCAATTGAAAGCTCCATTTAAGTGATAGCGAGGAGAAATATCATGCATTTATTATTATACAAAAAAGTACATTTTTAATCTTTTATTTTTCTCAACATGTTCCTTCTATACATTTTCACACTTACTGCTTTTTGATGTGACAAACATCAATACATGCCACGACCCCCACTCCATTCGTCCTCTGCCTATATAATACATACATTGTTTTGTATTCCCATGACAATTGTAGAAACTTCATTGATCGGTATTTGTTTTACCTGTCTCCACCCTTTTGATAATTCAACATTTAGTCCCACTTTCTCCTCCTCACAAGTGTTTTTTTTTTTCAATACTGAAGTTCACGTCGATTTTACTCCGCATGACAGCTTCCTTTTTTTTCAAGTTTAAAATCTGCTACGAATTTTTGTTTGTAATTTTATGTGTGCCTATAATTTCTTTTCAAGCTTTTAATTGAAGTTAAAACTTTATACAAACATACACCTTTAATTGTATTAATTAATTTATAAGGCATTCCTGATATCCTTTTTCATTTGTATATTCAGGTAAGTACGGGAAACCGATGTCAACCCAAGAATAATAGAGATTGAGGAAGTGCGGACGGCCCACCTCTCATATAAAAAATTACAGACAGCCCATGGCATTTCCTCCATTTCTATTATTCCTGGGTTGATATCTATTTTGCTAACTCATATGAATATACAAATGAAAAAGGATGAGAAAATGACTTAGGAATGCCTCATAAATTAATTACAACAATTAAAGTTGTATGTTTGTATAAAGTTTTAACTTCAAGTAAAAGCCTGAAAAAAAATTATAGGCACACATAAAATTACAAACTAAAATTTGTGATAGATTTTAAACTTTAAAAAGAAAAAGGAAGCTTTCATGCGGATCAACGATCGACATAAACTTCAGTATTGAAAAAAAAACACTTACGAGGAGGAGAAAGTGAAACTAAATGTTGAATTATCAAAGAAGTGGAGACAAATAAAACAAATACAGATCAATGAAACTTCTACAATTGTGGGGCGAATACAAAACAATGTATGTATTATATAGGCAGAGGATAAATGGAATGGGGGGTTATTGCATGTATTGATGTTCGTCACGTCAACAAACAGTGAGTGTGAAAATGTATAGAAGGAACATGTTGAGAAAAATAAAAGATTAAAAATGTACTTTTTAGCGTAATAATAAATGCAAGATATTTTTCCTCGCTATCACTTATATGTACCTTTCAATTGCAAAATGAATTATTAATAAAAGTATGTGATGATTTGAAAATATAGGTATTGAACATCCATACACAAATCAAAGAAAATAAGGAAAAACAAAAGTCAAGAGAAACAAGAAACTTTATTTAATTTGAAGCAAGAGAAAAGATAAGGTAACAATGTATTGCAGTGTCCTTTTTAAATTGTGGCAACTCCTTTTTGCATTAACGTGGTGGATGATACAGAGTCGAGTGTCCTAGCAATGGAAAAAGCCTATCGAGATTATTTTAACTGTCAAACATGATCTATAATACGATATTTGTTGTCAGCAATATTAATATATATACTCAATTCTTTCTTATCTAAAATATCACGTTAACTCATTTACAAAAAAAAAAAAAAAAATCGATTAAGTCATTTAATTTGTTCTAAAAAGTCTCATAAATTCTATTGATTGGTTAACTCAATATGCTCATGGTACAATTTTATATATATAACACTTACCTTAGATTGTTTGAACCTTTATTATTAGTTGATTTGTGTAGTAATAACTCATAAGCATGTTACTCATAGAAGCCAACTTTAACCTCCATTACCCTTTTATTCTACAAAAATCCTAAATATTGACTTTTTATTAAAGTGATTAATGAAGCTAAATAAATTACTTAATCATATCATATATTGTGTTTGATTCAATTTTATGTGTGTGTTAGTTCATAAATGAGACAAATTAGTTTGGAAAAAAACTAATAAATATAATAACTTGAAAGTAATTTAATTAGCTTCCTTAATTTCCACAAAAAAAAATCAAATGAGTCTTATATTTAAGACTGGAAGCAGTATTTTTTTTAAGCTAGTGGCAAAAAGATGGAAAATTTGATTACAACATCTGTTTCCAAATTTTTTTGTCAAACGGACAAGGTTCAATTCATCTTAAATGGATATAAAATTTTGTTATCTATGTGTAATCAGTGCGTAATATATACAAAAAATCTGCATAGGGAAGAGACGAGAGAAAGAAGCCATTGTTTCAAGAAAAAAAAAATTGAAATGCCACATAATATGAAAGTACATGACCCGTCATAATTTTATTGGCCAATGCATAAGTTATATGGTGCACTCAGTTTTGCACACAAAAATTTCTCATTTAAAATTAGTTATCAAATGATCTGGTGAAGCCAAAATCATGGAGCACCTTTAGAAGGGATTATCACGCAATGGGCGAGAAAAAGAAAATCCGAAAAGTAAAAAAAAAAAAAAAAAAAAAAAAAAAAAACCCTTTGGAAAGTGAATGGCATGCTTGTATTAGGTAATAACAATAAGTGAATGGCATGCACAGTTTAATTATTAATCTAGCCAAATCATGCCATAACTAAGTGAAAAATAATAAAGCTCTTTAGACAGATAAGATCCTATGATTGCATTGACATATCATATAAACATAGGACATATAAGCACAATTATATTCTGCAAAATTTCATAAGGTTCACTCACACTCAGAGTCACAATCAATCTCACACACTAAGGGAGGGTCCCAAAAGGACACAAACAAACACACACCAAAGAGCAAGAACACATACTAGACTAGAAACTAACACACCCAAACTTTCAAAAAGAAAGTAAAAGGCACAGTAATCACAATAAATACAGCACACCAATTATGAAATTACATAGCAGACAACAATCAATAAACGATCAATACAAAAATAGCAAACAAGAAAATAACAAGGATTTAAAATGTAAAAACGAAAATAAAAGGAGAACAGGAGAAATTACACTAAATACAAAAATTACACCCCACAAACAACAAATGAAATATGAAATTACATAACAGCAAGGAAGGCTCTGCCACCTTCCCCAAGGAAAGATGCACAACAATACAACATATAGAAATCGCAAACAAGAAAATTACTGGGAATGCAAAATACAAAAACAAAAATGCAAGGGGAACAGGAGAAATCACATCAAATACAGTCACCCCTAAAAGCAACAAACCGAATTTGAAATTACACAACAGACAAGTAAAACACAAAGGAGGGCTCTGTACCTCACTCCCCCTCAGACCAAGTAACCGATGCTTTTCAGCAAAAGAAAAATACTAGGAATTTAAAATGGAAAATTTTAGAAATGAAACAATAGACAGAAATAAAATCTGAATCTGAAATCAAATCAATACCTGCAACATTTGAAACTAACTCGCTTCTTTGTCCCGGGCATCACGATTAACAGAGAATCTTCAAATAAATCTTAAAATCTACAAAAGTTAAATTGCAAACATTTTTCATATCTAAAAAGTAATAAAGTAAGTTTGAAATATTGATTTTCAAATTAAATTTCAATCTAGAAGGAAAGGACAATCAGATCAAATTTAAAACATTTTAAAATTGCAATTTGTTTCAACAAAGTAATTGCAAATTTGAACTTATTTTAAGAACTAATAGCTTACTTATAGTTTAAACGCAGTAAGAAAATCAAATTAAATTTCAAACTAGAAGGCAATGGAGAATCAAAATCAAATTTAAAAAATTTTAAAATTGTAATTTGTTCAAACACAGTAATTGCAAATTTTAAATTTAAATTTATTTTAAAAATTTTATTGGTTATGCTTATTTTAAAACTGCAAATAATACGACAATAAATCAAGCAAATCAAAATTTAAAACTACAAATAAGTTTGAAATAAAATTAAATAGGCTCATTAAAAACATTGGATAAAAAATTTCTATTCATTTTCGGATTTTTCAAATCAATCAACATAAGTAAAAAACTGTAAAAGAAGGGCATTGAATCTTCAAATCACTGATGGAAAAAAAAAAAAAAAAAGAATCTTCAAATCACAATTTAAGACAATTTGAAATTACAATTTTTTTCAAATCAAATAAACTAAGCAAGCTATTAAATACTGATTTTAAAGTTAAATGAAACAAGAAAACAATGGATATTGACATCAAAATTAAAGCAATTTTAAGCTATAACTTGGTTGTTTTTCGAATTAAATTGAATTTGACACAAGATGAGTCATGACAAAGCTTACTACAAATTAAATAAAGGAATCAAAGGAGTTTAAAATATCAGTATTAGATACAGATTTTCAAACGATAATAATAAAAGATAAAGAGTCGTCAAATATAATTCAAAACAACTTTAAATAGCAGTTCCGTTTCAAACCAAATTGAAATTCAAATCTTCAAATAAACCCAAAAAAATTGAATTGCAACCTCTTTTTCAAATCAAGTTAAATATAGTCAAAATAATAGTAAACTGTTGAATATTAAATTTCAAATTGAATTTTGAACAAGATGATTGATAGTCAAATCAAATTTGCAAATTCCTTTCAAATCATATTTGAAACAATAACAAAATGGAACATAAAATTGCAGATTTTCCAAATCAAATTTAAAACAAAACTTGAATGGGTTCAAGATTCCAGATTTTACGGATCATCATTGAAAAAAATAAGACTATAAATCTTCATAGCAAACCAGAATTTAAAACTGCAAATTGAAATAAAATTAATTAAATAGGGTAATTAAAAAAAAATTTGCCAAAAAGGTAATTAAAAACAATGGTGTTTGGTAAACCATAAAAGTAGGATATTGATTCTTCAAAAAAAAACTTCAAGACATTTTGAAATTACAAATTTCTTTTCAAATCCAATAAAATAAGTAAACTATTTTAAATATTGATTTCCAAGTTAAAGATACAAACAATACAACATACAGAAATAGCAAAAGAAAAATACTAGGGATGTAAAATGGAAAACCGAAAATATAAGGGGAACAGGAAGAATCACAGAAAATACAGCAATCACACACTAAAAACAGAAAACCAACTATGAATTTACATAACAGATAAGTAAAACACAAAGACGGCTCAGTCCCCTCTCCCATAAAGAATCGAAGCTTTTCAGCTTTTCAACAAGCAGTACAGAAATAGAAAAAGAAAAATACTAGGATGTAAAATGGAAAATCGAAATCCCAGGGGAACCGGAGAAATCACAGAAAATACAACAATCACACACTAAAAACAGCAAACCAAATATTAATTCACATAACTGACAAGTAAAACACAAGGGAGGCTCAGTCCCCCTCCCATAAGGAATCGAAGCTTTTTAGCAAGCAACACAGAAATAGCAAAAAGAAAAACACTAGGGATGTAAAATGCAAAATCGAAACTACAAGGGAAACACAAGAAATCACAGAAAATACAACAATCACACGCTAAAAACAACAAACCAAATATGAATTTACATAACAGACAAGTAAAACGCAAGGAAGGCTCTGTTCCCCCCCAAAAATGAGGAATAGATGCTTTTCAGCTTTTCAACAACCAGTACAGAAATAGCAAAAGAAAAATACTAGGGATGTAAAGTGGAAAAACAAAAAATAAAGTGTTGCCCTGAGGGTATCCTCGAGCCCTGCCCGACATTGGTATCGCTGGGAAGGACCGTTCAAGCGCCCTGCCCTTGGCTTGGGTTAAGCCCCAACCCCTGCCTAAAATTTATGTATCAAAAAAAAAAAAAAAAAAAGAATCCCTGCCTATTGATATTTCAAGAAATTTCAAGAAGAATTTGAGCGGTATATCAATATCAACTTTCTTTTTTTTTAAATATTTTATTTTTCACAATAAATTGTTTTCTCGCAACTAACATTTTACATAAAATATTTAATTTCTAAATGGAACTTTTTTTATACTATTTCTAAATTCTAAATGGAACTTAAACCTTACCGAACATGTATCTTTATCCATTTTTAATGAATTTATATTTTATTAGTGATTATAACTTGATTGAATTTTGATTTGGTCTCTATAATTTGATAAAAAAATTTGATGGCAAAAATAAAGATAAAAAATTTTGCTGAGTTTGACAACTAGTCACAATACTTGAACCCTATGTTTGGATGGATAGAAAATTATGGGGAAAGAAAACTATGGGAGAAAATTCCCAAAAGTAGTAAAATTGTAATACCCCGAATTTTAGGATCGGAGGCTAGAGAATAAGCCTGAAGTAAACTGCTAAGCTCTGGTTTAGCAAGTATCCCAAATTTATTCCTTAACATCTCTTATATCTTTGAGGTATTAAAGGGAATAAAATGGTGAATTAAAGAGTATGAGAAATTTGTATACAAAAATGGAATTTATTAAAGTTGCAAGTGCATGCTGTTTCATTTCTTCCTGTAAGGCAGTGAGTTTGTCATGTGGTTTTGGATGACCAAATGACCAAAAATTGTGAAATTTTACGGGAAAGTAGACATCCTAAGCTTTGATTTGATAGGTCATATGGATTATTTGGAGCTGTAGACAAGGAGTTATGAATTTTTGAAGTTAGCTCAGTGAAACTGGCCAACATTCGTGGCAGCATCCAAAAACAAAAATTCTGGGAAGTGTGGGCATCCAGTTGGCTAAATGCCATATTTTTCCCTGAAACTGGACTCAATAAGGGTCACATAACCTTTGGAATCACTTCAATTGAGGTTCCACAAATAAAGTTATGATTTTTCAAAATTTGGAGAGAAAATCTGCCTGAATTGCCAATGAGAAAAAAATGTTATCGCAAATCTTGTAATTGTGGAATAAAATCCAGCAGCTTATTTTGCTTTTCTAATGGACCCTCCTAGGCATTTTTATGGGCTAACCAAATGGAGGAGGATTGGTTCAAGACTAAATGAAATTTATGACACAAATTGGAAGTAGAAAAGGCTAGGCAAAAGTGTCATAAAAATCTAATTAAATAAATATATTTGTAAAAAAGAGAGAATGAGATATTAATAGCTCCACCATCTCATTTTCCTTTCCCCATTCACGATGGCATCATGGACAAGAGAAAGAGAAAGTGTCATATAGGTTAAAACCCAAGTACAAGTTGGTGTCATAAATTGGAATTTTGGAATAAAGCTAGTTAAGGAAATATGAGAGATATTTTAAAAACCCTTGCTTCATCTTTCCTATCTCATTTGGACGATAACAGCAAGAAGGGGGGGTAGGGAGGAAGCTTAGGAAAATCTAGAGAGAAGGAGGGGAAATCTCAAAGTAAGACTTTGTGATTTTCAACTTCTAATTCTTGTTCCTTTCTACTCTCAATTCCTTATTAGGCCCTTTAATCACATACTAAACAAGATTTGAGGAAATTTGGGCAATATAACCTTTTTTAATGGCTGAGCAATCTTCCCCATTAAATATTCTCTTTTAAAGTTAAGATAACATCTATGATGACTTTTCAAATGTGTCTTGTTGCTATGGACAAATTGGTGATGTAATAAAAATTGTACTCACTATTGGAACATAAAATGCAAACTTACAGATAGAAAAACACTAACAAATTACCTGAAAACAAAACAACAGAGAAAACTTTTGAATATAAGTTTGTGATATCAATAGTCATCGTCATCGATAATAGCAAATTAGTTTTCTTCCTATATCAAATCAAAATAAGATAAAAATAAATCCAAATATTTAACTTCCTAATTAGAAGACACAACATGCAGAATTGCAAGCACAATTGTCAGTAGTATAAGGATAACTCAGCTCTAAGGCAAAATCATCATTCTTGATGACATTCAAATGCACTAAATACCTTCTTTATGGCCTTTGTTACTTAATGCAAGATACGAGGGGTTGCTCATAAAGAACCAAAAACATTGTGAGACTATTTGATTTATTCCTTCCATAAATCGAATAGCAGAGAATGCCCAACGCCCACTTATAAAAATAAATTTGATTTGCTATTATGCATATGTTAAATGATACCATTAGGATGTATGAGTGTGTGTTTATATATATATATATATAGAAAACAACCCTAACTTAACGCATGTGACATATCCATAATCGTAAAACTAGTCTATGTTTATAGGAAGTTGTTGAAAATTCTTTGTAATTGGAATTATAGAAGGAATTAAAAAATAGTCTCAAGATGTCTTCTAACTCTTTGAACAACAATTCATATCTTACCATAAGAATAACGATGACTGCAAAGGAAGGTGGTTTAGTGACGCATTTCAATATGTCATCAACAATGATGGTATTGCTTTAGAGCTAGACTATCCATACACGCATAGCTAACAATAGTGCTTGGAATTTCAAACTCGTTAGCGTTCAAACTTGTGTCAACTAATTGAACAGTTTAAACATATGTATTTATTTTCATTTTTTATTTTACTTCGATGAAGGAAGTGCTACTATTGATATTTATAAGTATTGATATGGCCCAAATTATTGATTTGGCGCCCTTATATCAACAAGTTCTCTCTGTTGTTTGGTTTTCAAGCAATTTGTTAATGTTTCCTATTTGCAAGCTCAAATTCTAAGTTTTACAATAATATAAGTCATATTTCAATTACTTTGTCATCCAATAAGAAACATTTGAAAAATAATTAATAATTGTTTTCTAAACTTTAACAAAGAATTTTTAAGGGCACAATTACTCAGCCATCGAATCATGTTTACACGATGATGATATATTAATCATAGGATATGGTGTTCGTCAAGATTATTAGATTGTCAAGAAGTCATAAGGACCCAACTTGGGACAAGATGGTTGCATCTTCATAAAAACTCGGGATATTTGTAAAATAAATTGTTGTTTTGGTGTATATCCAACCAAAGGGAATAAAGAAACACCACCTCTAATAAAGCTTTCCTCTTCTATTTGAAGTACACCTTGAGTGATAAAGAATAAAGCCGAGCACTATATAGTTATCTATAGGCATTGAAAGCCTTGCCCGCTATATATGTATTTGGGATAAATAAATGGCATAGTGCCTATGAAATAAGGATTGTGTCTTAATTATGAATGAAAGTTCTAGATGCACTCTAGTACTTTCAGATCGTTAAAACGAATTTAGGCCAATTGTTGTGCTGAGGAAATGTAAAGGGTAGTAAATAATGCCAATGAAAATCTGAGTGTCGTTTCTATAAATGGTAATATAATCTTAAGCACTGAAATTGTAACCCAGATAAATCTTAACTAGCCCTGCACATAAGCGAGTTTGAGATAAAGTTGAGTTAAAGAGATAAAAATATACAGACCAAATAAAGTAACTTGGCATATGATGTTAAATAATCTTGTGAAGCAAAAAGTTGAGTATACTTAATTTTTTTCCTACTATTTAATTCGAAATTAACTTCCTCTCTTCTCCTTATGAATCACTAAATAGACGTTTTCTTCAAGCATAAATAATTTCCTAAAAGCATCATTTGAATCATTAACAGACATTTCCTTTGAATTAATTCATGATTTCTCATACAATTTATCAAGAGACATAAGCAATCATGAAACCTAATGCATTATATTTGTTACCACATGCATAGTATTATTTTATAAGACCACTTGATTAATACTCCTTTACTTTACGATTCTTGTCAACATAAAAGTCTTAAATCAACAGAACCAAAAGGAATAAAAGAAATCATGGGTACGGAAAAAATATAGAATCTTACCTCTCTTCTCCAGATAAAGATGCGGATTAGTGCAAGTGTTTGATTTAAGTTATAGTACCTATCAATGTAATACTTTCTTTTCAGTCTTAAATACTTCATCTGCCAAGAACAACCTCCAACCTTCCTTCTTCTTTCTTTAAATAACCGGCTGCACAAAAAAAAAAACGGAAAAATTATTTCAATCCTTCATTTCCCAAAAGTCACGGCAGCAAAGAAAGGGAAAGAACAATAATGCTCAACCCAAACTCACGAACAAAACATAGAGAGAGAGAGAGAGAGAGAGAGATTTTGGGCTCACAACACACTCTTAGCTGACGCATCAAAGGAGGAAGAAGAAGAGCAAAAAATGAAGCTTGGTCTCACAAACACCTCGGTGATGGAAGAACGGCGGCGAGTTGAAAAGCAGCGGTGGGGCCGAGCTAAGCAGAGAAATCTCCCACTGCTTCTACCGTGGCTGACGCCGGCTGAGGAGGAAAAGACCGAAGGCACACACCGTCGGCGGTAGTAAAGATGACAGAGGACGATGGGAGGAGCAAATGAGCTGAGGCTTTACTTGATCTCTCTTCCTCTGCCTGAAATCGATGGGAAAGTTGGATGTGGCTGGAGAGGTCACTTTAATGTTTGGTAAAATTTCACTGCTCCTTCTTCGCTACACTCCTTGGCCTATACTGAAATTAAATTTTTTTAGTTGGAAAGACATTTATGCCCTTTTCTTTATGCATAACTAATATGGTCTTGTAAATATTCATATGTATTATTTAACTTATAAATTTTTATATGTGTCATGTAGATAAGCATAATTGACTAGTAAATTCTAACATATATCTTGTAAATATATATATTTGACTTATAAATTTTCAAATGTGTCATGTAAATAGCATGTATTTTTATGAATATACTCATTATCTTGTATATGTCTGAAATAATATTAGAATTTCACTTATTTATCTTGTAAATAAATATATCTGATTTATAAATTCTTATATGTATATTATAAATAATCATATTTAAATAATAAAGTAAGTACATAATTATCTTTTTATCCATAAATTTTAATTTTAATTTAACCCTGAAACTTTCATAAAATTTTAATGTTTGAGTCTTTGAGAATGCAGTACTAAAGTTTCCCCTTGATCGTTATTCTCAAAGAGGGTGATGTGTTGTTTTCTCTTGGTAGCAAAAGTGGGGTACCAGGCTGGGCGGGTGGGTCCCATCCTCTGATTTTGCCACGTGACTTTGTAGAAAGCAGGGAATCCGAGGAAGAAGCCAAAGCGATCCAAGTATTATGTTCCTCCTCATTTCCTTTTTTTCATGTTTATTTTTCTTATATTATAAGGAAAATTATAATCAGGCTCCAAATAAAAAATAAAATAAAAACATAGTCGCTTCAGTTTCAAAATTTCACATAAATTCTATAAACTTGTTAATAACGCCTCTAAATTTGTCAATGGCGCACACCGGAGTTGTCAATAGGATTTGAAGGTAATTTTGAAATTTGAAGGGAATATTTTTCCCTATTTTCTACTACCAGTCTATTGTAAGACATAATTAATTAATTTGAATAGATTAAAAATATTAATTAAGTTTTTTAATATGAAATTGTTTTTAAAAATACCCTAAATATCTTTTCTAATTATCTCCCTCCCTCCCTCTCCTACTTAATTATTATTGAAAAATATCAATGGGTTTAATTTATAAAAAGAATGATATACATGTAAAATATCTCTTACATTTAGGGCCAACAGCAATTTACCAATTTGGTTCTTCATTAAGGTCACGAGGGAGTATTATCTGCTGTTCATTGTCGTAAGTTAAGATTTGGCACCAGTGATGACTAGCACAAAAAATTAGTCTAGTAGGTAAAAATGCAACTCACGACTCATGAAAGTATTAAGTGTGTACCCCATTATTAATGTACATTGGTATAATCAGCAAATACCTATATAAATGTTATTTAAAACTTAAGACTTGCCGGTCTTTCCAATTCAATTAACCTAACCTCTTATGTATATAAAGACACACACATATATTTCATTCGATCCTAAATGTAAGACATGAATAGATGATAGGGATATTTGTTTTGATATTAAATATAATACCTTAATTTATTTTGTATCTTAAGTTCATATTGTTTCTCTAAACTCTATTTTGATTGCAAATACTAAGAGAGTTTTTTATCAAGAGAGTAATTTCTCATGCTAATGATCAAAATGGGTATTTGAGTTAAACTAATACTCATTTTTTTCACAAATAACTTACTAAACTAATTTTTTTGACCCCTATAAATTAGTTATTTTGTTTCAATATCTAGGATCACAGGATTATATAGAAATTTTCTATTCTACCCCTTTAAAAGAGTACAAGCTGTCCTATACTCCTATTCATATTGATCTTAACGGCCTAATTAAATCTCTCAACTGGGTAATTGTGATGAGGACTACTCAGTAGAAAATCAAATATCTAATTTATAAACTCTCTAGATGATTGAATATATAAATAAGAGTACGTAGGATGGGAACACTCCTTTTTAAAAAAAAAAAAAAATGAGAGTTCGTTGTATATCATGATTGTCTCTTATTTAATTTTGGTAAATTTATATATAGTCTTTTATTAACACATTTTGAATTTTTTTCTTATGATTTTTGTGCTTAAATTTTGGGATTCTTCAACGTGGTCGAATCACACTAATTTGTCAATACAATGTTGCAGGTTGTGCTTCCTACAACTATACAGCGGGTGAGTATGCAAAACTAACTGCTAATTAGTTAATTAATAACATATGAATGTTAAAACTATCGAATCTGAAATGAGACTAAAAACTTTGGATAATTTATCATATCTTGTGTTCAATTTTTGGTTTTTAATATGTTCATGAAATTAAAGAAAAAATGTTAATTATATCACTTTACAAACGGTAAAATAAAGCTAATTTAATTGTTTATACTGGGTTGCCTAACTTGCAACAATTTTTCTAACACCTTTGTTGTTTTGCTATTTTGAAATTTCTTGCAGGAGATAGCCATGGCTCACTAAAGGAATTGGTAAATTCAAAAGACTAGTTTTCGGCCACGTAAGAGTCATTAGCCATATTATATTTTGTGACTAAGGAATTTGCTAACTCATGCATATTTTATACTTTTAATAAATATAGAATCTAAATCTAAAACGAAAATAGTTTTTTTCGATGGTCACCAGCCACTCAAGTAAACAAATTCATCATTTGAAAGGTTAAAAACTTTGAATATGGAGTATGAAAATGAAAAAAATAGATGCATGTGGTGCTCATAATTGTAATGAGCATTGAATTTGGAGTCCTCATAATCATACATGATGCAATATACTCCCTCATATCTTTAATATAAGATATATTTACTCAATTTGATTGGATTAAGGAAATTAGTTAAGTTGGTTAATATAACGTGCATTTTATAAAATACCCTAATTATCTTCCTTAATTCCCTCATTCCCTTTCCTTCTTGATTATTGTTAAGGGAGCATCAATAGGAATAAGTAAGAAAAAGATTGATAAATATAAAAATTATGTCTTATATTTAGAACCAAGACCAACACTTCAAATATGCTTTATATTAAGGACTAGATGCAATAGTTAGATTAATTATTTAGTTGAAGGATTATTACCCAAAAAAAAAAAAGTAACTGTCAAAGTTCAATAATGAACATTATTTTCAGGCCAAAAAATTAATGAACATTATTTTGTAAACTGGAACACAATTCAAATAGATCATGATAACTTTAAAACTTTCAATCTAAAGCATGCAAATACAGGTTAAAAGAAAAAAAAAAAAATCTAATGTATGCATATCACCAAAGTGGGATCGAGGATAATCTGGGATTGGGAGTACCACGAAAGTGAGATTGCTGTAAACTCACCTCCTTCTAGTATTGCATTTTCAATTATGGGATTGAAAATTTTAGAGGCAAAAATATCCCTATTTATATAATATTTATCAGACAAAAATAGCCCTCTCATGTGAACACCCGTTTCCATTTCGATAATCGAAGAGTAATAAAGATGGAATTCAATGGGTATACAGAAAAGTACAATTATACTGATAAAATATTCGTTTACAATTCCAACGTAGTTCGTCAACAAAAAAACAGAAAATACAGCGGAATTTTAATATTTACAAAATTCTCCAAAATATCTAAGCATAAACTAATTTTAACCATTATCTTGTCCTCGCCTCGAGACACATGCCTATTACTTCTTGGCATCTACGCCTTTGCCTTTCGATCCACTGGCACCCGCTGATATGTTTATTTAAAAATAGGGTGAGATTCTGAAGAATCCCAGTAGAAACATGCTATCGTTCATAGAAAATGTGAAAGGTAAATATGATATGCGCCATGTATGCACCAATTAATGAACAATATAAACACATCATTTGCATGTATACATGAGTATGACCCAGCCCCACTAATTTGCACCAGTTGGGTTTTCACCAACTCCAGTGTAAGTGCCTCCAGCACTACTGGCCCCTCTTTGGGCAAAACATATTGATTAATAAAGTACATTCACAACAATGGCACCCACACAATCATATAACTATGGCATGATGTATGAAGGATAATGTCCCTACCTCAAAGCTTTATAAATCTCTGTTTAGATGTGTCTAGTAAAACGTGTCGTGTCTAACCTCCGACTTGGTCCTAAAATGTTAAATGTACAAGAAATAGGTCATAACCTATCCAAGTATTATTTTAGACTCTTCCATAGCATTTCTTGTGGTTATATTAGTCTATGGTGAAAATTTATCAAAATGCCCCGGAACTCCCGCTTGGCCCCGCCATACCCGGCCCGATTGCACGTTTTTCCAAAATTTTGACTAGAGCTATTCTGATGTATTTTTGCCCAAGAAATTTATTTCCGGGATCGAAATCACCAAATTCAATGTCAAATGTTGAAAATACCCTTGACAGCCCCAGTTTAGGGATTTCAGTGGCGTTTTCGTAACTATGTCTTTTTGACCTCTACCGAAAAAGTAACCAATTGTAACCCCACCTATTTTTGCCCACTAAATCCAATGGAACCATCCATTTCATGAATATCCAGCTCCTACTCCTTATAACAGTGATGGCCGAAATATTGGAAAAAAATGGAAAAATGTAGTTTTGTGTTTTAGCTTTCAAAACTTGTACTTTTCCACTTCTAATCCTTTGTTAACTTATTTAAACACATTTTAACCATGATTCAAAGAAATTTGGGCAGCATAACCCCTTAGGGTTATAGCTTTTCCAATTTTCCAACTCAACCAAAAATCACCAAACTAACAACAAACTTCAAAACCAACTTCATACAAGTATAAATTTGAGTTTGGGGTAGTTACCTCTTAAGCTTCTTGGATCCTCTCACTCTAGGCACCTCCTCCCTCTCTTCTTGATCTCAAAGTGTGTCTTCACCACCATGGATTCATGAGGAACAAGAGTTTAGAGAAGGATTCTAGGGAAATGCTACAAGAAAAACTAAAGAAACCAACACTTACCTTAGCTTCTTCTTCTTCCTTCTCTCTAGCTCTTCAAAGTTTCTCCAAGTTTTCTCTCTCTCTCTTTTCCTTGCTTGGCCAAAATGTGTACATGAAGAGAAGGGAAATGTGTTTTAACTAAAATGCCTCTTCTCTCCTCTTAGCCATTGATTTCATCAAGGGACCATAATGTAACATTTGTCACAAACTATACTTATTCCCTTTGGTTACCATTAGCATTGAACTAGCTTTTTCTCTTCCCTTGGTTGGCCAAAAAGGTGCTCCCTCTTATGCTCAAACTAAACCAAGTGTTCTTTCATTTAGACTAACTTCCTACTCCACCAAACACTCAAGATCATCCAACCCTTCACTCAAGCTACTCCCTTACCATCACTCATCATGCATTCTACCATACCTTCCCTTATCATGATCACCATGTCCATGCCTTTATTTGGTGTACACTCCACCATTGTCATCATTACCATTTCCATGTAGCATTTTGACACGTGCTCTTGAAATTAAATCAATATCTAATCTCCTCTTCATATGTTAATGGTACTTATCATGTTTAATTCCCAATATTACTTTTCCCTCCATTTTCCTTGTGTTGGATGCAATTATCAAGGGAAAAGGGAAATAAATATGTTTCAATACTTCCATAATTCAATAAATTAATTATGCATAATTCCTTCTAATTTCACAATTCTTGATTTATTCCTCCAAGAATATTCAATTTATACATTTTCCTTTCTTTTCCTTGATTAATTGAAATTAACTCCAATTAATTGGAAAATAATTAATCTTGAGCTAAATTGGCAAAATTATGATTTTGCTATCATCTTTGTAATTTAATTCCTTTCTTGAATTAATTTGCCCATTTCCTTATGAATATGAATGTGTCAAAATTCATAAGATCTAATTTCATGAATATTCACCATTTTTATTGAATTTTTTAATTAATTATAATATTTTTTTGGTGAATATAAAATTTGGGATGTTACACCTCAAGTTTAACCTAAATTAGGATCGGTCTCTACTGCATCTTCATCGTCTTGTTTCACTCAGCACAAAAATCAGTTATGAATTTGATAATTACATAATCCAACCTGACATGTAACAAAAGCAGAACAGATCGGATACACACACTCACACACTCAATAACATTCCCTTGTGGTAGATGATAATTTAGCGAACGTAGAAAAATTCGAAGCATCAATCAATTTAGGAAGATTCAGGTAAAAAAAAAAATTTAGGAAGACGAGCCACGTACAGTTTCCATAACATTCTATCGAGGTATTAAAATAAGTAAGTTTGACCAGAAATTCTAATCCTTCTAGTCCCTTCAGTTTTCAGAAAATAAAAAAACCGTGAAAGAAAGAAAAGAGTGTCTCGTGGGTGTTCAAAAGTTAGAAGCTTTTTTGACGTTTGTTCATTGACGTTTTCTGGGTGATTTATGGTTGTCGTTTTATCATTCGGTTTCTCAGAAATTTGGGGAAGAAGGGGGACGCTTTGCATAGTGGGAGAAGAGGCAAAAGGCTTTGTGATAATATTTTTAAAAATTTATTATTAAGGACATGATAGCCTTTTTATACTTTATTCTTAATTATGGAATAAAATTAATTTTCTCTCTCCATCTAAATATTACTCTATACCAAATATAATTTTAAACTCTCAGTCCCAATCCCAATCATAGTCTATTGAAATTTAATACTACGTACCAGGAGCTTTCATCTCAACAATAAGTATGTACTCTCTTATTTATTAAAATCATTTTGCCTTATTATATATCATAACATCATATAACGAGTATTGGGGATCTGCACTCTTCATGCTCAGACATGATACGATTGGATTAAATAAATGGTACAAGCAATGTTTTAAAAGTCGGATCGGACATCGAATCGGAGAGGCTAACGGGTCATAGGTTGTATGGTCAGACCGATGACATAATAATTAAATACAAATAATATTATACGTATATATAATTATATAAATATAAAAAATAAATATGAAATTTTAACATTACTTAAAAATAAATACATACAAAAGCTTATATGTATCATCTTTACCAAATCTCAAGTTCTAATACAATAAAATTATTAAAAATAACACAATAACATGTTAATAATACCAATAGTCGGTTCCCAGTTCAACCACCCTATTTTACGTAGTCAAAGTATTTTATTTGATTTGAAAAAAATTGCAATTTTAAATTGCTTTAAATTTTTATTTGATGATCCATTGGCTTATATTTGAAGATTTAAATTGGATTTGAAACAAATTTTCAATTTTGGATAGTTTTGAAGTTGATTTGAATTTACTTATATTTTAAATTTTAAATTACTTATTTTATTTTGATGTGGAAAAATAATTTTTATTTTGATGCGTCATTGTCTTATTGTTTTATATTTGATTCGAAAAATTTGCAATTTTGAGATTCATTCTCTTTTTGTTTATATTTGATGATTTGAAAATTGTTATTTTATAGCTTTCCATTGTTTTACTAAATAACTTGTTTTTGTGGGTCCATTAGTAAGCTTGATAAGAAAAATGTTTTAATTTATACTTCATTTTCTTCCTGCTTAAATTTTATTATTTGATTTGAAAAACTTGCAATTTTGAGATTCATAATACGCAATTTGACTATGAATAGAAGAATTCCATTAATTGAGAGAATCCTGTACAATGTGTCACATATATATATATAAAATAAAATACCCTAACTGGACAGCTAATCAGATACAAGTTAGTTACAACAAGTCTAACTATTTACAACAAACTAACTTCAATTAGTAAAATATGTTAAACTAAGTAATTAACTCTATTACCCCCCTCAAGCTATGGCATAGATATTAATCATGCCAAGCTGGGACAAAAAACTGTGATAAGGTGGGGGTCCAAAGGTTTAGTAAAAATATCAGCTAGTTGATGTGCACTCTGAACTGGTAGAAGGTGAATAATTCCAGCTTCGACCTTTTCTTGAACAAAATGACAATCCAATTCAAGATATTTGGTTCGCTTATGAAATGTAGGACTAGAAGCAATATGGATAGCAGATTGATTATCACAGTAGAGTATGCACTACTACAGAATATAGATACTACTACCCTAAAAGACGTCCCTTTTTAAAATTGGGACGTCTAAAACATAGGCGGTGGCATTTTTGTAATTATGTGTGGAAACTTGGTAGCTTTAGACGTCCCAAATTCAATTTGGGACGTCTAAAGTTTAAAAAAAAAATTTAATTTTTTTTTTTTTACTTTGGACGTCACTTTAGACGTCCCAAATTGAATTTGGGACGTCTAAAGTGGGGATTTTAGACGTCCCAAATTCAATTTGAGACGTCTAAAGTAAAAAAAAAAAAAAAAATTTTTTTTTACACTTTAGATGTCCCAAATTCTATTTGGGATGTCTAAAGTGGTACTTTAGACATCCCAAATTCAATTTGGGACTTCTAAAGTGATGTCTAAAATAAAAAAAAAAATTTACACTTTAGATGTCCCAAATTCCATTTGGGACATCTAAAGTGTAAAAAAAAAAATTTAATATTTTTTTTTACCTTAGACGTCACTTTAGATGTCCCAAATTCAATTTGGGACGTCTAAAGTGGGGACTTTAGACGTCCCAAATTCAATTTGGGACGTCTAAAGTAAATTTTTTTTTTTTTTTTTTTTTTTTTACACTTTAGATGTCCCAAATTCCATTTGGGATGTCTAAAGTGGTACTTTAGACATCCCAAATTCAATTCGGGACATCTAAAGTGATGTCTAAAATAAAATAAAAAAATTTACACTTTAGATGTCCCAAATTCCATTTGGGACATCTAAAGTGTAAAAAAAAAATTTAATATTTTTTTTTTTACCTTAGACGTCACTTTAGACGTCCCAAATTGAATTTGGGACGTCTAAAGTGGGGACTTTAGACGTCCCAAATTCAATTTGGGACGTCTAAAGTAAAATTTTTTTTTTTTTTTTTTTACACTTTAGATGTCCCAAATTCCATTTGGGATGTCTAAAGTGGTATTTTAGACATTCCAAATTCAATTTAGGACATCTAAAGTGATGTCTAAAATACAAAAAAAAAAAATTTTCACTTTAGATGTCCCAAATTCCATTTGGGACATCTAAAGTGTAAAAAAAAAAAAATTAATATTTTTTTTTTTTACCTTAGATGTCACTTTAGACGTCCCAAATTCAATTTGGGACGTCTAAACCATTTGGGATGTCTAAAGTGGTACTTTAGACCTCCCAAATTCAATTTGGGACATCTAAAGTGATGTTTAAAATAAAAAAAAAAAATTACACTTTAGATGTCCCAAATTCCATTTGGGACATCTAAAGTGTAAAAAAAAAAAATTTAATATTTTTTTTTACCTTAGACGTCTTGGGACGTCTAAAGTAAAAAAAAAAAAATTTTTTTTTTTTTTTTTTTTTTTTTTACAGTTTAGATGTCCCAAATTCCATTTGGGATGTCTAAAGTGGTACTTTAGACATCCCAAATTCCATTTGGGACATCTAAAGTGATGTCTAAAATAAATAAAAAAATTTACACTTTAGATGTCCCAAATTCCATTTGGGACATCTAAAGTGTAAAAAAAAAAATTAAATATTTTTTTTACACTTTAGACGTCCCAAATTCCATTTGGGACGTCTAAAGTGGGGACTTTAGACGTCCCAAATGGAATTTGGGACGTCTAAAGTAATTCAAAAATTTTCCTGCGACCTGTATTGAGTATAAAGGACGCTCGTGCCTTATATTAAATAAAAGGAAGCTTTCCTTCCTCTCTCTCTCTCTCTCTCTCGCTCCCACAGCAGTTTTCAATTTCTTTGATAAGAGTTGCAAAGAAAAACCTACATTCTATAGATTCAAATAGCTTTTTCCTTCAGTGTTTTCGCCATCGTCCCCCCTCTCATCATGCCCTTCTGTGCATAGCTTTTTCCGTCGGTGTTTTCGCCATCGTCCCTCCTCTCATCATGCCCTTCGATGCCTCTATTTGTGACGGTAACTTTCTCTTTATCACTTCTCAAATCTTACATGCTTGTATATTTATTATTATATAAGTTCCTCTCTTTTTTCACAATCAGATCTGGTACAGTGTATCTGGGTAAAAAATGGATTTTTTGAATTTTAAAGTTTGACTTAAAGAAGTTTGAACAAAGCTAGCAAAGTGGTGAAAGTGTGGTGATGCTAAAAAAAGAAATTCCGAAGCCAAAAAGAAAATGGAGAAAGCTAGCATTTATGTTCAACAAAACTATTACAGAGGATTCTCGTCTGGAACTTGTGTTTGCTTTCGTAATTGATGACCTCAACATCTACAGGAAATTTGAAATTCAAATGACTTTAGACCTCCCAAATTGAGATTTGGGAGGTCTAAAGTCCTACACAGCGGGACTTTAGACGTCCCAAATTGAGATTTGGGACGTCTAAAGTCCTACACAGGGGGACTTTAGACGTCCCAAATCTCAATTTGGGACGTCTAAAGTCCTCCCTTTAGACGTCCCATTTTTTTCGGACGTCTTTTCTTAAAACATATTACGCCCCCCACATAGACGTCCCCCCAGTTTTTGGACGTTAAAAGTGCTAAAATAGGGACGTTAAAACCCCTTTTTATAGTAGTGATGGTAGGAAAAGAGCGAGAAATCTGCAAATCAGCTAAAAGATAAAGTAAACACTGTATTTCACAAGCAACACAGCCCATAGCCCTGTATTCGGCCTCTGAAGAAGAAAGGGAGATTGTGGTTTGCTTCTTGGAGCGCCAAGAAATTAGAGAATCACCCAAAAAGATACAATAACCAGAAAGAGAGCGACATGTATCTGGCCATCCACCCCAATCTAAATCACTGAAAGCCTTCAAGTGGAGAGAAGAGGTGGCTCGAAAAAATATACCTTTACCTAGATAGCTTTTAAGGTAGCGCAGAACCCTTAAAGTTGCTTGAAAGTGGATGTGGTGGGGTTTTGGGTGAATTGACAGAGCTGCTGAACAACATAGAGAAATCTGGCCAAGTTGTTGTAAGATAGAGGAGATGACCAACCAATCGATGATAAGGAGCAATATCAGATAAAGGAGTGCCAATGTCATGAGACAAATGAGCATGCCTAGCAATGGGAGTAGATAAGGGCTTGCAACCCAAATATCCAGCATCATCTAGAATGTCAAGAGCAAATTTATGCTGATTCAAGGATATACCAGCAGATGACCAAGCAACCGCTAGACCAAGGAAGAATTTGAGTTTGCCAAGATCCTTGATCTTGAATTGGGAATCAAGTTGAGACTTAATGCGTGTAATTCTGTAAAATCATTGCCTACAAGGATAATATCATCCGCATAGACCAAGAGAATTGTGAAAGAAGAACCATGTTGTCTAGTAAACATAGAATAATCAGACTTGGATTGCTGATACCCATAAGAGAATAAAAAAGAGGAGAGTTTAGCAAACCATTGGCGGGAAGCCTGTTTTAAACCATATAAAGATTTTTGCAACTTGCAAACTAAATGAGGATTAGTGGTTTCAAAACTAGGAGGGAGAGACATGTAAACATCTTCATCAAGATCACCACGTAAAAATGCGTTATTGACATAAGTTGTTCAAGATGCCAATTAGAAGAAGCTGCAATCGCAAGTAATAATCTGACAGCGGTCATTTTAGCTACGAGTGAAAAAGTGTCAAAGTAGTCTACCCCCTCAGTTTGTGTATAGCCCTGATACCATAATATGCAATTTGACTATGAATAGAAGAATTCCATTAATTGAGAGAATCCTGCACAATGTGTGTCACGCCCTTATCTCAATTTCAATCTTTTTCAGAGTATTTGCGGAAAACGATATGTGATTCAGTGGGCAACATAGGAATAGCATAACTATACTGATAATATGTGCATGATTACATAGATTCCCCATAGGGGTTCGTACCTGATAAATTCAAATAATGTAGCCACACAAGGCTATTAGGGTGTCTAAACTCATTCCAGTGAAACAAAGACTTCTTCCCGTCTTCGTTCCACTACTGTAATCCTCTCGTACGTTACTCTGCATTGTTGTTTACATATATTCTGTCGTCTCCTGTCTAAATTGTTCGTAGGGGAGGATGAGATTCGAGAGAATCCCAGTAGGAAACAGATACCATATTGCATGCATGATTAATGCTATGTGTATGACATGTTAGCTTTATCTAGATGTATGCCCCATACTGACATTTTTGCATGCTCAATATTTCATACAACAAGACTATGGCCACAGCGAAAACAGAAACAGAGCTTCATTTATTCAAATATGCTCTACACAATCAAGTAAAGTAATCACATACATCATTACACAAGCAAAAATATCAAATACATGCAAGTAAGGTAAGTCCCCTACCTTAACCCTTTTTCGCCTCAAAACGCGAGCCTCGATCTACTTGCAAACAGCTCTGGGCTCCATATTCGATCCTACAATGTCAAATGTACTATTTAGACACTTTCATAGTCTTTCTGGGGGTTATATGAGTCTATCTTGAAAAATTACTAAAATACCACCAGGGACCCGGCCCGGCCCCGCTATACCCGGTCCAACTGTACTTTTTCTGAAATTTTGACATGGGCTATTCTTACATATTTTCACCCAAGGAATCCATTTCCGGACTCAGAATTATCAAATTCAATGTCAAATTATGAAATTGCCCTTGGCAGCCCTACTTTTAGGGTTTTAGGGGCATTTTCGTAATTATGCTTTCTCGGCCTTTTCCGGAAAAGTGCCCAACTGTAACCCCACCTAATTTTCCCTCTTGAATCCAATAGAACCATCAAATCATTGAAAGTCCAAATCTAAGGCTGTCAAACATCCCTGGCCAAAATTATGGTGTTCTCTGACAAAAATCGGGGTTTTACGATTTCAACTCCGTAAACGCGTTCCTTTCTACTCCTAACCACCTTATTGACTATTCCATTAGGTTATAACTACCATTTAGTACCAATTTGGGCAGCATAACCCCTAGGGAACCTTATTGACTATTCCATTAGGTTATAACTACCATTTAGTACCAATTTGGGCAGCATAACCCCTAGGGAACCCATTTTCCATTTTTACAACCAAGGACAATCCGGCGAAATTTCATCGATTAAATTGTCTAAAACAGCCAGAATAGTCAATATACTAGAGTTTGGAAGTTACCTCAAGCTCCTTCTGGCTTTTCTCAAGAGTGGCTGAAAGCCCTAGCCCCTTGAACACCAAATTTGCTTCTCAAACACCTTAAATAACATAGAAGAGAAGCTTAGGAACAAGGTTATACGCATTAGGTACGAATTCATCGAAGAAATCGACATATCTTGTAAGTTCTCATCGAAGAAATCGACATATCTTGTAAGTTCTCTTCTCTTTCTCTCTCTAAAAGCTCTCAAAATTTCTCTCTCTCTTGGCTGCTGGTTCAGCACGAAAATGAGCTAAGGAGGAAGATGGAAAAATGATTTTATAATACTTTATGTAGATAAACATAATGTTGTAAGCCCAAATAACATGTGCATAATATTTTCTCTCCTTGGCCCATGATAAAGACGTCCAAGAAGGTCCTTCCTTCAGTCCAATTGAATTTTCCATGATTCTCATAATTTCAAGGTTATTTTCCTTCATTTTCGGATTTTACAAAATTTTGGCAGATTTCTGGCCAAACTTTGAAAAATCATAACTAATTCTAGTAAAATCAAAATGGAGTGATTCCAAAGCCTATAGAACCCTTATTGAGTCTAGTTTCAAGGAAAAATATAGAATTTTTCTGGATGGAATCACAAAATTCCCAGAATTTCAATCTTTGCATATTGTTCCAGAAAGTTCACAGTTTTTCTGGGCTAACTTCAAAAATTCATATCTTTTTGTATATAGCTCTAATTGAGTTATATGACCTATCAAATTAACGCTTAGGATGTCTACTTTAATCCTGTAAAATTTCATAATTTTTTCTCATCATTTGGTCATTCAAAATCACATTACAAGCTCACTATCTCATAGGCGATTTCACCGAAAACATAATTATATTCTCCAAAATTCACCATTTTACTTTCTTAATACCCCAAACATATAGAAATCATTAGGGGATAAATTTGGGCTCCTGCTAAATTGGGGCTTAGCAATTCACTTAATTTAGGCTTATTCCCAAGCCTCCAATCCCAAATTTCGAGGTATTACAATGTGTCTCACACACACACACACACACATAATAAAATATCCTAACTGGACAACTAATCATATACAAGTTAGTTACAACATGACTAACTATTTACAACAAAGTAACTTAAGTTAGTAAACTCTGTTAAACTAAGTAATTAACTCTATTAATACATTCTCTTTTTGTTTATATTTGATGATCTGAAAATCGTTATTTTATAGTTTTTCAATGTTTTGCTAATATAACTTGTTCTTGTGGGTCCATTATTAAGCTTGATAAGAAAAATGTTTTAATTTATATTTCATTTTCTTCCTGCTTAAATTTTATAGATTCTAAGATTTATTTCAAGATGTAGATCCGTGATCTTAGTGATTTAAGTTTGATATGAAAAATGTTTCAATTTTTGTTTCACTATCTTACAGTGTTTGAAATAAGCTTAAACAGTAAGTTTTTTTAAAATAAGTTTAAATTTGTGATTACTGTTTTGGAACAAATTGCAATTTTAAAAGGTTTTAAATTTGATTTGATTGTACATTTCCTTCTAGTTTGAAAACCAATATTTCAAACTTACTTTATTTGATATGAAAATGAAAAAAGTTTGCAATTGAAATTTATTTTAAGATTTGTTTGAAGATTCACTGCTGATCGTGATGCCCGAGACAAAGAAGCGACAGTGTCAAATCTTGCAGGCTTTTTTTTTTTTTTTTTTTTTTTTTTTTTTTTTTTTAAATTTCAGATTCAGATTTTATTCTGTCTATTGTCTTTCTAAATTCTAAATTTGCTTACATATACCATGTTTCATATGATATGCCATTGCATTGATAGAATCATATCTGTGATCTGAAGAGCTTTCTTTTTTTTTTTTTTTAACCTAGCTATGGCATAATTTGTGCTCGTGCTCACTTATTTGTTATTACCTATTAACTTGAGCGTGCCATTAACTTTCCAACGGGGATTTCTTTTTCCCCTTGCCCATTGCTTGCTAATCCCTTCTAAAGCTGCCCCATCACTTGTACGTCACCACATCATTTGACCACTAATTTTAAATTGTCTAAATTGTTTTAATCATTTTATTATTTCAAATTTTATTTGAAAATTAATATATTTAATAGTTAACTAACATTTTTAAGTAGCCAGTCAGAAAAGAACGAGTGTGCAGGGGAGGAAGCGGTGTAAGAACAGATAAAGGAAAGTCTGGTGCTTCTTCTTTCCCTTTTACTCCCATTCCCCTCTTATTTTTTTCCTTGGTTGTTATTTCTGTGCTCGTTCTGCATCTTTATTGGTGAAAAGCTTTGATCCGTTAAGGGGAGGTAGACAGGGACGGGGATAGAGCCATCTTTGTATTCTTTGGTTTAACTTGTCTGTTATGTGATTTTATATTGGCTTTGCTGTTTTTAGGCTGCGATTGCTGCCAGATTGCTGTATTTACTGTGATAGCTCTTTGTTTACATTCTTTTTTGAATGTTTGGGGGAAGCTTCCTTAAAGGGGGAGGGACGGAGCCATCCTTGTGTTCTTTTGTTTGCTGTTTTTAGGCAGGGTATGCTGCCATATTGTTGTATTTACTGTGATGACTCTTTTGTTTACTTTTTTCGGGAAGTTTGCGTGTGTTATGTTCTAGGGGAGGTATTTTGTGTTCCTTCTTAATTAATTTATGTATTGTAAGTGGCTGTTGTTTCTGTACTTTGATTGGTATCGATTGTTGTTTCATGTTGTGGTTCGTATTTCAGGAATTTGATTGTTATTGATTGTTGTGCTGGTTTATTCTGAATAATCTTTTTATTTGTTATCAAGTTCTGGTTGGATGTCTTCAAGGGGGAGGGATGATGTCCTTGCCTTCCCCAGGATGTGTTCTTTGTCTTTGCTTTCGTATGGTGACCACTCTTTTGTCTGGGTGCCCTTGACTGGGAGGGATTTTGTGGTCCCCTCCTTAATGTGTGGATTGATTGTACGTGATAGTGAATATGGTGGCGAACTTTTTGAATTTTATTTACTAAGGCTGTTTTCTTCTTCATTCCTTTTTTTTTTTTTTGATTACATAAGGCACGGGATCGAACCCGTGAAGTGGGGGAGGGGGGAAGTGGCCAAAGGCCACTTGGGTGACCACTGCACCTAATGGTGCTGGTCCTTCTTCATTCTTTGTTTTAAGTTGTTTGTCGCAAAATATTTACGTCGAGGTCGCTGTTTTAGGGACCTCATTGTTAGTTGGCCTTATTATGTTCCCTTATTATTATTGTTAGTTGGCCTTATTATGTTCCCTTATTATTACCATCATCATCATCATCATCATCATCATCATCATTATCATCATTATCATCATTATCATCATCATTATTATGATTATTATTATTATTATCATTATTATCATTATTATTATCATCATTATCATCATTATCATCATCATTATTATTATCATCATCATTATTATGATTCATCATCATCATCATCATCATCATCATCATCATCATGATCATCATCATCATCATCATCATCATCATCATTATTCTTATTATTCTTATTCTTATTATTATTCTTATTATTATTATTATTCTTATTCTTATTATTATTCTTATTCTTATTCTTGTTATTGTTATTGTCATGTTCTTTCATCATTATTATTTGCATTTTACAGCCCATAGTTAGGACTTTTCTTTGTTGCTATTTCTGTACTATTGTTATATTGTTGTGCGTTTGCTGTTTTTTAGGATGTGATTGCTATATTTGATTAATGATTAATGATTAATAGTTATCCATTTTTTTTAATATTTATATTGATTGTTTTGATTAATAGTTTAATAGTTTACTAATATTCTAAATTGTTTAAGATCCATTTTCTTATCGTTTTGAATTTGGTCTGAAGATCCATTAAATTATTTAATAGTTTACTTATAGTAAATTTTCTTCACATAAGTTGTTAGAGTTCACATTTTTCACAACGGCTATATATTGCTCTTGCTTTGTATGGGAGCTTGAGTTTGTTTAAAGAGGTTGAAAGGTTTTGCAATAATAGCTTCACAATCGCTTCTTATTTTAAAATGCCATACGTTTGATACTTTATGTTTTTATTTTGTATATTTGCTTATGTGAACTGGAACAACACACATCAGTAGTTGATTAGTGAAGAGCTCTCTCCATTGAGAGGCGAGTACTGAGGGATGTAACTGTGGTTTCTTTCATTGCATAACCATATCTATGGGGCATGACTGCAATAGAGTTACTCTTATGTCTTGTTTCAGAGTCTTGAAGCATTGTCGAAACCATATCTAAATCAAACCTTGGTTTGGAAGCATTGATTATCACAATTACTGATTCGTACTCAGCTGTAAGGCCATTCAGAATATGTGAGATGTAGTCTAGATTCGGTTACTGGCTCACCTAATAAAGCAAGGTGATCACACATGATGCAGGTATGCCAAGTAGTCTCATGCTTACGTCTCCTTTCTGCTGATTAGAGAGGCGATTGAGATAATGCAAGAATATACATTTTAGATCGGACGATAACGCAACCATTCGATTGTCAGGGTCATTTTAACCGGTTTGAAAGACTTTTATTCCCCCTACTAATGAGGGGAGCACATTTTATGCTCGTGCTTTGATGAGCAAAAATGTGTTTATGACCTATCTTCACCGTTAGATTGATTTTAAATGGTCTAGATTTAATTTAATTTAATTAAAAAAAACAATAAAAGGAAAAATTATAAGATAATTAACAATCAAATGGAACATAAAATTCCTTTCAAATAAGATTCAAAATGGAACATGAAAGTGCAGAGTTTTCAAATCAAATGTAAAACAAAACGGGAATGGGTTCAAAATTGCAGATTTTTCCGATCATCAATTTGAAACTAATAAGACAATAAACCTTCATAGAAAATCAAAATTTAAAACTAAAAAATAGTTTGAAATGAAATAAAATAGGGTAGTTGAAAACATTGGAAAATAATAAAAACATTGCTATTCATTTGTGGATTTTTAAAATCAATCAAGTAACACACGTAAACTATAACTGTAAAAGTAAAATATTAAATTTTATTTTTAAGTTAAAAAAACAAGAAAATAATGGATCTTGGCACTAATTTTTTTTTTTGTCCATTGACATTAAAGCAATTATATAAAATAAATCATCAAATAAAAAACAATATAAAAATGAAAATTTCTTTTAAACAGAAAGATAGTGGATAATCCAATAAAATTTTAACAAATTTCAAATTTATTACAAATCAAATTAAATAAGTAATATCAAACATTAGTTAAGTATTAAATATTACATAGTGATTTTTGTAATATCCCGAATTTTGGGACTGGAGGTTTGGGAATAAGTCTAAATTAAGTGGATTGCTAAGCCCCAGTTTAGTAGATGTCCCAATCTATTCTCTAATGTTTCTTATATTTTTAGGGTATTAAGAAAGTAAAATGGTGAATTTTGAAGAATATAATTATGTTTTCGGTGGAATCACCTATGAGGTAGTGAGTTTGTCATGTGATTTTGAAAGATCAAATGATGATCCAAAATTATGAAATTTTACAGGATGAAAGTAAACATCACAAGCTTTAATTTGATAGGTCATATGAATCAATTAGAGCTATATACAAAAAGATATGAATTTTTGAAGTTAGCCCAGAAAAACTGAAAATTTTCTGGAACAACATGCAAAGATTGAAATTCTGGAAATTTTGTGATTCCATCTAGAAAAATTCTATATTTTTCCTTGAAACTAGACTCAATATGGGTTCTATAGGCTTTGGAATCACTCTAATTCAATATTTCTAAAATTAGTTATGATTTTTCAAAGTTTGGACAGAGATCTGCCAAAACTTTGTAAAAATCCGAATTTTGGAAAATTGACAAATGAATAAAGTAATATTATATAATATAAGATATAACATCATCATCTTCCTCCCAAGTTCATTTTTGGCGTGAAACAGCAGCTGAAAGAGTGAGATAATGTTCATATTTTTAGAGAGAGAAAGGAGAAGAAATCTTGCAAGGTAAGCTGATTCCTCTGACGATTTAGCTCCTAACGCGTATAACTCTGATCCTAAGCTACTCCTTTATGTTCTTTAAGGTTTGGAAGCTCCGTTTTCATGGTAAGAAGGTTAGGGTTTCAGCCAAGAAGAGTAAAAACCAGAGGGAGCTTGAGGTAACTTCCAAACCTTTGTATATTGACTATTCTAGCGGTTGTGGGCAATTTAATCGGTGAAATTTTGCCGGATTGTCATTGTTTTTAATTTTGGAAATGGGTTGGCCTAGAGGTTATGCTGCCCAAATTGATACTAAATGGTAGTTGTAACCTAATGGAATAGTCAATAAAGTGGTTAGAAGTAGAAATAAACGTGTTTACAGAGCCGAAACCAAAAAACCCCGATTTTCCCCAGAGTTCTTATAAGTTCAGCTAGCTCTAGAAATGGGTCTTAGAATTGGATTTTCAATGATTTGATGATTCCATTGAGTTCAGAATGGAAAATTAGGTGGGGTTACAGTTGGTCACTTTTTCGGAAAAGGCCAAAAAAGCATAATTACGAAAACACCCTTGAAACCCAGAAAGTAGGGCTGCCAAGGGCATATCTATCCTTTGGTAGTGAATTTGGTAATTTTGAGTCTGGAAATAAATTCCTTGGGTGAAAATATGTCATAATAGCCCAAGTCAAAATTTCAAAAAAAGTACAGCCAGTCTGGTAGGGCGGGGCCGGGACCCGGGCCCCGGGTGCATTTTGGTAAATTTTTACCATAGTCTAATATAACTACAATAAACATTATGGAAGTGTCTAAAATGATACATGGATATATTATAACCTAATTTTTGTACATTTGATATTTTATGATCGAGTTGGGAGCTTGAGGTTGGCACGTTTTACGAGGTGGACAATTTGAGACAAGGAAAGGGTTAAGGTTAGGACTACTATCTCTCATATACTATGTGACTATTTATATGATGTGTGTTACTATATTTTGTTATTTGAACATGTGCTGGGGCACATTACCTAGTTGAGGTACACTGGTCTTACCTAGCAGTAGTCGGGGACTCAGCTAAGGTACACGTAGGGGTTTCAACTGGACAGTTGGCCTTGAATTTTGTGTACGAATAAGGATGATGTGAATTTTCATTTTGCATGATATAATGCATTGTATATTTAATTCTCGCATTTTATATGTTGATCGTATGTTGCTACTGAGATTCCTTGGAATCTCACTCCTTTTTCTAAACAAAAATGTGCCAGTAGAAACTAGCGGATCCAAAGGCAAGATTGTTGACATGGAGAACTGATGGGCACGGATCCCGCGATGAAGATTGGTTATATGTAGTCTTTAATTTTGAGTATTTAGAGAAATTGTATATATTACCTTACCCTGAAGGGATTTCCTCAATGTAATCATGTATTATATATCGGTATTTTTATGCTATTCCTATGTTGCTCATTGAACTACGAGCAATCACAATGAAAATATGGAAAATAAGATAAGGGTATGACGAATCATGTGGGATCTCCCAGGAGGACTTTAGTGTGTCTTCCCAAAGGGATGTGGGGCCCGCTGTTCCTTTCGAACCATTTGATGAATCTCATCAAGAGGAGATTGACACTAGAGGAAATCAAATGCATTGGGAAGCTGAAGAAGTTCATGAGGCAAGGAATTCAGAAGCACTTGAGGAACACATTGGAGAGTTTAATGGAGATAATAATGCCGAACAAAATTAAGGACTTACTGAATATGTTTCAATGGATGGTTAAAAGTTTCATGTTATTCCAATTTCATCCATGTTTATTGATTTTTCTCCTTGGTTACTTGATGCTTCAACTGTAAGACCAAAACAAGGTTTGTAGGTCTATTATTCTGTTGGATCTACTAATATTTTTTTTTTAATTTTCAATTCTCCTATTGATTTATTGTACTTACCCTTTGTGGGGTGGATAATAGTAGGTGATATTATGCCAAAGGATATGAATATTCTGACACCGGGTGCAAGAGAGGGAGCTCATTTTAAGAGGAAAAGAAAAACTATTATTGATGGTGTGATAGTGTTATCAAATGAGTAAGTGATGATTTAGATTATTTGCAAAACTTTTATTGACTTCTCTTTCTTGAAATATCTTTGTATTTTGTTAGTTTTGTTCTGCCATGATATGTATAATTAGTTTTGCTATGGTTATTTCTCATTGTTCCTCGTGGACAAGTGTGAACACCCAATTTTGTCCGGGCCCCACTCAAAAATACAAAAATAATTGGCATCCAAATTGGCAATCATCATTGAAAGAAAAAAATAAATAAAAAATGAAAATAATAAAAATAAGGAAATCCTCCTATTGATGATGATCGATGTTTAAATCAGCAATCATCATTGAAAGGGAAAAAATAAAGAAAAAATGAAAATTAAAATAAATCCCCTCATTGATGATGATTGGCATTGTCATTCATTAAGGGAAAATAAAAAAAGAAAAAGAAAAGAAAATAAAATAAAAGTCTCATTTATGTTGATAGGTTTAAATTAAGAAATTACTTATTAAAAACGAAGAAATCTCCACTAATGGTAATTAGGTCAAGCTAGGAAGTTTTATCAATAGAATACAAAAAATAAAAAATAAAAAAAAAATTAAAAAAAATCTCCATTGATGGTGATTGAGTCAAGTTAGGTAGTTCTTAACATAAAACACAAAAAAAAAAAATTAAAAAGGAAAATTCAAAAACAAAAAGGAGCATTTATGAAGAAAACCCTACCTTGAGACTATAAATAGGAGTGCAAGGGTTGAAGCAAGACAGACAAGAATTTTGGGAGAGGAAGGAGGCAAGGTAGAGAGCTAAATTTATTTTCTCATTTCATTACTCATACATAATTCTCATATATTTCGCTCAATGCTCTTTATTCACACGCTCTTCTTTTACTTGTGATAATATTCAGCCACTGGTACAAATTGTGTGTTCGACTAATTCCCCTTCCTTTATGCTCTTTTATGACTATTCGTGTCTCTACGTTTATCCGCATGAATCACCTTTCTCTAAAAAAAATTGCATGAATCACTCCACCTACCTTAATATATGATATTACATAGCTGGATGTGAATCATCTATTCATTGGAGCATTTGTACGGTTGACATTAACATTGTTGGACATGTTTGTGTTTGAGCTCAAGAGGTATGTGTCGCTTTGTCTATACTTGCTTCTTATTTATTATGTGGTTCTATCACCCTATCTCTTATTGTAGTGGGATTCAAATCATAAAAGGTACATGCTCCCACCATGTCTTTCTTGATTTTCTTGTCATCTTGAATTTTCTACTATAAATGATATGATGAGAATGCACTTCTTTTCTCTTTCTTTACAAATAAAAATGTTTCAACATAAAAAAAAAAGATTCTTTTCTTCAAGCAAATGAATTTGGTTTCATATGAGATAATAAAAAAAATGCCTTTTGAAAAAAAAGTAAAAAACACAAACCAAAAAAAGAAGAAGATATTTTTCTCAAATAAATTAAATAAACATTTTCTAAAAAAACACCAACCAAATGACACGCCTTTCTACCCCCGAACTACCTGGGTTTTGATCCCTTTAAAGGGTACATAGGCCTTAGGTTTTCATCCTAGGTCAAGTCCAATTTTGTAAATGAATATATTTCTCTTATTTTCTTTTTGTAAATAAATTTTCTTTTTTTCTTCTTCTTTAGTTTTCATTTCATTTATTTTTGTAAATATTTTCTTTTTTATTTGGATAATTATAATTAAATTAAAGGCCATATTTATTTTTAAATAATTAACTTAAGGTAATTCTTATGAATAGGTGTTGTGGGTGTTTAACACCTTCCCCATACACAATCGACTCCCGAACCCTAAATGGTTTTTATAGACCAGTTTCCATTTTTAAAAAGGTTTCCAAAGTTATCTTATCTTTAAAATTTTGGTGGAGGCTCTATGTTTTCTAAATTTCGGGCGCTACAGCTTGGCGACTCCGCTGGGGACAGTTTGAGAGTCAAGCCCATTTAAGTTAAGTGTTTAAAAATAATTTGGCCTTAATTTTATTTTAATTACCCTTTTTCTTATTTATTTTTTTGTGAATAGTTGTTTTATTTATTAAATTCCTTATTCATCTATTTGTTTGCTTTTTTTTTCTTTTTCTATCTATCTTGTGATCTGGTTAGCAGATGAGGGTTGGGTAAAACCTAGGCCCATAGGTTTGTATGCTCTCCACGCACACTGAACACATACACTATTCTCCTCACACACATTTTGGGCCCTATACCCAGGTCTGTGAGTTCCTTAGGTGAGTGGAAGTTTCTAGCAGTCTCCTTGTGGGGTTTTCAGAACCCCCTGAGGTTACTGTGAAGACTTCATCCTAACTGTTACTCATTTGACTAGGTTGATCCCTGTGGGGCTTCTAGAACCCCCTGAAGGTCAATTTCATTAAATGGGGTCTTCATCTTTACGATGGGGGCAGTTAAGAGGCCTTTATCTGTGAGAATTAGTACCGACTTGAAACCATTGCACCTATTATTGGAAATTATCGACCTACCCAATTAATTTGTACCGGCCTTTCTTAGGGTAGACATCCCCAACCTAGGGTTATTCATAAAATAGGACACTAGAGGGCATATATATATATATATATATATTTATTATTGATTATCTTCAATGCATAATCAATAAAACCCTTAGGATCAAGTGACTAACAGTTGCTTCACCTGAGTATGTATCTAGCATCGCTTCACATAAAGATACATCACAAGGACGGTGTATGCATTAGATAGCTAACCTTGGTCTAAGGGTCTATGACCCTAAAAGACCATGATCTCATCACATCAATCATGTTAGAAAACATCTCAATGAGAGATGATCCTTTAGGACTCATTACATCATTCATAGGCATTTTAGCTTCATTTTGATATGGGCCTTGGACATAATAATCATTTTACAAAACCCTTAACCGCATAATAGTTAGGGCCATTCGATGGTTAATGGGCACTTCATCCTCCCTATGAGGTAATAGATCTCTTGAAGAGGTGAAGTTCTTTTTCTTAATGTCCATCACCCATATCAAAACTTGAAGTATAAGTCATCATTCTTTCATGTCTCATGATATATCCTTGCATCATCCATTGGCATTTAGCTTCATTTGATATGGGCCTTGGACATAATAAACATTTAACAGAATCCTTAACCGCGTAATAGCTTGGGCCGTTCGCAAGTTAATGGGTACTTCATCCTCCTTATGGGGTATTGGATCTCTTGAGGAGGTGAAGTTCTTTTTCTTAATGTCCATCACCCATATCAAAACTTGAAGTATAAGTCATCATTCTTTCATGTCTCATGATATATCCTTGCATCATCCATTGGCATTTAGCTTTATTTGATATGGACCTTGGACATAATAAACATTTAGCAAAACCCTTAGCCGCGTAATAGCTTGTGCTTTTCGTAGGTTAATGGGCACTTCATCCTCCTTATAGGGTATTAGATCTCTTGAGGAGGTGAAGTTCTTTTTCTTAATGTCCATCACCCATATCAAAACTTGGAGTATAAGTCATCACTCTTTCATATCTCATAAGGTATCCTTGCATCATCCATTGGCATTTAGCTTCATTTGATATGGGCCTTGGACATAATAAACATTTAGCAAAACCCTTAGCCGCATAATAGCTTGGGTCGTTCGCAGGTTAATGGGTACTTCATCCTCCCTATGGGGTATTGGATCTCTTGAGGAAATGAAGTTCTTTTTCTTAATGTCCATTACCCATATCAAAACTTGGAGTATAAGTCATCACTTTTTCATGTCTCATAAGGTATCCTTGCATCATCTATTGGCATTTAGCTTCATTTGATATGGGCCTTGGACATAATAGCTTGGGCCGTTCGCAGGTTAAATGGGCACTTCATCCTCCCTATAGGGTATTGGATCTCTTGAGGAGGTGAAATTCTTTTTCTCAATGTCCATCACCCATATCAAGGCTAGAAAGCGCATGTAATCATCTGCATAGCATGCATTCGGAAATACTTTCTGACTCTTCGTTCTATTTCCTTTAATAAAGGACAAGCAAGTTATCTAACAAATAAAAATTTGGCACAAAGGTTAAATGGCAAAAGAACTAGGTTTAAATCAAGTTCCTATAAAAAAGGTGTATTGCATGCTTATCACTATGGTCAATGATAAGATCTTTGCTAGGATAGGACTCAGGGTCCCTCCTATTTAATGATCAACTCTAGTTCTCCCTGTGGAATAATAGATTCCCTGAGGAAGCTAGAGGATGCTTGTGCCAGAATCCTTTATGCCAATACACCATGGATAACTCGCTATGCCCGCTTGAAATTGTGAGTTCAAATAAACTAATGATATTTTGTTCCTTTATAAGCAGGTGATACAATATTGCTCCATCTAAATGTCCTAACCAGCATTCATACAACACACACTCGTGTAGTTGTCAGATGGTAGCCAGCAGTGGAAATGAAGCCAAATCTAATATGAATCATTGGATAAGGAGTGAAGATTAGCACTCTAAAATTCCCATATAAGGAAGAAATTCCTGATGTCCTCTGAAGTGCTAAACAAGCCGACTGTTGTAATGGTTTCAACAATAGGCAAAAAGAATGACACATGGATTTCAGCTGATGATTCTGGAAGAGCTCTGGAAAATTGGGAGTTTGAGGACACCTTCAATTATATTATTTTAGAGTAACATGTCTAGCTAAAAGTCGTCCTTTTATGTTTTGTATGCGCCTTTAGGCGAGCTCTTATATGAACCATGAATAAAGAATGATATGCGAATAATATTCACTTATTTATATCCATTCTTCCTTTTTTTCATTCTATTCATTCGTTGTTCATTTTTCACCCTCCAGGATATCGATTTCCTTGGAACTCTTGTCCAACGCAGAGGTTTCTGAGTCCCTGAATGATGATTCACTTGTTGCTATTAATATGTATGATTACGAGTGTGATGATGATGAGATCATTCAAGTATACAAAAAAAATCCTTGAATCTGACGACAATAGAATGTGCCCACATGAAGATATAATTGAAGTAATAAATATGGGCACAGAGGAAGAAAAGAGAGAACTAAAGACAGTAGATAACCCTGAAAGAGAGCAAATGGTTGAACTCTTCAAAGAATTCATGGATGTGTTCGCATGGTCCTATCAAGACATGCCAGGCCTTGATCCAGGGATTGCCTCTCACAAGATTCCCTTATTCCCAGACACTAAGGCTAAAAAACAGAAATTGACGAGGCTCACTTCCGATATGTCCTTAGTGGTTCAAGATGAGGTGATGAAGCAATTAGAAGTGGGTTTCCTGGAAGTAGCTAAATACCCACAATGGATAGCAAATGTCATTCTTGTCCCAAAGAAGGACGACAGAATTCAAATATGTGTGGATTATCGAGATCTGAACAAATCTAGCCCAAAAGATGATTTTCCATTGCCTCATATTGATGTCTTGGTTGAAAATAGAGCCCGTAGCTATAGGTACTCGTTCATGGATGGGTACCCAGGGTATAATCAAATCCCTATGGATGGAGAGGACAAAGAAAATACCACATTTGTTACACAATGGGGCACTTATTTTTATCGCGTCATGCCATTCAGGCTAAAGAATGCTGGGGCAACTTATCAAAATGCCATGGTGGCACTCTTCCATGATATGATGCATAAAGAACTTGAAGTATACGTGGATGATATGGTAGCTAAATCTTCTGAGGGAGAAAGCCATGTTCTGGTGTTAAGAAAGCTGTTTGAAAGGCTACACAAGTACAAGCTACGGCTAAACCCTAACAAATGAGTCTTTGGGCCTTTATTTGGAAAATTGTTGGGCTTCATTGTAAGCCAAAAAGGGATTACAGTAAATCTAGATAAAGTAAAAGCAATATGAGAAATGCCCCCTCCTCAAACAGAAAAGGAAGTTCAAAGCTTTTTGGGGTGGTTAAATTACAACTTGTGAGCTGATATTCAAGCTTTTAAAGAAGAATTGTACAAGGAAGTGGGGTGAAGATTGCCAGCAGAAATTTGATAGAATCAAGTATTATTTGCTAAATCCCCCAATTTTGGTTCCTCATGTACCAGGACGACCTTTAATTTTGTATTTGACAATACAACCAAACTCTATGGGAGCTATGCTGGGGCAATAAGATGCATCTAAGCGAAGAGAACAAGCTATCTATTACTTGAGCAAGAAGTTTAATGATTGCGAGTCATGTTACCAGATGATCGAGCGAACTTGTTGTGGTTTAGTCTGGGCTACAAGGAGATTGAGGCAATACATGCTTTACTACACCACTTGGTTAATTTCTAGAGTGGAGCCACTCAAGTACATCTTTGAAAGCCCACATGTAGCTGGAAGAGCCTCTAAGTGGTAGGTAATATTGTCTAAATATGATATAAGATACATCACTCAAAAATCCGTCAAGGGTGGTACGATAGCAGATCAATTAGCAGAAAACCCCATAGATTAATGCTAGCCACTAGATTTCAAATTTCCAGATGAAGACATATGTGCTACGGAGGATCCGATTGAGGAAAACAAATCGACGGGGTGGGAAATGTATTTTGATGGGGCAGCAAACATGCATGACAATGGTGTAGGGGCAGTAATCATATCCCCAGACGGAAAGCAATTTCTGATTGCTATAAAGTTAGGATTTGACTGCACCAATAACATGACAGAATATGAAGCTTGTATTAATGGTCTTTGAGCTGCCATAGATCTTAGGATAAAAAAACCTAAAAGTCTATGGTGACTCAGCTCTCATAATTTATTAGGTGATTGATGAATGGCGTACTAAAGACCCAAAGTTAATCCCTTATCAAGAGTATTTGATAGAGTTGATCAAAAATTTTGAAGTAATCAATTTCCATAACAAGGCTAGAGAAAAGAATCACTTCGTTGATGTGTTAGCTACTTTAGCAGCTATGATCCAACTCGATTGTGGGGTCCAAGTTCAGCCAATACAGATTGAGACTAGAAGATCGCCAGCATTTTGCTTCAATATTGGAAGAGAACACGATGAGCAACCTTGGTACCATAGTATTAAGATGTATATGGAGCATGGTACTTACCCTCCAGATGCAACACACAATGAAAAGAAGACTATCCGGTGAATGGCCATGGGCTTTTTTATTAGTAGTAATGTCTTGTACAAAAGGAGCTTTGATGGAACATTGCTTCGCTGTGTAGACATGAGGGAGGCACATAAGATTATGGGAGAGATCCATGAAGGCATATGTGGTACACATGCAAATGGCCACTCGTTAACTAAACAAGCTCAAAGATCCAGTTACTACTGGATAACCATGGAGAAGGATTGTATCAATTATGTTAGAAAGTGTCATAAGTGCCAGATATATGCCAACAAAGCTAATGCTCCTCCGACTATGATGCATAGTCTTGTATCTCCATGGCCCTTTTCCATGTGGGCAATTGATGTCATCGGGCCGATTAACCCAAAATCTTTGAATGGTCATCGTTTCATCCTCGTTGCCATCGACTACTTTACTAAGTAGGTAGAAGCCAATTCCTTCGCTAGTATTACTCAGAAGGCCTTTATCAAATTCTTAAAGGCCAATATCATCTGTAGATATGGATTACCAGAGAGGATCATAACTGACAATGCACCAAACCTCAACGGGGCAGCAATTAAAGAATTATACGATCAGTTCAAGATCAAACATCATAATTCTGCACCATACAGGCCACAGATGAATGGTGCAGTTGAGGCAGCCAATAAAAACATTAAGAAGATCATCGGCAAAATGACAGTGACCTATAAGGATTGGCATGAAATGCTTCTATATGCATTACACGAAAACTGTACCATAATGCGTACTTCAACTGGGGCAACCCCTTACTCTTTAGTTTATGGCATGGAGGCTGTCACTCTAATTGAAGTAGAAATACCATCCCTGAGAATCTTGGCTAAATCAGACCTAGATGAAAGTAAATGAATACGCTCTCGATTTGAACAACTAAATATGATTGAAGAAAAGAGGCTCATAGCAATATGTCATGGGCAGTTATATCAGTCACGAGTGGCAAGGGCCTTTAATAAGAAAATACGACCCAGGGGGTTTAAAGTAGGAGACCTAATCCTCAAGAAGATCCTACCAAATCAAGAAGATGACAGAGGTAATTGGGCTCTAAATTATGAAGGCCCATATGTTGTTAAGCAGCTTCCTCTGGAGGGGCATTGATATTGACAAACATGAATGACCAAGATTTACCAAGACCAATCAATTCAGATGCTATAAAGAAATACTATGCGTAAATATATATATATATATAGCTCGCTGAGTTGAAAACTCGAAAGGGCAGCTTAGGCAAAAGTTAGAGCAAAACAAAAGAAAGGAGGCTTGCTAAGTTAAAATCCCAAAAGGGCAGCTTAGGCAAAAGTTAGAGCAAAAAGAAAAAAAGGGGGCTCGCTAAGTTGAAAACCCGAAAGGGCGGCTTAGGCAAAAGTTAGAGCAAAAAGAAAAATGGGGGCTCGCTAAGTTGAAAACCTGAAAGGGCAGTTTAGGCAAAAGTTACAGCAAAAAAAAAAAGGCTTGCTAAGTTGAAAACCCGAAAGGGCGGCTTAGGCAGAAGTTAGAGCCAAAAAAATGGCTCGCTAAGTTGAAAATCCGAAAGGGCGGCTTAGGCAAAAGTTAGAGCAAAAAGAAAAATGGGGGCTCGCTAAGTTGAAAACCCGAAAGGGCAGCTTAGGCAAAAGTTAGAGCAAAAAGAAAAAATGGCTTGCTAAGTTGAAAACCCGAAAGGGCGGCTTAGGCAGAAGTTAAAGCCAAAAAAAATGGCTCGCTAAGTTGAAAACCCGAAAGGGCGGCTTAGGCAAAAATTAGAGCAAAAGAAAACAAAGGCCCGCTAAGTTGAAAACCCGAAAGGGCGGCTTAGGTAGAAGTTAGAGCTGGAAAAAAGGGCTCGCTGAGTCAAAAAACCTGAAAGAGCGGGTTAAACAAATATCGAAGAAGGTTATCAGTCCTAGCCCCATGACTCTCTTTACTTTGTCTATTTGGAAGACTCCTTAATCATTTGTCGAAGAGTGCATATCTCTGGCAATTAAGCAAGGCACCATCAGGGGGACTTCACGGAACTGAAAGCAAAGAAACTCCTAATAGCATCACATCCACACCAATATGTGCTCATCATTACTCATCCACTTGAATATTGGAATATCATTTCCTTTGAATGAATCTTCATCCTTACTATATCTTTCCCTTCCATTAAATCGCATGTCAAACTTTATGTCATGATTTGTATAAGGGTAACTCTTTTTAATGAAAGTACAATTTTTGGCTGGATAAATACTCATGATGATATACATGGTGTCCTCTGCTCCCATTTAACTTGTGTAATTTCAGGATCATTAGCGAAGGTTCCAACTAGAATTTCTGTTGTGGGGTCAAACAGTTGACAAAAGGACATAATCTAAATTGAGGGTTCTAAGTTGTGGCATCTATGTGAATCTCATTATACACATCTTCATACATCCGACAAGACTACCCAAGTAAGGGGGTACTGGTTAGGCACCTGGACGAAGAAGGAGCAATATCACCTGTCAGGCTATTCTTTAACACCCTCATTATTGCACTCATTCTCATTAGCATGTCATCACCTCCATCATCAACATCATCATTAACATCATCATCATCACTACTACCATCATCATCATCATCATTACTAGCATTATCATTGTATTCATCATCCTCATTAGGATTCCATCATCACTGTTATCATCATTATTGGTGTCAACACCTCAGTCATGACTTTACTATTCTAATATTCCCTTCATTATCATCCTCTTCATCATCATCTTTGTCATCCTCATTAGAATTTCATAATCACTGTCATCATTATTATCAATGTCATCATCTTCGTAAGCACTACTCCAAGGGACATCACATGTTCACAGCACCCTTTCAAAGCCCAGTACCGACAGGCACCCTCAAAGCCCAGTAACTGCTGGCACCCTTTCAAAGCCCTGTACCGGCAGACACCCTCAAAACCTAGTAACGGCTAGCACCCTTTTCAAAGCTCTGTACCGGCAGGCACCCTTAAAGCCCAGTAATGGCTGGCACCCTTTCAAAGCCCTATACCGGAAGGCACTATTCTTTCAAAGCCCTGTACCAATAGGTACCCTCAAAGCCTAGTAATGGCTGGCACAATTTTTTTAAAGCCCTGTAACGGCAGGCACTATTCTTTCAAAGCCCTGTACCAACAGGCACCCTCAAAGCCCAATAACGACTGGCACAATTCTTTTAAAGCCCTGTAACGGCAGGCACTCTCAAAGCCTAGTACCGGTTGACACAATTCTTTTACGCCCCACCAAAGTCCTATGGAACTAGGTGCTTCACTTCCACTCCAGGTAATCATCTATCTCCACTTGCATTCTTCTCCCCTATGAATCAAGTAAAGAGGGGCATGGGCACTGTATTTTGTCCAAACCCTCTTTGGTTCCAAAGGGGCTCCTTGTTCTTTGGTCAGAAAAAATACGTGTTCTTATCTTTACTTGCTTCATAGACGAGAATCTCACTTTTCTCAGCTACGAAACAAGTAAAGAGGGGCAACTGTGAACACCCTATTTTGTCTGGGCCCCACTCAAAGATACAAAAATAATTGATGATGATTGGTATCCAAATTGACAATCATCATTGAAAGAAAAAAAGAAATAAAAAAAGAAAATAAGAAAAATAAGGAAATCCTCCTATTGATGATGATCGGTGTCTAAATAGGCAATCATCATTGAAAGGGAAAAAAACGAAAATTAAAATAAATCCCCTAATTGATGATGATTGGCATTGTCATTCATTAAGGGAAAATAAAAAAATAAAAATAAAATAAAATAAAATAAAAGTATCATTTATGTTGATAGGTTTAAATTAGGAAATTACTTATGGGGAGAATAATAAGAAAAATTAAAAACGAAAAAATCTCCACTAATGGTAATTAGGTCAAGCTAGGAAGTTTTATCAATAGAAAATACAAAAAATAAAAAATAAAAACAAAAATTAAAAAAAATCTCCATTGATGGTGATTGAGTCAAGTTAGGTAGTTCTTAACATAAAATACAAAAATAAAAAATAAAAAGGAAAATTTAAAAAAAAAAGGAGCATTTATGAAGAAAACCCTGCCTTGAGACTATAAATAGGAGTGCAAGGGTTGAAGCAAGGGACAAGAATTTTGGGGAGAGCAAGGAGGCAAGGTAGAGAGCTAATTTTATTTTCTCATTTCATTACTCATACATAATTCTCATATATTTCGCTCAATACTCTTTATTCACACGCTCTTCTTTTACTTGTGATAATATTCAGCCACTCGTACAAATTGTGTGTTTGACTAATTCCCCTTCCTTTATGCTCTTTTATGACTATTCTTGTCTCTGCGTTTATCCGCATGAATCACCTTTCTCTAAAAAAAATTGCATGAATCACTCCACCTACCTTAATATATGATATTACACTGCTGGACGTGAATTATATATTCATTGGAGCACTTGTACGGTTGACATTACCATTGCTGGACGTGTTTGTGTTTGAGCTCAAGAGGTATGTGTCGCTTTGTCTAACTTGCTTCTTATTTATTATGTGGTTCTATCACCCTATCTCTTCTTATAGTGGGATTCAAATCATAAAAGGTACATGCTCCCACCATGTCTTTCTTGATTTTCTTGTCATCTTGAATTTTCTACTATAAATGATATGATGAGAATGCACTTCTTTTCTTTTTCTTTGCAAATAAAAATGTTTCAACATAAAAAAAGATTCTTTTCTTCAAGTAAATGAATTTGATTTCATATGAGATAATAAAAAAATGCCTTTTGAAAAAAAGTAAAAAACACAAACCAAACAAAAAAAAGATATTTTTCTCAAATAAATTAAAAAAACATTTTCTAAAAAACACCAACCAAGTGACACGCCTTTCTACCCCGAACTACGTGGGCTTTGATCCCTCTAAAGGGTACGTAGGCCCTAGGTTTTTATCCTAGGTCAAGTGCAATTTTGTAAATAAATATATATTTTTTCTTATTTTCTTTTTGTAAATAAATGTTCCTTTTTTTCTTTTTCTTTAGTTTTTTCATTTCATTTTTGTAAATGTTCTTTTTTTTGGGTAATTATAATAAAATTAAAGGCCATAATATTTTTAAATAATTAACTTAGGACAACCATTCTTGTGAATAGGTGTTGTGGGGTGCCTAACACCTTCCCCATACACAATCGACTCCCAAACCCTAAATGGTTTTTTAGACCAGTTTCGTTTTTAAAAAGGTTTCCAAAATTTTCCTTTTTTAAAAAATTATCCTTTCAAAGCCCTATATCGGCAGGCACCCTCAAAGCCCAATAACGGCTGGCACCCTTTCAAAGCCGTGTACCGGCAGGCACCCTCAAAGCCTAGTAACGGCTGGCATCCTTTCAAAGCCCTGTACCGGCAGGCACCCACAAAGCCCAGTAACGGTTGGCACCCTTTACAAAGCCCAGTAACGACTGACACCATTTTCAAAGCCCTATACCGGTAGGCACCCTCAAAGCCCAGTAACGGCTGGCACCCTTTCAAAACCCTATACTGGCAGGCACTATTCTTTCAAAGCCCTGTACCAACAGGCACCCTCAAAGCCCAGTAACGGCTGGCACAATTCTTTTAAAGCCCTGTAACGGCAGGCACTATTCTTTCAAAGCCCTGTACCAATAGGCACCCTCAAAGCCTAGTAACGGCTGGCACAATTCTTTTAAAGCTCTGTAACGGCAGGCACTATTCTTTCAAAGCCCTGTATTAGCAAGCACTCTCAAAGCCCAGTACCGGCTGGCACAATTCTTTTACGCCTCACCAAAGTCCTATGGAACTAGGCGCTTCACTTCCACTCCAGGTAATCATCTATCTCCACTTGCATTCTTCTCCCCTATGAATCAAGTAAAGAGGGGCATGGGCACTGTATTTTGTCCAAACCCTCTTTGGTTCCAAAGGGGCACCTTGTTCTTTGGCCGGAAAAAATACGTGTTCTTATCTTTACTTGCTTCATAGATGAGAATCTCACTTTTCTCAGCTACGAAACAAGTAAAGAGGGGCAACTGTGAACACCCTATTTTGTCTGGGCCCTACTCAAAAATACAAAAATAATTGATGATGATTGGTATCCAAATTGGTAATCATCATTGAAAGAAAAAAAGAAAATAAGAAAAATAAGGAAATATTCCTATTGATGATGATCGATGTCTAAATAGGAAATCATCATTGAAAGGGAAAAAATAAAGAAAAAATGAAAATTAAAATAAATCCCCTCATTGATGATGATTGGCATTGTCATTCATTAAAGGAAAATAAAAAAATAAAAATAAAATAAAATAAAATAAAAGTATCATTTATGTTGATAGGTTTAAATTAGGAAATTACTTGTGGGGAGAATAATAAAAAAAAATTAAAAACGAAAAAATCTCCACTAATGGTAATTAGGTGAAGCTAGGAAGTTTTATCAATAGAAAATACAAAATACAAAAAATAAAAAATAAAAAATAAAAACAAAAATTTTAAAAAAAATCTCCATTGATGGTGATTGAGTCAAGTTAGGTAGTTCTTAACATAAAATACAAAAAAAAAAATTAAGAAGGAAAATTCAGAAAAAAGGAGCATTTATGAAGAAAACCCTACCTTGAGACTATAAATAGGAGTGCAAGGGTTGAAGCGAGACAGACAAGAATTTTGGGAGAGGAAGGAGGCAAGGTAGAGAGCTAATTTTATTTTCTCATTTCATTACTCATACATAATTCTCATATATTTCGCTCGATGCTCTTTATTCACACGCTTTTCTTTTACTTGTGATAATATTCCGCCGCTGGTACAAATTGTGTGTTTGACTAATTCCCCTTCCTTTATGCTCTTTTATGACTATTCTTATCTTTGCGTTTATCCACATGAATCACCTTTCTCTAAAAAAAATTGCATGAATCACTCCACCTACCTTAATATATGATATTACACTGCTGGATGTGAATCATCTATTCATTGGAGCACTTGTACGGTTGACATTAACATTGCTGGACGTGTTTGTGTTTGAGCTCAAGAGGTATGTGTCGCTTTGTTTATACTTGCTTCTTATTTATTATGTGGTTCTATCACCCTATCTATTGTTGTAGTGGGATTCAAATCATAAAAAGTACATGCTCCCACCATGTCTTTCTTGATTTTCTTGTCATCTTGAATTTTCTACTATAAATGATATGATGAGAATGCACTTCTTTTCTTTTTCTTTGCAAATAAAAATGTTTCAACATTAAAAAAAAAGATTCTTTTCTTCAAGTAAATGAATTTGGTTTCATATGAGATAATAAAAAAAATGCCTTTTGAAAAAAAAAAGTAAAAAACACAAAAAAAAAAAGAAAGATATTTTTCTCAAATAAATTAAATAAACATTTTTTAAAAAACACCAACCAAGTGACACGCCTTTCTACCCCCGAGCTACGTGGGTTTTGATCCTTCTAAAGGGTACGTAGGCCCTAGGTTTTCATCCTAGGTCAAGTTCAATTTTGTAAATGAATATATTTCTCTTATTTTCTTTTTGTAAATAAATGTTCTTTTTCTTCTTCTTTAGTTTTCATTTCATTTATTTTTGTAGATATTTTCTTTTTTATTTGGGTAACTATAATTAAATTAAAGGCCATATTTATTTTTAAATAATTAACTCAGGGTAACCATTCTTATGAATGGGTGTTGTGGCGTGCCTAACACCTTCCCCATACACAATCGACTCCCGAACCCTAAATGGTTTTTATAGACTAGTTTCCATTTTTAAAAAGGTTTCCAAAAAGTTATCTTATCTTTAAAGTTTTGGTTGCGGCTCCATGTTTTCTAAATTTCGGGCGCTACAACAAGGGTAGTTTGCATTTTGGAGTTTGAGTTATTATATCTTTTTTTGCATTGAAAGGCTTATCAAATTGATGGTAAAATGCTGTACTTTTTGGTTTAGAAAAAAATATCTGTAGTTCTCTATCTCTAATTTCCTTTATGTCTTTTCTATTTCTACTTTCTTCAATCTATCAATTCTTTTGGTATGTGCCACTTTTGCTGGTAACATAGCAGCTAGTCAACTTATGATGGAAAATTTTATAGGTTGGATATAGACTGTCAATTATCTAAGCATTGTCTGAATATAATAGTCCCTTAAAATCCTCCAAATGAACACTCACTGAATACTTTGCATCTTGAGCCATTTCAGGGAAGTTAAACAAAATATATTTGATGCTAGAGATTTAATTTCCAAACGAAGAAAAAGTTGTCATGCTACGCAAAGTGCAGAAATCGTATCATATTTCTAATCTTCATAAGGGCTTCCATGACTCTTTGCTGCCTTGTGAGTTAGCAATTGTGAAATTGGTAAAAAGCCTATGTTTCAAAAATACATAGAGAGTACCGATAATTTGCAAATTTTGTACAAACAAAATATTGGTTTTTTTGAGTTAGGTCCTTCTCATCAATAAAACTTTTAATCAGGGGTTTCACTAATTTTACCCCTTTTTTTCAGTTTGTTGTTTTAATTTGGCTATCATTGTTAACATTGTTTTTTTTGCAGGTCATTCATTAGAGCTCAAATCCTTGTTTTCCAAAAAGAAATAGAAGATTTGTGGCCAAAAAGAGAAAGTGAAGATATCAGAGTCCTTTTAAACTACAAAAACTCCAAGAAAGCTAAATGAATTGAAATCTGATAAAGTAGCTTCTCCAAATACTCCTCCCCTGCTCTCAACTATTCATTCAGTCGAAGGCCGAAATGATGTAACACCTTTAAGTCCACATGAAGGCTTGAGGAGAAAGCAGCCTCTGAGAAATGATGAACAAATTAACCTGATGAATGTGGAAAATAATAACAGTCGTGTAATCTTTAAAATTATGCTCATATAACGTGTTGTAGACAATTTGATATCACAGATAACGTTATGAATAACCTTGCAGTGTAATGTGGAGACATTAGGCTTATACGAAAGCTTAGAGGCAGATAAATCTTTGGGAAAGGATGAAGAACATAGCCTGATGAATGAGGTAAACGTAAAATTTTTTTGCCATTTGTACTACTACTTCCGATACTTAATATAAGATCTCATTCGAAGTGTGATTTGCACTGTGAATGTGATCTCATATTAAGGACCAAAGGTAGTATTATTGAGTATGTATCAACAATAATTTACAATTCACTTTGCAGCGTTAAACACATAATTTTGTCAGAAATATTTATTCCATTTGTTTGATACTTTGAGATTTGTCTTAGTGAACCCTATACTTTGAGGTTGTTTAAATAATCTATGTTGAACCAATGTGCTTTTATTACCTTTGTGATAAAATTGTCCAATATTCTTAGACTTGATTCCTTATTGGTTGAAACTAAAATTCTGTGAGCTAACACATCTATATACATTGTGTACTTTTGTACTAGGATTCATATTCATATGAAACAGAGAATTCTCAATCTTGTAAGAACTCTTGCAAACCAACATTTTTAAACTGTTCCACATCTTTTTTTTCTTTTTTGCTTTTTTTGTGAAGCTTAATATGGCGTTGTTTCTTGATATATTTATTTGATGCAGGTGGTTGGACTGGAAAAACTAGGTGAGACTGTAGTTGATTCATGAATTTAGTTCAGTATCATTTTGGTGATATTGGATTGTGATTGTCTATGACAATGTGCAGGGAGGTTGCCATGGACTTGCAGAGAAGTTTTTTGAGTCTCAGGGATCAAAAGGAGGGGGAAGTTGTTAACTTCTCACAAGTTTTTGGTTCAAAAACCAGAAAAGAATCTGCAGGGCTATTTTATGAAATATTGGTATGCTTATTCAATCTTTCTAAGTAATATTTTTATCCTTAGAAAGATATCAATTTTTCTTAATTCAGTCCTCCATGAGCTTGTCTCTTTGTAATCCTCCAAAATGACTTTTGTCACTAATACAGTCCTCATTTTAATTTGTTAGTGAGTATTGTCTTGGTAATGAACACCACATTGCAGGATCATAACGAAATGCCTAAAAAATGGAGGACCAAATTGAGAAATTGTGATCTTTCATTTACCAAAAGAGCAATTTACTCTTTTTGCTAATTGCTAGTTGACTTTTTTTTTTGGAGAGATTAAGAAAACAAAATAAATTACTCAATCATAGCTTATATTATGTATCATTAGATGATATCTTAGTTTGTAAGTCAGACAAATTAGTTTAAAGAAAAATGATAAATATAAATACTTTAAACTAACTTATTTAGCTTTTTTAATTTCTCCAACAAAAGTTAACTGGCTCTTATATGAAAGATCGGAGGGAGTATTACTGTTTGATTTGCTTTCTGTACAGATAAAATTTGCTAGGTTCAAAGAATTATCAAAATTATAGTGTAACTAAACATTTACTCATGTCTTGTGTGGAGTTCAAGAAATGTATTATGCCATTCATAACTTGTAAATAATGCAAATCAATATAGATTTTATTTTATATATATTGAAAATTTTTATTGTCAGTTTTCCTCCCTCAAAATATGTTAATGTTGTTTTCTGCAACACAAATCTGCAGGTTTTGAAAACTACAGATTTTGTGGATGCGAAGTAGGAAGAAGCTTATGGTGTTATTTCAATCAGGAAATTCCCAAAATGGGATGAAACTTTTGGAGTGGATGGTTTCTAAAAGTGCAGAGACAAATATGTGAGGTTATACACACACACACACACACACATATGTATTATATGAAGCATCCTTGTGTCATATGAGAGAAATTATGTTGTTTCATTCAAACTTCAAAGACATAAAGCGCATTGTCATGTGCTGGTTTTCTTTGATGCAATAAGTTCTATTTATTTATTGGCGATATTCTAATGCATCACATATCTTCAGTGGAGTTAATGATAGCGATTCAAAAATTAAATACACAATAAAGAAAATCTAGATGATAATATTACGATTAAATCATGTTTATATGAGATCTAGGTAACATTGAGTTTTCATATGGGAAGTAAGTGAAGTGTATTTAGTGTGTGTTTGGAATAATGATGGTAAAAGTGGCTTTTTTCAATTTGACTTTTTGTAATCTTCCTTTGGGTAAAAGTCAAATTGTTTAATATGATTTATGTTTGGATTGGTGGTTGTATAAAGTGACTTTTACAAAAATAGAACTTGTTTAGATTGTCTTTAGCATAAGTGGCTTTTGCGATAATGACAAGAGAGAAATTAAATTAAAAATTGTAAAAAATTTAGAAAAGTTAAAGTTGGAAAATTTGGCTATAAAAAAATACATAATTTGATGAAATAATATTACATAACTAATTAGATTACATGTTCCAGACTATCTATAATAAGTTCACTTTTTTGGAGAGATTAAGGAAGATAAATAAGTTACTTAATCATACCATATATTGTGTATCCTTAGATTATATATCAGTTTATAAGTTAGGAAAAATAGTTTGGAGAAAAAATAACAAATATAAATACTTTAAAGTAATTTAATTAGCTTCTTTAATCTCTCCAAAAAGTCAACTTTATTTTATACTTAGGATCAGAGAGAGCATTTATTATATATGTCATTTTTCTTTCACATTTTAGCTTAAGGCAAAAGTAGCTTAACACATCAAAAACCCTTAAACCCAATTGAAGCACCAAACACTCAAAAAAAAAAAAAAAGTCAGATTTTCTATCATGCTTGTAGGGCCCAATCATACGATTGGTAGCCTAATCACACGCCCAAACATACCTTAACAATTGTAGTTACTTTTAGACTTACCATGGGCTGAACTTCAAGCAGCACCATCATCATCATCATCGTCGTCATTTGGTAAAATGGTCAATTTTTCATAGATAACAAATTAAATGTACAATGAAGAGGTACAAAAGCTGGAGGACATAAAAAGGGTCACCCGTATTGATGTAAAACTCACTCACACACAATCTCACAATAACATATCTGATCCAAGAAAAGGGAAATTGAAATAGAGAGGGAAAGAGAAAGACAGAAACAAGGGAGATGGAGAGAGATGAGAAATTGTTTCAGAATTTTTGCGAGGAGGGGGGGGGGGGCAGAGAGAGCAACTGATCCATTATATTCTCATTTATTCAAGTGTGCTTTACAAAAGATAAGCACTCTTATTTATAGAATAGTAAGGAGACAATCTGTAACTCACTTGCTACAAAAAATAACCATTTGCAAAAATAGACAACTTCCTCTGCTCGCTTGTTATAGCTTTTTAGAAGTGTGCTTATGATTAACGAGATAAGTATGTGGGAAGAGTCTTATCTCGAATTGTGAAAAAGGGTTTCTAAAACCACAATTTAATTATTTCCCAAACAAGCACATAGTCACAACTAGCAATTCACTTGCTCTTAGCTAATAAACAATTTGCAATCCATTTGCACTTACAATCAAAAAGTAACCCCAGTGGCTTCCAGACTACTTTGTCCAAAATTAAATATTCCTACTTGCAAAACCAAAATAAAACATTAATTCCTCCTTCTACATGTCTTTCCATATTTTTTATCACTTATGTTCCTTAAATGTCTTATTTAGTTAGAGGATCAACTTCAAGCATTATTTGATAGAGAAGCGGAGATTATTTTGAGAGAGGAATCCGCATAACTTTGAAGCATTTATTCAAATGTGTTAAGAAAAGGGAGTAACGAAATATAATACTCCCTCCGGTCCTAATTATAAGACATATTTACCTAAATTTAAAGAAATTAAGAATAGTAGTTAAATTAGTTAATCTTATTTATTTTCCTAAAATGCCCTTATTTAATAAAGATGATTTAGATATACTATATGAATCTACCTTAAGCAATGAAAAAGCGTGTTGGCGGCAACTAACATTTCTGTGTTGCTTAAGGTAGGAGTATGAAGCAGATAAACTCACATGAAGCGTGCAAAAATATAGGTGTATTATAAAATTATTATTGTGTTCATTATTATTGAGAAAGTATTAATGGGGGTATTTTGGGAAGAAATTGATAAAAATTAAACTTTGTCCTATAATTAGGACCAAAACCAACTTCCAAATGTTATCCTATAATTAGGACCGGAGGAAGTAGTATTTTACCAACACAGCTTATTTATTACTGTTCTTCAATATTTTAGTCCTACTTTCCATTAATTATTATTTTCACTGTTGAAGTGTAAATTAAAATGATAAAAAAACCAAAATTATAAACGTTGTATTAAAATTCTAATGTAGGTGTATGAAAAAAAAAAATCAGAAATTCTTATATGAACATGGTTTGCCATGTCATTTAATTTCTGGTTTGACCACTTAAGGATAACAACTCAGCTAATATTGTTGCTCATGTATTTCATATTTTTATTTTTCTTTAAAAAATGAATCCCTTAATTAATTAAGATTTCATAAGTAATGAAAAAGTGAATCTTATAAAATTTTTTAATTTCATTAATATGCTAGCTAATATTTAGGAGCTGCAAAATCAGCTCATGAGTTATTATGTTTTTAAATTGGTTAGACCATAAATGACGTGACAAACCAAGTTCATATAAGAATTTCACTTAAAAAAAAATACTCAAGTCATGATTGAATGGAAAAGGAATATCACGAATTAACTATTAGTTCAAAACATAGGAACTAAAATATGCACGAATCAGTGTTTAGTTTTGTAGGTTCCACTTACATCAGAGTGGTTCTATAGTTTATTAAATTCATATTTATAGTAAAAGCAGTAAATGTGAATAATTTATCTTCATATATTGCGTAAGCTCACACTACAAAAAAAAACGTGACTTAGTAGCGGTTAAAAATAGGTATTAGTAGCAGTTTTAACCGCTACAAACAAGGTTAGTAGCAGTTACTAAAACCGCTACTAAATCGTATGTTGCAAGCAGTTTTGTAGCGGTTATGTAAAACCGCTACTCAATCAAAATAACAGCTACATCCTTTGTAGCGGTTCAACTTAACCACTACAACACCCACATCGACGAAATTTTTTTCAGAGATATTTGTAGCGGTTGTATAACCGCTACAAATATAAAAAATTGAAAATTTGAGAGCGAAAAAAAATGACTTTTTTTTTTATTTTGTAGTGGTTAACAACCGCTACAAATATAAAAAATTGAAATTTTGTTGGCGAAAAAAAAATGACATTTTTTTATTTTGTAGCGGTTAACAAACCGCTACTAATTTTGAATTTCATGAAATTAGTAGTGGTTTTGAAAACCGCTACTAATTTCATGAAATTCAAAATTGGCGCCAAAAAATTTAATTTGAGTTGTAAAAAGGCGCGTTATTTAGTAGCGGTTTAATAACCGCTACAAATATTTAAAAATTTTTTAAAAAATATACAATTATTTGTTTCTGTTTTTTCAATATTAAATTAAATAGTTTATTTTGTTATTATTTTATCTATTTCAATTAGCTTATTATTCAATAGTTTAACTTATTAATAAATAAAAAGGAAAAATGTAATTGAATTGGATTAGTATAAAATTTATATTAATAATATTATTAAGGATAGGTAGGTAATAAGGAATTATTATGTTATCTAATATAATGTAATTGTGTATGAAAAATAGATGAAAATGAGATACAGTTATGATATATCTAGAAAAAAAAATGGTTAGAATAAATTTTATAGAAAGGCAGGAAGTATTCTAAAAAAATTAAAAATCTTGTTACCATATTTGATCGTATTATTCAGCTCCTCTACTCATACGAAAGAAGTTGTAAATGAGAGAAAATGAAAGAAAGGTAAGGTGAAAAGAAATTGGGGAGTGTTTGAAATGAGTTGTGGTAAGGGTATTTATAGGGATCCACGTACTATTTATAGCGGTTAATGTAGCGGTTATTTATATTTTTGTAGTGGTTTAATATTCATAGTGCTATTTGTAGCGGTTATTCATTTAGTAACGGTTAATTTTTTATTTGTAGCGGTTTAATAACCGCTACAAATATTATTTTAATTTTTTTTAAATTTTTTTTTTTACATTTTATTTTAAAAATTGTTTTGCATTTTTTGTAAAGACAAAAGCATAATTTGAATTTGATCACTCATCGTCGCCATCCCTACAGAAATTTTGTAGAAAAATTATTGTTATTGATGTATTATTAAATTTAAAAAATTTAATTCAAATGACGTGGACTTAAAAAAACTCACCGCAGTAGAGGTAAATTGTCATCGCCTTCAGGGAAGTAGTTTTCCAAATCAGCTGGCTGAAATGGGTCACTATCGTAGGTGATGTTATCGCCTTCACCCATGTCGTAAAGGTCTCTTGGCTTTAAATGAACGACCATGTGCCAATCCCTATGCCTCTCGTCCTCGACATAATAAACCTGATGTGCCTCTGAAGCTAGAATATACGGCTCATCAGCTTGAGAAATACCAGTATGAATCGTCCGTGAGAAATTGACTGATGTGATCCCTAGGTCGTCAGTTGTCAGTCCTCGAGAAGTAGTGGTATTTGCCCACAAACACTTGAACAGCGTCACGGTGAAACGGCCTTGATAATTAAGCTCGACCACATCAAGAAGCTTGCCATAGTAAGGGACGCCTCCGAATTGCATGTTGGCGTCACTGCTGCTCGCATAACTCCTTGTCCCAAATGTGCCATAAACACCCGAATTCTGTGTTTGCAATCCTTGATCCCGTGAAACCGTGCAAAACTTAAAACCATTGACATTGTATGCTGTAAACCGTTTTGCATGATCAAGAGGGCCGATTACGAGAGCTCTGAAATCTGGTGAATGTGGGTTGTGGTCATTTAGTATTCTGCGCGCAAACCAACTCGGGAATTCTCTGTGGACCCTCCTATCAAATTTTGAGGATGTCTGTGTACGGATCTTGAGTTGACGCTTCACATGACTTCTGAATTCCCTGCAATTAATAATGGAAAGGTGTTAGTGAAATGAAAGTGAGAAATGTTACGAAAGATATAGATCGAATAACATGTGAGTGTACAATTCTTACCGTATGAAAGGTTTAACTTGAGTGCAATTAATCAAGACATGTCTATGTGCTTGGAACTTCTCAGTTGCCGTTAGTTTGAAGTTCTCAGTTGCTCCAACTGGTTTAGCAACACGAGGGATAAATTCTCCTGATGTCGGTGCATGTTCAGGACAATCGTCAACACGAGGCGGGCGGTTGAAAGCCGTCTCAAGATCATCAAAGTATCTTGAGCAAAAATATAGCACCTCATCCCCTATATAGCCTTCAGCTATAGAACCTTCTGGCCACGCCTTATTCCTCACATAAGATTTTAATTTCCCAAGAAACCTATGAAGTACAGAAGAGAAAATTGATATAAAATGATGAAAAGGACGACTAGCAAACGTTAAATACGGACAATAAATGAAAGTACATATTTAAAATGAGTACCTCTCAATCAGATACATCCAACGATATTGTACTGGTCCAGCGAGCTTTGTTTCATGAACGAGGTGGACTGTGAGGTGAACCATCACAATAAAAAAGGACGGAGGAGAGATCATCTCCAAATGACAAAGCGTAAGAATGATTTTCGACTGCAGCTAATCGAGCTCCTCAACGATCAAAACCTTAGAACACAACTTCCGAAAGAAAGAACAAAGTTCCACCAAAATGATGGAAACATCGGGAGGAAGTGTATTCTTTATAGCCAGAGGGAGTAACTGCTGCATAAGAACATATGAGTCATGACTCTTCAGGCCAGCAACCTTTCGAGCCTGCAAGTCGACACATCGAGAAATGTTGCTTGAATACCCATCAGGAACTTTTAATTTCTTCAACGTCGCGAAGAACACTTCCTTGTTCGGTTTTGTGAGGGTAAACTTTTCCGGTGGAAATCTGTCATGCTCATCTGGCCAAGCGTCTTCACAAACTTCCATGTCGCGTAAATCTTTCCTTGCTTGAAGGTGATCTTTTGTCTTGCCGGGTTCGTTAAGCAGCGTATACAGCACATCGTCGCAAACATTTTTTTCAATGTGCATTACATCAAGACTGTGGTAAAGTAAATTAGATCTCCAATATGGAAGCGTGAAGAAAATACTTATCTTCTTCCACTGCTGAGGCACCGAAGTCCTGCGCGTCTTTTGGCGAGTTTGTGCTGAATCTTCGCTTTTTCCAAACTCGAAGTCAACATGCTCAAGCTGCTGTAAGATATCTGTACCGGACAAAGCCTGAGGTGGTCCTCTTTTCTCTGGTTTCCCATTGAAGCGATTCCGTTGCAATCTGAACTTATGCGTTCCATCGAGAAACCTCCGATGCCCCATAAAGCACCACTTTCGGCTGTGGGGAAGGCGCAATGCGTCAGAGTCAAAATTGCAAGCTGGACACGCCGACCCAGTATGCACATTCCAACTAGATAATGTGCCAAGGCCAGGAAAGTCACTAATCGTCCACATCAAGGCTGCACGTATGTTGAACAAAGTCTTGCTGTAAGCGTCGTACGTCTCCATGCCGACATTCCACAGGTCAAGTAATTCCGCAATAAGCGGTTGGAGATACACATCGATGTCATTGCCCGATGCCTTTTTGCCTGGAATGATCATAGACATAATGAAAGAGCTTTGTTTCATACACATCTAGGGGGTAAGTTGTAGGGAACTAAGACTCCCGGCCAAATACTGTAACTTATGCTAAGATTCCCGAAAGGATTGAAACCGTCGGTCGCCAACGCAAGCCAAACATTTCTGGGGTCAGTCGTAAAATCTGGAAAGTCGTTGTCAAACGTTTTCCAAGCAGCTGCATCCTAAACTAAGTAGCTGGGGGCTGATCATCTGGTGCTCCCTCAGGTGCTGCTGGATCGGGCTGCTGCGCAGAGTGAACTGCACCATCGTCATCAGCATGAGGAGGAGGAGGAGGAGGAGGAGGAGTAGTAGTAGTACTTGGGACAATGTAGAGAGGGACAGGGGGAACCTCTGGATGCTGCTCGTCCGGGAACAGGCGACTCCATGACCGCTCAAGCATGTTGTTAGCGATTTCACGCCACTGTGTCTGCTGAGCGTAGATCAAATCAGCGTGCAGCTGTATATGCTGCACCTGCATCTGCTGCTGCTGCTGCGCCATCTGCTGTTGCTGCTGCGCCATCTGCTACTCCAAATCTGACCGCAGCTGGTCAATAGACTCGTCCCTCGGACGTCTGACCCCTTTAGAGTTGCCAGCCTCAGAGGCGGCGCTCCTGCCATAGACCATGCTAGGTCTGGCGCCTATCCCCATCACCCGCACGCGTCCGGGGTGCTCAGCCTGAGCTAGACCTACCTTCAAAGAAGCCGTCGGGTCCACTGACCCCTGTGACTCCTCAGGCTGGGTCTGTCGCAGCTCAGCCTGCGATTGCTGCATCCGCTTCTGCCATTTTATGAAACAATTACTAATTAGTATTTTTCATTATTAACTTGGTTTTATAAAAAATATAATAATAAAATTACTTACAATGGCCGCCTTTGCCTGCTGAGAGGTCGTAGTCCTGTCACGGTGACTGTGTGTGATGGCGTACAACTCCCCATAGTCCGTCTGACGGTTCTCCTGCTGTGCCTTCGTCTCCTGAAACAATTACAAAATTCAATTAGTATTATGAAATAATCAGCTAAAAGTAAGTGATATTTTGAAAAGTTACCAGCTCGCAATAGGTCACAGCAAAGGTCTTCGATCTTGCTGTGTGGTGGATCGTCTGCTGCACCCGGATCTCGGTGTTCCTCTGAGAAAGCTCCCGGAAAAAAAATATTAAATGTATTATAATTTAAAATTAAATAAAAATTAAATTGAAATTATAATTTAATATTTAACAATTACAAAATCATATATAAAAAATCTAATAAATACATTACTTGCGCCTCAGCGCTCCTCCTGAACTGGACGAAACTAGCCCAGTAGTTCTGCGGCACGCTGTCCGGGACGCTCTCGATCAGCTGCTCCAGAGGCATTGTCCCGTCTTTATCCACCCTGTGGAAGAGACGGTTCCTCCTGTTCCTCCAGGCGTCACCCATCTTCACGAGGGCGTACCTCTTCCGGTTGGCCCGGACGGCAAACCGCAGCTGAAAAAAAATTATTTAAATATCAATAATTACAAAAAAAATAATTTAAAAAACATTAATTGAATAGAATTAATTACAAAAAATATTAATTAAATAATTTTAATTACCTGAACCACCTCCTCCCAAGCCTGGTCCTTCGGCCCCCTCGGAACGTGCCTCCACGTCTTGAAGTGAAGGGGGAAACGCATCCAATTCGCACCCAGGTCGTTCAGGAAGCGGTTGAGCAGGTGACCCCCATTGTGGATGGGCTGGTCAGTGCCCTTATTCCACGGCACTATAACTCGCAGGGTCCGGTCTATGTTTTTCACCCCGGCCACGTCTAGCCTCCTCGTCGAAACGTTCCCCTGCTCGTCTGCACAGTTTACCGCACGTTAGATAAATTGTAATTCAAAGTTAACATTTCTAATTTAAATAAATAATTTACTAAATTAAAAAATTAATTTACCTTGGACCTGCACCTCAAACCCAGTGGACCGCGAAGACGACCCTCGTGGGTTGTTCTGCTCCCGAGCGTCCTCCTCATCGAGGAACTGCTCCATCTCCCTGAACCCAATCCGGATCTTGAACTCCTCCTCGTTGAGGAAGTTCTCGACGCTAATATCTGGCCCCCAACCTCAGGCACCTCTGGTGCGGTCGTCTCCTGTGGGATCGTCTGCGGTGCCTGTGGTAGGGCCGACTCCTGTTGGGGGATGGCCTGAGATGCCGCGGTCGCCCTGCCTCCGCGCTGCCCCCTCCCTCTGCCCCCTGCCTGGCTGTTGCCACCCAGTAAAATCGGTCTGGGGACCTCAGGGGCCTTCCCCTTATCCTCTCTTGAAGCCATATCAACTGTACAAATCAAAACAAAAAAAATTAGTCACATTATTATGCAAAAATATAATAAAAATACAAATATAAATAAAATACGTGTTATATACGTACCACAAGTGCAAATATTGAGAAATACTGTAGCAAAAACTCCTACACAGACGTTTGAACGCTCAAATCTTGAAGAAATCACTCAGAGAAACCTCAGGAAACAAAATGAGCAAAAGGAGAAATGAGGGAGGCGGTGGCTTAAATAGGCCAGATTTTAGTAGCGGTTATTCAAATAACCGCTACTATAACCGCTACAAATAATTAAATTTGTAGCGGTTCTACAATAACCGCTACAATTGATCACAACGTTTGAAATTCTGTAGCGGTTATTGACTAGAACCGCTACAAATGTCGAGACTCTTGATATTCTGTAGCGGTTATAGGGGTATAACCGCTACAAACTGCTGACCTTTGGTATTTTGTAGCGGTTCGGTTTCTGTAACTGTTACAAATAACCGCTACACTGTTGGCGGGGCTTGCTCGCGCCAAGTGGCGAGAATATTGTAGCGGTTTATGTGCATTAACTGCTACAAAATCACCGCTATAAGTTTTGGCGGGAATTTCGCGCCAAATTTCTAGCGGTTTTGTGTACCCAACCGCTACAAAAAAAGCTTGCCGCTACAAATTTGTAGCGGTTTAGGTGAAAACCGCTACAAATACTATAATTTGTAGCGGTTTAATATAACCGCTACAATTGCACCGCTACAAAATACCTTTTTTTTTGTAGTGTCAATAGGACTATGATCTATCAATTTGCCACAGAACTGAAGTCTCTGCAAACTAAAAATCAAGTAAGCAAATAGAATCTTGTAGTTTGGACTAAACAAGAGAAGCTACTATAATACAATATATATATATATATATATGAAAATTAGCAGCAACAAAAGTTGTTAGTGACAATGCAGCACTCTAACCCTCGTATTTTTCTTACCTTCACTGACAATTAAACCAATAATTTGAGTTCCCTGTAGTTATCTGCAGCTATGCATTTAGAGAGGGAAGAACACAAAATAGTGTCATTATATGTTGTTGGAAATTGTGCCCTAAGTGCCAATCATTATACTTTGAACATTATTAATTTAATGAAATTTCTCCATTCTATTATCATATTATTTGCATGTTAACTATGATAATTGTACCCTTAGATAAATCATAAAAATTGTCCTAAAATGTCCCTGGTCAGTCATCTATGCGGGAGCAGAGATGAAACAAGATCAGTATGACTTTGATAAGATATGAAGACATGAATCAAAGTCTTAGGCACTTGTAAAAGTACAAGGTGCTGGACCGACCCACTATGAGAAAGCTACATCCATCAAGTCATAGCTTTTCTTATGTACAACCACGTTACAATGCCCTTTGACTTCATCATGGATTCCTACATGAGAGTTGCTAAGCTTTGAACTAGTTAAAAGTCACTTTTAACTGGGTGATGATAAAGGCTACGATCGGGCTTGGTGGTTTTTCATGCAGAAGAATGTGAATGATCAAGATGGAATTTGTCCCTCACATTAGTAAAGATATATTACTAGGCCCTCGATGGGTGAATCTGAGAAATGTATGGCCATACTACGATGGAAAGGAGTTTCCATTTCTATTGTCAGACTATTCAAGAATTGAGAAAGTAATGGTTAAGAACAAGAGGATGACATTATCCATGCCTCATTCTTGACTGATATATCGTATGACAAAAGGGATGTGACATGGTTGTATGACAGGTTGCATCATATTAACGATCCTCATATGAAGTGGGTAGTCGTAATGTCTTACTAGAGGCCGCTTGCGACTTCTGGGTTAGTACAATTATTAGTCCACTGCCAACTTCGTATGGGCCTACAAGGTCGTACACAAGAATGACCCAATATGAGATAATGTTTAATCTAGGGTAGATGAATTATATATATATATAACATAAAAATCGTGAAAATAAAATTAATAATATTATATATATATATATTCGAAATACATACATATATATATATATGTGCGCGCGCGCGTGTATTATATGATATTATTATATTGTGTTAGTTTTAAGTTTAATTTTATTAAGATAAATTAGATTAATAACTAACATAATAGAGATATAGTATATCATATTTAATTTATGAAGATAAATTAAATCTAATAGTTTTTTATTTGGATTAAATAATTATGTTGAATTAAAACTGCTGGACAGATTTAACTTCAACTGAATTTATTTAATTAGCTCATCAAGATAATTAATTTTTAATTTAATTTCAAAATTAATAAAGATTAATTTTGAAATTCGAATATAGCCCTCATAGGTTATAAACTTGATAGAGCATATATACTCATACACGGATGAAAATTTAGAGCCGTAAGGGAAACCCTAGGAGACATTGGAGGTGCTAGCACGTAGTCTGTGTTGGAAAGCATTCGTGTGGATATCGGTAGAGGGAGCGGACTTGACGTGTTGGCTCCTAGAGATCGAAAACTTTGAATTGAAAAATGTATGAATCTTTCTAACTCGATTTAAATGCTGTTGATAGATCCTCGATTAAGATCGGCGAAAATTTTAAAATTATTCCGTTGTACCTGCCGATCCTAACATATGTATGGCTCACTCTCCCTCTATATTCATCACGCTCATCTTTTTTCTTTAAAATTTTCTCCAAATGCACTAATATGCACTTATTTTCTAGACTATAAGAGATCCTATCAAAGATCAAACTGCTGGAAAAAGGGACTCATCTTCTCTCACAAGACTATTGAAATAACACTTAAATAAGGTCAGATACATCCCAGGCTTTAACAAATGAGAGGCAAAGGGAAATGCCGAATTCTCCGCAAAAATTCAGAAAACCGTAGAGCTCAACCCTGACTAATTTCCTTCTTCTTTGCCTTGCATGTATCTTCCGCATTTTTGATAAATTTTTTGGTTAATTCATCAACCTGTAGGCAAGAAAATGCATCAAAATTCAAAGAATTGAAGCTATGCAATCTTGTTGGTCACTCACCTGGGAATAGGCTTATGACTTACTTCTTTCTCCAGTCTTTTTATGTCATCCTTTGGAAGACTTGAATACAGCTTTTTGATTGCATCCATTGCCTGTAGAATGACATCCTTAGACACAATTTGCAGTAAATTATGGTCCAGCTCCACTGCATATATATGGTAAGGGGGTCAACAATTGTAACTCAGTACAAAACCCTTTGGACACAGACCTGGCGATCTAGTTGCATTGTTTTAAGAAAATTTGAGGACTTTCCCTGTTATAACAAATTAAAAGGCTTTATGTGTAAAGCGTGAAAGGAAAGAGTAACCACTAAGGGTTTCGTATTACCAAACCAAAGTTAAACTAGATGAAAAACTGATGAAAACATTTAGCAAAAGTGAGAATTTCTGGACAAATTGAGCTGAGGCCTTTCCTTGAATTACTTAAAAGCCAAAAATTTTCTACAACTTGAAGTGAAAATCAAGCATTAAAAAATAATTGCAGAAATTTGTCAACACTGAAAACTCAAACAAAATGTACAGTTTATTTTTCAACTTTATTAAGCATGACATAAGATGAAGCCCTGGGATTCCTGTACCGATAATCACAAAGCCACATGGAGACCAAAGCTTTTGGCCAGCCCAACCCATAGACAAGTACAGTCATCTACCCATGTCCGGGTACTGTAAGTTTAGAAGGGCATTGCTGTTTGGATGTTTTACTGCGAAGACATAGTTGTTTATGCACTTTTTCTTAACATCATAAACATATAGATCAAGGAAATGGAAAAGCTCTCTACCATACCTTTTGCCGGGCCCTTCTAACACTTTGTCAGGCATCTTCACATGACTTGGTGACCAACTTATCCATGGCCTGAATAAATGATCAACACAAAGATATAACAACAATTACGTGTGCCAGCCATAAATTCTGGCTGAAGGGGAAAAGTTGAAATCGCATATAAATTGAAAAGGTATTAGCTTACCTGCACAGGCTCTTTGGTCAATCTAGCCGTTAGATGGAGAAGTAAATTAGTAAGTTACAATGAGCAAATATTTATTAGTTATTTATTAGCCAAAATATCCAAATGAACTTCATTCTGACAGACATCAGTGAGAATATATAGATTCAGAACTTACGGTGGAATAACAGTAATAGGTCTTTCAGGATTTAACCCCAATGGAGAGGAAACAATGGCGTTCTCCAATTGTTTAAGTGCCTGTAGAAGTGATTCGGATTCAACTGTCATACCAGTTTAGCAATTATATCTCAAGAGAAACATAAACTTGATCTCCCATGGCTGATGATTACAAGTCAAAATAAATGTATTCCTCATGTAAATGGACGGGTTATAAAATTGTACAATCAATTTTGTTGCCTTGAAGTCCATCATAATGAAAACAAATTTAAGACATTAAACTTTGAATAAGATCCAGACTTCTAAAGCCTAGAGGTAAACCACAGAAAGCTAGAATAAGAACTGGTTCAGACAATAATTAACATAGAGATAGATGTATGTATGTCTGTTGCAGGAGAGTACCTGAGGATCATATGGATTTATGGATAATGTCTTTTGATCTATGATCGAAACAACAACAATTCAGTTTAAAGGCATCTTTACCCCTCCAGTTTCTACAATAATATGGCCGAGCATTCTTGTAGAAACATATCATCATGCATGTACAAGTTGATTATTAACAATCACAGAAACAAAAAGTAAAGTTTTCACAATCATGATGCCTTAAAATATACCTGGAGATGCCCTTCCTGTGCATAGCTTGCTTAGTTCTGTTGATAATGCAGCCATTGCTGCCTCCATCTGTGAAATAGCATTCGCCTTAATAGTAGGCCCAATATCTGGAGGAACTTCAACTGTACCAACGCCAGCTCCATCCTCTAAATTATATAAATCAAATAATTAACAAAATTTTTTGAGCATTAACTTACCTAAAGACTATGTTTTGCATAGAATCTAGTTTCATTAGGACAGTCATTAGCAAAACTTTACCGAAAAATCTCATATCAACTTTATATTATGAGTGTTTGGAGTTAGTTGACTGTAACCAAAGAAATGATTCAGTCTGACCCTATCAACCTTGCTCTGATCTTGGGGCTACAACCACTGATGCTAAAACCTTTGTATTTCCAGTGCAGACGCTAACCCAATTCAATTAGCACATAACATACGACGATCATATTTGAAAAAATTAGATGCACTCATTTCAGAAAATTTACAAAGTTTCTTTTACTTATCGTTTTTATACTGAGAAAACTTTCTGTACTGAAAGCTCCCTAAATTGTTGTCATGAGCTCATTTTTTAGATAAATGGAAACATTAAATTTACAGCTATACAACAAATTAGTCCTACTGCTAAAACTTGCACAACCATTTTTATTTTTGCACAGATATGATTTAATAACCATATCCAGATAAGTCCATCCACTTGAAAAACACCAAAAACCAAAGGAGCAAACCATATTTAATTTCTCTCCCTAAATCAACATAAACTCTATCTTGAGATTAACAAAACTGGAGAAAAATGGTCTGTCAAGATATTCAAGTTGGAGAAGAGACGGAAAGGCATACTTGACTTTCGTCCTTTGGCAAAGCCTATGCGACTTTCTGTGATAAAATTAGCTGCTGGGAGACTGAATACCCTCTCAACATTAGAGTTATATTCTGCATGAGAGATCATGACTGTAGAGGGAAGAGCTCCGAAGAAGAAGAAGGTTTCTGTAGGAGAATACATGTCTAATGAAGGTAGACATCAGTCTTCTTTGCTCTTTCTTCTTCCTACTCTTGAGAACTTAAGTTTTTCAGTTCACAACTTTTATTCTGCATGAATAAATGAGGCTATTCAAATACCATGTTAATAAGAGCTAAATTTTTTCATATGAAGGAAAGCATCGCACAGTTTAGATTTGAAGAATCAAGAGAAGAAAAGGATAAACAATCTCTTACCGTTGATTGCTGTAATGCTGTGATGTTGCAGCCAAGCTATCTGCGGCGACAGCCGCGGAGGAAATTGGGTGTGAGCGGCTACTGAGGGTCTGTGTGCAGTGCACTCACGCGAATGAAGCCAAGTCCAACTCAATTAAACGCTGTGTTTATTCTTATACGTATGGGAATGGGAAGTTTTTATAATTGTTTAGTTATCTAATTTATTTATATTACTTCTTATATTAGCAATTTTCAAATTTATAGACACTCTGTCTAAATTGTTTTATTATCTAATTTACTTATAAATACTTGTTTTAGCATTTTTCCAAATTTATGGTTAATCAACCTAAGTCACTTAAAAGGTCTAACTGACTATTTACTCTAAAGAGGTTGTAAAATGCCAGGGCATATGAATATTGGCGGCATTATTAATGTAGGAGTTAGTTTGTAATGCAAATTGCATTTAGGACCTGTCAACACCGTTTCCATTTCGATAATCAAAGAGTAATAGAGACAGAATTCAATGGACATACAGAAAAGTACAATTATACTGATAAAAATATTCATTTACAATCTCACGTCATTCGTTCATGGAATACAGAAAATATAGTGGAAACTTAATATATACAGGATTTTCCAAAATATCTAAACATAAACTAATCATAACCACTATCTTGTCCTCGCCTCGAGACATGTGCCAATTATTTCCCGGTGTCTACACCCTTGCCTTTCGAACCACTGGCACCCGCTGAGATGTTTATTTAAAATAAGGTGAAATTCTGAAGAATCCCAGTAGAAACATGCTATCGTTCATAGAAAATGCGAAAAGTAAATATGATATATACCATGTATGCACCAATTAATGAACAATATAAACATATTATCTGCATGTATATATGAGTAGAGCCAAGCCCCACTAACCTGCACCTGTTGGGTTCTCACCAACTCAGTGTAATTGCCTCTAGCACTACTGGCCCCTTTCTAGGTAAATCATGTTGATTAATAAAGTACATTTACAACAATGGCATCCACACAATCATATAATTATAGCATGATGTATGAAGGATAATGTCCCTACCTCAGAGCTTTATAAACCCCTAATTAGATGTGTCTTGAAATACGAGTCATTTCGGCTTTCGACTCGGTCATAAAATATTAAATGTACAAGAAATAGGTCATAATCTATCCAAGTATCATTTTAGACTCTTCCATAAAGTTTATTGTGGTTATATTAGTCTATGGTAAAAATATACCCAAATGCCCCTGAGACCTTGGCCCGGCCTCGTGGTACCCGGTCTGATAGCACGTTTTTTCAAAATTTTAACTAGAGCCATCCTGATGTATTTTTGCCCAAGGAATCCATTTTCGGGCTTGAAATCACCAAATTCAATGTCAAATTATGAAAATACCCTTGATAGCCCCGGTTTAGGGATTTCTTGGGCGTTTTCGTAATTATGCTTTTTCGGCCTCTACCCAAAAGGTGCCCAACTGTAACCCCACATATTTTTACCCACTGAATCCAATGGAACAATTTATTTCATAAAAATCCAACTCCTACCCCTTGAAACGGTGCTGGCCGAAATATTTCAAGAAAAATGAAAAAATATAGTTTTGTGTTTTAGCTTCCAAAACTTGTACTTTTCCACTTCTAATCCCTTATTAATTCATTTAAACACTTCTTAACCATGATTCAAAGAAATTCAGGCTGCATAACCCCTTAGAGTTATATCTTTTCCAATTTTTCAAATCAACCAAAAATCACCAAACTAACAACAACTTCAAAACCAACTTCATACAAGTATAGATTTAGATTTAGTATAGTTACCTCTTAGGCTTCTTGGTTTCTCTCTCTATATGCGCCCTCTCTCTCTTCTCCTTGAGCTAAGAGTAATGAGTCTTCAAGATCATAGATTCATGACGAAACAAGGTTTAGAGAAGGATCTAGGGAAAAATTACAAGAAAATCTTAAGAATCAACTCTTACCTTAAGATTTCTTCTTCCTCTTCTCTCTAACTCTTCAAAGTTTCTCCCAACTCTCTCTCTCTCTATGTTGAACGAAAATGAATGGAGGGAAGGGAAGAGAAAGCCTTCATAAAAATGCTCCCTTGATTCCAAACCATTGATCTCATCTAAGGTTGAGATGGTAACACTTATCTTGCACCATACCTCACTCTATGCTTTCACCATACCTCTCCACTTTATGCCATACCTCCTTCATCATTGACTTCAATTGGAATTGGACTAGGTTTTCTTCTCTTGGTTAGCTTAAAAAACATGCTCCCTCTCTTCTCCAACCAACCAAGTGTTTTTCCAACTAAATCCAACTTCCTACTCCACCAAGCAATCAAGTTCACCCATTCCTTCACTCTAGCTTACCATCATGCACTTCACCATACCTTCATGTAATATACACCTTACCATTGTCATCATTACTCTCTTAATGACACTTGGCATTTTAATTCCATTAATCAATTTCTAACACGTTTTATTTTCAATTTTCGGTATAATGCCAATTCTGGCAAATTTTCTGCCCTAAATTTAAAAAATCATAGCTAATTTTGCAGACATTGTTTTGGAGTGATTCCAAAGGATATGGAACCCTTATTGAGTCTAGTTTCAAGAAAAAACATGGAATTTTACTAGCTGGGATCATATTATTCCCAGATTTTCAATCTTTGACCGCTGCTTCACAAACTTTCTAGATTTTCTGCACTAATTTCAAAAATTCATATCTTTTTGTACATAGCTTCAATTGATTCGTATGACCTATCAAATTAAAGATTAGGATATCTACTTTCATCCTGAAAAATTGCATAATTTTTTATCATTATTTGTTCTTCCAAAATCACATGACAATCTCACTGCTTTGCTGGCGATTTCACTGAAAACATTATTTAACTTTCAATTTTCAATATTTAATTCCTTTGGCCTTAAATATTCACCATTTCATTGAATTTCTCAATTAATTACATTATATTTGAGGTGAATATAAAATTTGGGATGTTACAGGACCCAAGGTAGTAGTATTGTATTTTGCACGTTGGGAGAGAGGCACAAAACTTTAGAAATGTAAAGAAGCTCCACACCAAGCTCAGCGTCAATAGTTGTAACTTTATACTCTTAATATTTTTTTAGTAGATATTAAGCAACTTACCCAAAATTCACAATCGAAATGTAAAATCACAATTAACAATACACTACAAAGTAGAAAAGATACCTTGCACTATAATATCTTCCTTAGGATCGGAGGAATACTTTATAAAAAGAAACGTTTTTTATAATCTTTTGATGATACAATTCATTTTTCAAATTTTATATATGCAACACCAGAGGTGGATCTACCTAGTTTTTAAAGTGGTTGTGAAATGATACTTGTAGTTCTGTTTCACGTTATTCATGAAAAATATAGGGAAGTTATTATAAAGTCTTAAGAAAGGGATTTAACCATCAAAAAATCTGAAAACAAATGAGAATTATGTAATGACAAGTTTTGGTTAAAAAAATGATTACATGCTTATGTTGCTCACTTGTTATTAGGCCTCTTTATTAATTAAATCCCACTCTTAAGACCTTATAATAATAATTCTTTCAAGAATAAATTTGTGATATGACTCTGGAAAGAGTTGTACTTAATTTTATTTCAAGTTATTCATTTCAATCTACTCATTAAAATTCCACTAAACCAAAGCCCCAAAAGGTCAAAGGTTAAAAAGGGGGAAACAGAAAGGAGTCTCAAAACCACATTAGTTAAAAAAAACTCTCAAGATCTGAATACATATGGAAAACCAACTTTGACATAATATTTAGCTAAGAAGGTTGAATCCAATAAGCATATTCTATCAGAATGTTCTCCTACAAGTAAAACATTAGATTGGATAAAGGAATGTTACCTGAGGCTAAAGATATAGAGCTTTATATCATGTGCTGGTTCTTCTTCTTAAACACCATAAAAGAAAAGAAATGGAGTCATGGGTTAAGCGAATGGGAAAATGAACAGAGACATCTCCACCAGCAAATTGTTGCCATATGTCATATATTTAAATTTGGCATGTCCCACTTTTTGTTCCTGCAATATCATTGTTATTATTGCCACCCCATACAATTGCTTCTTTATCCAATGACATTCTTATATCTATCATAGGAATGTCTGTGCCATCATCGAATCGTTCTATGCCTCCACCGTACCACACCACGGCACCACCTCAGCACAAGCCAACCACCGAGGAGCTGTTTGGAGAATGGATGCTCGTCGGGAATGGGCGCCGATCTCGGCTATCGCAACGGAGGAATCAGATAGGGAACACGACGGCAAGACGGACTGGCTCGCGACCGAGGACGGACATCACGGCTGGAAACGGAGACGGCAGTGGCAGCACGCGATTCCAAGCGCTCGCCGATCTAGACTCTGAAGAAGGCATGGTGATGGGACGGAGCGGAGCAGAGGCGCCGCTTGAGTCTGAGATTGATGGTGATGAGCGACGCAGCAAGGAAAGGAAACCAAGGGCAGGCGCGCACAAATCAGCGGTGGATAAGGGAGAAGCACATGGGAATAAGGGAAATGGAAGGGGAAAAGGAGAAAAAAAATCTGAAAGGAAGGTTGGGCCCTCTTTGGTGAATGGGCCTGGACAAACCACAAAGCCTCAAGTCTACAAGGAAAAAATCGAAATGGGCCAGGACATAGGAAAAAATCGAAATGGGCCATCTAGGAGTCATGTGGGTCAAAGAGAACACTTGGTGGTGGGGGGATCCTTAACCCAAATTCAAAACTCTTCCATTTTAGCACCAAAAAATCCTCTTGGGCTAGACACACATTCTCTCTTATTATTAGAAGGCCCTACCCAACAAGAGGGTAATTCAAAGGATGCATTTATCAAAGAAAAATGCGAACAGAGTATGCCTAGGGACCCAAATCTTGCCCTTATGCCTTCAATATCCACTGTATTAGATGATGACATTGGAGATGACTTTATGGAGGCCACACGGGATGCAGAAACACAACATGTGTTGGTGGGTCAACCCGCACGAGCTGACAAGATTCTTGGTACTCAGTAAGCCTTGCCTTTTTCTGTACCTATTATTATTATTATTATTTATCATGATAATTGCTTCTTGGAACTGTAAGGGTGCGGGGAATAGGAATTTCCCCCGCATCAGTAAGGATCTAGTTCATACTCATAATATTGATATTTTGTCTTTGCTCGAAACTCGCCTTAGTGGTCCTAGGGCGGACATGGTTACCCGTAAATTAGGATTTAATAATTGGATTAGGTTGGAAGCCACGGGTTTTACGGGCGGCATTTGGATTTTATGGGATGAAGCTAATATTCAGATTGATTACCTTTTCTCCACTACCCAATTGGTTCACTACAAGGTTCTAGATAAGCGTGCAAATGATTCTTTTTTTGTTACTTTTGTTTATGGGGAAACTGGGCCGAGTAGAAGGGAGCATCTATGGAGCTCGTTGCAAGAGATTGCCCAGGCTGTGGAGGAGGCGTGGATGGTTATTGGGGATTTTAATACTTTTTTGACTCCAGCAGATAAGATTGGAGGGATGGCACCCTCTTTTCGAGCTATGACACAATTTTCAAATTGTATCAGGAGTTCAAATCTGCCGGAGATACCCATTACTGGTGAGAGCTTCACATGGGAGAAGCAAGGGGTTAAAGAAAGACTGGATTGGGTGTTTGGTAATCTTGAATGGGAGCTCAGTCACCCACGGAGCAAGGTCTTTCACCAAGTCCGGTACAAATCTGATCATAGGCTTGTGTTGGTCTCGGATGGTACCAACTCCACGGCTCAAAACTCCAAACATCGTTTTAGCTACCACCCTGTTTGGGCATCTGAAGATAGCTTCTCAAGTATGGTTCATAAATCCTTGGATAATAGGACTTGGACCCAGGGAAGATTGATTTTTGAAGATGAGGCATCCAAATGGAATTCTAATGTCCTGGGTAGTATTCCTAGGAAAAAACGCCACCTTCTTCGCCGTTTAGAGGGGATTGATAGAGCTCGAAGGAACAATACTTCTACTGGCCTTTTCAAGATTGAAAAACAGCTTTGGCAAGATTATAACAAACTGTGTGCTCAGGAGGAACTTCTCTGGTACCAGAAATCTCGGTGTAAGTAGATAGCTTGGGGAGACAAGAACACAAAATTCTTTCACACCTCAACGATGATCAAACGGAAAAAGCAGCGTGTCGAAGCCCTTCAAGATGACAAGGCAAATTGGGTTACTGACTCGGATAAGCTAAGAGATATGGCTGCCCATTTCTTCAAAAATCTCTACACCAGAGAGCTTCAGGTCCCTGATTCCACCGACTGGTATGCCAATTTTCCGTTGCTACAACCCATGGATGATGTCATGATTCACAAGGCAGTGGAGGATATTGAGATAAAAAATGCCGCTTTTCTGATAGGGGCTCTTAAAGCTCCTGGTCCAGATGGTCTTCAGGCACATTTTTTTCATACCCAGTGGAATCACATTGGGGCTAAAGTGTGTGCACTTATCCGGGAGATTTGGCAACAACCTGAAAGGGTTAGGGATATCAACCATACTAACATTGTTCTCATTCCGAAAGTTGATAACCCTATCACCGTCAAGGACTTCCGTCCTATCTCTCTGTGTAATGTTGTCTTTAAGATTGTTACTAAGATTATTGCAGAGAGAATGAAAAGGGCAATGCAATATTTGATCCAACCTCAACAATGTGGTTTCATTGCAGGACGCCAGAGCTGCAATAATATTATCATTGCACAAGAGGCTATCCATACTATGCGAAGTAGAAGACGGAAAAGAGGAGTGGTCGCAATCAAGGTCGACATGGAGAAAGCTTACGATCGTCTAGATTGGAAGTTTTTGCAATCTACTCTCCTTTGTGTTGGGATACGAGAAGAGATGATTAATCTCATCATGGCATGTACTACCTCAGTGTCCATGAAGATCCTGTGGAATGGCACAGAATCCCAGGACTTTACCCCTACACCAGGAGTTCGTCAGGGCGACCCTCTAAGTCCCTATTTATTTGTGCTATGTATGGAGCGCCTGGGTCAATTGATTCATAAGGAGGTCAGAGAGGGCCGTTGGAATGGCCTTAGATTCAATAGGCATACCCCCCAATTTCTCATCTTTTCTTCACAGATGACCTTCTCTTGTTTGGTGAGGCTACTGGGGACCAAATTGACCTCATGCGGGACACAATGCGAGCCTTTTGTCAAGTCTCCGGCCACCAAATCAACTTGGGCAAATCAAAAGTATTCTTCTCCCGCAATGTCCACTTTAATAGGGCCCTTGAATTGAGTCAATCGCTGGGAGTAGGGATCACCGGTGATCTTGGAAAATACCTTGGGGTACCACTTTTACATCGACGGAGCACTAAAGCTGTGTACTTCCCCATCATTCAGCGAGCAAAGAAGAGGTTGTCAGGTTGGAAAGGGAGATATCTTACTATGGCAGGTAGGACTGTGTTAATTAAGGCCGTCTTATCAGCCCTTATGAGCTATCATATGCAAACGGTGCTGCTTCCCAAAGGCATCCTGGAGGAATTAGAGAAGATCAGTCGAAGCTTCTTATGGAACCAGGATCAAAAGGGGCATAAAATGCATCTCATTTCATGGGATCAAATCAAGCAGCCCAAGGAAGCAGGAGGCTTAGGTATTAAAGATCTTTAGAGGCAAAACATGGCTTTCATCATGAAACTCTGCTGGGGTATCTTGACCCAACCCGAGGCCCTTTGGGTTCGGTGTTTAAAAGGAAAATATGGATGTGGTGGTGGTGCCTATCCCATGGTTTGCAAAAAGGCTAATTCCTCTCATGTGTGGCGTAGCATTGCTGCTGTTTGGGAGACTTTTTATAGCGGAATTGGCCGAATCTTGCGCAGTGGGACAACAGCTAATGTATGGTGGGATTTATGGACCCCGCTTGAAGAACCCTTAATCCACTTTGTTGATCATAATTTTCATTGCTTAGATCCTGGTGCCAAAGTGAAGGATTTTGTCTTACCTAATGGGATGTGGAATATTTCACAATGGAGGGACTTCCTTCCAGACTGGGCGGTCAATATCATACTTTAGATCCCCCCTCCTCGTGAACCTGGAGATGATCCTTTCTGCTGGAGAAATGCTTCGGATGGCAAATTTAGTGTCCGGGCTGCTTATAACTTCATTTCTACTAAGCGGGGCCAAAATGGCTCGGCCCTGTGGAAGAAAGTGTGGAAGTTATCTGTTCCGGAGAAAGTGAAGATGTTTTTATGGCAGATTATTCACGAGAGATTACCTACCAACTTGTTGAGAGCTAGGAGAGGTTTACCAGTTAGCGAGGAGTGTCCTTTTCAGTGTGAGAGTACAGAATCCATTATACACATCCTTCGTGACTGTGAGATTGCGAGAGCAGTGTGGATATATTTTGTTGCTCCTAATCATCATTTTAGTTTTTTTGGCTCTAATTTGTAGGTATGGCTCAAGGACAATTTGTCACTCTCATTGGGCAAATCTTACTTTCATCGTTGGCCATGGATTCGAATTTTCAGCATCATTTGTTTTCTCCTATGGAAGAATAGATGTAAGGGTGTTATAGAGGGAGTTCATGCTCAGCCCAATAAAATTATTCATGGTGGACTTTATCAGATCATGGAATCCAACACCTTAGATACCTTTCGGCACCAGATCTTCCGCTACACGGATGGAGACAACCACTCCTGGACATTGCCACCTGAGGGATACGTTCGACTCGACACAGATGGGTCAGTTGACGCTCAACGTAATGCGACATGCAGAGGGCTTGTTCGTGATCATAGAGGCAACTGGGTTGTCGGCGTTCAGCGCAGACTGGGATTTGCTCCAACCACTGCTGCAGAGCTCTTAGCCTTAAGCCGAGGCCTCCAACTGTGCAGACAATATGGATTTCAGAGAGTTGTTGCGTACACAGATTCCCTTGAGGCGTATCATCTGGTTATGCGGGACAGCGGCCTTCATCATCCTCTGCGATTGGAAATTAATGCAGTGAGGGATTTGCTTTACTCCGATTGGGACATTCACCCTATACACCACGGGAGACGATCAGATGTGCTGACTACCTAGCCAAGGATGCACAGACTTTAGTGCAATATTTGGTTATTTTGCCAGTACCACTGTCGGGGTGCCTTCCTATTATGCGGGAAGATCTTCTACATGTTTAGCATATTTTGTTGTATCTCATTTCCAAGCTAGCTTGGCCACTTTATGTATCGAAAAAAAAAAGGAAGTCAAGTGATCACGCCAATGACAATAGTCACCATGAAAACAACCATAGGTATGATGTTGCTTGAAACTTTCTACCCCTAATATCAATTCTGCTATCACTGCCAATGGCATTATCACTTTATTCCTAAGCAACATATGAAAATCCAAATAATTGTCCAAAATCTTAACCCTGGTCAACTTCTCCCTTTAACAGTATCATGAAAATCTAATATTGGAATAGAGTATGTTGAAAATGCAGAAGCATTATGAAGCACTTGCATGTCTCTTGATGTGATAATAATTCTACTTCCTTTTCTCAACCAATGATACACTTCAATTAAATCTTCAGCTAGTATTAAATTGTCCACATCATCAAGTATCAGAAGAACTGTTTTGTGTCTAAGCCTACTTCTTACAAAAGTGGATTTTATGTCGAAAAATTAATGTCCTAATCTTTTATTAACTCGTTGGGACATTCTTCAGGTAACCTGTCAAACATAATTATTGCTAGTTGTTCTCTTACATTTCAAATAAAGGAGAAAGCTTCAAACTGTGCTTTCAATTTGTGAAATACTGCTCTAGCAATAGTAGTCTTACTTATACCACCCATACCCCATATTCCCACAATGTAAGCTTCACTCAGTAGCCCTTCAATTTTCTGATTTTTATGATCAATCCCAACTAATCCTTCATAATGAAAGGAAAAATTTCTATTCAATTTGCTTAAAATATCTTTGACAATCTCCTGCTATTTTTTAAATCCCACCCGGAGAGATTTGTTGATTGGATCAAATCATTTGTCCACTTTTGCACTTTTTCTTGGTTGTGCTTATATCTTTGCTTAAGCTTAGCAAATCCATCTCCAAAACTTGCATTTTATTTTTGGACATTCACTACTACAAAATAAAGATTTAGAGGTGCTAATCTTATGGCATTTCTTCAAACAAGTGCTAGAGGAGACTTCTATTTTTTTAAAACAAAAATGCATGTAGCAGCTATGACGCTTTGTGTGTCAAGTACCTTGTGTGCTTGCCTAGGGAAGCGCCATACAAGGAGTTATTTTTTAAAAAAAATTAGACCCCTTATATGGCACTTACCCAGACAAGCACCATAGCTAGGTTTATAATCATATATACCTTTAATGGCACTTGCTCTATAAAGCGCCATTAAATATCCTTTAATTTTATTTTATTTTTTAAATATGTCATAAATCTTAGCTTGTAATTTTATTTGTGCTTATAATTTTTTTCCATCTCTTGTTAAACTTCCTATACATTGTAAGTATTTTAATTTTTAAGCTTACAAGTATAATTTTATTAGTTGTTACTTGTTGAATTTACTCAATGTCTTTTATATTTAATTTATTAAATACAATTATTTTTTAAAATAATTGTAGTAACTAGTATGAGTCAAAATTAATTAAAAAATAAATATTTTCTAAAGATTTAAAGGAAGAAAAAAAATAAGTTCCTTGAATTCTTGATGTCAAGTCTTCTAAGACCATGTGTCCTATTTATTTTAGCTAGATTTATAGTGAAATTATAATATTTCTAAAATATAACATCATATGTCATATTAATTTTTAAGCTTACAAATATAATTTTATTAATTGTTACTTATTTAATTTGTTCAACGTCTTTTATATTTAATTTATTACGTAAAATTATTTTCTTTTTTTAAAAAATATTTTCTATGGGAAGTGGCCTTCAAAGGCCATATAAGGTGGGATAATTTAAAAAAAAAATCGAGGCCCTTAATGGTGCTTTTGCAGAGAAAGTGTCATAAAAGATACAATCATATATGCCTTTAATGACACTTTCTTTGAAAAGCGCCATTAAAGACATATGTGATATGACGTAAGCATATATGTCTTTAATGGAGCTTTGTAAAGAAGTGCCATTAAAGGCATATAATCATAAATGCCTTTAATAGCATTTACTTTATAAACCGCCATTAAATGTCCTTCAATTTTTTTTTTTTTTAAATATGTCATGAATCTTAGCTTGTAGTTTTATTTGTGCTTATAACTACTAGACTAATAATATATGCAACAATTATTGTATCCACCACCAAATATTGTACATCATCATAATCATCATTAGATCATGTGAAAATCTTTATTTTCACCTGAATATTCATATATTACAAATAACTTTATATTTCAAATGTTTTGGACTGCAGGTCCATAAATTTCACATATTGAAAGAACATTTTCCATTGTGTCTTGTCCCTTTTTTTAGTTTGCCAATCACCTTTTTTTCCCTACCAACATATTTATGTATAAGATCATCATTTGGTCACATGACATTGTTACTAAAATTGTTGTTGGCAACTTATCTTTTTAGTTCCATTTTTCTTGTTGTAACATAATTCATTGAAATCTCTTTATTACTTTTAGGTACCTAAACCTCTTTTAAGGTTTTTGCATTTAGTTATGTCTTGACCTCTTCTGGAGTATCTGCCTCCTTAATATGACGATCTTGATTATTTGCTCCTTTCTCTTTTCTTTTGGAACCGATTATTCTCTCATACTTTGGGCATGTCTCACTTTCAATTATGCTGATTAGACCATTTTTAGCTAGAATATGAGATTTAGTAATTCCCATTTAGGTCAGTAATTGAATCTAGCAGATTTTATGCAATATTTCATGAATGCAAAACCTAATGAACTTCTGATTCATATTGCTATATTCAAGGATATATACTTGATAGTAATAATGCATTCCTTTGGTTTTCTTTTCCAACTATTCAATTTCTCCCCTCATGTTAGGAAAACTTTGTCAAATGACAATCAACTAATTATACACTATAAGTCTCCTAAATCCATTTGTTTCTATTAGAAACATCCTTTTGTTTCATTTAGAGACAAACAAGAAGAAGGGGATTCTTACCCAACATTTATCTCAATTTCCTTTAAATATCTATCTATATGCATTGTGGTGGATTAATAGGAATACAAATTTAAACTTTTTAACTTGAAATATACCTAGCTTCTGACCAAAAACCAATTTTATTAGGAGAATTTAGTTGGCTAGTACAAGTATTGCAATATATAAGATCAAATATGCCAACACTAAAATATAAATTTTGTTCTCATAAGTATTAGTTTAGCTATTTATGGAGGCTTCAATGAATGAATCGTATAATTTGAAAATTACGCTTAACATAATAAGTTATTCAAACATTCCTGCAAACTTAAGGATGTAAAGTAATATCAATATCACATGTAACCATCTTATAGATGCATCTATCAAAATTATTGAACATTTATATGGTTTACATGCTATTTGAATGGGTCCATATATGAGTTTAACATATTTCCAAAAATATAGAGATCCATTCCAAATCATAACTTGTGATGCTTTCATAATCAAATTTCTTTGAGAACAAACAACATATGATAATTTTTGAATTATATAATATGTTGGCAATTCATGAAGAATCTTCTGGTTCTTCAATGGATGTCACACGTAATCTTTTATATATAACTTAGATGATCAAACAAGTTATGCCAACAATAAATTTATTTGGATCAGTAAACTGCTGGTTTACTATGACATGTTACTTAACTAACAACAAAATTTTCAATTTTCATAAGATATTGATATAAAATATCAATATGACATCCATTTTTGGAAGATCAATAGGTTTTGTGAGGAAGTATATGACTAGAACTTTTCAATATTAACTCCCATTTATATTCTAACAATTCCCCCTCAAGTGTATGTCATATAAATACACTTTCTTTATTTCTATATTTCAAAAACAAATCAGTATATAGTAAACCAATAGTCTATTTTTCACTTCAAAGATCAAGTACTTCATAACTCACAACCACTTAGACCCTTTAATAGAGTGAAACTCTGATAAAAATCTATAAGTCATAACATTTCATGATCATTTCTTCTTCCGCCCATAGAATTAAGAAAAATCTATATTAGTTCTCTAGGAACTATATCGACTTTGTTGCATTTATGTTCTTTAGGAACTAACATATATTATTGCATATTTATATAATTTCATTACTCACTAATAATAATATGCTTCAATTTGCCTCTTTTTGATGCATATTCAAAGTATGTAATGTTTAGAACTTTCCACTAGATAAAGAAATATGAGAAGATCCATAATCAAAATACATAAAGATTTTATTGTAATGATTTGCGATGTTTAGAGGCTAAAATTAATTTGAGAAAAATGTAAAAACAAATGCATTATAAAATAATGAATAATTATGATATACATATTCTTCTTTTAAATACTCCTTACTATTTAATCATCCATAAATTGGACTTGTACTATATATATAGTTCATGCACATTACGAAAATGATTTTGTCTAACAAATCATAAATTATTCATAATGAATTTTCTCATAAAATTAAATAAATTCTCATTTTCTTAATTCAAATATGATATATGATTTTTTTTTACAAATGTCACATAAAACTAATTTGATTCCAATGTATATCATATTATATATTATATCATGATTAATGTATGAAACTTGCACATATCATATGAGAAAGCTAAGAAGTAGAAGAAATGACAATACAATGAATTAGGAGAGGAGACAATAACTTATCAATACTAAAATAAAATACAAATTGTAGAGTATTTGTATGCCTTTCAATAGTAAAAGTTTGAAACTAAGAAAAATTGCATATATATGTAAGGCAACATAATAGTGTTCAAGAGGAGAAAAGATATGGAAGACAAAGCTAAAATGAAAAATATGACTAATAATGAAAGAAAGTATCTTGATATTAAAATATATGAGTTGAGTGTTTGTTGAAAAATCTATGGTGCAACAGAGAAGCACAAGTCTCAAGAAGAAAATAGAGGCGGTAAGCTCCATTGATGCATAAATATATGAATAGTATTCATATACATTATATATTTAAAGTTATAAATAAATTGTACAATTGTACATAAAGAAGAGAATTAAACAACATAATTGAAGATTATATGAATAAATTCTAGACACCATTTAATCTGGGAGTTATATGGCATAATAACAATAACCATGAGGTAGAATCCTAAAAGACCATGAAATCAAAATATCAATAATTATCAATAATGCTCAAATTTGTAAATAAATTGTCACCATATCGAAATTTTAAAATGACAAATAATTACCTTTTTGTTTATTTGATTTCATATATCACTCATGCTGATATCACAATGTCAAATAATAATTCTTTCACAAATTAATCATAATCACAATAAATTTAAATTTAAACACTAGTAAAAATCAAAATCATATAGCCCTCTGGGCTTACAATTATTTATTTTGGCTTTATAAACTGATCATCTTTCTCCATAACTTATTGCTTTAAGCATCATAACTATTTTTGGTATTTTTCAAAATATCTCATGGTCTTTTTGGCTTCACAATCATTTTGAGCTTTATTTTCAATAAATTGGTACATATTAGTCTATATGATTTCTGGTCATATTATGCCATTTTTTTTATCCTCGACTTTTAGTCATAGTATAACATTTGCTCATAATTTTAATAATCTTAAAAATGTTATTATTTACATGACTATGGTTCAATAGCCAAGAAATAGTATTCTTAGCTTTCAACTATCAATTCCACGAATACAATGGATCATGTTCATTTTCACTCTTACATATGTTCTTTGCTTTCAATAGCATCATCAATTTCTCAAAATATTGGCCTTCAGGACCATAGCAAAAATCTTGTAAAGCTAATTTTTATTTTATTTTTTGTTTAGTTTGGTATTTGAACCCTTTGCCTTCAAGGCTTTGATATTTGTAACAATTAAATCATCAAAGTGCCAAAATTTTTCTTGTCAATCTTGCAATTTAATGAAACCAATAGCATTCTTTCTTATAAGAACTATTACAAAAGTAATGTGACTTTTAGGTCGTTTGATTACAAAATTAAGAATATTATGACTTCTAACCTCTCAATAAAATTAAAATACTATAAAATAAATTAAGTAAATTCAAATTTATAATCAAATATAAATAATAGATAGACCCATGATCATATAGATCATATTATATGGTCATATGTAATACTATTATATATTAATGTAATAATAAACAAATGAAAATAAAATATTGACATAATGATATAACAATAATATATTAATATAAATAAAATAACAATAAAAAAAGATGAAAAAAATTAATATAAAATAAACAATAAAACATAACATAAAATGGAAATAAAATAAGGAAATATAAATGTTAAATATAAAACAAATGAAACATAAATAAAATGAAATAACATAATATAACAACATAAAATGTAAAGAACATCATAAATAAAATAAAGAAATATAAATGTTGCATAATAAGATATTCTCGGAAAATGATAAATAAAAGTAAAGGGGAAAAAAACTTGCGAAGGATAATAAAGCAATAATAATCTCCAATCTTAGCCATGGAACCTGATGTATAAAACAATTGGTAAAAAAGTCTCTTTAATTTCATATAATAGCTTAGATTATCCTAGATATACATGTAAAAGATGACAACATGAAAAATAGATAGTGTAAGAAAAATAATATAGAACAACAAAATGGTAACGTAAATTAAAAAGATAAAATAACATAGAGAATAAATAACATAAAATATAGTATGAAAATAAGAAAGTTAGAGAGTGAGAAATAGAAAACTAGACCATAGACCTTTTAAGTGAAGTTGTGCTGATAATGTGATACGAAATCAAGAAAATATAAGAGATTGAGATGAGGAAAATGAAGAAAGACAAGAGAAAATTGTAGAGATGAAGAGTAGAGAAGAACTCTTACTCATATAGTATTTTTCATGTACCAACAATCCTTTGTGTTAAACCTCTATATATAGTGTAGGAAATCAAGCCCATTGTAATTAGTTGGGCTTAAGCCCATTTTATATGTAGTAGAAAAGATCATGGCTGTATATAAATATGTGTAGGTGAATATTGATTAATGCATGGATTGTTCAATAGAGACAGTGAATATACTGCAATACAGGAGGATTAAATATTTTCTCTAAGTCAACATGGAATGAGAGCCACAGGCTTGATCCAAGAAAACAACATCCATCCCCACTATATGTTGGGCCAGGAAAAAGAAGAAGCCTAAACCATAGCCCACAAATCAAGATTTGCATACCTCACATGGACAAACAAAACACGGTGCGAGTCAGCATCTAAAGAAATGGCGCGGGTCCGTAATCAGTAAACCAAGAATCCGGTTACACGTGGAAAAACAGGACCTGGATTCAACACATCACAGAACCTGATCAAATTTGTTTCTGGAACTAAATCGCAGAACTTGCTCAAATCCCTTTCTAGAAACCATATCTCACATCATGAAGTATCCCTCAATTCGAAAATTCCTGAATCACTCTATTTCCGATTCCTGTTACGGCACAGTTCCTGATTCAAGATCCCACCACGAATTCACGACGGTGTTTACCAACAGAATCGCCATCGTTACTCTATTGTCCAGAGAAGCATCGTACCAGCATCTGTGTTTGTCGTACGAATCCCTAGTTGTTCATCTCAAAAGCACCGATTCTCAATCTCAACCCAAGGAACGACAATACTCCACAAGCCTTGCCGTTTCTTTGCGTCTTCGATTTTCAACGGTGACTCACGAACCCTAATTATTCTGTTAAATGTAGGAAGATATAAAAATAAACTCTCAGAAGATAAAGTGAAAAACTTATATTTATTTGAAGTGAACAGAAGCCTTTATATAGGCTTATACAACCATATTGTGAATGCTAAATAACAGCATGCATAAAATCCACGATCCCATGACTCTAGCTATTGGACTCTAACAGATCCACTTTCTAAACCAATGACTTCCTAATAAAGAGGATCTGACTTATTTAAAAAATAACAAATACATAATAAAAGAAAAGACTCAACTGACTTAACAAATCACAAATAAATAACACCTGAATGTGATCCTAAATAATAGGATAAATTCCAACAATGCCTCCCTTAAACTTACAAGTCATAAACTTTCAGTTTAATTAATGTTTCCATTGGTGACAACCTCCCTTAAGGTACAAACGCCAAGTAACTTTCTCAGCTTAATAAAAGCCGCATTTTTCATGGGCTTGGTTAAAATATCTGCAACTTGATCTTCACTTTTGCAGTAGAAAACATCAATAATCTTTTCCTTCGTGAGATCTCTGAGAAAATGAAACTTCACATCAATGTGTTTGGTTCTCCCATGCAATATTGGATTCCTTGAAAGCTTGATTGTCAAACCATTATCACAGTAAATTGGAGTTGCTTCTTGCTGCACAGAATGAAGCTCAGCAAGGATATTCCTCAACCAGATTGCTTGAGTGGCACACACAGTTGCAGCCACAAATTCAGCTTCTATGGTAGACAGTGTTACTATTGGTTGTTTCTTGGAACACCATGAGATAGCACCAGATCCAGGCATAAATGCATAACCAGAAGTGCTTTTTCTGTCATCTTTGTCTCCAGCAAAGTCACTATCTATAAAGCCAATTAAATCTGACTTTCCACCCTTCTTATACAAAATACCATAATCAATGGTACCTTGTAAATACCTAAGAATTTGTTTGGCAGCTAACAGGTGGATCTCCTTTGGCTTCTCCATGTATCTGCTAATAAGACTAACAAAATACATTATGTCAGGCCTAGTGGCCGTTAAAAACATCAAACTTCCGAAAATTTGTTTGTAAAGGGTGCTATCAATATGCTTACCTGGAGGATTCTTCTCTAACTTCAGCTCCATATCTGTTGGTGTTATGACAGAATTGCAACCCCTCATTCCAAACCTCTCTAAAATTTCTTGGACATATTTCTTTTGTGAAATAAAAATTCTACTAGTAGATTGCTTTACTTCAATGCCCAGAAAATACTGCATTAAACCAAGGTCAGACATATCAAACTTTGTCATCATTGATTGCTTAAACTTTTTAAGCAATGTCAAATCATTCCCAGTATATATTAAATCATCAACATATAAGCATACAATAACAAGCTTGCCACCTTCAATTTTTGTATAAAGTGTATGCTCATATGGACATTTTTTAAAACCTGCCATGGAAAAATAAACATCAGTTCAGCTATACCAAGCTCACGGAGCTTGTTTTAGCCCATATAGTGCCTTTTTCAATCTATAGACCTTATGTTCACTTCCATGTTTTACATAACCAGGGGGCTGATCAATAAATACCTGTTCTTACAATTCTCCATGTAGAAAAGCAGATTTTACATCCAGCTAATAAATTGGCCAATTTTTGTGTGTTGCTAATGCTACCACCAACCTGATGGTATCAAGTCTAACTACCAGAGCAAAGACCTCCTTATAATCCACACCATACTCTTGCTTGTATCCTTTAGCCACTAAGCGCGCCTTGTGTAATATCCTAAACTGTAATTAAGGGCTAATAACTTCAAAGTGATGTAATTAATGTAAATTAATCACTTTTGAAGTATATGATGTGAATTGTGACGCAAAATGTGCTGAGTGATGATTTAGTAAGTATTGTGATAATCAGGGGCAAAATGGTAAATTACCGACCGATTGGTCAATTACTAAAGAGGAAACTCTTTGGTAATTGAGATCAATGGCTCGGATTGAAAGAGGGAGAGGCGGAATCCTACGCATGCAAGTTCATGTGAATCCATGGTAGGGAGAACAAGATGTTGACAAGTGGCAAAAGATGGACCATGGTATAAGGGTCAAACTTTCAAACTCATTTTCTCTTCCCTCCCCTTTTCCAAGTCGGTAGTATGCATGGGAAATGGGAAAAATATGTCATCCTCATTCTCATCTTATTTTCTCTCTCTTCTCCTCCATTTTCGCTGAAACTAGCCAAGAAAGAGAAAATCAAAGGTGCTTTTTTGACTTTGGAAATGACCTCTTTGGCCCAAATGTTATGTTTTAAAGTTGTTCATAATAGTAAGGGCTTCATGGCTATGGTTTCAAGTTTTTGGAAGGAGGTGTTTTGGTGTTTGAACCAATTTGAAGTGGTGAAATTAAGAAGTTGGTTTTGGAAGAAATAAGAGGTAAGTAGTTGATACACTTTGGTATTATCTTTGTCATTGGTTAAGTTTTGAGAATTTTGTATTATTTCCCTGATTTTGGCTTAAATTTGAAATGCATGAATTCTGTAGTATAAGGTGGTGGAATAAATGCCAAATTGTGTTGTGGAATCTATAGTTTTAATTTGGATTTGAAAAGAGGAAGTTTGGTCATTAGGTGATTTTGGTTGCAAAGTGGTTAGAAGTGTTGAATGTGCCATTGTGGTAAGATTTTGGTTATTTTGAGTTTACCAATAGGTTCCTTATGGAATTTTAGAAAGGAATGAGTTTTGGTATAAGTTTTGGTACCATTGGAGCCAGTTTTGGTAAATCTGGAAAACTATATCAGTTGTTGTGATATGGCTTCTGATAAGCTTCACTCGAGTGAGGTAGGGTCTCACTCGAGTGCAGTATGAAATTCTGGGTATTTTGGTTAAGTCTTCTGGCAGAAATCGTGAGTGAACTTCTTCATCTTCGAGTGACATATGTTATTACTCGAGTGCATATGGTATCACTCGGGTGCATGTGCATACAGCACTATGAGCGTGCGTCTCGGGTTAGCACTCACAGAAAAATTGTCAAGAGTGCATGTGGTCACTCGCGAGCATTGGGAAGTCACTCGAGTGCTAGGGCTAGTGCTCGAGTGCACTTGTCGCCTTGGAGCCTTAGTTGCTCTCGGGTTGTCACTTCTTGCACCCCACTCGATAGGACTCGGGTGACTAAGTGACATTACTCGAGTGCCCGGGTGAGTGCTCGAGTGCATTGGCCATCTGGGAGGTGTTGGTGCTCTCAGGCACACACTTTCTGTATCTCACTCGCTATGACTCAAGTGCAATTGGGGGTAACACTCGAGTGAGGCCTTCTTCACTCGAGTAAGTCAACCCAAAATTAGTGTTCTTTTTCCAAAAAAGGTATCTTTAGGGTAGTTTCTCCCAACCATTTAGGGATATGTTTAGGCCTATAATAGCCACCTAAGAGATTAAATGATAACCAACATAAAGTACTATGAAATTGGAAAACTTGGAAAAGAGATTGATGGGTTGTCCCTGATTTGGTTTATAGGATTTGATATTTGCCACCCTCGAGAGCCCACGGTACCGAAGAACGTCAAGAAGGAACAAGGTAGTGACTTTTTCTCTTATATTATGTGTGAAACATTGTATGTATGTTGGTTATGCATTGAGAATACTTTGTGATGCTTTGAGATCGCAGTGAAAGCTGACGCATAGTGATACTTTTTGAATACTTTGTGATACATAGAAATCACAGCAAAAGCTGACGCATAGAGCTTACAGCCATGAGTGCTGTCGTTTGTGGTGTGAGCCATGATACATTCTGATGCTGCTTAACATGATCATATATGCTATGTGTTTGTGCACTGTATGAGTGATTTGTTACTACTGGGATTCTCTTGAATCTTATTCTTTCCAATGACTAATATTTCAGACAGGGCAAGTGGCTCTAAAGAAAAGTGGGCAACCCAGAGCAATTAGAACCCCTTTGGGTATATTTGATTGTAGGATGTTGGTTATCTACTTTTGAACTTGGGATTACTGTATATTTTGAGATGTAAATATTACATTTGATTTTGGTTATGTAATCCCTTAGTGAAGACTTATAAACCCTCAGATTATATATGAATAGAACCCAGGAGTTGCCTGGGATTTGGTTATACACTCTGATATGTATGAATGTAAATTAATTGCACAAGTAATTATGTTCGAGTTTTGAAATTGAGACCAAGATATGGAAGAGTTTTTGAAAGACTTTGTGAAAACCCTATTGTAAAGTAGGAAGTTGAAATGAGTTTAAATTATCCGACGACCTCTAATCCAGTTTAATTATATATACGATATCGAATCATAATTACGCTAATCAAGGCAGGGCGTTACACCTTGTATTTGTCCACTTCACCATTCTCATTGAACTTGGTTTTGAAAACCCATTTGACTCCAATCGCCTTCAGCCCCTTTGGAAGATCAGTAAGCTCCCAAGTGTTGTTTTTCTCAATAGCTGCTATCTCAACATCTATTGCTTGCTGCCACTTTAAATCTATATAGGCTTCCTCAAAACTTACAGGGTCACAATCATTAAATAAAGTAATATATGTGAGTGAATCTTCATTTCCAGATTGATTATTTCCACTAACCTCATAGTCAACCATCCATGCTGGTTGTCTTTTGTTTCGTTGAGGTCGAGAATTGGTGCTTTCGTGATGCATCAAGGTGGAACTACCTTCTCCTTCAGCTGTAAGTTGCTCTATCTCCTTGTAACCATAATCAAAATCCAACAAAGGTGGCTGTTTGTTTGGACTTTTATCCCATGGCCTAAAGTTGTCTTCATCAAACACCACATCATGACTAATAATCACCTTCTTGCTGATTAGATTGTAGAGCTTGTAGGCCTTTGATTCTTGACTAACACCAAGGAAGACACACTTCTCTACTTTGTCATCTAACTTTGTTCTCTTTTGGTCTAGAATACGTGCAAATGAGATGCAACCAAACACTCTTAAATGTTGAACATTTGGTCGTTGACCACTTCAAGATTCTTCTAGTGTCATATTTTGGATAGCATGGGAAGGACTCCTATTCAAAACATAAATACCCCAGGATACTGCTTCAGCCCAGAAAAATTTTGGAACATTGCTTCTTTGCAAAAGGCTTCGCACTACATTTAAGATTGTTCGATTCTTTCTTTCACACACTCCATTTTGTTGAGGAGTATAAGCTGCGGTAAGTTGCCAATGTATTCCATGAGAGTCACAGAAATTTTTGAATTCTTGTGAAAGGTACTCCCCTCCACAATCAGTACGAAGAATTTTCATGGAGCACCCCTTCTTATTTTCAACAAGAGGTTTGAAGCTTTTACAGGTAGTGAAAGCTTCACATTTTTCTTGCAAAAAATAGACCCAAGTCTTCATGCTAAAATCATCAATAAATGTTATAAAAAAATGTTTAACTCCATTGGATTTTGGGTTTATTGATCCACAAATATCTGTGTGAACCAATTTCAGCTGTTGTTTAGCTCTCCAAGATTTGCCTTTTGGAAAGCTATCATGAGGTTGTTTGCCAATAATGCAATCTTGACAAATTTCTGTAGGAATCTGAAAATTAGGAAGACCAAAAACCATCTCCTTTTGTTGTAGCATTTTTAGCCCTCCAAAATTCAAATTCCCGTATCTGTAATGCCAGAGCCAAGCTGGGCTATTTAATTTTGTTGAGGAACAAAAATTAGTGGAGCCAACATTTTGCACATAAAGGGGAAAAAGGTTATTTGCAGTCATCTTAGCTTTAGCAACCAAGCCAAGATTGGAATCATAAATTCTGCAAACTCCACATTTGATAGACACCTCAAAGCCTTTGTCTTGAAGCTGACCCATGCTAATAAGATTTGTTTTCAAATCTGGAACGAAGAACACATTAGAGATAATCTGCATAGAGGATGAAAGCTTTGTTTGGAGTTTCACCTTTCCTTTCCATTGGATTTTGGGTTTATTGATCCACAAATATCTGAGTGAACCAATTTCAGCTGTTGTTTAGCTCTCCAAGATTTGCCTTTTGGAAAGCTATCACGAGGTTGTTTGCCAATAATGCAATCTTGACAACTTTCTGCAGGAATTTGAAAATTAGGAAGACAAAAAACCATCTCCTTTTGTTGTAGCATTTTTAGCCCTCCAAAATTCAAATGCCCGTATCTGTAATGCCAGAGCCAAGCTGGGCTATTTAATTTTGTTGAGAAACAAAAATTAGTGGAGCCAACATTTTGCACATAAAGGGGAAAAAGGTTATTTGCAGTCATCTTAGCTTTAGCAACTAAGCCAAGATTGGAATCATAAATTCTGCAAACTCCACATTTGATAGACACCTCAAAGCCTTTGTCTTGAAGCTGACCCACGCTAATAAGATTTGTTTTCAAATATGGAACAAAGAACACATTAGAGATAATCTGCATAGAGGATGGAAGCTTTGTTTGGAGTTTCACCTTTCCTTTCCCTTTGACAGTAATGCGAGAGTTGTCTCCAAACTTGACTGTTGTACAAAAAGTTTCATCTAAATCAGAAAAAGCAGATTTATCTCCACACATATGGTTGCTACAGCCGATGTCTAAATACCATAAGTTTGGTTGGCTGTCATTTGAGGGTTGACACACCAATAGCAAGGAGACTTCCTCTTCAATCTCCGTTGCTTCTTCACCCTCCTCATTTTTAGTAACTTCTGCAAAATTAGAGTTTTCTCCACGTACATTTTTTAATTTTGTAGGACATTCAGAATGATAATGGCCATTCCTGTGACATCTAAAACACTTAATGTGGGATTTATCTGCAAACTTTGACTTCCCATTAGATGAGCGTTGTAGATCACAACCATTCTGACCTTCAACTTCATTTGAGTTTCTTCCCTTCCACTTATTTCTTCATTGCTCAGAATCTTTGGAGATTGTAACTACTTGTAAGGCTAGCTCCTCCACATCCTATTGAACAATTTTCTGCTCATGAACCATCAATGAATTTTGCAGTTCATCAAGTGAAAGCTTGTCAAGATCTTTTGACTCTTCAATGGCATAAATAACATAGTTAAATCTTGGCAACATGGACCACAAAATCTTCCCAATGATTATGACGTCTGTAGGCTGCTTTCCATGAATCTTCATTTTGTTTGCAATTGCCATAGTGTGTGAGAAGTACTTCGACACTGATTCTCCCGGCTTCATCCGTAAGGTTTCAAACTCACCTCGTAGAGTTTGCAGCAGTGCTCGCTTTGCCCTCGCATTCCCTTAGTACTTCTTCTTCATAGAGTCCCAAATCTCCTTTGACGTGTCCTTGCAAAGAATTGTCTCCAAGACTAAACAATCGATGGCTTGGAAAAGGTAATTTTTTGGCTTCAAGTCTTTTAATTTCAGCACCTCATGCTCAGTCTTTTGACCATTTGTCAGAATAGCACCATCTGTGAGTTCTTTGATGCCTTGCTCAATAACTGTCCAAAACTCTTTGGACCTTAAAAAGTTTTCCATCAACATGCTCCAATGGTCATAATGACCATCAAAGAGAGGAATGGCAGATTGAACAAAATTCTCTAAAGACATTGCAAAACCTCACTGAAACTCTCGTGTTTGTACTCTATCTCTTATTTAACCAAGCTCTGGTACCACTATTAAATATAGGAAGATATAAAAATAAACTCTCAGAAGATAAAGTAAAAAACTTGTATTTATTTGAAGTTAACGGAAGCCTTTATATAGGCTCATACAATCATATCATGAATGCTAAATAACAAAAAATCCACGATCCCATGACTCTAGCTACTAGACTCTAACATACCAACTTTCTAAACCAATGACTTCCTAATAAATAGGATCTGACTTATTTAAAAAATAACAGATATATAATAAAAGAAAAGACTCAACTGACTCAACAAATCACAAATAAATAACACCCTGAATGTGATCCTAAATAATAGGATAAATCCCAACATGTTCTTCACTGTACTTCTTCTCTTTGACTGAAATGGTGACAAAAACCACTGGTGATGATGCTGCTGTGGAAGGACTTCAGTTTACACATCCCCTGTATCTTCGCTAATCAGATGCACAGGGTATCTCAATTATTTTACACAAGTTGATTGGGAGCAAAAACTATACTGTCTGGAGCAGAGCTATGCGGATTGCCCTTCTTGGTAAGTATAAATTGGGTTTCATTGATGGTTATTGCACAAAGGACTCACAAGAAGAAAAACTCCAGGCTCAATGGGAACAATGTAATGTCGTTGTCTTATCATGGCTCTTGAATTCTGTCTCTAAAGAACTACCTAGCAATGTCATTTTTTTCAGAATGCTTATCTTGTATAGACAAACCTACAGGAACGTTTTGATAAGGTAACAGGTTCGAGAATTTTTGCATTACATTGTGAAATTAGTCTACTTCGTCAACGGAATTCCACTGTTTCAAGCTATTATATAAAGCTTAAGGAATTATGGGAAGAACAAGCCTCATTACTCCCTTTACCCTGCTACAAGTGTGATACATCTAGACTATATGCTGAAAGGACTCAACAACAGAAACTCTTGCAGTTTCTTCTTGGCTTAAACAAAAATTACTATGCTACAAGGAGTCAGATTTTACTTATGCAGCCCCTTCCCAGCATCAATCAAGCATTTGCCATGGTGTCTAAGGATGAAGATCAAAAATCCCTCATCCATCTGAACACCAATAGCCCTGTTGAGGCAATTGCAATGGCAACAAAAGGAATGGGGAGGGGCCGAGGAAGAGGCAGGGGATCTCCTCTCCCGGAATGTACTCACTGTGGCGAACGAGGGCATGACAAAGAAGGCTATTGGCACCTTATAGGTTCCTTAACAATTTCAACAAAAGGAACAAAGGGAAAATCACTTAAGAAGGCAATGTTAGCCAAACAATGAATCACTCTAGTTGGGAACAAGGCGCAACTGGACATTCAATGAACACCATTACACCAACCTTCACTTCAGAAAAATATGAATGATTACTTGAGTTCCTTAAGAAATATGTAGAAGCTCCACCTGTTGTGCATGCTCTGACTGGTACAGGTTTGACTAGACTACCCTCTCACACACACACTAATTGGATAATTGATTCTAGAGCCACCACACACTTAGTAGATGATTTGTCACTATTAGATACATATAATTCATATGCGAGATCCATTAAAAACATTAGAATACCAAATGGAGATATTATACCAATTACACATGTAGGTAGCGTTAAAGTTAATGATCGAATTACACTAAACCATGTCCTGTAAGCTCCACAATTAAAATTTATCTGATTTTTGTATCTAGATTAACCACCGAGCTACAATGCATGGTGGTTTTCTTCCCTGACCATTGTCTGCTACAAAACCTTCAGGGAGGATGGATAAGGGGACTGGTAAGCTTGTTGATGGTTTATATCTTCTGCAACACAAAAGGATTCAAAATGATGCTTGTGTGAACTTTAATGTTAAAAACTATGATATGCATACTTGTGTTGATAGCTGGTTGTTACACCATAGATTAGGACATGCTCTATATTCTGTAATGAAATATTTGGACTTTGTCAAGAAAGATGACATGGTAATGAATAAAGCCTGTGACATTTTTTTTCGATCTAAACAGACTATACTTCCTTTCTCTCCTAGTTGCATCAAGACTAAATATTGTTTTGAGTTGTTGCACATGGATGTTTGGGATCTATATAGGACACCCACATACCAAGGGCACCAATATTTCCTTACAATTGTTGACGATTACTCAAGAGCAACTTGGGTTTTTCTGATGCAATCTAAATCTGAAACCAAGAATCACATTCAAAATTTTATGGCTCATGTTCTCACACAGTTTGCTGCACCTGTAAAAAGGGTGAGGAGTGATAATGGAACTGAATTCCTCAATCATGAACTTAATCAATATTTTTTGAATAAAAGGATCATGCATGAAACTACATGACCCTATACACCTAAATAAAACAGTATAGTAGAACGTAAATACCAAACACTCATGCAAATAGCTAGAAGTCTCATGCTTTAATCCAATCTCCTTATTAAATATTGGGGTGAATGTATTAAAATGTCTGTCGACCTAGTTAATCAGATTCCTTCTTGTATACTTGATTTTAAAACTCCATTTGAAAAATTTTATGGTCATTCTCTTGATTATAATACTTTGAGAGTATTTGATTCACTTGCATATGCTACTGATTTGATTGTCTCTGACAAATTTCAACCTTGATCTTTTCCTTGTGTCTTTTTAAGCTATCCCCTACTCAAAAAGGATTCTTACTTTTAGACTTTCATAATAAGCACTTATTGTTGAGTAGACATGTTACCTTCATTGAAGACAAATTTCCTTTCAAAGATATCATGTCTCCTCATCAAGGGGGAGTGTCCAAAGAAATACGAGAAATGTTTCTATTTGACTTTGAATCTGAATTAGCAGTCTATTGATTCCAACATTAACAAATTGTCTACTAATGATGTTAATGATGGAATGACACATATTCCTATCCCTGACCAAAATTATGAAGATGTGGGTGATACAGGGGAAGAACATCATGATGTAGATGAAAATCATATGCAAACTAAGCCACCAACTATTGGCCAACCAAATAGAGACAGAAAAGCACCTATTTGGGCTAAGGATTACATCTGCAATATTGCTCAAATAGGTCAATCTGATGGTATGGTCAATAAGTGCTTATACCCCATTGAAAATTACATGTCTTATACTAATATATCTTCCTCCCATATGTGTTTTCTAGTTAATTTAGAGTCAATTATTGAACCTAGGAACTATGATGATGCTATAAAACATAAAGAATGGGTGAGTGAAATGAATGTAGAGATTGAAGCCTTGGAAAACAATAAGACATAGGAATTAGTTACATTACCAAATGGTAAGAAAGCAATATGATGTAAATGGGTATACAAAGTGAAATATAAACCAAATGGAGAGGTGGATAAGTACAAGGCTAGGTTAGTAGCAAAGGGCTACACTCAAAAGGAAGGGATAAATTATCATGAGACCTTTTCTCCTATAAGTAAACTAGTAACCATTCACATAGTATTGAAATTAGATGCTATGTATAACTAAAATTTATTTCATATGGATGTGCACAATGCCTTCTTATAAGGTGATCTGGATGAACAGGTGTACATGACCATCCCTCAAGATTATCATACTAAGGGGGAGAATTTGGTATGTAAACTGAATAATTCACTACATGGGCTTAAACAAGCCTCAAGGCAATGGAATTATAAGTTGTCTAAGGCATTGATTCAAGGTGGATTTGAGCAAAGCAAACATGATTATTCACTCTTTGTTAAAAGATATGATAAAGATATTGTGTTTGTGCTTGTATATGTGGATGACTTGTTGACTATAGGATCAACATATGCAAAAATAAATGAAGTTAAGGAATTCTTATACAATCAGTTTAAAATCAAGGATTTGAGGGCAATGAAATATTTTCTTGGGATTGAGATAGCAAGGTCAAAGAAAGGGGTTATCCTATCACAAAGAAAATAAGTTCTAGACTTGCTCTCTAACACTAGAATGAGTGGTTGTAAACCACTGAATGCGCCAACGGCTTAAAGACCAAAACTCTTAGCTTATAAAGAAGGGAAAGACAAGGAGGAGGACTTGATGAAAGATCCAGAATGTTATAAGCGGTTAGTGGGTAGGTTAATTTATTTAACTGTAACTCGTCCTAACATTTCATTTTCCGTGCAGGTCCTCAGTCAATTTATGCAAAACCCCATGAAGAGTCACATGGCAGCGGCACTTGATGTAGTTAGGTATCTGAAGCAGAGTCTGGGGGTTGGAGTTCTTATCAGCTTGATAGGGACCTTAACTGTAGATTGCTATTGTGATTCAAATTGGGGAGCATGTGGCACTACACGTTGTTCAATGAATGGTTACTTGTTAAAGTTTGGGGGTTCTCTCATCATGTGGAAAACAAAGAAACAACACAATTTCTCCTTCTTCAGCAGAAGTAGAGTATAGAGCTATGGGATCAATAGTAGCCGAAGTAATATGGGTCATAGGATCACTTAAAGAGCTTGACATTCATCAGTCGAAGCCGGTTGATGTGTATTGTGACAACAAAGCTGCTATTTATATTGCTTCCGATCCGATCTTCCACGAACGGACTAAGCATATGGAGATAGACCTACATTTTGTTCGAGAGACTCTTTTGGCAAAATAAATCAACTTAGAACATGTGAAATCAATGAATCAGCAAGTAGACATTTTAACAAAGGCAATTGGGAAAGATTTATAGACAAGAATGCTTAGCAAGTTGGGAGTCATTGACCTTTATAGCCCCAACTTGAGGGGAAGTGTAGGAAATCAAGCCCATTGGAGTTACTTGGGCCTAAGCCCATTTTATATGTAATTGACAAGATCATGGCTGTATATAAATATATGTAGGTGAATATTGATTAATGTATGGATTGTTCAATATACAGTGAATATACTGCAATACAGGAGGATTAAATATCACTACAAAAAAACAGTCTATTTTCTGATGAATTTGAGATGGAAAAAAATTCCGTCGCAAATTGCGTCAACTTTCCGTCAGAAAATTTCAGACGGAATTTCCTACGGAATTGGTGACGGAATTTGTGAAGGAATTTTCCCGTCGCAAATTCTGTCAGAAAAATTAATTTACGACGGAATTTGAGACGGAAAATTTACGTCTCAAATTTGAGACGGAATTTGCGTCTCAAATTCCGTCGGAAATAATTTGAGACGGAAATTCCGTCACAAAATATTACACAATGTTTCCAATGGAATTCCGTCGGAAAAATTTGCGACGGAAATTTTCCGTCGGGAATGTGCTTAAATTTTTTTAATTTTTTATTTGATTAATAATTTAAAAAAATCTTATTAAAACACAACTGAATTACTTATATTATAAAATGGGTCACTAAACTAAACAAATTAAGAAGCTTTATATGAGATTTTTCCTTACTAAAATATAAATTTAAATTAATGTTAATATGAATATAAGGTAAATATTATTGTCATAAATATTTAAACAAAAAAATTTGTGCCTAATAATATTAGTTAAAAGTTGACAAAAAAAATTAGTTCAAGGAAATGTGGGGGCCCTAGCTAGACGCACAAAATGGTCTCGGCTAACTGAAGTGGGAGGCAAAGAGCGATCTTCTTCAATTCAACGGGGCTTCTGAATCTCCCAAGTCTCTTGCCCTCCTCGTCCACAGCAAGCGACCGGCCGATTTTCGCACCGTATCACACTCCGGTTTCTCCCTCTCATCTCGTCAATCGTGGGTTGCGGACTTGTGGCGGAGTGGTCGTGGCTCGCTCTCGTGGTGAACCTATCGTGGCTCGCTCTCCTCCTCTACTAGAATCTGAGTGAGGTAAGTCTCCCAAATCTCCTTCAACCTTCAATTTGAATATGGTGACTTAGGTTCATAGAATACGCAGGTTGTCTATCATTTTTTACTTTTTTTTTTGTTGGTGTTAAATTTCTTGCTCTGTGTGGGATTGTGGCAAAAATCAGAGTTATGTGTGTTTGGGTAGTTCTCCCTGTGAATACCGAAACTGATTTGCTAACTCTGTGTGGATGTTTTTGATTCTTCAATTTGCTCAATTTTATTTCTTTATTAATACATTGGTTTCTCTTTTTGGAGCGAGGTTAGATACTCAGATTCTTCATTTCTCTCATCTTCGCTGTTAAAAAATTTTTAAGAACAAGACCTATCTATCTCTTTCTCACAATTTAATTGATGTTAATATCACGTAGGATTTTGGAATATAGCTCAATTGATGATATGCCCAGAAGAAAAGGTTTCCTTAAAGAGCTAATAAACCAGCACCTTTAATTTGTTGCAATGATGCTTGTAATCATATATTGGAGCCTTTTTCTAGTTTACTTTTATAACAGAAAAGTAACAGAGTGATCAACCATGAAAGGAGCCTACCTGAAATAATAGTATTACAATCCAATTTCTTAGATTTTGAACACTGAACTTAGTTAATGGCATAGAATAGGTCCTCTTAGACTCTATAAAATGTCAGAGAAGTGGCTTCCAAACTAAAAATAAATGCAATTGAATATTTCTATCGTACAACTCTATGCACTTCTTCTTCTATTGATTATATTACATTCTAATGGTAATCTCTATATTCACAAAAGTTCTAAGAATAATAAGAAATGAGATGTGCTGGATCAGACACATAAATTAAAAAACTTTTTTAGTGGTCTATAGAAACAGGTAGGACTGAACTTCTAGATCTACTACTACCATGTCCGATGGAAAAAAATGACCTCTTTACTTTAGCACTATTACTACTACTACAACCTCCTTCCATGGAGGATGATGATACGTCACTCACTTCTTGCCTATTCTGTTACTTCAAAGCTTCTTGAACTGCCATGTACAATTGCTTATCCCCTGAAGAATCAATGGAAAACAACCTCCTTATTGGCTGTAGTGAAAAAATCTCATCTTTACCCTACTATCAATGGAAAACAACCTCCTTATATGACAGATGTTAGAAACTTTTAATCCTAGCTATTTTTTTTGAATGCAGTAAAGGATGGAAAAGTTTCAGAATTAGTCAACAAGTGTTGTTCATTGATTAGGTTTTTCCCTATCTCTTTCAGGTGGTTGCCCTTCTTCATATAAACTACTTCTGTTTCAGAATCACTGGCTTCTTCTTTTAAAGGCTTTCTTCTTTGACTAGTTTCTTTATTGGGTCTAGTTTCCTCAATAGTTACTTTTTCTATATTCATGATTATCAATTCATTGTAGTTTTTATTTTATTAATTGGCAATGTAGAAAAAGTTTAAATGGCTCCCACAACATGAACTTGAAATTAAGAGAATTTGGAATGCAAAGGGTTCAGAGCTCTTAAGAAATAAGATGCATATTATTAGACAAAACTTGCATACAAAGCAAGTTAGGCCTGATTGGATTCCAGACAATGTGATGGCTAAGTTAGAGAGAATATGGAATATAGAAGAGTTTAAGACCAAGTGTGAGGTAGCTAAAGTCAATCGAGCTTCTTCCAAAGGAGGCACTCAACACAAAGGTGGTAGTATTCCTAATACTGAGCATAAGAGGAGGATGGTAAGAAGTTATGTTTGAATGCAATCATTATTTACTAAATGCATGACATAATACATCTTTATGATTAACATAGGCTATGGAGATGGGAAGAGACCCTACTTTTTTTGAATTGTTCAAGAAGACACATTATAATGAGAAGACTGGAGAATTTGCGGACCATCGAGCGGCTGCGGCTTATGTAAGTGCATATGTTTGTTATATTGGATAACTGTGCATTGTGCTGATGGCCAGAGGCCTTGCAATCTTTTCATGTCATTTTGATCTTTTTGTTTTGTTGAATCTATTTGTTTTATTGAATTGTTTCATATCACTGTGAATTGTGCTGATGGCCGGAGGCCTTAAATTCATGCTCAAGCACTTAATGTTGAAATTTCAAATTCGTAGTTGATTATGACATATGCATGGTGGCCTCCAAGAAGTCTAACATTTCATGCTATTATGTTATGGCAATGACAATTATAAGCTTCTTTATATTGGTATGTTTAATATAGTTTGTTCTGTAGTTGAGTTGTCACAAAGGACTTTGTCTTGTTTATCTGTTTATAAGTACATTTGCCAAAGTAAATTCATTCAAAGAAATGATAACCCTATCTAATAAATGCACCCTTATTCTACCATTTTTTCATATTGTGCACAACTTCTAGGTAGTTGTCATTTCATATATTAATTGAACATGGATTTTCATTACTTTGGGCTACAGGATGATTTCTTAAGGCTAAAGGCGTCCGCAAGTTCTACAAGCTCTGTTCAATCCCATACTGTAGATGATGACGACCTGTGGTTGGAGGTTGTAGGTGGAAAGAACAAGAAGGGTCGCCTCTATGGGTTGGTATATGAGAATCCAGATATTGTTTGTGCCTCCTCCTCTCAAAGGTCAACTCCTTCAATCAACACCACACAAACCAATCCTGATGTTGCTGAATTGCGTACGCAAATAACTCAGCTTACACAGGAGAATCAGGAGATTCGAGAAAATTACCAAACCGTGAAGCAACAAAATGCCAAGATCATCAATGCATTGGAAAGTATTGGGATTACGTTACCCTTTGAGAGTTGAGAGAGCTACTGCTAGCCTTTAATACGTTTGTGCCAGAACTTCTATGACATTATTTAATAGCTTTTTGCATCTGTGACAGAACTTCTGACACTATTATTACAAGACTTTTTTTATTAGTAATGTTTTAACTACTTTGTTTAAACTTACTTTGAATTTTATCATTCTTTTATTATTAATTTCAATTGGGTTGAATTTAATTTTGTGTTGTCATTTTACATAAGCAAATTGGAATCTTAAAAGCTAATGAATTGAAATGGGAATGAGATTTGAATTAAAAAAATGAAGAAATGAAATTTTTTTCCCCCTGAGATGTGATTTCAGACGGAACAGAGGGAAAAATCCGTCGAAAAATTCGTGGGAATTTGAGAGGGAATTATCGACGGAAAATTCCGTCTCAATTTGAAAGGGAATTTGTGACGGAAAATTCCGTCACAATTTCCGAGAGAATTTTCCGTCGGAAATTCCGTAGGAAATTGATAGGGAATTTCCGACGGAAAATTCCGTCGGAAATTGCGACGGAATATTCTCTCTCAAATTCCGTGGGCAATTGAGAGGGAATTTCTGACGGAATATTCCGCCGGAAATTGAGACAGAATTTTCCGTCAAAAATTCCGTCTCAAATTCCCACGGAAGAGTCCGTCATAAATTGAGATGGAATATAAATCTGTCAGAAATTGCGACGGAATTTCCGCCTCAAATTGTTACGGAATGTGATTTCCGTCGCAATTTGAATATGACGCCCTTTTTATTAAAGGACACTGTTCCGTCCCAGATTCTGTCGGAAAATTTTTTCCGACGGAATTCCGTCGCAAATCTCTTCAATCCGTCTCAAAATCCGTCAGAAATTCCGTCGCAAATTCCCTGTTTTTTTTTAGTGTATTTTCTCTAAGTCAACATATAGGTTTCCAAATCTCTCAAGAGTTATAATGTCATAAACATAAGAATTAATCTACTACATAAAACCATGGGAAGTTATAGGTATTATATAATCCTAAGAGACTATAAACATCCACTACCATAATATTCATAACAAAAAGGATGTTTTAAGGTGTAGTGTGATTAAAAATTTTAAAACATAGAAACAAATTAAATTGAAGCATTTGAGGATAAATATTCAAACAAGTTTAAATTATAATTGTTTTGAGCTGAAAACTTTAAATAAGAATTAATTTCTTGGGCACGAAAAAAAAATCCTAGCATGACAATCATACTTACAATCATTCTTATCTATTGACCCATGAATTCTATAACTCACGGAATAAATGCCGAAAGGAAATTTTTGTCCGCTCCAGCCCAATTGGTAATGGAAATTTGTGAGACCATAAACGCGTGATGGCAAAATGTCGGGGAAAGAGAGTTTGAAGTCTAAGAGAGGTTGAATCCTTGTGGAATGATGATCATGAGAGAATGCAATAAGTGACTTTAGGATTGAAACTTGAGGAATGTTGTAACCTGCATTTTTAATAATATCACTCTCTTTTAATATAAGTTTCGTCAATAATGACCAACGAGTGATGCTATCAGGAAATCTTGTGAATGTAGCATTACTGTTACTTCCACAACATTCCATTATTATTAACTCATCATGCTCTTCTTCATCTTCCATTAATGAAGTACTCTTATTGTACCTTTCTTCTTCTTCCTCCCTCTCTCTGCCATCTTGAAAGAAATGAGGGCAATCATTAATCATTTGTCCTCTCAATGGCCCCACCATACCCTTTTCTCCTATATCATGCATCAACTCCATATCAAGTCTGGAGCAATCAAGGGCGAAATCACGATAATTTACACAAGAATCATAATAATTGATATCATAGCTATAATGTTGGTTTAAATCATGCCCAAACTCAATTGGACTCTTTAAGCAATCAACTATCCTAACAAATAGAAGTAGAGATGCCAAACTTTGTGTTCCCTTTCTCAATTTTGCTATCTCTTCTAATTGCATCATCACATGTTTGAATCTAAAACCACATATGATGTCACCACATACCAACACCTTCATTCTCACTTTATGAAATGACAACTTGCCAAAATCCAGATAATTGAACTCCATTACTAACCCTGACCTTGTCCCTTTCATACTTCCCCCAATGTTTACTTGCTTTGGCCCATCATATCCTACCCATAAATAGTCAAGATTGCCCAGGAAAGTTGAAGAATGGATTTCATCCAAATTCACACAACCACCAACATCTACAATTTTAATCTTAGGGGCATGAGAGAGATCTGGTAGTGCAATGAGATGTTTTGAATCGCTCAGATTGATTTCCTTTAGATTTGGAAAATGCTGAAAAAAAAAAGAAGCATTGTTAAATAAACTAGCTAACTGCCCGAACAATTTTAATCAAGAATTTCTCTCATGCCAATTAAAACATGAATTGGATCACATGCAGAGAATACAACAAGGGTTTAAACATCAATTTAACGCTAATAAAGCAAACATTTCAATTGTGCAACATTTGGTCAATGTTTGATGCAACATCTTATAATCACTAAGGGGAAAAATATGACACATGAAAAATGAGACAAACCTGATTTTCATTTCCAAGTTGTCGGATATTACTATTACGTATTTCAAGTATAACAAGATTCTCAGCACACAAATGTAATGGCACATAGGGGAGTGGATATTCTTCCCAAACGAAAAATCTTAATTCTTCTGGAAGATAATCCAAATCTCCATGAATATTCAATACTGAAGGCTTTCTCCGATCAGACTTGTAAACTTTAAACAATATCAAGTTATGCATCATTTGAAAATGACTAGCTCTCAATGTAATCATTTTCATCTTGCTCTCGTCCAATGAGAGGCATCGAGTTACGTCAATCCCCTAAAATATAATAGCAAATCAAGGAAACACAATCATCAATACCTAAAAAAATGACCAAAAATATACTATAGAACAAATAAATATATCTTCTATTAGAAATATCCAAATTAATTACCACGTTGAGAATTTCATTCAAAAATTATTACTATTCATATTTCCCTTTTAATACATGAATTTCTAAAAACTCGTAAATATGCAGAAACACTTGTACGTGTCCCTGCATACTTTCATGCGTAGATATTTAATATAACTATAAAAGCATATATGTAATTATAATTATCAAACATAACCTTTCAATAATAGACAACCTGAACCCATGTTCTCTGACCCGGACCGGACCGGCCGAACCGAACCGGAAACCGACGACCCGGCCTCTAACCGGTCCGGTCCGGTGACCCAGTCCGGGTCAAATTTTTTTTTATTTTTTTTTTAAATCTTTTTTTTTATTTTTCCTTTAGAATTTCATACTATAAGCTTAAAATATTTCATTTCTCATCGGTTTGGTCCCGGTTTAGCTCCGGTCTGACTCACTAACCCTTGACCCAGTACCTCGACTGGTTCACTGACCGGTCCAGGTTTAATTACCTTGCCTTGAACTAAAGACTAACGACAAGACCAATTACAAGACATGGAAAAATGAGAATCCCCACGAATCTTATGCACTAGAAAATGAGGACAAGATACGAAGCCTGGAACCATGTGGACCACGTTATAGCATGACTTTAATATTTTACTTGTTCTCAACTTTCATATACTCTTGTTCACTAATTTTATCCTTTAAAATAACACATGTCACAATAATCTTGGCTAATTTTAAGTCATACATATTCTGAAAATTACTAATTGTCAATGTAATCCTTTTTATCTTGCTCATGTCTAATGATAAGCATTGAATTGACTCAACCCCTTCTGATCAAATTATGGGGAAAAATGATTATTCCAACATTTGCCTAATTAAATAACAAATGGAACAATTAAATATATTTCTCTTAGAAAAAATGAATATGTTTTTGTGCACTTTATCCAAACGATTCATTATCTGACAAAACAAAAAAAAGGATCCATTTTATCTTACTATAAGTAAACGAATAAATTGGTTTCAACAAATATCCATGCTGGTTCGGGGGACAACTGTACGAACCTGCTTAATTGATAGTAATTCTTAATGAACATTTATATAAAATTTTTGAAATTTTCTTTATATTCAAATTTCATAATGTGAAGGTGAAAAAAATTTCATATGTGACCCTTTTGTAATATTAAATTTTTTATCAATAAAACACGTGGGAATATTAAATTTCATATATCTTAGAATAACACATCATACTAGCTAGCCATATTCTATCTCAGCTTAAAACGATGAAAATTTCAAATTTTAAGAAGAATAATAAATCACACCTGACAGAAATTAAAGGCCATGCATGCAGGCCCCAATTAATTTTAGACAATAAAGGATTTTTTTTTCCTTAAAAAAAATCTAATTAGGCAAATGTTGGCACTTACCAAAGATTTTAATGAATAAACAAATACCTTTTCGGAAAGCACATAACAAGGAAATAAAATATGAGGAAAATAATAAAAAATTAAAAACTAAAATATCACCTTGTCATTGTTGAAAAGATGATAAATATCCTCGGGCCTCCATAGTCGAATGGATTTGCCAGGGTTAGATATTAATTGTTGCTTAGAAATTTCAAGCCCCACATCTATTAGAAGAGCATGCATCTCAATATCACCATTATCATGCACTGAAATGAGGGATCTATCTTCAAGTACAATTATATCAATATGTGCAGAAGAATCATATATGCATCTTGTACAATCTTCTAGAGAATTCCTCCCTAATTCCTTCAAGAAAAATGCTAGGTCAAGAAATACATTCTTTTGTATATCATCAAGTCCATCAAAACTCAATTTCAACACATTAAAAATGCCTTAGGGAAGAGCTTGATTTAGTTTTGCCAAAGCACTTTCCCATTCTTTTTTCCCTTTTCCGTGAAGAAAGCAACCCAAGACTTTTAAGGCTAATAGATTTCCATGACAATAATGCACTGCCCGCTCTGATAACCCCAAATAGCTTTTTGATGACTTATTTTGCTTAAAAGCTTTCAAACTGAAGAGATGTAGAGCATGAGAGAACTCTAATTTATGAACATGATATGTTGAAGCATAAGTATTCTTAAGCACTTGCATATCTCTTGATGTCATAATTATTCTACTACCTTCTCCAAACCAGCCACATGCTTTGATTAAATCTTCAATTGCTATAGAATCATGCACATCATCAAGTACCAAAAGAATTTTTTTATGGCGAAGCCTTCTTTCCACAAAACTTGATCTTAAATTGTAAGCATTCATACCATCATCTTTCAACAATTCTTTAAGGCATTTTTCCAATAATTCATCAAATCCAATTTTTCCTAGTCGTTCTCTCACATTTCCAACAAATGAGAAAGCTTCAAACTGAGTTTTCAACCTATCAAATACAACTCCTGCAAGGGTGGTCTTGCCTATACCACCCATACCCCATATCCCCACAATGCGAGCTTCACTCAGTAACTCTTCAATTTTCTGAATTTGATAACCAATTCCAACTAATCCTTCCAAATGAAATGATGACTTGTTACTCAGTTTGCTCAAAATATCCTTCACAATCATTTTTGTAAGTTCGGGTTCAGGCCTAGAACAAATACAAAATAAAAAAATGATCATGTTTAATGCCTAAAGAAAGAAAACAATAAGTGAAAAATGTGTTGAAGCTACCTGAAATTCTTTGAATGCCACCCAGATAGATTTGTTGATCGGATCAAAGCATTTGTCCAATGTTGCACTCTTCGTTGGTCGTGCTTAAATCTCCACTTAAGCTTAATGAATCGATCTCCGAAACTCCCATCTTGTTTGCGAACATTTGATGGATCTACATTGTAGAAAATAGGGATGACAGTTCTTCCATATCGATCCTTACATTTCATGATATGAACAAGCTCATCCATACACCAAGTTGAAGAAGCATAATCTTTTGAGAAAATAATCAAAGATATATCTGATTCCTCTATTGTTTTCAGAAGATCTGGTGAGATATGATCTCCTTTGTGGAGCTTGTGATCCATAAAAGTTTGAATCTTTGCATCGCAAAGTGCTTCATAGAGATAAGTTGAGAAAGTGTCCCGGGTGTCTTCCCCCCTAAAGCTAAGAAAGATGTCATACTTGGTTGCAGGAGGAGAAACCATTTGAGCTAAAATCACGTCATCTATATAACTGGAGAGATAGAAACAAACCGTCAACAAATATCGGGTTATAGGAGAAAATCATACAAGCTAGCTAGCTAGCTACGTACCGATCATCAACAGCAACAGTACTTTGGTTATCATAAAGCGAAGGAGAGATGAATCTGTTGGCCATGGAAATTGATAAAGCCAATAGTATCAGTAATGCTTCTATTAGCGTTAAAGAAATGTTGCCATCCATTTGATAGCAATTTCTAGCTCCAACCTTCAGCAACCTGAAACTAAGGCCATAGGAAGAGCAAGCAAAAGTTTATTAGATATCCACACTAGAAAAAACCAGAAATTAACAAATTTTTTTGCACAATTTTTCCTATGAGAAGAAAGCCCTGAAAATATAATTCTGGGAAAATGCTAGCAAAACAGAGTATCAGGGAGATGAAGCAAATGGATAGTATTAACCTGGTAGAAGTGGTGGTAAGCAAAAGAAATAGCTCACAAGTTCTCAAAAATGTCAGCTTCGAGCTTTGCAAACTTCCTCCTCTTCAAACTAGTTCTTCACAAGTATCCATTACAAAAACTTTTCTTTGATTTACTTTCCATTAGTAAAAATATATTGTTGAAGGATAATTATTTCTTATGAATATGAATTTAAAGAAAAAGGGAGGAGCATTTATCACTCCATCTATTTTTTTTTCCCCGTCTTCCGTTTCATTTCACAATAAAATGCGAGTGTCATAAGTAACGATAATTATATGACTGGTTTTTATTTGAAGTAAAATTAAAAAATATATTGCTCAAAGTTAGCTACCTAAAAGTTCAATGAAGCCGATGAACAACGCCTACGTCATCAACTGCAGATCACAATAGCTGCCCGTGATTAATTTAATAAAAGGCTAAAAAAGAAGAATGAACAAAGAAGAGTGACGGAGATAATGTTATTTTCATTTAAATTATTTACGAATTTATCATTAATGAAAAACCTCTCCTTTTTGTCTTTTTCAATTCCACAAAACTAAAAATAACAAAACATTTAGTTTTTTTTTTCATTTTTTAAGATCAAATTGGTACTTTCGGCTTTTTTTTTTTTTTTTTCCAAAACACCTATCTGAATACTAATTATCATAGCCAAGATGTCTTTCACTCAAGTAGATAACCATAAGGTAGCTGCAGACTTTTTTCTGTACACAAACCATAAAAACTCAGATAAAAATACTTTCAAAACAGTATAAAGGAGAAGAATGAAAGTAAGGAAACCGGGATGTGAAGGGACGATAGTTCACAGAGATCGCAAAAATGTCAGCTTTGGGATCTGCAGACTTCCTCCTCTGATCTTCAAAACAATTCTTAAAATAAATGAACACTTCAGTCAAAAAGATAAAGCAGTCCAGCCATATCTTTGAAAGTTATGGGACTAAGTTTTTCAGAAATTAAAGTGTAAAAAATTCCAGATGTTTGAGTATTGTGAGATCTACGACATTATGGTAGGCAAGTAGTAGATTCAATCAACAGCACTAGAGAAGAAAACAGCAAATATTTTGCAGGGAAAAATATAAAGCAGGCACAAGTAAAGGAGAAGAAATAACCTGGATCGATGTGAAGGGGAGCGAAAGCAATAGGAGTCACAGAAGCTAAGGTCTCGAAAATGAAAAATAGAAGCGTCAAGTTCCTGTATTTATATTTTGTTTCAGTACTCTTTTATATTCTGCCGTGTTGCGATGCTCTGCTTCTTCAACGAGTGTTGCCATACTTTCGTTGTGGTTGTCCCGAACCAGCCCATTTTTGGGATCTGATGGGCCCATTTTGGGTCTTTGCGTGTTTGGACTTTTTTTTTTTTAAAAAAGAGAAACATCAGGAGGCAAAAACCTGAATTGTAGTAATAAATAACTAATTACCAATGGGAGATGGTCCAAGTGGTAAGCGACTTGGTTCCGCTTAAGCAAGGTATTGGGTTCGAGCCTTGTGTATGCAGAAAATTCCCATTGGGAGACTATCCCACCATAGCCAGGTGCGCGACGCAGGTCGGATCCGGATGTAGTCGGGGCAAAACTCCGGTGAACCGAGTGGGCAACAAAAAAAAAAAACTAGTTGGAATCCATATTAAAAAGATGAAGTTTTACGACAATATGATAGCAACGGAGGAGATTGTCTAAACAGCTAGCACTAGGAGAAGAAATCAGTGAGCATAAGTACAATATTACTCCCACCAACCTTAAATATAAGGTCCAGTTTACTTTTTTTAGAGAAATTAAGTGTAATACCCCGAATTTTGAGATTGGAGACTTGAGAATAAGCCTAAATTAAGCGGACTGCTAAGCCCTAATTTAGCAGGTGTTCCAAATATATTTTCTAATGTTTCTTATATCTTTGGGGCATTAAAGAAAATAAAATGGTTAATTTTGAAGAAAGTGATTATGCTTACGGTAAAATCGCCTATGAGGTAGTGAGCTTGTCATGAAATTTTTAATGATCAACAAAAATTATGAACTTTTACAGGATGAAATTAGACATCCTAAGCTTTAATTTGATAGGTAATATAACTCAATTAGAGCTTTATACAAAAAGATATGAATTTTTAAAGTCAGCACAGAAAAACTGTGAAGTTTCTAGAACAGCAAGCAAAGATTAAAATTCAGGGAATTTTTTTTATTCCATCTAGCAAAATTCTATATTTTTCCATGAAACTAGACTCAATAAGGGTTCTATAGGCTTTAGAATCACTCCAATTTGATTTTTCTATAATTAGCTATGATTTTTCAAATTTTGGGCAGAAAATCTGTCAGAATTTCTAATTAACCCAAAAATTTTGGAAATTAAATAAATAATTTCATATCATATAATATATGACATAAAACATTTCCTCCTCCTTCCAGCAGCCATAACTGATGCCATTTTCAGTTTTAGAGAGAGAGAAGAGTTGAGATTTTTAGAGAGAGAAGGAGAGGAAAAGGCTTGTAAAGGTAAGTGATTTATTTGGTAAATCGGTTCCTAATGCGTATAACTCTGTTCCTAAGCTTCCTTTTCACATGATTTAAGGTTTGGAAGCTCAAATTTGAATGTTGAGCACCTAGGATTCAGCCATATCAAGGGAGAGCCAGTGGTAGCTTGAGGTAACTTCCAAACATTTGTATATTGACTATTCTGACTATTGTGGACAATTTAATCGGTGAAATTTCGTCGGATTGTCCTTAGTTGTAAAAATGGAAAATGGGTTTTCCATGGGGTTATGCTGCCCAAATTGATACTAAATGGTAGTTGTAATCTAATACAATATTCAATAATGTGGTTAGGAGTAGAAAGAAACATGTTTACGGAGCCAAAACCGAAAAACCCCGATTTTTTCCGGAGTTCTTATAAGTTTCAGCCAGCTCTAGAAATGGGTCTTAGAGTTGAATTTTCAATAATTTGATGATTCCATTGAGTTCAGGAGGTAAAATTAGGTGGGGTTACAGTTGGGCACTTTTTCGGAAAAGGCAGAGAAAGCATAATTACGAAAATGCCCCTAAAACACTGAAATAAGGGCTGCCAAGGGCAATTTCATCTTTTGGTAGTGAATTTGGTAATTCCGAGTCCGGAAATAGATTTCTTGGGTGAAAATATGTCAGGATAGCCCAGGTTAGAATTCGGAGAAAAGTACAGCCGGACCGGGTACGATGGGGCCGGGTCTCCAGGGATATTTTAGTAATTTTTCAAGATAGACTCATATAACCCCCAGAAACACTATGGAAGTGTCTAAATAGTACATTTGACACTGTAGGATTGAATATGGAGCCTCGAGCTGTTGGCACGCAAATCAAGGAGAAAGATTGTAGGTATAAGACTTACCTTATTTGCATGTATTTGATATCTTTGCTTGTGTAGGGATGTATATGATTGCTTTACTTGATTGTGTAGAGCATACTTGAATAAATGAAGCTCTGTTTCTGTTTTCGCTGTGGCCATAGTTTTGTTACATGAAACATTGAGCATGCAGAAATGTCACTATGGAGCACACACTTAGATAAAGCTAACATGTCATACACAACATCTATCATGCATGCATTATGGTATCTATTTCCTACTGAGATTCTCTCGAATCTCACCCTCCCATACCAACAATTTAGCTAGGAGAAGACAATAGATATGCTGAGAACAACGAAGAGAACCGTACGAGGGGATTACAATAGTGGAACGAAGACGGGAAGAAGTTTCCGTTTCACTGGGATGAGTTTAGACACTCTAGTAGCCTTGTGCGGCTACCTTAATCGTAAGTATCATGTACAAACCCCTATGGGGAGTTTATGTAATCATGCACATATTATCAGTATAGTTATGCTATTCCTGTATTGCCTACTGAACCGCATATTGTTTTCCGTAAATACTCTGGTAAAGGTGAAATTAAAATAAGGGCGTGACATTAAGGAAGTAAAATATATTACTTAATCATAATATATGTTGTGTATATTTATATTATATATTAGTTTATGAGAATAGTGAGTTTGGAGAAAAAAAGATAGATATAAACACTTTAAATTAATTTACTTAATTTTCTTAATCTCTTTACAAAAATTAATTAAATCTTATATTTAGGACATGAGGTAGTATATAGTTACTTGCCGAGAAACATTTGTTAGGTATTTTGTTTGGGGAAAAAATCAATAACTAGTTTTTAATAATAAGGAAAACGAGTGAGAGGATATATTCGCAAGACTAGGCAACAAAAAATTATAAAAAGTCAACTAGGTTTTTCTTAGGATGGAGCTGGAAAAAACAAAAAATTATAGTTTTATATATGGTTTCATATTTTAATTTTTATAACAACGTTGATGACAGTTAAGTCAAACCAAAGTCTTCTTATCCTTCAAAAGAATGAAATACCCAAAGGATGAAGGGACCTCAGACCTCTCCTATTTTTTATTAGAGGAATTCCTTCTAATTTCCAAAGCTTGCGTGCATTAAAAGTTCACTTTTTTAACTTTCTTAATGAAATTAAGTTCCAATACAACATGACACATAGTTTTGCTTATGATGGAATAATAAAGAAAAGTAGATATTAAATTTCAACTCCACAGCTGCATGAGATCTTAAAAGAGCTTCTGTTTTTTGAATCGATAAAAACATTTCGTAATTTTTATTAAAATAACTTATTAAATTATGTGACCTGTTTGGTTTGTCATGGCCATGGAAATGTTAATATAGTAGCTGGTAGGTGATAATTACAGGAGATGGTCCCTCCAACTTGAAATTAGAAAACCACGGTGCACTTATATCAGCTTATGTGAGTATTTGGGTAAGCCCCAAACTGTGGTTACAAAAGCCCTTTTCCGCAAATCGAAATAAAACTTCTCTCACATACTTACTTTATAAATCATAAAAACTATTCTCCAAAAACTAATCCATACACACACATAGCACATCAAGATGTTGAGAACAAAGTTGCTTCCCAAAATAATACAGTAAAATATTGGTTAGGCAATTTATTATCAAAAGAGTTTATTAGTAATTAAGGACATTAGCATGTTTTTATTATAAAAGAAAACGCGTGGGAGGATAGATTAGCAGGACCCAAAACCCAAAAAAATATATATTAAAAGTCAAGTTAGTGTGCATGGAATTAAGAAAATATTTCATGGTACTCCTATGCTTGTTCTGGCATGAATTACAGTACTTATTCAAAAAAAAATTGAAAACTATTGAAATCTCAAGTCTCATTTTATTTTTTATAGGGATCAAATAAAGAGCACACAAACACAAGTTGATTTTCTTTCTGATTTTGATTGCTCCGATCTAGTTCTGATTCCTGTTTCTAGCTCTGTTCTATTTTGGGAAGATTTTGATTGTTCCATCCACGGTGGTGGGGCGATGATGGTGAGGGGGATAGCGGTTGTTAAATTTTGCTGAAAGTGGAAGAGATTTTTTTCTTTTTTTTTTTGTTGGGGTACTTTAGTATAATTATTTTATAAATATATTTTAATCAAAAATTATATATCACTTCTACCGTCCTATAAAACATGTTTTAAAATACTCTTCCATTCTGCCAAATGGGTTCAAGGGAATTGAGTGTCAACTAAAGAAGATTTCTCTAGTGGTGCGTAAATAAAAGTTATATACACAAATAGATCATCAGTAACGCACACCAGAACTTTTATTATGAAGGTGTGAGAAATTTGTTGGGGTTATAACATGTGAGTGCGTCAAATGGATCAAAACCCACATTTTTTGAGAGTCAAGTGTATATACACTATAAAAAGAAGACATTTCGCAGCTGTGCATTTGTAGCGGTTACATTTAACCGCTACAAATATTGACATTTATAGCGGTTCTTATATAAACTGCTACAAATTTGTAGCGGTAAGCTACGTGCCAATTGACAACGTAATCTGTAGTGGTTGCAAGGATAAAACTACTACAAATATGGCACAAGATTTCTGTCATAATTTCTTGCAGTTAATTTATAGCAGTTACAATATAAAAACCGCTACAAAGGTGGTGCCACTTGGTGCCATCAAGCTGCGACAATAGCATCAGTTTATTTGTAGCGGTTACTACAAATTGAACCGCTACGAAATGCCAAAGGACGCCTATTTGTAACAGTTATGTTATGGTAACCGCTACAAAACTTCAAAAGTCACACATTTGTAGCTGTTATTTTGTAACCGCTACGAAGTTTTTGGCGCCCTTTGTAGCGGTTTTGGAAAAAACCGCTACAAAATCCAAAGCTATAAATAGCCACCATACCTTCATTTTTTTCATTTGGCCATTTTTCTTTCTAATGTTTCTCTGAGAGTTTTCTTTCAGATCTAAGCATTCTAACGTCTGTTTGAGAGTTTTCGCTGCAGTATTTCTCATTCTTTTTACTTGAGGTACAAAAAATGCATATTTTCTTTTTATACTTTTTATTATTATTATATTTTTACATATAAATGTGACTAATTGTTTTTTTTTTTTTTGAATTTTTGCAGTTGATATGGCTTCAGGTAGGGACAAGGAGAAAGGAGCCCGAGGTCCCCAGACTGATTCTATGGGGTAGTAGCAGCAGAGGAGGGGGCAGTGGGAAGGGGCAACGTGGAGGGAGGAGTCAGCCCTACCACAATCATCTCTCCACAGCAGCCACAGGAGTCGGCCCTACCACAACCACCGCAGATGGTCCCATAAGAGGCGACCACACCATAGGTGCCTGATCTAGGAGAGGGAGAGCTCAGTGTTAGCGACTACGAGGCGAACGAGGAGTTCGAGATCACGATTCTGATCAGAGACATGGAGCAGTTCCTAGATGAAGATGACGCGCGAGACCAGAACAATCCACGACAGTCATCTTCTCTATCTACCGGGTTTGAGGTGCAGGTCCAAGGTAAATATATTTTTTTATTTAATAAATTAAATATTTAAATTCGACTGTTAAATTTGAATTTCAAAATCTAATGTATGTGGTAAATTGTGCAAATGAGAAAGGGAACATGTCCACAAAGAGGCTAGATGTGAGTGGTTTGAACAGCCTGGACCGGACACTACAAGTTGTAGTTCCGTGGAATAAGGCCACGGACCAGTCCATCGACAATGGGGGTCACTTGTTCAATCGCTTCCTGAATGAACTGGGCTCGAATTGAATACGGTTATCCCTTCACTTCAAGACTTGGAGGAACGTTTCAAAGGGGCCGAAGGACCTGGCATGGGACGAGGTGGTGAAGGAAATTAATAGTATTTAATTATATTATATTTTCTGTAATTAAGTATATTTAATTAATATTTATTAATTGTCTTATTTTGTAATTAGTCATATTTAACTATTTTTTATTCAATTGTGTTACAGCTTAGGTTTACCATCCGAAACAACTGGAAGAGGCACACATTGATGAAGATGGGTGACGGATAGAGGAACAGGAGAAATCGTCTCTTCCACAATATGGATAAGGATAGGATGATTCCTCTACAGCAACTGATCGAGAACGTCCTGGACGGCATCCTGCCAAACGACTGGGCGAGTTTTGTCTAGTTCAGGAGGAGCGTGTAATATCCCAAAATTCATACACCAAAGATTCAATATATATTTATTCAATAAATAGAATCAAGGGTGAATTTTGAAGAATTTGATTATGCTGCCAGTGAAAATTTCTTGTGAGACAGTGCTTTTGTTACGTGGTTTTGGATGACCAAATGATGTTCACAAATTGCGAAACTTTCTAGAATGAAAGAAGACATTCCAGGTTTTAATTTGATAGGTCATATCAATCACAAATTGACCTATATACTTAGAGTTATGAATTTCGGAAATTTACCCAGTGAAACTGCTTAATTTCTGGGATAGCGTCCAAAGATTTAAATTTTGGAAATGTTGAGCTTTTGGTTGGCTAAAGACTATATTGTTCCTTGAAACTAGACTCAATAAGGGTTGCGTAGCCTTTGGAATCACCTCAATAGCTTGTCTACAAATAAAGATATGAATTTTTAAAGTTTGATGAAAATTATGCCAGATTTTCAGCAAAGTGTGAAAATTACAAAATGTAAGGGCAATTTTGGAAATTTGGAAACTTTATCTTTCCTCTATCCATTAAAACGTCCAAAAGCTCATAAAATCAAAGAGAAAATGCAGAAAAATTCAGAAATATTCAAAAGAGAAAAGAAGGTGATGAATAGTAGAAATTCTGGGGGAAATTTGCCAATTTCACTACCGAATTGCAGCTTTCATCCGAAAAGTCCTTCACAAATCTTCTTCTCCTCATCATAAGCTTCAATTCTATGGTTTTAGATTTTTGATTGGTGGAGTTTGGTGTCATCCACTCAGGGTAGGTACTACCGGAATCAAGAACTAGTTGCAGAATCATGATCAAGTAAGCGTTAACTTTGATTTGAGCGGAATATTATGATGTTTGAGTAAATATTCATGGATTTGTGTTACTTCCCTGATTTTCTAACACCATAAAAATGAAACTTAATGGTCTTGTAATCATGAGAAATGGGTTAAAGAAGGTTTAATGATGTTAGATTATAAGTCTTGAAGCTTAATTTGCAAAATTGGATTCTTAAGGATAGGATTCTGTTCAGTTTTGTATAAAACCTGGGGAAGGATTTGGATTTGGTGTTTTTGAGTATTCCATTGGATTCCACATGAAAAATTATGTGGAATTACATGTGGTTGTGATTTTGGGATGATTATACATAATTCAAGAATTTTTAGAAGATTGGAGTTGTTGCTGTCTAGATTCGTTTCTGGAAACCAATATTGTTGTGGTGTGTTTTTCATTGGTCAAACCTTATCCAAAATGCCTGATATTTTACAAGGTGAAAGTAGACATCCTGAGATTCTATTTAGATATGTAATATAAGGCATTTGATCCAGCAAATTGAAGTTATGATTTTTCCAAGTTTGACCATGTTTCTGGAGACAATCTACAACACCAGGTCTTTGGTGAATTTCTGGGAATATTATGGTTGTAATGACTAGACTTGGTTATTTCTCCATGAAAGTACACTTAAAGAGATTCATTTAGGCCTTAGAATCAGTCAATTTGAAATTTTCCAGAATTAATTATGATTTTTCAAAGTTGACTGAAAATCTGCTAGTTTTAGGAAAACTGTGAAATTGCATTGAGCAAAGTTGTATTGAACAGAAATTGTTGAAACTGTGGTAGATACTATGATTTAAAGGAAATAATGGTACAAGTAATAACCATTTACTTGTTACCTTAAATTTTGATAGGAATTGGAAATTTTTCGAGCCGAAATCAAAGTTAAGATGACTGAAAAATTGAGAAAGGAGACCGGTAGTAATTCTATCTTTCATAAATTATGTGACTATTTTTTATATTTGTGTACGCCATCTTCTGTGATATAATTGATGAACACTGTTTTGCCGAGAAGGACAATTTGTGTGAGTAGACACTTTTACCTAGTTGTTAAGTAAGAATCCAACCAAGGTGTACGGATAGTGGGGGATTGAGCCCCTAACTCATGTATGCATGTTGTGATGATTATTTGTGTTGTTAATATGTTGCATAACGTGGAATATGACATATTTAATTTTTGCATATTATATGTTTAATTATATGTTACTACTGAGATTCTTTTGAATGTCACCCTTTTTCAAAAATTAAATATTCCAGTTGAAGGTCGCGGCTCGAAGAATAAATCTTTGGCTATCGACAAGCAAAGTTCTGGTGCGTATGTAGAGATTGTTGTTAGTTAACTAGTTTGTAACTTAGTTCTTTTCAAACACCCTGTACATGTAAATGTATATATTTCAAACCTTACGGGTATTAGATTCCAAGTTTTGATGATAACAAAAGGTAATTGTATGCAAAGTATGTTTTTACAAGTCTAAAGAATGATTACAAAGTTACCAAATGCATATGGCAAAGTTTGGAAATGTCTGCTGTCAGTTTTTGCTGATGCACTCGAGCAACAGAGCTGGCACTCGAGCAACAGAGCTAGCACTCGAGTATATGCGAGTGTTGGACAGAAAGTGTTTGCCCGAGAGCAATTGCTGTCAGTTCTACTGTTGCACTTGAGCAATGGAGCTAGCACTCGAGCATCAATCTATTTTGCACTCGAGCAGATGCAAGTGTTGGACAGAAAATGTTTGCCCAAGAGCAATTGCTGTTAGTTCTACTGTTGCACTATAGCAATGGAGCTAGCACTTGAGCATCAATCTATTTTGCACTCGAGCACATGAAAGTGTGGGACTACGAATGTTTGGCCGAGAGTCATGCAGAACAGAGAAGCATAAGCATGTCCGAGTGAGAGTGCATGTGCCCGAGTGATACATCAGCACTCGTGAGTGAGAACTCTAACGCTCCCAATTCTGATGCAAGTGCTGAAGACAAAGAGTATATTATAGAAGAATATTCTTCTCACTCGAGTAAGAGTAAGTATGCTCGAGTGAGGGCCCACATCACCTGCAAGTGCAAAATCACACTCTTGCTAAAATGGTATGCGAGTGTTATCCAGAGACGCGGCTCTTAGTGTAAAATACAAGGACACTCGAGCAGGAGAAGTTGTGCTCGAGTGAGGACCCACATTACTTACAAGTGTGAAAATGCACTCTCTCAAATCATGTGGAAGTGCAAGTGTAAAACTAAAGCAAAAGGGGAAAATATTGTATTGCACTCGAGTGAGCCCCTCAGTGCTCGAGTGAGACTCTGCCAGAAGCCAAAATGCACCAGTCTTATAGCGTTCAATCCAAATATGATTTAATGATATTTAATCATTATATTTTCACTTATTATTATTATATAACATCATTTAACATGTATTATAAGTGTGATACAAGATTTTGAACGTTTGAATTAGAAAGACACAGAAGAAGTCAAACAACAGCAGACAACATCATTGCGACCATCCAAGCACATACCTACAGCGTTCAAAGATTTCAAACGTACGCATGCCGTTCCACAGTAACATGCCCTGCTCCACAATGATCATTATTCAAACGGACAAAAACAAATGTCTATAAATACAGAGCTTCAGAGACCATCGAGAAAAACCAAGCACAAGAATTCACATAAGCAAATTCACGAGTCTCTGTCATTCATATTTTCTCTGTATTCATATCGTTCTTCAGTGTTTATCATATTTGCTCTGTAAGAGAGTCTTTATACACTTCAAATTCTATTTTCATTTGATCTCAAGGTATTTGGACCTTGAGAGGGTAGATATCCTTACGAGAGAAGCAGTTGAGAGAATTCCTAGTAAAACTTTCTACTCATAAGACTTACAAGATACAAGCAGTAGAGAACGTTGCTGCTCGTAAGACTTACAGTGGTGTAAGCAGGAGAGAACGTTGTTGCTCATAAAACTTGTATACGTAAGCAAGTGAGAAAGGCCATAGGTTGTTTTTCTGCACGTAAGACTTGTCGTAAGGGGGAGAGAATGTAATATCCTAAGATGTACTCAAGGGCTAAATGTAAAAAATAGATGGTGGGATTAATGACATAATTACCTCTGGAAAATTTTGTTATGACTTTAGTCAAGTTTCATATGGAAAATTGGCAATTTAATATTATATTGCAAGATGATATTTTACAAGATCATCTTCTTCATCAAAGGGCCATGATTTACGTATAACAAGAGGAAAAGTAAGAGTAAATACATATTGGCTACTAAATATGACATATGGAGACAATTTGACCAAGATAGCAAGAGAGGAAGACTTGGTCAACAATTACAACTAAAGTAAAGAGGATATTTGAAGAGCTTTCCTCTTTCCATTTTAATATGCCTTTCGTCCAAATCATAAGGGAAAGAGGGAGGGAGAGTTGAATTAATACCATTGTTCACCTTTTCCTCAAGAAAAGTGAGTCAAAAGGGTCAAAAGTATATCAAGAGAAAGGAAGAAGACTTGTTAACACAACTCCCTCCCCTCAAGTCAATTATTTTGGCTATGTTATAAGAAAGGAGAGGAGGATTGATTAATTGAATTGTCTCATCCTCTTATTCATATAAAGGTCGGTCAAGACACCAAATCAAAGAAAGAGAATTAGATTATAATATTTTCTCACTTTTTGGTTTACTTGGACAACTAAAGAGAAGGAGTGTGAGAGAGAATATAAATTAAAATATTTTCTTACTTTTCTAATAGCAAGGTCGGCCAGCCATTTAAGTGATAAGGGAAAGGAAAAAAAACAGATCATTCATCACTCTCTATCTCACTCTCCAAGTTGGTGCTGCAGCTCCAACGAAAGAGAAGGAAGAGCAAGGAAAAGGTGAGACTTTCCACCTTGATTTTCACCTCCTTAACCTCATCTATGGCTCAAGTGTCCTTCATGAAACTTGTTCCTCTCTTCCTTAGCTTCATTTCTATGGTTTTTTTTTTTTTTGAAGAAGAGAAGTTTTCAGCCACCTTGCAAGAACAAAAGCTGAAGAATCAAAGAAAGAACTTAAGGAGAAGCAAGAGGTGAGTATTAGCATCAATTTGAGCTATTGGTTGTGTTGGTTGAATGAGAATTTTGGCATGTGTAAATCTACCCTGATTTTGGCTAAACAAGGGTTTGGGTAATTCATGATGTTTTGGTTATGTTATTGGTGGTTTATGATGATTGGAAACCATTTGACATAAGTTTGATGCTGAAATTATAAGTTGGTAATTATTGGGATTTATTTTGAATTTTCTGCCAAAATAAGACATGGAGAATAAGTGGGAATTTGTTAATTTTGATGTTACCACTGTGTTCTACACGAAAAATTATGTGGGAATAGCCCTGGGTTGTGAATTTTGGGTCATTGAAACTCAAAATGTAAATATGGGTTTTCAGCCTAAACAGAATTCCAGCGAAGTACTCTACTTGTGTGGTATTTTTGGATAACCAAATGATCTCTAAAAATTATGAAACTTTCCAGTCCTAAATCTCACATTCCAAGCTTCAAAATGGACATATAATTTGTGTCATTTCGTTTTTTGAGCTGGGAGTTCTGGTTGCCCAAAGTTTGATGTTGAAATTGGACTTAATTCTGGAGCAGTGTGGGATTTTGTGTAATTATGGAATTGTGTGGTGAGTTCTGGTAATGATTCATATTTTTCCTATGAAGAGGACTTCAATATATTTCCAAAGGACTTAGGATCACCTCATTTCGATTTTTGTAGAATTAGTTATGATTTTTCAAAGTCTGGAGAAAATTCTGGCAGATTTGGTCCCTTATGCGAAAATTGAAGATGTAATGGCATAATGTAGTATTGTTGAACTTTGAGGTTAGGAATTGGTCTTTTAGGTTAATTGACCACTTTAACTCCTTAGTTTATTTGATTAAATGTCCCTAATGATAACCAACTTGAGTGTTTGAATTAAAGAATTGAATTAAGTAATAACCTGTCGCTGAAATTCTAATTATAGGATTTGACATTTGCCCTGCAAGTGATAAACCAGTGCCGGTGCACGAGCGAAAATAACAAGGTAGTGACTCTTTCTCTTATTATGTGTATGATGCCTTGCATGTATGTCATTTCATTGAATATGTCGTGATGTAACATTGCCGTTGTGAAATGCCGTTGTTGTGCTGTTGTGAAACATGCCATTGTGAATGCAGCAAAAGCTGTCGCAAAAATGTCGTTGTGTTGTTGTTGTTGTGATTTGCTTATATGCTTTGTGATTGTACATGTTATAAGTGAATTGTTACTACTGGGATTCTTTTGAATCTCATTCTTTCCAATGACTAACCTACAGCAAGGGCAAGGGGTTCAAAGGAAAAGCAAGTGATGAAGGGCGGTTAGAGCTCCTAGCTAGGAGTTTTAATTTTGGTAGTTAGTTGTCATATTTTGTTGGAGATTAGTTGCACATGTTGTATATATTGAATAGTGTTGTGTAATCCCCTGTATGGAAAACTAAGCGTTGTAAACCCTTTATTAAGTAACGAAACTTGAGTGTTGTCAGGAATTTTTGGTTGCACTCTGATATGTATGACTGAAACCGAATTGGACAGACCAATTATATTCGAGATGTGAATGTGAGACCGCACTAAACAATTTTTGGAAAAGTTTTAAATTAACCACTGGTCTCTATTTCAAATTAATGACGTATTCTCGAACTATAAATTTGGCTATTAAGGTAGGGGGTTACAGAGAAAATTCTTAGTGTTAGAATATTTTGGCTCGTAGTCTATTCGAGGACGGTTGTTGTTTTGTGGCATTCTGAGAGCCCACTAAATCTTGGAAGCATAGTGAAAATCTCAGTAGGTCTTGATCTCTGAGGACTGGACGTAGGCCTGGTTTTTGGGCCGAACCAGTATAACTCTCTGTGTACTAATCCTCTTAACACTACTCTATCTACAACTATTGTCATATCACCACATCAAACGAAAAATTTATCACATCACCCAATTCACCCCCCTCTTGGGTAAAGCTTGCCTCTTTCAACAGGGAATTTTCTTGTATTGTAAACAAGTACTTAATGTCATATGTTTCCGCTATTTCTGTATGCCTTACAAAACTGTGCGCTTATTACTCTACATATATCAAAATGTTAAAGGGGTTTGACAGAGCGCAGAAAGGGAGGTAACGTATTTATAATTATAATTTAAATTTAAATTTAATAAATTTTATGTTTTTATTAATTATAAGTGTTTTATATTGTTTTAATTCTTTTAATATTGTTTTTTTTCAGGCACTTTCTCAGAGGAATATAAGGTGCCGAGGTTAGCAAACGATCCACCACACGACAGGATCGAAGACCTTTGCTGTCACTTACAGCGAGCTGGTAACTTTTCACAATATCAATTACTTTTAGCTGGTTATTTCATATTATAAATTTAGTATTTTTTTGTTCATAATACTAATTTAATTTTGTAATTGTTTTAAGAGAGGAAAGCACAGCAGAAGAACCATTAGACGAACTGCAGGGAGTTATTTGCTATCACCCATAGACACCATGACCGGACTCTGATGTCTCAGTAGGCAAATTCGGCCATTGCAAGTTAATTCATTATTATATTGTTTATAAAACCAACTTTAACTTATTATGAATAATAATAATAATAATTAATTGTTTCATAAAATGGCAGGAGCGAATGCAGCATTCGCAGGTTGAGGTGCGAGAGACTTAGACCTATGAGTCACAGGGGTTTGTGGACCCCACTGCGCGCGCCATTAAAAGCGGGTTTGGGTCAGGTTGAGCACCCCAGATGCGTGAGGGGGATGGGGATAGGTGCCAGACCCAGCATGGTCTACGGCAGGAACGGCGCCTCTGAGGCTGGTAGTTCTCAAGCACAAACGTCCGGGGTCAGACGTCTGAGGGATGAGTCTGTTGAAGAGCTATGCTTAGATTTGGCCAGGACACAAGCTGCAGTGGCTCATCAGTAGCATCAAATTTGCACCTTAACAAAAGTAAGATGAACGACAAAATGCCCTGGAAGTTTTAAATTGGGAGCAAATTTGCCCTGATTAACGGTCACTAACGCTAAAGGCAAATTTGCTCCAAATTTGATATTTTCAGGGCAAAATTGCACCTCAAAAAACTTCTGGAAAAAAAATTGGCCCCAATTGAATGCTTCTGGGGCAAAAATGACCTTTAACCCAAAAATTTAAAGCATTTTTGTCTCGTCTTTCTATCTCTCCCATAGAAATTAAATAGGTGTCGAATTGAGAAATGCCATTAATTACCCTATGAATTATTTATATTTTGAATCAAACCATTTTCTACATGTGACTTGCATTTGGGTACATAGTACAACTAATTTGGTTGTTTGTGGCCACATCTCTAATTTCCTTTGTGTCTTTTCCATTTTTACTTTCTTCAATCTATCAACTCTTTTGGTATGTGCCAATTTTGCTCGTAATCTAGCAGCTAGTCAACATGTGATGGAAAATTCTATAGGTTGGATTTGGACTGTCAATTATCTAAGCATTGTCTGAATATAACAGTACTTTAAAATCCTTCAAATGAACACTCATTGAACACTTTGCATCTTGAGCCATTTTAGGAAAGTTAAACAGAACATATCTTATGCCAGAGATTTAATTTTGAAATGAAGAAAAAGTAGTCACACTTTGTGCAAAGCATAGAAATCGTATCATATTTCTAATCTTCCTAAGGGCTTCCATGACTCTTTGCTGCCTTGTGAGTTAAATTGGTAAAACATCTCTTTTTGAAAAATTTATTAGTTAGAAGGACCTGATAAATTTTTATACATAAAAAGTACCGGTACTCTGCAAATTTTGTACAAACAAAATACCGGTTATCTAACTTAGGTCCTTCTCATCAAGAAAGCTTTTAATCAAGGACTTTTCACTAATTTTTCTGTTTTTTTCAATTTGTTGTTTTAATTTGGCTATCATTGGTAACATTGGTTTTCTGCAAGTCATTCATTAGAGCTCAAATCCTTGTTATCGAAAAAGAAAGTGAAGATTTCTAGCCAAAAAAAGAAAGTGAAGATATCAGAGTCCTTTCAAACTACAAAAACTTAAAGAAAGCTAAATGAATTGAAATATGATAAAGTAACTTCTCCAAAGACTCCTCCTCTTCTCTCAACTATTCAATCAGTTCAGGGCCCAAATGATGTAACACCTTTAAGTCCACTTGAAGAAGGCTTGAGTGGAAAGCAGCCTCTGAGAAATGATGAACAGCTTAACTCGATGAATCACAAAAACAAAAACAATAATGTAATCTTCAAAATCCTTCTGATATAATGACTGTACAAGTAGTTTTAACTAAGCTAAATGTTGTTGTAGATAATTTGATATCACAAATAACCTTATTATGAACAACATTGCAGGGTGATATGGGAATATTTAGCTTATATGAGAGCTTAGAGGCAGGTCAATCTTTGAGAAATGATTAAGAACATAGCCTAATGAATGAGGTAAACGGTAAAATTTCTGCCATTTACCTCCTGTACTTAATATAAGATCTCATTCGAAGTGTAATTTACACTATGCATGAGATCTTATATTAAGGAGTGGGGTAGTATTATTTAGTTTACATCAGCAATCATTTACGATTCACCTCGCAGTGCTAAACACATAATTTTTTCAGAAATATTTATTTCATATGTTTGATACTTTGAGATTTGTCTTAATGGACCCTGTACTTTGAGATTTGTTTAAAAAAGCTATGTTGAACCAATGTGCTTTTATTACCTTTGTGATAAAATTGTCCAATATCTTAGACATGATTACTTATTGGTTGAAACTAAAATTTTGTGAGCTAACATCTATATATGTTGTATACTTTTGAACCAGGATTCATATTCGCACGAAACAAAGAATTCCCAATCTTGTAAGAACTCTTGCAAACCAACATTTTTGACGTGGTCCACATCTTTTTTTTTTTTTTTTTGTGAAGCTTAATTTGTTCTTGATATCTTTATTTGCAATAGCTGTTTGGACTGGAAAAACTAGGTGAGACTGTAGTTGATTCATAAAATTTAGTTCAGCATCATTTTGTGATATTGGATTGTGATCGTCTATGACAATGTGCAGGGAGGTTGCCATGGACTTGCAAAGAAGTTTTTTGAGTATCAGTGATAAAAAGGAGGGGGAAGTTGTTAACTTCTCACAAGTTTTTGGTTCAAAAACCAGGAAGAATCTGCGAGGCTATTTTATGAAATATTGGTATACTTATTTTGTCTTTCCAAGTAATACTTTTATCCTTAGAAAGATTTCAGTTTTTCTTGATTCAGTCCTCGATGAGCTTGTCTCTTTGTAGTACTCTAAAATGACTTTTGTTACTAATGCAATGCTCATTTTAATTTGTTAATGAGTATTGTATTGGCAATGAACATCACATTGTAGAATCACAATGAAAAGCCTCAGAAATGGAGTACCAAATAAGAAAATTGACATCTTTCAAGAACCGAAAGAGCAATTGACTCTTTTTATTAAGTAGAGCCATTGGAAATACCATATTAGGGTGTGTTTGGATTAACTTTTGGAGAATAACTTCTTGAGAAAAAGTGGAGAATAGCTTTTGGAGAATAGATTATGGGAAAAAAGTGATTTTGATAAAATGAGAGAGTTTGGATGTTATGATCAGAATAACTTTTTTCATAGTCAAATTACTAAAAAGGACATTAACTTTTGTGATAATTACATATAAAGAATAAGATTATATTTTATGTATTATTTAAGGGTTAAAGTCAAAATTTAACATCAAAGGTTTTCCTGAGGGGCGTCTGGTACAAATAAATTCTGGAATATGCAAAAATAACAATGAACAATTAAAAATGATGAAAATTTAATAAAACCGTTAAATTTGACCTTACGGCGTTAAATTATAAGAGAAGAAAATCCCTAACGGCATTAAAAAAGATGCATATCAACCCATTATTTAATATTAAATTTCATAATTAATACCAAAAATGAAATAAATTTGTCTATATGTAATGTTAATTAACTGAACTATTTTTTCTAATATAATCAAATTAGATAAATAAGTCTTATATTAAGGATAAGAGGGAGTATTAAAATTTTAAAATTCTTAAAAAAAACAGAGACAAACGAGATGAAAAAAGGTGAAATTAAAAAAAAAAACGGTTGAGAGAGAGAGAGAGCGAGTGATGTGGGGCCCACATAATGAAAAAGAACCAATGAAAGAGAGAGTGGGTGGGGCCCACATAATGAAAAAAAAAAAGAATTTTCCCAAAACCATGGGCTAAAACTTGGGTGTTCGGATGTTTTTTTGACAAAACCTTTTTGTCTAAAAAGCGCTTTTTTTGTTGACATCCGAATACACACTTAATGTTTGATTGGCTTTCAATACTGAAAACATTTGCTAGGTTCAAAGAATTATCATGATTATAGTAAAACTAGACATGTTACTCGTGTATTGTATGGAGTTCAAGAAATGTATTATGTCATTCATAACTTGTAAATCATGCATATTGTTAAAGATTATAGTACTATGTCTGGTTTTAAATGTAGGACATAGTTTGTAGTGTAAGTTACGCTATGAATGAGATTTTATACTAGAATTGGAGGTATTATTTTGATAAATTTGATTGTCACTTTTCCAAAAAGATGTTAATGTTGTTCTCTGTATCACAATTTTGAAGGTTTTGAAAACTACAGATTTTGTGGATGCAAAGCAGGAAGAAGCTCATGGTGATATTTCAATCAGGAAACTCCCAAAATGGGATGAAACTTTTGGAGTGGATGGTTTCTAAAAGGGTAGAGACAAATATCTGAGGTTATGTACATATATGTATTATATGAAGCATCCTTGTATCACGAGAGAAATTTAGTTGTTTCATTCAAACTTCAAAGACATAAATGGCGTTGTTATGTGCTGGTTTTCTTTGATGCAGTAAGTTCTAATTATTATGAAATTTACTGATGTTCTTTAATTTCTTATACATCACAGATTTTCTGTGGAGTCAATGCTAGATATCCAAAAAATAAATACAGAGTAAAAAAATCTAGGTTATAATATTGCGATTAAATCACGCATATGTGAGATATAGGTAGCGTTGAGATTCCATATAGGAAGTAATTGAAATGTGTTTTCTTTTGGGTGAGTAAACTGAAATGTATTTAAACTAGTGTGGTTAATTTTAGACTTATCATGTCTTGAACTTCATGCGTTATTTGATAGAGTAATGAAGGTTACTTGGCTCAAGGAGAGAGGAATTAGTGCAACTTTGTGCTTGTTTGGGAAACAACCAAATCATGGTTGCAGAAGTCTTTTTTGGCAAACCAAAATAAAACTCATATCATATATTTACCTCATAAATTGTAAAAACATTTCTAAAAAGCTAAATTTTGAAGCGTTGTCCCATAAATGCTTCAACAATTAAAAACTTTTTTATTTTTCAGATGATCCAGACAATAATCAAGTATTTTGAAGCTATGCAATCTTGTTGGACACAACCCTGGAACGGGCTTATAACTTCTTTCTCCAATCTTTTTATGTCATCCTTAGGGAGACTTGAATACAGCTTTTTTATTGCATCCATTGCCTGCAGAATAACATCCTTAGGCACAAGTTGCAGTAAATTATGGTACGTCTCCACTCTATATATATGGTAAGGGGGACAACCACTATAACTTAGTACAGAACCCTTTGGACACAAGCTGGCGATCTAATTGCATTGTTTTAAGAAATTATGAAGACTCTCTGTTCTAACAACTTAAAAAGCTAAACATCAGATGCAATAACTTTGGACAACAGTATACTGGGCTTTGAGTGTAGAGCGTATGAAAGGAAAAAGTAATCACTATGACCCTATTTGAGAACTCTTCAACGTTAAGAATGAAAAGAGTACCATAAAATATTTGTTTTTTCCTTTGTTCATATTACCAAACCAAAGTTGAACTGGGTGAAAAACTGATGAAAACATTTAGCAAGAGTGAGAATTCAGGACAACTAGAGCTGAGGCCTTTCCTTGAATTACTTAAAGCTAAAAATTATCTATAGTACAAAATTACAACTTAAAATTGAAAATCAAGCATTAAAAACTCATTGCAGAAATTTGCCAACACTGGAAACTCAGACAAAATGTTCAGTTTATTTTTCAACTTTATTAAGCATGACATAAGATGAAGAGATGGGCTTCCTGCACCGATCTAAACTAGGCCCTCACAAAGCCACATGGAGACCAAAGCTATTGCCCAGCCCAACCCATAGCCAAGTACAGTCATCTACTCATTTCCAGGTACTGTGAAGTTTAGAAGGGCATTGCCCTTTATATGTTTTTATTGCAAACACATAGTTGTTTGTGCCACTTTTTCTCAACATCATAAACATATCGACCAAGGAAATGGAACAGCTTTCTACCATACCTTTTGTCGGGCCCTTCTAACGCTTTGCCGGGCATCTTCACATGACTTGGTGACCAACTTATTCATGGCCTAAAGAAATGATCAAACAGAGATATAGCAGCAATTATGCGTGCCAGCCATAAATTCTGGCTGAAGGGGGAAAAATCAAAATCACATATAATTTAAAATGGTATTAGTTTACCTGCACATGCTCTTTTGTCAATTCGGTCGTTAGATGGAAAAGTAAATTAGTCAGTTACAATGAGCAAGTATTTTATAGTTATTTATTAGCCAAAATATCCAAACGAACTTCATTCTAACAGACATCATGAGAATATATAGATTCAAAACTTACGGTGGAATAACAGCAATCAGTCTTTCACCATCCACTTTAGGATTTAACCCCAACGGAGAGGAAACAATGTTATTCTCTAATTGTTTAAGTGCCTGTAGAAGTGATTGGGAATCAATGGTCATACTAGTTTAGCAATTAAATCTCACGAGAAACATAAACTTGATCTCCCATGGCTGTGGAATAGAAGTGAAAATAGATTTATTCTTTAAGCAAATGAACCAGTTTTAAAATTATATAGTCAATTTTGTTGCCTTGAAGTCCATGATAAAGAAAACAAATTTATGAAATTAAGCTTTGAATAAGATCCAGAATGCTAGAGCCTAGAGGTAAACCATAGAAAGCTAGAATAAGAACTAATTCAGACAATAATTAACATAGAGATAGATGTATGTATGTATGTCTCAGGAGAGTACCTGAGGATCATATGGATTTACAGATAAGGTCTTTTGATCTATGACTGAAACAACAGCAATTCGGTTTAAAAGCATCTTTTTCCCTCCGGTTTCTACAATAATATGGTCAAGCATTCCTATAGAAACATATCATCATGCATATACATGTTAGTTATTAACAATCACAGAAACAAAAAATAAAGTTTCACAATAATGATGCCCTAAAATATACCTAGAGATGCCCTTCCTGTGCGTAGCTTGTTTAGTTCTGTTGATAATGCAGCCATTGCTGCCTCCATCTGTGAAATAGCATTTGCCTTAATAGTAGGCCCCACATCTGGAGGAACTTCAATAGTACCAACACCAGCTCCATCCTCTAAATTATAAATTAAATAATTAACAAAAAAATTTTCACCATTAGCTTATCTAAAGACTATGCTTTGCATAGAAGCTAGTTTCATTAGGAAAGTCATTAGCAAAATTTTACAGAAAATTCTCATATCAACTTTATATTGTGAGTGTTTGGAGTTAGTTGATTAAGACCAGAGAAATGAGTCTGTCTGACCCTATCAACCTTGCTCTGATCTTGGGGCTATAACCCCTTATGCTAAAACCTTTATGTTTCCAGTGCAGACCCTAACCCTATTCCATTAGCACATAACATGCGACAATCAGACTTAAAAAAACAGGATGCACTCAGTTCAAACAATTTACAAGCTTTCTGAAAACCTTTTGTATTGAATACTCCTGAATTTTTCTCAAGTGCTTATTGTTTGGTTTAAAGGAAACATCAAATTTACTACAGTAAAACAAATTAGTCCTAATGCTAAAACTCAGGCAGCCACTTTTGCACAAATATGATTGAAAAACCTATGCAGATAAATCCATTCACTTGGAAAACACCAAAAACCAAAGGAGTAAGCACATTTAATTTCTCTCCCTAAATCAACATAAATTCTATCCTGATATTAACAAAACTGGAGAAGAAATGGTCTGTCTAGACGTTCATGTTGGAGAAGAGACAAAAAGGCACACTTGACTTTCATCCTTTGGCAAAGCCTCTGCAACTTTCTATGATAAAATTAGCTGCTGGGAGACCGAAACCCCTCTCAACATTAGAGTTACATATGTTGACAGGATTTTCGATAGTGCATGAGAGATCACAACTGTAGAGGGAAGAACTCCGAAGAAGAAGAAGGTTTCTGTAGGAGAATGCGCGTCTAATGAAGGTAGACATCATTCTTCTTTGCTCTTCCTTCTTCCTGCTCTTGAGAACTTAAGTTCTTCAATTCACAACTTTTATTCTGCACGAATAAATGAAGCTATTCAAATAAGATGTTTAGGTCAGAAAGGGGAAGAAGATGAAGCAGAAGCGAAAGGGCTGAGATGAAACAGAGAGAGATAAAGGGATTCCGGTGAGGAAGAGATGACCATGGAGGGCTTGTTGCATAGGGTGTGTTTGGTTCAACCGATGTTAGGTTAAGTGAGGTTTACTTAAGTTAGTTTAGAGGAGGTTATAATGTTGTTTGGTTCAAACAAAGGGTAGGTGGAGTTTTGTATCTTGTTTGGTTCAGGAGGTTAGGTTAGGTGAGTTAATTATAAGTGGACAAAAATATCATTCTACATATTTTCCTTCTTCTTTTACAATGTATTTATTAATAATAATTATTTGTAAAATTATTATTTATAAAATAATTATTCTAACAATTATATACACTTCTTCCATATATTCTTCGCACGAGAAAGGGAATAAAACAAAATGAGCTACGGACGGAGTGACGACTTACAGGGTAGGGCAGTACTGGAATTTTAAAAAATTTTCATGGGCAATTTAGTCACAATTGGACTCAAAAGTTCTCTCACCTAGAAAAAACCCCAATTTTGGAAGGTTCACAACTTAAGTTAAGCGACCATTAGAAAAAAAAAAAAAAAAACATCTCACACCTAACCTAACCTCCTTCCAACCAAACACCTATTTTTAATCTCTAACTCCACCCCACCCCAACCTAACTTAATAAAACCTCTAAACCAAACAAAGCCTAAGAGAACCGGTGAGCTTGTGGTGGATTGTGCTGATTAGTAGAAGACGCAATGGCCACTGGTTTTGTAGTTAGGGTTGGGGTGATGTTTTAACTGGAGTCTTCTTGGATACAGGATTTGTTATATTTTTATTAAAAAAATAAAAAATGATGATGTTGCATTTAAGAGAAAAAGTATTGGAAAGTTTGTATTTGGAATTTGAATTTGAAATCTATGGAATGAGTAGAGGAGAGACATGGGAATCGAGAAAATCTTGGAAATCAAAGATTACGGTGAATGTTGAAAGCTGTGATTTGAAAAGTTAAATATATTAATTAATAATTTTTTTCAATATAGTTTTCGGATTAATTAACCATTTAATTAATATTAATAATATATCTCCATGAGGAAATGAAAGAGAGGTCAGGAATTTTACTACTATAAAAAATGTGCAATGTCAAAAAACAACTGCTGATCCCAATTTTATAGAATCCAAACCGCTCATTTTGTTGGATTGGGTGGGCTCAGCCCTCAGTCCCAACCCATATTACCACCTCTATGAAAGACGGCTGACTAATTGTCTACTATCACTTTTTTTTTTCCTTATGTGTATACTGACAAGCATGGTTTACTAGCTGTGTTGTTAAATAGCCATTTGGCAGTCACTAATGATGCCATGTTGGATCTGTTGTGCCAATAACTTTTGAGCTACAAGATTTAGAGGTAAATATTTTATTGATATTTGATTGATTGATTTGATGATTGATTGATATATTTGATGATGATGATGATTGATGATTGTTTCATTATCTAATTATTTAATGAGTGTTTGAGAAACTATAAAACCGTGGTTTCAGAAACTATTTTTCATAAGTCTAGATAAAATTCTTCTCACATACTTACCTTATAAATCGTAAAAAATATTCTTCAAAAACTAATTCAAACTTGTAGTTTCTTATAAATACTTGTTGTTTCATTATTTTCCCACAAATTTATAGTTAATCAACCCAAGTCACCAAAATATCTCATTATTGACTATTTACTCCGTAAAGGTTGCAAAATGTTTGGGCATATGAACATTGGCAGCATTATTAATGTAGGAGTTAGTTTATAATGCAAATTGCACTTAACCAGAGGTAGTAGTACCTTTTATTTTGCATGTAGGGACATAGGCACAAAAATGTGCAAGTGTATATATAGAAGCTCCACACCAATCTCAGTGTTAATAGTTTTAGCTTTGTGCTCTTGATTTTTTTTATATAAATATTCAGCAACCTAAACAAAATTCACAATCGAAATGTAAAATCACAATTAACAATACACTGCAAAGTAGAAAAGTGACCTTGCACCATAATATCTTCCTTAAGATCGGAGGAATACTTTATAAAGAGCTACATTTTTCATAATCTTTTGATGATACAATTTATTTTTCAAATTTTATATATACAACACTAGAGGCGGATCTACCTAATTTTTAAAGGGGATATGAAATGGTACTTGTAATTCTGTTTCAGGTTATTCATAGAAAATACAAAGGAGTTACTATACAGTCTTAAGAAAAGGGATTTAATTAACTAAAAATCTAATAACAACTAAGAATTATGGAACGATAAGTTTTAGCTAAGAAAAATGATTGCATATTTATGCTGCTTTCCTGTTGTTAAGCCTTTTTGTTAATTAAATCCCACTCTTTAGACCTTATAATAATAATTCTCTGAAGAATAAATTTGTGATAGACTCAGGGAAGAGTTGTACTTAATTTCATTTCAGGTTATTCATTTCAACCAACCCATTAAAATTCCACTAAACCAAGAGCCCCAAAAGGTCAAAGGTTAAAAATCGGGAAAACAGAAAGAAGTCTAAAAAACAAATTAGTTAAAAAAAACTCTCAGGATCTGAATATATATGGAAAACCAGTTTTGACATAATCTTTAGCCATGAAGGTTGAAGCCGAGAAACATATTCTATCAGAATTTTCTCCTACAAGTAAAACATTAGATTGGACAAAGAAATGTTACCTGAGGCTAAAGATCATATACAGAGCATTATATCACATGCTGATTCTTCTTCTTAAAAACCATAAAAGAAGAGAAATGGAGTCATGTGTTAAGTGAATGGGAAAATAAACAGAGACATCTCCACCTGCAAATTGTTGCCATATGTCGATATTTAAATTAGGCATGTCCCATTTTATTGCTCCTGCAATATCATTATTATTATTATTGCCACCTCATACAATTGCTTCTTTGTCCAGTGAGATTCTTTTATCTATCACAGGTTAAATCCTCCTACAACAATCAGATTCTTCAATTGACTTCAACATTGAAATCCCAAAATTCTTCAATCAGATTCTTCCAAACTTCACACCCAATAGTCTCACTTCTCTATAATGTCACTTGTGTTAGCAATGTCCAACGTGTGATGCTATTAAGAACTCTTGTTAATCCATAACATTCGATTATTTCTATGATTGTTATGTCTTCTTCAATCTCCAATATTATTACTGGCTTCCTTTCTCAAAGATACGAAATTGTATAATATGTGATTACTGCCTCTTCTGTTATTATCTCTTCCTCAAGTTCCAATAATGGCTCTCTCACCATCGTTGTGAGTTCATTGACTTCATCTTTGGAATGGTTAGTTATAAGATCTTCATGATCAGAAAAAATGTCGAAATGTTTGTTGAATTTGCCAAACTCAATAAAATCTAACTAGCGAAGTGAAGTCACAAATGGAAGTAAAGACGACAACTTCAACTTTGAACTCACAATATCATTGTTCACGCACTGATCATCTAATGATAATATCTCTGACAATAATGCTGACACAAGTTTAACCTGAAACCCAGAGAAAATGTTGCCGTCGTTTAAGACGAAGAGCTTCATAGTCAGTTTATGGGATAAGGAGTTGTTAAGATCCAAAAAATTGTAGACAGCAACTAATAATCCTGAACTTGTCTCCTTAATATTTGCCACCAATGTTTATGTGTGTGGATGATTTGACAAAACCTTAGCCGCCTCAGGGTCAAATCACAAATTACCACAAATTAAATGAAATATAGTGCAAACAACTCGGGATCGTTCTCTTATCAAAGAGCCATTTATTTTGACTACCCTAGGAAAATCTAAGTGTTATAAACATGGTTAGAAAGGGGATTTCTGAAATTGATTTTTCTAGAAATTAAAATTTATGAAAATAAAACTATTCCTAATTTTTTTGTATTTTGGAAAATAATAAAGAAATGATTTGGATTAAAAAGGGATAATATGATAAAATGAATCTTGGTGATGAAGAAAGTGGCAATCCTTGCTAAACAAATCATAGGAGTTCAAATTTCATTAAGTCTCAAGAACAACCTCAAGATAACACTTGAGTCCAATATTCTCAATTAATAGTAGCTCCTACAAACATAGCTAACTACTACCTCTTGAGATATTGTTTAAAACCCACTTAATGTGCAATTAAAATTGGAGTGATGCAAATTGTTCTTCTCAATTAGAATGTTCTAACGAACCATTCAAGAGTTAAAATTAACTATGATTACCAATCAATAACATAATAGCAAGCATAATTTCATCAAGCACATCAAAAGATATATATCAAAATGAACATCAAGATACATCATCCAATTAAAACTACAATAATCAACTCACATGGATACATAACAGCAATCCAAGTCTTAAAACCACAAAATGATTAACCTAAATAAGGAAATCAAATATATAGTCTAAGCATAAGATTGAATCAAAGAACTCCCTTATGTAAGCACAAGCGCTCAAGCCACAAATCTCCATCACCAAGAAGCAAGAAAGATCAGCCTCTCATAGCTACTGTCACAGCTTAATTCAAGATAATCTCACAAACAGTCTTGAAAACCATGGAGAAGCTATTGCCCAAAATGTAAGAATGAAGACAAAGTGGATTTGAATAGGAAAAGAATCAGAAACCGTGGGTCTCTTGGAGAATGAGAATGAACGAAACTAGAGAGAATATGGAAGGAATGATGACGGTGGTGCTGGACAAGGATCAAGAAGGGTCTGTCGGTCTGAAGGAAATAATGGAAAAGAGGGAGAGTCACGGTCTGGGCAGTGGAGAATAATGGGTGTTAAGGTGATGGTGGTGCTGTGTTGTGGTTAAAACAGGCAGAGGTGACAGAATCCCAATGGTGATGGTGCTGCTGATGGTAGTGGTCTGTGGTATTTTAGTAAAGGTGTCGGTGTCAGTGGAGATAACAGAGAGCAAGCTCAAAGTCTCGACTCTCGCCCTTGGTTCAGCCTCCTCCACGTCTCTCTCCGCAGGTCCGGAATGTGCAGCGGCGGTGAATACAGAGAGACGGTGGTCTCCAGCTCCTCCCTTCACAGGTCTGTCTCGGTCTCTCACGCGGCGCTACTGTCTCATTCTCCTCTCTCTTGCGGCGCCCCCCTCTCCAGAACTCAGCTTCCTCCCCCCTTTTCTTTCCTGTCGGGTCTTGCATGTCCATATCCCATCTCCACCGGGTCCTCCCATATCCAGATGCTATGTCCAAATGCTGTCGGGTCTGTGTGCGTTTTGGGCTTTATTCTCTTTTTTTTTTCCTTTCAGCAGCCCAAAAACTACTGGATCTGTTTCTTTTTTTTTCTCTATATATTGGGCTTGCTTTATTGTCTCATTTTCCATCCCAGTTCCAAAAATTAATGTAGGCCTTGTCTCTTCTCTTGGCCCAAGTCACCCACAGCTCCTCTCAAATCTCAACATTAGCCCAATTCCATCTAATTAATTAATTTGAACTTCCAAAATCCTCAACTTCTTCTTTAACACCTACAATACAAAATTAAGCACAAGGTAGCATCAAAAGTTCAAGGGACAATCGTATAAAAATAATTAATAAATTGTTACTATTTTACCCCTAATTACCATTAATTCAAAACAATTGTCTCTAACCAAAATTAATGCTTAATAATGCAATAATGCCCCATAAAATCCATTAAAAATCCCAATTTAATTATGAAATATTACATAAAAATATGGTTCAATCACTGGATAAATGAGAAAGCTTGTTTAGGCTACTTAAAGAATAAATTTGAGTCAAGTTCACACATTCATCAAGATATATCATTCTCATATTGGGGGCTTGAGAGAGATTTGGAAGCTCAATCGTATGCTTTGAGGAGGTTAGATTCGTTACTCTTAAATTCGGGAAATTCTAAAAAGAGAAACCATAGAAATAAATCACACGACCATGAAATTCTAGGGAAAATTAATTTCTTGTTCTTACAATTTAGATTTGGTTGTACTTCAATCACTATACTTCAACTTGATATAACTCGGTATTTATAATGTTAACTCAATTGTTACTCAGTCCTTGAATTTTGACTTAATGTAACTTAGTCCCTATAATTTAATCATTTAAAATATTAGTTCATATACTAAAGTTTTAAATAGTCAAACCTTTAAAGACTTATTTGCAGTGAGTTAAAATTTAAGGATTGAGTTTCAAGTGAGTCAAAATCATGAGGACTGAGTTGTACTATGTTAAAATTGAGGACTGAGTTACAACCAAGTCAAAACAATAGAGATCAAAAGATTAATTTTGATTAAATTCTGTATATTGAGAGAGATTGTGGCCTACAAGCATGGGAAAATCATATATGTACCTGATCTGCATCCCAAAGTTGTTCGAGTTGATTGTGAGGCATTTCAAATTCCATAAGATTCTCTACACAAAAACTTAATGGTACAGATGGTTGAGGATATTCTTCCCAAAAGAAAAACCGTAATTCTTCAGGAAGATTATCAAGACTTTTAGAAACATACACTTTTGAAGGCTTATTTGAATCAGACTTGTAAAACTTTGGAAATTTCAATGCTTTCGTCTTTTGGAAGGCATTAGCTTTCAATGTAATCTTTTTTGTATTGCTCACATCCAAAGATATGTGTCGAATTATCCCATTCCCCTAGAGAGTCAACAAATAAATATCACATAAAAAGTTTCAAAATTGAATAAGGAAGAAAAAATAATATAAAAAATGATTATAAATTGATAACTTAATACCTTGTTATTGATGAAAAAATGATAAATATCATTGTGTTTCCACAATTGAATAGGTTTTTCAAGATCAATGATCAATTGTTGTCTACAAATTTTTTGGCCTATTTCTCTTACGAGATCATGCATCTCAATTCCACCAAATCGATCCATCGAAATGAAAGATCTCTCTTTGAGAACGCTTATCTCAATATATATAGAGAAATCATAGAAGCCTCTTATAAAGCTTAATGTAGTCTTACTTGTTTCCCTCAATAAATGTGCCAAGTCAAGAAACACATTATTTTGCTTCTTATCAAGTCCATCAAAACTCAATTTGAGCACACTAAAAATGTCCTTGTGTGGATTCCCACACTTCTTTCATTCTATTGTAAAGAAAGCAACCCAACACTTCAAGAGCTAATGGGTTTCCTTGACAATAACCAACAACCAACTTTGATAACTCCAAATAGCTTGTAAATTTCTCATTTTGCTTGAATGCTTTCAAACTAAAGAGATTTAGAGCATGAGAAAACTCTAATTTCTGAACAAGATATGTTATTGATGCATAAGCATTCTTAAGCACTTGCATGTCTCTTGAGATAACAATAATTCTACTTCTTTCTCCAAACCAATCACACAATTTGGTCAAATCTTCAGCTCTGAATAAATTGTCTACATCATCAAGTATCAAAAGAATGTTTTTGCGCTAAAGCCTATGTTTCACAAAGATGGATTTCATGTTGCAGATGTGAAGGCCTTCATCTTTTAATAATTCTTTGAGGCATTCTTCCATTAATTTGTTCAATCCAATTCTTACTAGTTGTTCTCTTACATTTCCAACAAAAGATGAAGCTTCAAATTGTGCTTTCAAATTGTGAAACACATTTTTAGTAAGTATAGTTTTACCTATACCACTCATACCCCATATTACCACAAGCCGGGCATGAATCAATAGTTCTTCAATTTTCTCAATTTGATTATTAATGGCCACAAGTCCTTCAAGATGACATGATGATGATGATGTACAGTAGTTTAGTTTGCTCAAGATACCTTCTACAATTTTTTTTAATGAGTTTGGTCTCAGGCCTAGCACAAAATTCACATTTTTTTAACAAAAGCATGTTTGATATATAGACAGAAAAATTAAGTACAAAAAATAATGCTTGGAGAATTTGGTAGACTAATGAAATGAAAAAATGAAAATGGATGAGCAAAATTAATATTCCCTCCCTTCAAAAATGTAGGAGCTAATTAGGAGTTTTATTTTGATTATAAATTTAAAACCTCAATCTACTTTGCCTCTCATATTAAATGTGCATATTAAGGAGTTTTTCATCAAGAATAGTTCCAACGTAGATGACTAAAAAGGGTATTTTAGGGAAATCAAAACATATTTTTTTTACAAATAACTAACTTAACTAATTTCTTTAATATCTGTAAATTAGTTATCTAGTTCCTACATATATGACGGGATGGAGTATTAAAATACTATCACTTCAAGAACAAAGCTCCGTTTTTTTAAATATATATGATACTAGAAGGTACCTGGCATTAATACACTATCAATTCATGAACAAAGCTCTGTTGTTTATTACAAGGCATATGCATGATCTACACTAGAAGGTACCTAGTATTCTTGGAATCCCATCCAAAGAGGCTTGTTGACTAGGTTAAAGCGTTTTTCCACCTCTGTACTTTGCTTGGGTTATCTGTAAATCTTTGCTTTAGTTTAGCAAATCCATCTCCAAAGCTCTCACTTTGTTTACTGACATTTGATGGATCAATTTTGTAGGAAATAGATATCAAAACCCTTCCAAATTTTTTCTTGTATTCTAATATGTGAACAAGCTCATCTAGACAACAAGTTGAAGAAGCACAATCCGTAGAGAAAATAATCACAGACATCTTTGATTCCTCTATGGTTCTTAGAAGAACTAGTGAGATATTTTCTCCTTTTTGGAGTTTATGATCCATAAAAGTTTAAATGTTGGCTTTACAAAGTGCTTCATAAAGATAACTTGCGAAATTGTTTCGAGTGTCTTCACCTCCAAGGTTAAGAAATATATCATACTTGGTAGCAGGAGTAGCAGCAACAACAATATAAGAAGAAGAAGAAACTGTTGAAACTGAATCAGCTTCGCCTTTACAACTAAAGATATATAGAGAAACTAGAGATGGATCATTGTTAGTTAATGGCGCAAGAAAATAAAGAATATGGGGTTTATTTAGAAGCAGTGATTGCCTCTCATCAACAAGATGAAGTGAAGGGGAGATAAATTTGATAGCTTTATAAGTGGCGATAGCCAATAAGACCAGGAAACCTTCGATGAGCGTTAAAGCAATGGTTAAATCCATGGGACACAAATTTTCTTGCTTCAGCCTTCAAATTCAGGAATCAAATTCGACAATATATGTGTGTGTGTATATAATAATGACTTATTCTACGGTCAACAATGAGTGCTGATGGAATCAATCTGAAAGATATGAAGAGCTAACAGCTATTTGCTGATGAGTGATCTGTATTAAGTCTTTATTCTGCACTTCACGAGTTGTTGGCTAAAGAAAGTACAAGCATATGGTAGTGAATATTTATGTAAGCAATAAATAAAGTTACGACATAATATATACTCCTGTCTAAAATATAAATCACATTTTTAAAAAATTCTTCAGTCGTTTTTTTGACAGAAAAATATTCTTTAGTCTGTCATATAAGTTGCTTGCTTATTTACCAATTTCACCCTATAATTTACTCTTGAACGTGACTACAGCTTGTATTTTTCTCTATCATTCATAACCTCATTTAACATGGGTAAAGTTGTAAATTTTTTTTATTTAAGACTGATTTAATGTGTTAATCATAAACATAACTATAAATATTATACAAATTATACTAAAAAAATACACTCATCCTTGTTACAAAATGTAATACCCCGAATTTTGGAATTTGAGGCTAGAGAATAAGCCTAAATTAAGTGAACTGCTAAGCCCTAGTTTAACAGGTGTCCCAAATTTATTTTCTAATATTTCTTATATCTTTGAGGTATTAAAGGGAATAAAATATTGAATTAAAGAGTATGAAAAATTTGTATACAAAAATGGAATTTATTGAAGTTGTAAGTGCTTGTCGTTTCATTGCTTCTAATGAGACAGTGTTGTTGTGCAATGCATTTCGTTGAACAAATGATGTTCAAAAATTATGAAATTTTACAAGGTAAAATTAGACATCCTAAACTTTAATTTGATATGTCATATGAATCATTTGAAGCTATATATAAAAAGATATGGATTTTTGAAATTAGCCCAGAAAAACTGAAAAGTTACTGGAACAACTTCCAAAAACTAAACATCTGGGAATGATGTGCTTCCAATTGGCCAAAGTCTATATTTTTTCTTGAAACTAGACTTGATAAGGGTTCTATAGCCTTTTGAATCACTCCAATTTGATGTCTAAAAATTTAGTTATGATTTTTCAAAGTTTGGGCAGAAAACCTGCCAGAAAATCCAAAAATGGGAATTATGACATAAGCATAATCTCATGATGACATAAGCATAAGACATGTGATAAAATCATTTCCTTCTTCTTCCTCTAGCCAAAACTGACGTGAAGTTCAGCAAGGAAGAGAGAGAGAGAGAGAGAGAGAGAGAGAGAGAGAGAGAGAGAGAGAAGAAAACTTACAAGGTAAGTTGATTCCTCTGACGATTTAGCTCCTAACGCGTATAACTCTGATCCTAAGCTACTCTTTCATGTATTTCAAAGGTTGTGAAGCTCAAATTTTCTTGTTGGAAGCTTAGGGTTTTCAGCCAAGTCAAGAAAATCCAAAGGGGAGCTTGAGGTAACTTCCAAACATTCACATATTGACTATTCTAGTTACTATGGACAATTTAATCGGTGAAATTTCGTCGGATTGTCATTTGTTTTAATTTTTGGAAATGGGTTGACCTAGGGGTTATGCTGATGAAATTGGGTCTAAATGGTAGTCATAACCTAATTAAATAGTCAATAAAGTGGTTAGGAGTAGAAAAGAACACATCTGCGGAGTCGGAATCGAAAAACCTCAATTTTCTCTAGAGTATTGTTCATTTCGGATAGGAATAGAAATGGGGCTTAGAGTTGGATTTCCAATTATTTGATGATTCCATTGAGTTTATGAGGGAAAATTAGGTGGGGTTACAGTTGATCACCTTTTTAGAAAAACCCGAAAAAACATAATTAAGAAAACGCCCCTGAAATAGGGGTTGTCAAGGGCATTTTGGTCTTTTGGCAATGAATTTAGTAGTTCTAAGTCCAAAAATGGATTTCTTAGGCAAAAATATGTTAAAATAGCCCCAGTCAAAGTTTCAGAAAAAGTATGGTTGGGCGGGTACAGTGGAGCCGGGGCGAGTCCCTGTGGGCATGCATTTTGTTCATTTTTCAATATAGACTCATATTACCACCAAAAATACTATAAAAGTGTCTAAACCCACCGGGCCGGGTCCCCATGAGCATTTTAGTCATTTTTCAATATAGACTCATATTACCACCAAAATACTATGGAAGTGTCTAAATGGTACATTTGGAATTGTAGAACTGAGTTGAAAGCCCGAGTTGCTGGCACCCATTACGAGGCATGAAGTTCGAGGAGCGTACTTAAGGATCAAGAAGGGCTAAGGTAGGGGACTTACCTTAATTGCATGTAATGGATATCTTTGCTTGTGTAGTGATGTATGTGATTGCTTTACTTGATTGTGTAGAGCATATTTGAAAAAATGAAGCTATGTTTCTGTCTTGTTGTGGCTATAATTTTGTTACATGAAATATTGAGCATGCTGAAATGTCATTATAGGGCATGCATATAGATAAAACTAACAGTTCATACACATAGCATCTATCATGCATGCATTATGGTATCTATTTCCTACTGAGATTCTCTTGAATCTCACCCCCTACCAACAATTTAGATAGGAGGAGATAGAAGATACACTGAGAACAAAGAAGAGAACTACACAAGAGGATTACAGTAGTGGAACAAAGTTGGGAAGATGTCTGCATCATACTGGGACGGGTTTAGATACCCTAGAGCCCTGTGCGGCTACAAGGTTTGTAATTATTATATACAAACCTCTATGGGGAAATTTATGTAATCATGCACACATTATTAGTATATTTATGTTATTCCTGTGTAGCCCACCGAACCACACGTTAATATTCCACTGTAAGTTAAAATAAGATAAGGGTGTGACACATAATACCTTGTGGAACGTATTCTTGGTCTCCTCTGTTTTGGAGTATGGATCTAACCACGTGAACTTTAGTTTGACCTAAATACTTTGTAGAAAGCTACCTCTTTCATAGTTTTTGAATAGTAAAATTCATTTTTCAGATTTTATGCAACATCAGTGGCGGACCAACGCAGTCCTCAGTACAAGTCTGTTTTTAAGTCTGTTCCAAGGTTATTCATGGAAAATAATTTCAAGATTGAGTTTGTGAGGAGTAGTTATTAATTTCATTTCAGGTTATTCATAGGGAATAATCTAGTAATTGATCAAACTTGTGGAGAATTTTTTCATTTCAAACTCAGTTGTTAATATTGAAAACCAAAGTTGCTATCCGTGAAATACCACACAGGCTTTCATTTATCATGAGAAGTCCTAGTTTGACCAAAACCTTTAGAGTCTCTTTAAATGTTATTAAAATGGCCCTGCACAAGTATAAACCACAAAGCTTGGTATATAAAAGATCAAAGAGTTCGCTCACAAACATTTAACACAAACTTGGCTTGAATTTCGAGGTTGAAAAATAGCCAGAACTTGGATCCAAGTTCGATAACTGGTATCACTAGAACTTGGACCAACAACCCCAAAAGGTCAAAGGTTAAAAAGAACAAAGAAAGGAGTCTCAAACATATTAGTTAGAAACATCTCAAGAATATTATATCATTAATGTATTTTTCAATCAACTCAAAAATACTTATAGAGGACCAATTTTGACTTAATTTTAGCTATACTCATGGAAGCAAGTTGAACCCAAGAAGCATATATCAGAATTTTCTCCTACAAGAAAAAAACATTATATTGAACAAAGAATTGTTACCTCATGCTAAAACTAAAAATAGGTCAAATATACAGAGACTTGTATCTGGTACAAAATTGGATGGGCATGCGTGTACTTCTCATGAGAGGCCTTTGAGTCTTGCAAATATCAAATAGCCTGTATGACCTCTTGCTTCACCATTAGGTCTAGCCATAACACTAGAAACACTACTGCTATTGCTAAGCACATTGCTTCTTCCATCACAGCATTTGCCTTCACTTGCAGGGAAGAGAATCATTAACAACACTCCCTTCCCTTGCAAACCTCCCATCCATTCTCTCTTCTCGGACCTCTGATAGAACCATAATTTTATATGATTTTTTATAATTAAATTGGGATTTTTAATGTATTTTCTGGGACATTATTGCATTATTAAGCACTGATTTTAGTTAGGGACATTTGTATTGAATTAATTGTAATTAGGGGCAAAATGGTCAAAAAATTTTGTATTATTCATACAAATGATTTCTTGAATTTTTGATGCTACATTTGCTTAATCTTGCATTGTAGGTGCTCAAGAAGAAAATTGGAGATTGGAGGTCAAAACTAATATTTTGAGGTCTGGGAAAAATTACAGAAAAGGTCCCTAGATTTTGTGAAAATTATAAAAAGTGAAGAAAAGGGGCCTGGAAAAATCACAGTAAAGACCCAGATGTTTGAGAAATTATAGTTGAGCCCTACCGACATTTCAAATATTTGCACGTTAGTCGCTCATCAAAAGTTTTCAAGTTTGCCAATAGGTCCCTGGTCAAAACTTGCATTTTGACCAGGTGCCTAGGTTACTGTAGAGCATCTTCTTCAGTGGAAAAAACAGATCCGAATAGAGTGTGGCGCCGCACAAGTCTTCATCTCATAATCACCTTCATTTTTCTTCGAACCTCACCGGCGACCTTCACTATCATTACTCCATTATTTCCGTCGACGCTGAGGGAGCTTGGAGCTGGGAGGAAATAGCAAAGAGCGAGCTGGGAGTTTTGAATCAGACAGTAGCACCGCGAGCTTAGTTTTAGAGAGTACAGCACCATGAGCTTTGAAGATGAGAGGGAAGAGATCACAGCCACAAATCATTAGTTTAATCACCACCACCACCACCGTGTCTTCTCTTCTCCACCTTCGTCAGAATACCACCAATATCAACTCCGGCCGATTCTCCCCTATTTCTGCAACTTCCGGCAAGCAAATCCTAGATTCCGGTGATTTTCATCTTCTTCCTCTGTGTTACACCACCGTCCTTCTGTCATCCCATCACCACTAAAAGTTTCACAGTACCATCGCTGGAGCCCTCTGTTCCAGATCACCAACATCACCGTCATTCCTCCATTTCCCCCATGCGGGTGAGCTCCAACTTGCACCAGACCACCAGCGACCTTCCATAGCATTTCCGGCCTCTTCTTGCAACTTTCCAGCAAGGTCCTATGATTTCCAGCAAGTCTATGAGTTTTCCAGTGAGGAATTTCCAGATTCTGGCAAGTGCTCAGATTTTAAAGTGAGATTATTTTGAGGCAATGAGAGGCTGATTCCTTTGCTTCTTGGTGATGAAGATTTGTGCTTGAGCTTAATGGACTACAAAGGGGGGTTTTTCTATCATTCCATTTGTCTAGAATTATATATTTAAATTGCCTAATTTTAAGAATTATTGTATATGATTCTGGAACTGGGATTGATGTTAATTGTCTCTGTTGGTTTGATTTTTATGATTGGATTGGATTTTTATAGCTTGTAGGATTTACATATATGCATTTCCTTATTGATTCAAAGATATTGTGCTTTTTAAGTGTTATTGTTAGATTGTATAATTGAATTGGATCAATTGAGTGTCGTGTTATTGCATTCATATTAAAAGGAAAAAAGTTATAATTATCCATTTTAATTGCACATTAAGTGGTTTTTAACAATATCTCAAGAGGTAGTAGTTAGCTATGTTTGTACAAGCTACTATTAATTGGGATTATTAGACTCAAGTGTAATTTTGAAGTTGTTCTCAAGACTTAATGAATTTTTAACTCCCATCATCTCTTTGAGCAAGGATAGGCATTTTCTTCATTACCAAGAATATTCATTATTCATATTTTCCTCTCCATACCATTCCATGCACTCATTCTCCACTTTTTATGAAAATACAAAAAAAAAAATATTAGTCTAGCATTTAATTAGATTGCATTTTCTTTTAGCTATTAATTTAAAAATCCAAAAATCCATTTTCCCTTATTTCATTGTATTTGCATGGTATATTAGATTACTTAGGATTTAATAAAAGGCTCCTCGAGAAGAGAGAATGATTCTAGGTTTGACTATACGCAATCCTTGGTTAAGAGACAAAGACTATGCCAATCAACCTCGTAAGTGCATAGGAGCACCTCGAATGTCCTTATATCTTTACACATGCCACAAAAATGCATACCAATTATACCAGTTAAATAGATTCTTTTACACCAACAAAGGTTGATCTGGTTGGTAAAAGGGTTAGCTCATAACTATAAGGTTGTGGGTTAAAATCCCATCGATGGTAGGACCTTATTGGTAAACGATCTATAAGAACCTCTGTAAGATCTTTAAGCTTGGAGGCATGCCCTGACCCTGATAAGCCCTTGGGACCCAACTCATCTAAACTTTTATTGCATAAAAAAATAGATTCTTTTACACACACTCACAAAAAAGAAAGAAGGAAGGAAGGAAAGAATAGAAAGGTACCTGTGAATCTACTTTGAAGTGTTTTGCATGATCATTGTACTTGTTCAATATAAGGGGAGAATGAGCTCAAAGTTCCATCCTGTTTTAAAATGTTTGCAACTGAAGGAATGGCTAGCCAAGGCTAGGGTAGATCCAAAAATAGAGCATCGGCTAAACTGGAAAATTCCTCGGGAAATCCCTCACCCTGGATGTCTCTCACATTCATACTGATCAAGCTGCTAAGTCCTCTCCTCTCAAAATCTTCCCTAAAATTAGATTATGATCAAGTGAATATATGACCCAAAATTGTTTATTTACCACAATTTAAACCATCACATACAAACTCACTCTATATGTAATGGCGCTAAATAATAATAATAATAATAATAATAATAATAATAATAATAATAATAATAATAATAATAATAATAATAATAATAATAATAATAATAATGAAAAAAAAGGATGATGAGCTGTAATAGCTCTTAACACACACACACACACACACACACACACACATATTTATATTAAGAGTGTGTATATATATGTATACATTGGAGGGCGTCCAAGCACAATATATTAAGTTTATCTTAACTAATTTTTAATAATTAGATTTTGATTATAATCTTTTATATTTTTCTTGATTATAGCCTAACCCAATCAAATCCTTTAGTGATTTGATTTAATTATTGTAATCCTTAAGATTAGGGTATCCGCTTTGTAGTCCTCCTTGGCTGTTTATGTGTATTTCACCTTTTTTTAAATCAATAAAGAGAAGCTAAATCACAATTTCACATAGCCCTATCATAAGGTAGAAAGCGCACACAAAATTCAATTGAAATAAAAAAAAATAAGCTGATTAATATTTTTGACAATTATTGTTGTTTGATAACAAAGAGAAACATGTAGCTGGGTGGCATTAGTGCTCGTTGACTTTTGTTACAAGTGTTGGGTTCAAATCCTCTCTGAGGCAAGGGGTGATTTTATTTTGTTCAAACATGTTTGAGATTACCAAAATACCGTTCTCATTAAAGAATCAAATAAATTATAATTACAATAAAATAAAAATAAAACACATTTATTTGTTTTCCCTCTGGTTCCGCCGACTTGACTCTATGAAGAAAAGTCTAGAAGGAGTTCCTCTTCTAGGCTGATTCTCTCGTCTTCCTCTTCGGTCTCTGGTTTGTGCATTTTCAGCCTATGGAGCCTCAAGTTTGAACTTATGCTAAATCCTCTTCCTCTTCATTTGATTTGTAAGCCGCTGCTAAGCATTAGATGCGTGGGGTATGCACGAGACTCTCCGCTTTCCTCTGTTCTTTGAATCGCTGCCATATATATTGTGTGCAAAACGTTGTTTCTTCCTTTCTACTATGTGTTTTTGTTTGAGTGGGCTAATAGTTTCCTCCTTCATTTTTTTTTTGTCTTGTCTGTTATGGTTTTTGAAGGGATTGAAAGTCTTCCATTCATTTGCTGCTCGTCATTCAAAGAGAGCGAGGCATGGGGTGTTTCTCGTGGCTAAACCATTAGAGAAGCATGAGTATGGGAATAGTTGTTTTATCATATATTGTTGAGTTTTACAATACAGGGATATGTTAAATTTAGTATATGCTTTTCTTTGGTTTAAATTTGTAACAAAGTGAATCTTATTTATTCATCTATTACTACATATGGGTTTATATACACATAATTACATCTGAAGATTTAATGAGAAATCGATAAGCGTTTCCTAACTCTTCCTAACATTCTGACTTTGGGTGTTAACATTCTGACTTTTACTCTTAACACACCCCTCAAGTTGGAGCATATATATTTATCATGCCCAACTTGTTACAAAGATATTCAACCCATGTCCCATATAATGCTTTTGTCAGAAGATCTGCCAGTTGGTCGTCGGACCGTATGTACCCTGTAGATACAATATTTTCTCTGATCTTGTCACGAATAAAATGACAATCAATTTTAATATGTTTGGTACGTTCATGGAACACAGAGTTCGATGCTAGATGAAGTGCTGCTTTATTGTCACACCACAATTTTGCAGGTAATGTTGTGATTATGCCAATTTCCTTCAAAAGCTGGAATACCCATACAATTTCTTGTACAGGCTGTGACATGGCTCTGTATTCTGCTTCTGCACTTGACTTTGACACGACCCCTTGCTTCTTACTTCTCCAAGATATCAAGTTTCCACCAACAAACACACAGTAACCCGTAGTATATCGTCTTGTGGCCTTTGATCCTGCATGATCCGCATCACAAAAGCATTCGACTTTAGTGTGCCCATAATCTTTATAAAGAATACCAAGACTTGGAGAGCCTTTCAAATAATGCAAGATATGTTCTAAAGCTTCCCATTGTGCCACTGTTGGTGATGCCATGAATTGGCTGAGTCTACTGACTGAGAAGGTTATATCAGGACGAGTTACTGTTAGATAATTCAGCTTCCCAATGAGTCTTCTATATCTCTCAAGAAATGGAAACATTTTTAATTTCTCTGGATGAATCCTCTTTTATAAAATCATCAGGAAGCTCATCAAACATACTAGCATCAAGATCCAGAAAGGGATTTTGAATCATGGGAATGCTACTTGGTGTAGCTCCAAGTTTTCCAGTCTCCTTTAAGAGATCAAGAACATACTTTCTTTGAGTCAAAAGAATACCTTTATTTCTTCTCAAAACCTCAATACCAAGAAAGTACTTTAATAATCCCAAATCTTTTGTCTAGAAGTGAGAATTCAGGAAGATTTTAAGTTCTAAGATTCCAGAATAGTTACTTCCTGTAATCACAATATCATCCACATAGACTACTAGAAGAATCATGCCTGCATCAGATTGTTGGTAGAACACAGAGTGATCACACTTGCTTTGATGTAATCCAGACTTCTTGACCACATTATAGAATTTATCAAACCAGGCTCGAGGACTTTGCTATAGACCATATAGTGACTTCCTGAGATAGCATACTTTCCTAGTCTCCCCATGAGTAACGAACCCAGGTGGTTGCTCAATATAAACTTCTTCAAGTAGGTCGCCATTCAAAAAAGCATTCTTGACATCTAATTAATGCAAAGGCCACTGATATGTGGCAGCTAAAGAAACAAGTAGACGAACTGAAGTAAGTTTGGCCACAGGAGAGAAAGTCTCGGAATAATCAAGTCCGTAAGTTTGGGTATATCCTTTGTCAACAAGGCGAGCTTTTAGTCTTTCTAAGGAACCATCAGACTTATCCTTTGGCAACAAGGCGAGCTTTTAGTCTTTCTAAGGAACCATCAGACTTAGTCTTAACAACAAATACCCATTTACATCAAATGGCTCTCTTTCCAGGAGGGAGATCAACAAGAGTCCAGGTACCAGCTGTTTCTAATGCCAAAAGTTCTTCTTCTATTGCGGCACGCCAACCAGGGTAAGCTAGAGCTTGGTGAAGGGAAGTAGGTATGGTAATGGAATCTAGGTTGGCCACAAGGGAAGATAAAATAGGAGACAAAGATTAATAAGAGACAAAGATCAATAAGAGACAAAAGATGAGATAGGATAGATACAGTCAGCATATCATTTGGGAGGACAATGAGGGCGGGTACCTTTATGAAGTGCAATTGCTAGGTCATCAGAAGTATCACCAAGAGAAATAAGAACAGGTGGTTCAGTAATAGCAAGATGAGGATCGACAGAAATAGAGGCAGGAACTACGGAGGCATCAATAGAGTCAATCAGTGAAGCAGGAGCTAGCGAAGGTGAATCATCATCAACATCAGCATCATTGATGATATCAGGTGTTGGAATAGCATCTTGTACTGGTGAGAGAGGGATTGGATAAATCAAGATATCATCAGAATTATCCATGACAGAGGGAGACTCAGAGACAGGCAAAGTTTTGAAGTAAGAAGATGACTCATGAAACATGATATCGGTGGATACAAGGTACTGACGGAGATCAGAAGAGTAACACTGATAACCTTTATGAACTCTAGAATAGCCAAGAAAAACACATCTTAGGGACTTAGGATCAAGTTTGCTAACGCTAGGACGGACATCCCGAACAAAACAGACACAACCAAAGATTTTAGGTTCAACAGGAAATAGCTTAGTGGATGGAATCAAAATGGAATAAGGAATATCCCCACCAAGAACAGCCGAAGGCATGCGATTAATAAGGAAACAAGCAGTAGAGACAGCATCAGCCCAAAAACTTTTAGGGACTGAGGAATGAAACATGAGAGCTCGAGCAGTTTCCAAAAGATGGCGGTTCTTTCTTTCAGCCACACCGTTTTGAGCAGGGGTATTAGTACAAGAGAATTGGTGAAAAATACCATTAATTTGCATGTAATCGGTGAATGGGGCGGAAAAATATTCTTTCGCATTATCACTTCGTAAGATTTTCACAGGAGTGTTAAATTGGGTTTGAATTTCAGCACAAAAATTACGAAAATGAGTAAACAATTCAGAACGTTGTTTCATTAAATAAAGCCAGGTGGTTCGGGAAAAGTCATCAGCAAACATGACAAAATAATGATAACCAGTCTGAGATGTGACTGAACAAGGACCCCAAACATCATAATGTACTAACTCAAAGGGGGACGCAGACTGTTTATTGATGCGAGGTGCCAAATGAATATGATGATGTTTGGCAAACTGACATGACTCACAATCTAAAGTAGACACAGAAGAAAATTGAGGATACAATTTTCAGAGAGAAGAAAGCGACACATGACCTAGACAACAATGAACTTCAAAGAGAGACGACCCACCAGAACAAGCAACAAAAAGTGGCACCTGATCATCAAGGATGTAATGTCCACCAGATTCATAGCCTCTACCAATAATCTGCTTCGTCGATAGATCCTAAATTAAACAATAGTCAGGGAAGAGTGAGATAAAACAGTTTAACTTACGAGTGAGTTTACTTGGAGACAGAAGGTTAAAGGTGATATCTGGAACGTTAAGAATAGAGGATAATTAGAGGGATGCAGTTGGTTGAACAGTGCCAAAGCCAATAACACGGACGGGAGAACCATTGGCGACAAATATGGATGACTGGTTGGCATAGGGGGCATATGAAGAGAATAAGTGATGATTACCAGTCATGTGGTCGGTAGCACCAGAATCAATTATCCACTTAGTTGAAGCAGTAGTTAGGCCAGAGGACAGAGTACCTGTTGCTAGAGCTCCTGCAGAAGAAGATCCAGATCCAAAATCAAGGGACCAGAGGTCTGGGCAATATGAGCAAGGCCGCGCTGTTGATCACGCTGCTGTTTATTTTGTAATTTTTGACAATTTTTCTTAATATGTCCAGGTTCCTTCAATAATTGCAGATAATACTGCCAGAATTGTTATTTTGTTTGTACCCATGATTCCTATGCTCAAAGGGACCGCGTCCAGCTAGAGCACTTGCAGTTGGATCAACAGAAGAGTGAATCAAGCTATCAGCACGAAGAACCCGGGAGAAAACATCTTCAAGAGAAGGAAGCTCTTGACTAGACAGAATCTGAGAACGAATAGTCTCATAGGACAAGTTGAGAGCTTCAAGAAAACTCATGATAGCCTGAAGTTCCAAGTTCTTAATTCGAGTTGAGAGATCTGCTTGCGCAGACATAAGTACTTTCATTTCCTCATACATTCTTTTGAAGTCCAAAAAGAAATCTTTCAATGGACGATCTTGCTGTTGAGAACGATAAAAACCTTTACAGATTTCATGAACCCGACTAATTTTTCCTTTTCCAAAAAATATAAATTCAAGATAATTCATGATTTCTTTGACGGAGTTACAATGACTAATAGAAGATAGAATTCGTGGTTAAATGGAATTTTGAATTTGAAACAAAAGACAAGCATCTGCTCTTTTCCAAGTCAAAAGTTTAGTTTCATCACTAGAGGGAGGATCCTCAGTTAAATGGGTTTCCATCTCAATCCCCGAAATATAAACTTTAACGGTTTTGTTCCAATCACTATAATTTGTCCAATTTAACTGTGAAGCAGTAATCTTTGCAGACATAGGTAACAGATCAGAATTTTTAGAATTATCCATGATGCTCTCACAGAATAACAGGATCAACGAATAAGCAGGAAGAATCACGATATTTCACAATCAAATCAGTAGATCAACTGAACCAAGCCACAACCCACCGGACCCGCAAAGATATATTAAATCAAGATATATATAGTACCTTAATCAAGGCAAGGGACTCGCAGACAGAATACTAACTCAGAACACTGAAGTTAGTAACAAATAGCAATCCACGAATGTTGAAATCGGATGCGAAGAGCAAAGCGCAAAAAATCAAATGGTGTCGGATGGCCATGAAACTTCAGGAGGAGGAAGAGGAAGTTCAGTCGATCAGAACGCTGAAAACCACGTCGCAAACGGTGGCCGGAACAGCCCACACGCGCGGCGCTTGTATTGGCACAGCGGACATGGTGGAGGCGCGTAAGCCTACACGCGCAGTAGGAAGGCTGTCGGACTCAGGGATCTGACTGATCTAGAGGCGGCAGAACCAATGAGCCGATGCGTGTTGGCAGATTCGGTGGTGGTGACTGAAGATCTAAAGCAACTAAAGAAGTTTTGTTCACCGGAAAAAGAAGCTCACCAGAAATTATGAAGATTGGCCGGAAAATACAAATGAGTTCTAAACGTAACCAGGCTCTGATGCCATGTAACGAAGTGAATCTTATTTATTCATCTATTGCTACATATGGGTTTATATACGCATAATTACATCTGAAGATTCAATGAGAAATCGACAAGCGTTTCCTAACTCTTCCTAACATTCTGACTTTGGGTGTTAACATTCTGACTTTTACTCTTAACAAAATTTATTCTTGATACATAGCGAAAGTTGGGGAAAATTTGTGGGGGGGAATAAAACTGTTTTGTTGTTTGAAGGTTAAATGATTGTTGATGTTTGTTTGTGACTTGATCTTAGAATGTACATAAAATGTTTGATAAAATGGTTGAGAGGAAAATGAAAACTAAAATGAGTAACAAGATTTGACTAAAGTAGGATAGCTCAAATTATGGAATGACTTCAATTTTGAGATAAGAAGATCCATGTGTTGGATGATTGCTTGATTCTTTAACACAAATCTTGTGATGAGATTGAATTTGGGAGTCTTATAACTACATGATGATGATGATGGAAGAAGTTGATTTGATTAAGTTTACTTATTTTTTTCTCTTTAGCTTTGGGATACTTATGAAGTGTTTGATGAAATGCTTGAGGAAGAAACTTTATGGAACTAAGAAACAAAAATTGTTGGTGACTGTATTGAATACAGTATAATATAAAAAATGTTTATTTTCTATATTAAAACTTGGAAAGTGTGGATGTTGTACATAAAAGTTGTGGTGATTTATTGATTAAAATCAACGTGGCATTTCATTTGTGGAGGGTTGGAGTTGAGGTCTTCTTTATTCCCTACATTATCTTACATTGTGGATTTGATTGTGCTTCTTGAGATTTTGGAGATTATTGTTAAATGCATTAAGAGTCATGAGTTTAAGTTAGAAAGTTAAGAGCAATTGCAAGAGAGTCAGTATGAAGCATGTGAGTATCTCCTTTCTAAACGGGAGATTATAGTTTTATTAGGATTATAGGAGGAATAATAACAAATTGTTTTGAACATTAGGGGATCAAGGAGAGGACACAAGTCAATGGCTAATAGAAAGATAAGCAAGATATATATTTGGGAGCATTGCAAGTGAGTAAATAGCGTCCCATTGTAATTTTTATAAATGATATTTTTATGACTTGCCATACTTTTTTGTTAATTACCATCTTTACAAATATGATTTTGCCAACGGAAGTTTATCGGATTTGTTTCATATTCTTATTGATATTGAAATGAGTATAGATTGATGATTTTATTTATTGTTATTTATTATTCTCCTATTGCTTCATAATATAATTCATGATTATGTAAGAAAATGCTAAAGAAACTTTCGATTTTCTCTCCTAAATTTTCACATCAAGATAGTCTTTTAATTTAGAATGTTTGCATGTGAGTTTTATTATTTGGGAAGGGTTTTGTCGACAGATTGAATTTAAAGGAAAGTTTTGAAATATTATTTGTGAAATTTCATGTTGGGGTATACTATTATATCATATTTGATACGAGTTATTATAGTATTGAAAGAAGAACTTTTCATTGCTTTGATAAATTGGCCCCAAGTATGCTTGGAAACGTTTTTTATAGGACTGAATACAGAAAGCTAGTTACTAACAACAGTACTGTTAGTCCTAGACGGGCCATGGTTAACCTCAAGCTCGCTTGACATTCGTGGGTATAGTACTCACGCTTGATATTTGTGGGATTCATTCCCGCGCTTGTTATTTATGGGTTTGTACTTGCACCTGTTTCATATCTTCGAGCCGCACTTGGTTACTTACCCTTATGCACTGTGTGTCCACACTTGTTTTTGTGGCCTCTAGGTGTGCTTGGTTATTTTCCCTCGTGGACTGTGTCCACGCTTGTTATTTGTTCTGTTGAAGTCCCACGAGAAGATAGAATTTAAGATTTATTGTTTTCAAAATTGATTCTATAAAACATTTTTTTTTTACGTACTTGCTATTATTTGTTTAATGATCTTCTATACAACTTCAATTATGCTTATTAGTAATATTTTTTATAGGTTCGTTTATGGTTATGACTTTGTACTTAGAAGTTGGAATTAAGTTCTTTCTCTTTATTTATTTTATTATAGACTTTCATCCAATCAATTTACTTCTTTCAGTATTTTATTTAATTTATGAAATGGGACATTATTCACCAGAAAATTTATTTTGGCCTCAGATAGCACTGGTGACCCGCACCTTCAGTGGAACAGTGAAGACTGTCGTTAATGAAAGCTTGTAGGTATATTTTTGGAACAACTACTAGTTGATAAAAAGTTAAGTTTATGTTTATGTATTTACTTCTGTAATCTAGATGCTCCACGTAACCTATAGGCAGGATCCCTATCTTCCCTTGTATTTTGGAATATATGTATATGTATATGCTATGGTGGAGTGGAGCTCCAAATGCTGTTATGAAAATAGGTAATTTTAGAACTTTTGGGGAGTGTGATTGATAAATGAGACTTCGCCCAAAATATCTACAAGATACTTTGTATATAAGGTATGCTATTATATATCTGAATTTAAATGGTTTAAGAATGCTAGAATTATTATGCTAGTTATGATGTTGTTAATAGTATTATGAGTATTATTTAATATTCATTTATAAGTTTAAGACTCAAGGAATGTGAGATTTTTCATATTTTGTGCCAGTCACCCCTAATTTTTCAGGGCATGACAATTTGATATCAGAGCTTAGGTTTTTTATAGTTACGTGGAGCAAGGATTCTTCAATGGGGTCTCAATTATCATTATAAACCTGGGCATAATCATAATCGAGGCATCATTGAAGGCCTCGTAGGTGGTCCAGTAGTGTCTTTCCTTTCTATGCTAGGATGTTTACTTAGATGACTCTTATATATTGAACTAAACATATGTCTTTTGTTTACTTATATAGTGAAGATGTTTTGAAGATTTGAAGTGTCAAGCAGAAGGATTTGTAACGGAATATTTTCGGTAGAATATCTATTTTGAGAAAGAAAAAATAAAAATTGGTACATAAATTACCTTCGTACATATTTATAACAAGAACTCTATAAAGAAGTCATTTTGCTTTCCATATCACATCGTTTGTGTGGATGATTAGGATGAGCCATAAGTGGTCATATTTTTCAAAAAAGCATAAAAGAGAAGAAGTTAGTTGATAAGGTGTATGAATTTCCATAGTGATGTTATAAACCCAATTTAGTTTCGTTTGATATAGCTAGTACTTAGAGTAATAGTTTTGTTCTCAGCAATGTTCTTACACGTAGATTGCGCTGTAGTCAATATAGGTTTTGTATGGCTTTTTGTGCGTGCTACTGGTACATAAAAGAAAAATAGAATAAAATAAAACACGAGAAAATTGTGATCTAACCTGCCCTTACCTTGAATAAGTAGTTTCTGATCTGAATAATTAAACCCCATTGATTTTATTGGAGTTTGGATGATTATATGCTGTAACTTAATTGGGTTCTACAATTTTAGTTGCAATTGCATGTTTCTTTGAACACATGTCTTGATAAGAAAGACTTGAGTTGAATTAGGAGGGGAGACCAAATGCAATTTATTCAATTTTGTTTCGAATTGATTTGAGCTACTACATTTTTCTCAAGTCATTGTCTTTTATATTCAAATTTCATGTTCTTTGAATTGATCTTGAAATTGTCTTGCTGGGAATTTACTTGATTTTGCATTTGTTTTGCATCTATTGTTGCATGTTTAACCGCGAGGTCGTATACCAGTTTCTGTAACCATTACTTTTGTTGACATTCCTCTCATTCAATTGATTTTAACACTTCCACCAATTTAAGTTGACTTGCTATAACTAACTAACTGTATGGCCAATTTAAGTTGACTTGCTATAACTAACTAACTGTATGCTTGTCAGTGTAAAACAAATAATAATAAAACAAAACAAAATTATTTGCCAGCTTGCTTGAAACTGAATTTTCGGGAAATTGCATCCTTGTGGGTATAATACCTTTTTTTTTTTTTTTTGGGAACGTGTTGCCTCATTGGATAGCTTATTTTCTCTTGGATGCGTGTGAATCCTTCTATGGCTACACTATGCCAAGAAAATTGAAAGGAGTGAATTTATGAAATTTTACTACGAGTGATAGAACTTGAAGTTTCATTTTTTTGTGCGCATTGCCACTCACTAAATTTTGGCTATGACATTTTGAGAAAGTGGACCAATCAACACTTTATATCATTTCAGTCCCAATTACTTGATCATTTGCTGACTTTCTGGTGATCTCTTTGTTGCAAGTCTGATTTAGCCAATGGTTTGGTTAAATAAGACTGATTTCTAATTATGCATGGTAGATTTAGCTGAAGTCTAATGTATAAAATAGTTATCTCTAATGAAACCACACTTGGTTGAATTCTGGTGCTTGTATTCCACGGGATTCACACTTTGAGCTGCATAGTATTTTGGGTCCACTGAAATTCTAATTTCTTAACACTTCGAATGCATTTTTTGCATCGTGCGTCTTTGTTGTATTTTTGTAAATTTTGCTAAACATCTTGTGCTCAAATCTGAAGGATTTGACTTTGAAATTCTGAAATTATGCTGGATTGTGTGAGTTTTGCTCCTTGATCGACTTTTGCTGCATGAATGTTATTCTTGTGTGAAACAATAACTGAATGCTTTTGGTTTTATCAAAAGTCCTTTTTGTTGTTGCAAGTGCTTAATTTCTCCTTTAAGGATAAAGAAATCAACATTTGGTTTTGTCTTGTTACAAGAAACAGTGCGACGGCGTCCGATGAGAACCACGCAGGGAAGAGATGACGCGGAGATCAAATTCAAATATAGATTCAAAACCAGACTGAGCAAATCAAATGTCACCGGATTTTGGGAGTTCGAACCTTCTTCAATTCTTATAGGAAAACAACCACACAGGGCTGACAACGGTGGCCGGCTTCTGACGGTGAGCTCAACCAAGTGCATAATGCAGAACTTCGTACTAGCTTTGTTGCGGTTGTAATTCATTTTATTAATTTATTTTTTGCCAGGATTTCATTTTATTAATTTATGTTATAAATTATAATAGCATTATTTTTTAAAAGATTTTTTAAGTTATAATGATATCCTGTTCGATCGAACACTATCTATTCGAAGTTCAAAAAAAAAAAAAACATACTTTTATATATATATATATATATAAAGAGAGATTAAGTAGTGATGTATACTTTCTATAGTGCCTTATAATAAAGATTAAGTATTCCTTACCCAAAAAAAGAAAAGAAAAGAAAAAAAGATTAAGCATCTTTTCCTAATAGTATCTTTCAAAATTTCTTACATAATAAGATAAGAAGGTGTACATCTTTTTTTGACCTGGAAGAAGATGTATTGACACATTAGATTAAAATGCAAGAGACTCCCTCTACTACTTAATATAAGATATACTTGGTGAGTTTATCTTGACCTGATCTTAAATGCTGTATAAGATGATGAAACATAGTTTTCATATTTGTTAATTTTTTTTTCTAATTTACCTTTATTAATGTTTCCTTAACAACAATGAAAAAAGAGAGGGAATAAACAAATTAAGGAAGATAACTAAGGTATTTTAGAAAATCTGTCAAATTAACTAACTTAATTAATTTTCTTAATCTAACTAAATTAGGTAAATATGCCTTATATTAAGGATAATAAGGAGTATCTATATAATTTCGTTAGCCAATGTATGAATGAGGTAAAGCACATATAGTGCCCATATGGTTCAAGGAATTGGAGATAATGCAATGTAATGATGATCACATGAATTTGTTTGATTTGTCATTAAAGAAAGATTATACATATGCATAAAAACGTTGGGTTAGATTACATAAAAAATGAGAATATATGGGAATAATATAGCAAAACAGAAATTACCCCTATCTACACATATATGTATAATTTACACATTAGGTTCAAAGTATTTTTTTTTCAAGTTTTGCAATATATACGTTGGGTTCATATAATTTTTTAATATTTAATAGTGGAAATATCATGAAAGGTTCGTGGTAATCTTTTAATATATATATTTTTTTTTGAATGAAATCTTTTAATATTTAATGATGTGCATATCATTTAATGGGATATTTTAATATTTTTAATCATGAAATATAATTTTTAATTTTTTTTAGTGGAAATATTTTTTAATATTTTTATATAATTAATTATTTTTAAAAAATATTTAATGGTGGTAATTATTTAATATTTAACAGCATTTATGAGTGGGCATTTTGGTCAAATTAAAAAATTATAATGGCAATAGTGTCTTTTTCACTTGATTACAGGATACATGCATCCTCATTCATCTGTCCTACCAGTGTAATTAGAATTACAAAATATAATCATCTTTACAAAATATAAAACCAACCAAACATTTTAATAGGTCTGTTACATAAGGATTGCATGTAATCATCTCCCATGGAATCAAAACAAACAGAATAATAATATCTAAGAGTTTCTTCTAAAAAAGTGAAATTTTTTTCTAACTTGACAGGGTATGGTATAATATAATATAATATAATAATGACCGGTAGCTTCACTCCACTTTCTGGGTGTCTTTCTCGGACTCCTCGGACAATTCTTTTTAAATGACACATACACACCTTAATTATTGGGAAAATTTTTTGTATGAAGATGACAATTCTTTCGTTAAAAATTTAAAAGACCAAAATCCTTTCATAGATCATGTCAGCCACAACAGCTGATTAACTAAAGCTTGGAAATTTCTTGAAAAATTAGAAGAAAATTGTCTTGCAGTGAGATTTTTTGTCGTTCACGGGACTTTGACCCAAAATCTTTATTAAGAGACATTGATCAACTGTTTAGAGTAGTAACTGAAGCCTTTAAAAATAACTTTTTAATAATGATTTATGATGATATGTAAAGTATGATAAGCAATTCCAAACAAGCACCTAAAATAATATGAAAACTTAACTGCTACATATAGATGGAGTGAGATCAAGAACTCCTTGCTATTAAATATTAAATAATAATGATTGAATAACCATAAAAACGTTATTATTTTTATAATATATTTTATCAAGGGAAAGTAAATAAGAGAAAAATGTTTTTGTGATACAAATCGAATACAAATTAAATATCCAAACAATTTCAGAAAATATAAACTCTGACTGGAGCACACATGCCACAGCGAACCTAAACAATTATTGGTGACCTTGAAAGTATTTATTTATCTATTGTGTCGTGACCTTACTTATCGTTTATATAAATACTCACTTACATGTGTTTGCCATTTCTTTATCCACTAACTCGTGAAGTGCAAAATATTATTTATTAACACTGATCACTCATCAACAATAGCAATTGTGTTTTTAAATCTTTCAGATTGGTTCCTTCTTGACCGTAGGAATAAGTCATTATTTATCTATTATTATGGAAACAAGTAATTTATGGTTTATTTAAATGACCAACTTGTGTCTTATCTGTTTCGTTAATCACCCACTTTTGCAAATGTAAATACAGCTTTAATTCTCATCAAGCAACCATCCCATTTCCTTCTTCTCTCCCCTTTGTTTTCATATCTCGTTGCTGATGATGACAGGCAGCTGTTTTTTCCATTTCCTCAAAAATTAATTCTCATTATTTTCATGCTCTTTCATTGCTGAATTTGAAGGCTGGAGCAAGAAATTTGTATTCCATGGATTTAACCATTGCTTTAACGCTCATAGAAGGTTTATTGATCTTATTGGCTATAGCCACTTATAAAGCTATCAGATTTATCTCTCCTTCACTTCATGTTGATGAGAGGTAATCACTGCTTTAACGCCCATATTCTTTATTTTCTTGCTCCATTAACCAATAATTATCGACTTGTTTCTGTATATCTATAGTTGTAAAGGCAAAGCTGTTTCCGTCTCACCAGATTCTTCTCCCTCTTCTTGTATTGTTACTGGTGCTGCTATTCCTGCTACCAAGTATGATGTGTTTCTTAGTTTTAGAAGTGAAGACACTCGCATTAATTTTACAAGTTATCTTTATAAAGCACTTTGTAAAGCAAACATTCAAACTTTTATGCATCACAAACTCTACAAAGGAGATGATATCTCGCCTGTTCTCCTATCAACCATAGAGGAATCAGAGATATCTGTGATTATTTTCTCCGCAAATTATGCTTCTTCAACTTGGTGTTTGGATGAACTTGTTCACATATTAGAATGCAAGAGAAAATATGGAAGGGTATTAATACCTATTTTCTACAAAATTGATCCATCAAATGTTAGCAAACAAAGTGGGAGATTTGGAGGTGGATTTGCTAAATTGAAGCAAATATTTAAAGACAACCCAAGCAAATTATAGAAGTGGAAAAATGCTTTGATCCAATCAACAAGCCTCTCTTCTGGATGGGATTCCAAGAATATCAAGTACCTTCAAATCATTCTTTAATATATACTAGTCTAGATCATGTGTTGTTGTATAAAAAAGGAGTTTTGTTCATAAACGGATAGAATTTTAAATTTTAATATTCCTCCAGTTATAAATGTATGAAAACGTTGGAAGATGAGTTTATTTTGGTCTGAATTGTAAGATTTATCTCCCAAATTTATAACCCTTTTTCTCTAAACTCTCCCTATTAATTGTGCATATAACCGGGTTTATCATTAAGGGAGTAGCCAATGCAAATAATTAAAAGGGATGCATTTGGGAAACCAACACACATTTTTACAAATAAATAACCTAATCTTATTAATTTATGCAAATTAATTTTTTAGTTCTTATATTTCGGACTAGAGGAGTATTATTTTTTCTAATCCATTTTAATTTCATGAGCAGTCTACCAAATTGTCCTAGCATTTCTTATACTTTTGTTTCCGGTCAATTAAATTTGCTTTCTTTAATCGAAAAATGAATTTGTTAAGAGCTGAAGATTTAACCAAGTTGTGTGATTGGTTTGGAGAAGTAGAATTATTGTTACCTCAAGAGACATGCAAGTGCTTAAGAATGCTTTTGCATCAACAACATATCATGTTCAAAAATTTGAGTATTCTCATGCTCTAAATCTCTTCAGTTTGAAGGCATTCAAGCAAAATGAGCCATTCAAATGCTATTTGGAGTTATGGAAGTTGGGTGTGAGTTATTGTCAAGGAAACCCATTAGCTCTTGTAGTGTTGGGTTGCTTTCTGTACAATAGAACAAAAGAAGTGTGGGAAAGTGCATTGGAAAAGCTAGAACAAGCTCCACACAAGGACATTTTTAGTGTTCTCAAATTGAGCTTTGATGGACTTGATGAGAAGCAAAAGAATGTTTCTCGACTTGGCACATTTATCGACGGAAACAAGTTAAGTTATAAGCTTTATTTAAATTTTATAAGAGGCTTCTATGACTTCTTCTTTATATATTGAGATTTGTGTTCTCAAAGAAAGATCTCTCATTTCGATGGATCGATTTGGTGGAATTGATATGCATGATCTTGTAAGAGAAATGGGCCAAGAAATTTGTAGACAACAATTTATCAATGATCCTGAAAGACCTATTCGACCGTGGAAACACAATGATATTTATCATCTTTTCATCAATAAAAAGGTACTAAGTGATCAATTTATATATCATTTAATTTTCATATTTGTATTTCCTCTTGCTTATTCAATTTTGAAACGTTTTATGTGATATATGTATTTATTGACTAGGGGAGTGGGACAATTCAATGCATATCTTTGGATATGAGCAAAACAAAAGAGATAACATTGCAGGCTAATGCCTTCAAAAATATGAATGCATTGAAATTTCTTAAATTTTACAGGTCTGAATTAAGCAAGCCTTTAAAAGTGTATGTTTCTGAAGGTCTTGATAATCTTCCAACAAAATTAAGGTTTTTCTTTTGGGAAGATTGTCCTCTGCCATCTGTCCCATTGAGCTTTTGTGCTAAGAATCTTATGGAACTTGAAATGCCTCACAATCAACTCCAACAACTTTGGGATACAAATCAGGTACATATATCATTTTCACTCAAATTTATACTTCTTTTGATCCATATTATGAATCATCTCTAACTACACTTGAACCTACGGATGTAGTTAATTCATTAACATTGTACTAAAATGAAAATTTTTTCCAACTTTACCTCATTCACTATATCAAACTTAAAGTTTAAGTAAATTATAATATGGGTAATATTTAGGAAAAAAATTAATTAATGATCCACCAAGTAACTCATATTTGGGACCATCAATTCCTTTAGAAAGCCCCCTATATTAAGTAAATTATTATTGTCAAAGATATTATCATCAGATGATCAGTGCATGAACAATAATATTGATGAGGGTTCAAATTGCAATATCCCAAAATATGATTAAGGACTAAATGTTCAAATAGATGGTGGGATTAATGACAGAAGTACCCCTGAAAAAGGATGACATAAAAGTCAAAGTAAACATGTGTTAAATTAGCAATTGAAATAATATCAATTAAGGAGGTGTAAGTGGATATTTTTGAGAGTTCATTATCCTCTTCCAAGAAGCTATTTTCGTATATCATGAGGCAAGAAAGAAAAACAATTAGATGACCAAGTGAAGATGAAGACTTGGTCAAAAATATCATGCCAAGTCTTTCATCACTCTTCCTCTTCTTCATCTCGGTCAAAGAAATGCTAAGAGAGATAGAGTAAGCATTTAATCAATATACTCCCTCACCTTTTGCTCATGTGGTACGTTGGGACAAAGAAAGAAGGAGGTTGGTCAAAGACATACCAAAAAGAAGAAGAAAGTATAAGTCAAACAAACCCCTCCCTCTTTGTCAATAATTATGGCTAAGAAGAAACAAGAAGAGTGAACGAATTGAAGTAATTAATTCTTCATCAAATATCTAAGGTAAAGCCGGCTAAGTGAGGAAGAAGTAGGAAAGAGAAAAAAAAAAACAAATCAAACATATTGGAAATTATCATTTGATTTCACCAAAAAAAGAATACATGTGGACCACATATTTTTCTCTCCTTTTTGTCCAACTTTTTGGTCAGGCTTTTAAGTGTTAAGGGAAGGGAAAAACTGATTATTATTATTCACTCTCTCTCTCATTCTCTAAGTCGGCCAGCTGAAGCATGAACAGAACAAGTGAAGAAACAAGTTAAGGTAAGGGTTTCATCTTGGATTTTCACCTTCTTAACCTCATCTATGGCTCAAGTGTCCTTCACAAACTTTGTTCCTCTTGATGAGAGCTTCATTTCTATGGTTTTATAATTTCAAGAGGAGGTGTTTTGAGCCATCACCCAATAACAAAAGCTGAAAAACCAAAGAAAGGAGCTAAGGAGAAGCAAGAGGCGAGTATTAGCATCAATTTGAGCTATTGGTTGTGTTGGTTGAATGAGTATTTTGGCATGTGTAAATCTGCCATGATTTTAGCCAAACAAGAGTTTGGGTAATTCATGATGTTTTGGTTATGTTATTGGTGGTTTATGATGATTGGAAACCATTTGACATAAGTTTGATGCTGAAATTGGAAATTGGTAATTGTTGGAATTTATTTTGAATTTTTTGCCAAAACAGGGCATGGAGAACAAGTGGGAATTTGTTAATTTTGATGTTACCATTGTGTTCTACACGAAAAATTATGTGGGAATAGCCCAGGGTTGTGAATTTTGGGTCATTGAAACTCAAAATGTAAATCTGGGTTTTCAGCCTGAACAGAATTCTAGCAAGGTACTCTACTTGTGTGGTGTTTTTGGATAACCAAATGATCTCTAAAAATTATGAAACTTTCCAGTCTTAAATTTCACATTCCAAGCTTCAAAATATACATATAATTTGTGTCATTTCGTTTTTTGAGCTGGGAGTTCTGGTTGCCCAAAGTTTGATGTCGAAACTGGACTTAATTATGGAGCAGTGTGGGATTTTGTGTAATTCTGGAATTGTGTGGTGATTTTCAGTAATGATTCATATTTTTCCTATTAAGAGGACTTCAATAGATTTCCATAGGACTTGGAATCACCTCATTTTGATTTTTTTAGAATTAGTTATGATTTTTCAAAGTCTGGAGAAAATTCTGGCAGATTTGGTCCCTTATGCGAAAATTGAAGATGTAATGGCATAATGTAGTATTGTTGAACTTTGAGGTTAGGAATTCATCTTTTAGGTTAATTGACCACTTTAAATCCTTAGTTGATTTGATTAAATGTCCCTAATGATAACCAACTTGAGTGTTTGAATTAAAGAATTGGATTAAGTAATAACCTGTCGTTGAAATTCTAATTATAAGATTTGACATTTGCCCTGTACGTGATAAATCAGTGCCAGTGCACAAGCGGAAAGAACAAGGTAGTGACTCTTTCTCTTATTATGTGTATGATGCCTTGCATGTATGTCATTTCATTGAATATGCCGTGATGTAACATTGTCGTTGTTGTGCTGTTGTGAAACATGCCGCTGTGAAAGCAACAAAAGCTGTTGTAAAATTGCCGTTGTATTGTTGTTGTTGTGATTTGCTTACATGCTTTGTGATTGTACATGTTATAAGTGAATTGTTATTATTGGGATTCTTTTGAATCTCATTCTTTCCAATGACTAACCTACAGCAAGGGCAAGTAGTTCAAAGGAAAAGCAACTGACGAAGGGCGGTTAGAGCTCCTAGCTAGGAGTTTTAATTTTGGTAGTTGGTTGTCATATTTTGTTGGGAATTAATTGCACATGTTGTATATATTGAATAGTATTGTGTAATCCCCTGTATGGGAAAATGAGAAAAGGCAATGTGCCCTATAAACCCTTTATTAAGTAATGAAACCTGAGCGTTGTCGAGAATTTTTGGTTGCACTCTGATATATATGAATGAAACCGAATTGTATAGACCAATTATCTTTGAGATGTGAACGTGAGACCGCTTTAAACAAGTTTTGGAAAAGTTTTAAATTAGCCGTTGGTCTCTATTTCAACTTAATGATGCATTCTCGAACTATAAATTTGGCTATTAAGGTAGGGGGTTACATCAAAGTTGAAGTTGTCATCGTTACTTCTATTTGTTACTTCACTTTTCTGGTTAGATCTTACTGAGTTTGGCAATTTCAACTTACGTTTCAACTTTCTTTCTTAATATGGAGAGCTTGAGAATATCTATTCCAAAGATGTAGTCAATGAACTTAAAGCACCGGTGAGAAAGCTATTGGATCAGCTTGAATAAAAGAGAATAAGAGAAGAGGCAATAATCACAGATTATAACTCCTATCATGTTACAATGATGCCATTGGAGATTGAAGAGGAAATCAAAATGACGAATGTTACTTTAGCAGTAGTACAAGTAATGGATTAACAAGATTTCCTAATAGCATCACACGTCGGACATTATTGACTCAAGTGACATTACAGAGAAGTGAGATTATTGGGTGTGATACTTGGAACACTATCATTACCTCATTACTAATGAAAAAAATCATAAATGTCCCAATGACTTCGTAGTCGAACAGGGCCTTTAGGATTAGAGAATGACTGTTCTCTAGCAATTTCAACACCCATGTACCTCACAAGATCATGCATCTCAATATAGCCATTATAATCAAATGAAGTGAGAGATCTATCTTTAAGAACAGTTATGTCAATATCAATAGAAGAGCCATATAATTGTCTTATTAAGTTGAAAGAAACTTCAACTCCTTCCTTGATGAAAAAAGCTAGGTCAAGAAACATATTCTTTTGGTGCTTATCAAGTCCATCAAAACTCAATTTTAAAACATCAACAATGTACTTGGGTGGAGCTTCTTTTATTTTTTCCAAATAACTTTCCCACTCTTCATTTCCTCTACCCTGAAGAAAAGAACTCAACATTACAAGGGCCAATGGATTTCCTTGACAATAATCAACTATAGATTCTGATAACTCCACAAAATCCTTAAATGGCTCTTTTTGCTTGAATGCTTTCAAACTAAAGACATGAAGGTCATCATGAAAATCCAATATTGGAACAGAGTATGTTGAAAATGCAGAAGCTTTATGAAGTACTTGCATGTCTCTTGATGTGATACTAATTCTACCTCCTTCTCCAAACCAATGATACCACACTTTAGTTAAATCTTCAGCTGGTATTGAATTTTCCACATCATCAAGTATCAAAAGGATTTTTTGCATCCAAGCCTACTTCTCACAAAAGTAGATTTTATGTCGAAGACATTAATGTCCCCATCTTTTATTAATTATTTGAGACATTATTGCTGTAACCTATCAAACCCAATTATTGGTAGTTGTTCACTTACATTTTCAACAAAAGAAAAAGCTTCAAATTGTGCTTTCAACTTGTGAAATACAGCTCTAACAAGAGTAGTCTTGCCTATACCACCCATACCCCATATTCCCACAATGCGAGCTTCACTTAGTAGCTCTTCAATTTTCCAAACCTAATTATCAATTCCAACTAATCCTTCAAAATGAAAGGACGACTTCCTATTTAATTTGCTCAAAATATCTTTGACAATCTTTTTAATGAGTTTGGATTCAGGCCTAGCACAAATATAAATTAAAAAAATGATCATGCTTAATGCCCAAAGAAAGAAAATATAAGTGAAGAATGAGTATAAGCTACCTGGGATTTTTTGAATCCCACCCAGAGAGATTTGTTGATTGGATCAAAGCATTTGTCCACTCCTGCACTTTTTCTTGGTTGTGCTTAAATCTCTGCTTAAGCTTATCAAATCCATCTCCAAAACTTGCATTTTGTTTGAGGACATTTAATGGGTCTACATCGTAGAAAATAGGGATGACAACCCTTTGATATAGATCCCTACATTTCATAATATGAACGAGCTCATCCATACACCACATTGAAGAAGCATAACTTTTGGAGAAAATGATCAAAAATATATCTGATTCCTCTATTGTTTTCAGAAGACAGGGTGAGATATGCTCTTCTTTGTGAAGCTTGTGATCCATAAAAGTTTGAAGGTTGGCATCATAAAGTGCTTCATTGAGATAACTTGAGAAACTGTCAAGAGTGGCTTCTCCTCTAAAGTTAAGAAAGGTGTCATACTAGGTTGCAGGAGGAGCAACAACGAGATTAGAAGGAGAAAAAACTCAGGGAATTGAATCAGCAGCATCTTTACAACTACAGAGGGAAAGAAATCATGAATTAAGATTGCACGATCAGCAAACCGAACAAAGAGAAATTGCTCTAGAAGATGTTACCTATCATCAACAGAAATAGGGTGGATAGCATGAAGTGGAGAGATTAATTTGATAGCTTTAGAAATTGCTATGCCCAGGAAAATCAATACAGCTTCTATGAGCATTAAAGCAATAGTTGCATCCATGTGATTGTAATTTCTTGCTTCAACTTCAAACTAATCCTTGGTTTTTTTTTTTTTTCGTTTTGCTTTTTTTTTTTTTGGCTTTACCTCCCCAGGAAGAGTTATAGTTTGGCTCTTGATTAACGTCATAAAAAGTTTGCTAAAAAAAAAGATAACGTCATAAAATGACCAAACAAAAAGATTAAGCAAGTGGGAATAAAAGTTACCGAACGATCAACAGCAACTTGATGGGACAGTAACGATTAATGCTATAATGTGTTTTTAAGGAAGGAATAATGCAAAAGAAATACGTGGTCAACTAGTCAAGTCCATTTTAACAACTTTTCTCGTTTATTTGAAAAGGATACGAAACCATTTTCATTTCCAAGGAAGGAAATTTCCAAGCTTTTGGTGCGGAGGCAGAGATGATCACAGAGTGGGCGTTCTTTTATACGCACCACACCATAACTTTCGAAAATATTCCCCTGTAGCATCGGTTTCAAGAAAAGGATCCCCCGATCAGAAATAAAAAAGACTCAGAATTTAACGAACAATTAGTACTCCTAATTCAATGTAGTTTTCGAGGCTTATACTACATACACATAGTAAACATAGTGTTCAGATCTCACTTGTTTGAGTTTCATTAGATCTACGAGCGAAAGTAGAAAACGGCAAGACAGAGATTAAACGCTAGAACATGAAACTAACAGGATTTTTGCAGAATTTTGCAGGAAGACAGGAGATCGATGGGATGAAGCAAGTGGATGAAAGAATAGAAGAGAGTTAGGTAGTACTAACCTCTGGATCCCGAGGAATCAGAAGAAATTAAAAAAGCTCACAGAGATAGCAAAAATGGGATCTTCAGACTTCAATTACACCTGATCTTCAAAGAGATCAACACTTGGCTCTCACATCTTTATCAATGCCTCTGTTTCTCTTGTATTTCTTCAAAGCGAGCGTTTGCGCGTTGGTGTTGCCGTGTAAACTGCAGTTTTGCTTCATCCCATACGCGCCTTGGATTTACCAAAATATTCCTTTAGTTTTAGAGACCCAAACTTAATCCCACTAAATTAATCATCTCACCAAAATAATATACTCCCTCAGATCCTAATTATAAGATAAAGTTGATTTTTTTGGAGAAATTAAGGAAGCCAATTAAATTACTTTAGAGTGTTTATATTTTTAGTATCCTTAGATTATATATTAGTTTATTAGTCAAATTAATTAGTTTGGAGAAAAAAATAAAAATATAAATACTCTAAAATAATTTAATTGGCTTCCTTAATTTCTCCAAAAAAGTCAACTTTGTCTTATAATTAGGACCGGAAGGAGTAGTACATTACTGCATTGTCTTTAATATAAGCCTTAACTAAATATTTTTTTAGAAATTAAAAAAAAATAAATTAATTAATTACAGTATATGTTAATATTGGTATCATTTGATTATATACTACTACATAAATCAGACAAATTAATTTAGTATAAATAATATAAATAAAAATACTTTAAATTAATTTATTCAGATTTTTTTAATTTTTACAAAAAAAGTTAACTAGATCTTATATTAAGAACTGAATATAATATTGATTAGATAATTTATTGTCAAAAGAGCTTATTGGTAAGGACAATATAAAACATGTTTTAAAAATAAAGCAAAACGTGTGAGAGGATATGTCTGTATTCACAATTTAAAGCCAAGTTAGGTTGCATATGCATACAATTTTATTTACGGATGACAATGAAGTACAATTACTTCTTTATGTATGTATGTTTAAAGGTCAAGTGAGGGACGATAAAGTTAAAAAAAAAAAAAAAAAAAAATCATGGGGAAAAGAATAGATTAAATCTCTAACAATTTCAAATTTCTTCTAGTTGAAATGGAAGACTCATTAAAGTTTATGTTGCTAAAGTTTCATAAAGTTGTATTATTTTAGGTCGTTGGCCCATATATATAAGCTTAATATCAACCCATTGAGTTGTGAAGTAGGGTTTTAGCTCTTAGCTGATTTACTGATCCCACTAATCGTATATAACATTGCGTTACCACACTAATATGTTTGTTGAACGACATTTTGATACATACATATATATTATGGTCTTATAATTCGTATATCATTACTTTAACACTTGCATCTACGAAAGTTGTCCAAAAAATAGAAAACAAAGAAAGAAATCAACCAAGTAACGATATCACACGCACATGTGTAGTATTTTACGGCAAAAAAGAAAAAAGAAAAAGAAATAGTCTCATTAAATAATGTAAATACTGAAAATTCATTCTACTTTCCTTCAATCAAAAAAAATAAAAGGCTAGTCCCCAATCTTAAATTAAATTAATAGGTCTTTATTGAAGATGAGAGAAGTATCTTCCTAAGGATCGAGATTGAAAAGCAATGGAAGATGAATATATTAATTACTGGAACTCTTGTTAATTTACTACTATTAGTGCTACTTATACTGCATTTTTAAAGTCTGAGAAAACGAAATAAATCACACCCAACGCAAATGCATGCCCCCAAATGATTTTAGTCATATTTTAATAAAGAAAAGGATATTTTAAGGTGTAGTTTGGTTAAAAAATTTAAATCATAGAAAAAAATTAAATTGAAGCACTTGAAGATAAATATTCAGACAAATTTCAATAATAATTGCTTTGAGTTGAAAATTTTAAATAATAATTACAACCTTTCTCACAGTAGTTATAATCCAACATTATAATCGTTCTTATTCATTGACGCATAAATGACATAATAACTCAGAAGTTTTGAAAATATCAGAAGTGTCTTATAAAAACAGACCAAAATTTATGTTTTAAAAGCTGTCCTCTAGGAGAGTCCGAAGGGGCCTACGTAAAGTCAAGTTGTACATTTATGACTTTTGCGAATTGGCATGATCAAGGAATGAAAAACCGGACCGGTCAATGAACCGGTCGCGGTACAGGTTCAAGGGTCACTGGGTCAACCGGGGTCGGACCGGTGAGCGAACCGGTGATTGAACCGGTCACATTAAAATATTACAATTTAATTGACAATAACAAAATAATGAACATTCATAACTCATAAATTATCACTAACATCAAAATAACCAAAATACCTAATCATCAAAACATAATCAAAACATAACAATATCAATAATCATTCATCAAACATAGCCAATAACATCAAAATAGTCAAAAAGATAGCTAATAACATCATTCATCAACCATAGCCAAATGAGTAAAATCATCATTCAACAAACTCTACAACTCATCAAGCTGATCTATTGGAGGTGAGTCAATAGGTGCTGGATTGGGAATAGGGTAAGAAGTAGTAATATCATCATTCAAAGCCAGGGGATCAGGAATGTCCCTATCTTCGTCACCTATGCATATGCACAACAATAATTAATATCAATGGTTATGTATAACAAATAATAATATGGTTGGATAATAAATAGTAACAGGATATTAATAGGACATATAATTATATAAACCTTCATTAATCCTATCCAGAGTTGATGAAAGTGCAACTTCTTCATCATTAAGAGCACTTTCAAGATTTTCTGCATCTTCATCATTGAAATCTGGAATGGGATCTTCTTCTGTCACCCAAAAATCCACCTCATCAATGGACTCATAATCAATGGGATCATAACTTGGCTTCTTTTTATTCAATACACTCCTTCAATTTCCCAATGACAAATGATTTCAGTTAAAATTTAAAACTTAATCCATATTAATTAAAAGCATTTTTCATAATATCTAAAGTTACCTATGCTTTAATCGCAAGTTATAGTTAGTGTAAACCAAATCATTCAGCCTTTGATGTTGCAATCTATTTCTCCTTTTTGTATGGATGCACTCAAATAAGCTCCAGTTTCTCTCGCAACCAGAAGAAGTAGACGTTTGCCTAAGAATACGTGTTGCAACACGTTGCAATTCTGGAACTGAATAGCCATAGTACATCCACCATTCATCTACAATGGAAAACATATACACAATATTAGTTGCAATCAATAAATATGTTAATTAAATATTAAACAATAAAGATGAATACTTAGTTACTTACAAGGATCCAGTTTTTCAGCCCCCTTTTTGCATGTCTCTCTGCTGAAAGATTCGTTGCCATCATGATATAATGTCACTTGCTTCATTACCTTATAGCAATCAACATTTTCATCTGAGTTAGCCTCCACCACGTCAATCAAAGCTTGCATTAACCCTCCCTTGTGAACAAAGTTTAGACCATATACGAATGCCGGGTTCAATAAATAGGCAGCTGCATAGATATTGGTCTTCAAATGTTTATCCCATCTCGCTTGAATGATACTTGTGTAGGGCTTGTAGTGATCTTTGTTTCTCTTGAACATCTCCTTAATTCCACTTTTTGCCCTTTGCATGCCTTCATAGACATATGGAAGTGAGGGTTTCTCATCCGAGTCAACAATTCTCAACAATTTGATCAGAGGAGTTACAATCTTCACAATTTGGTAGCACTCATTCCAAAACCGGCTATCTAATATGATTGCACTAAAAATTTTCCCCGGAGTAGTCTTAGATAGCCTATGGTCCACAAAGTGCTTATCGACAACAAGGGCTTGCAAGTCATGTTTGTGCATGTAAATGCTGTGCAATGTAATGAAGGTAGTGGCAAACCTTGTAGCACCAGGACGTACAATTTCTTTCCAACCCATCCTCTTCCTCAACCAAGACAAGAATATCATGTGATTGTAAGCAAATACCGTTATCTTTGATGCCTTTGCTGCAATGTCCGACACATGAGGCATGCTTGCAATGTCTTTCAATACAAGATTTAAACAATGAGCAGCACAAGGAGTCCAATAAATATTTTTATATTTCTCCTTGATCAATTTGCCACATGCCACATAGTTGGCAGCATTGTCAGTCACCACATGGACAATATTCTTCGAACCAACCCGCTCAATCAATTCAGAAAACAGCGAGAAAAGAGTTTTAGCATCTTTGACTAAGTCTGATGCATCAACAGACTTAACAAACATCATTCCGTGGGTAGAATAAACTAAGAAGTTTATCAAAGTCCGTTGTCTCACATCAGTCCATCCATCTGCAATAAGTGTGCAGCCGTTATTCTTCCATTTAGCCCTATGACTGTCAATGAGTAACTGGCATTCCTTTTTCCATTCTCTCAACAAGTTGGTTTTAAAATCATAAGCACTAGGGGCTTTAAACCCAGGCCCTATAGAGCACATTCCATCCACAGCTCTTTGAAATAAAGGGCACTCTAATGCTTTAAATGGAATGCAGTTGACAATAGCCCATTCAGCAAGAAGCATTTTCACACTGTGTTGTGCTTCTTTTGATGCTAAGGCACTTTTGATGGTTGGCTGAGCTCCAGGAGTTGTCCTATGAGGGAAATATTTATCCATGGTCCCAGCTTTCCTCTTCTTAGCTCCACTTCCACTATCAACCTCCTCTACTTCAACTTCCTCTTCTCTTATATCTTCAACTTCAACTGACTTTTTCTTGGAACCTTCTTTCAAAGACTCTGCAATCCTATAACGCACATCAGAGGTAACCTTTTTGCAAGAAGCAATTTGTCCAGACACACCAGCAAGATGTTGCTTCATCCTGTTTATGCCTCCTCCTCTATAACTATTACCACAAAAGAGACATGTGTATACATTCTGTGTCCCCTCTTTTTTGAAGGCAACATGTGCCCATGCTGGATCAGTTTTACCACGAATTATGGTACTGGGAGTAGGAGTAAGATTCGTGTTCGAATTGGAAGTGTGAGGCTCGGTATTAGGAGTAGGAGTGGCATTCTCATTTTCTGAACTGGATATATCCATCCTTGCAACAATGCTATTATTCATAGAATTCATAGTTATAAACATTGGTTCTAAACAAAACTAGAGACTTAATTAATTGAAATTTGACAAACAAAACCAATGTTGCTTAACAAAATGGCTAGGTTGCATACTCTGTTTTTCAGAAATACAGACTTCATTGAATCATGATTGCAATAATTAAGATGGAACAAGTTCTCTAAGATGTTTACTGTTTCATGCATTTTAATTTGGACACTTAAAAATGTGTTCGGTTTTTCATCTACACACATGCCAATGCAAGAAAACAGAAGAGCATGTACATTTGAGCACCATCAAAAGGATTCACCAATGCAAGAAAACAGAAGAGCATGTGCATTTGAGCACCATCAAAAGGATTCACAAACATATTACTATTGCACATGGAAAGATTGAAAAATACTAAAATAGATGCACTCACAGAGACACAATATCTGAGGACAGAAGCACCATTTATCAATAGATGCAGTGAGAAGCCAGATATTTCATCTTAAGCCAACTGAAAACATATTACTATTGCACATGGAAAGATTGAAAAACAGATGCACATATATTTCGTCTTAAGCCAACTGAAAACAAACACTAAGGAGATTTCACCTAAGTTTTCCCAACACAAAATCAAGTTATGGCAACTCATACAAATTAAAACAACCGTAACTCACAGCAATGACAGCATACAAGAAGAAAGAAATCAAACAACAGAAACCTCATGGTTCCATTAAACATCTGAAAATCTGAAAATGAGAAATCAAAATCTGAAAACAAAAATAGTCAAAAATCAAAATACCTTCAGTCGCCGTCGCCGCAGCTCGCCGTCGCTGCTTGCTCCTCGCCGCTCGCCGTCGTCGCTCGCCGTTCAAGCAGCCACCGTCGATTGGAGCTAGGGCACAGGGTCGCGGCTCGGGTTGGAAGGGGATCTGAAAACGGATTCTAAAGTGATTGTTCTGTTCTTGCGTCTCTGCTCGGTCGAGTTTCTCAGTTCTGATATCTGCATTTTTTTTAAATGTCCCAAAACGTCGCCGTTTTGGGACAAAATTTAAGTTTTGGGGGTGACTCGGTCAAACCGCCTGACCCGGCGATTTGGCCGAGTCACCTTAGAACCGGCCGGGTCGACTCTCCTCCCCTCACAGATAGCGGACCGGACCGGCCCTGGGACCGGTTCGCCGGTTTTCCGGTCCGACCGGCCGGTCCGGTCCGGTTTTTCTTTCCATGGGCATGATACTGCGTTTCGTTGTACGGCACCAAAACCCTTTGCTTTTGGTAAAAACTCTAGAAATTAAAGGGCCCACTTATTTGTGTCATATAATTTGGGTCTTTGCTTGTTCGGATTTTTCTTTAAAAAATACATATATAAGAAGAAAAAAGCTTGAATTAGAAATAACTAGCTGAAACATTACTGAGTATGGGACGCACATAATAGCAATCTAGTCTATAGGATAATTCATAATGGCACTTCACTATTTGATCTCAAGTATCCGCTTTACATGTGTGAGCCAGCTAACTCAAGCACTGACTTCTTTTTTTTTTTTTTTTTTGATGAATGCAATGGACCATCTAAGCCTTCGGTGCACCCAACATCCAGGTATCCGGCGTTAACCTGAAGGCCAACGCCAGATTTACCAGCATGGGCCCCCGACAACCGACTAGTCCTGGCGCCCCCAATCGAATAGGCCCGACATGTCACGCCACCTTTGGTGGTGCCCCAGGGGAGAGAGCTACCGACGAGGGTTTTTTAAATCCGCCGTTCCAGGGATCGAACCCAGGAACGGCGAGATTTGGCGCAGATGCCTACCCATCTGCGCCAACCCCCGTTGGTAAGTACTGACTTCTTTAAAAACATGATCGTTGTATGTAATAAGTTCATATGTGACATATCTCTCAAAAATACTGATATGTAATATTATATATCAGTTATAAGCCCATATATTTTGTCTTCTAAAAAGTAAAAACCATTTTGTTGATATTTATATTCTTAATTAGTTTATCATTAAATATTTGTAAAGACATTTTGTTAATTTCATTACCTTGTAGAGTTTGGAAAATGCATTGAAATACAAACAGAGGAGATAACATGGGTTACAATTAAAAAGGATGGGTTTTCTATGGGTGAATAAAAAATAAAAATACGAGTATGAAAGAGGTTTTCATACTCTTATTTTTATCTTTAGGCATATATTTTTAATGGAAAGTTTTTTATGAAAGTGGGGTTTTTTTTTTTTTTTGAAACTCCTTATTTTCCTATATCATTGTACTTTGCTAGAATTTTCAACAACAAAATCTAAAAATTTCAGTTACACCTTCGTTATTGAAAGAAACATAATCATTGTATGAGAACATTTATTAAAATTCTGATGGGCAAGAAATAAAAAATCATTAGTTACTTTTACACAACCCTTAATATTTTAGACTAAAAGAATTTATTAAAACATACCTTATAATAAGCATAGGATAGGAGAATTGTAGTTTGTTTATTGATGTAGATTCTAATAAATTAATTTAATTTTTCTATTATGTGCCTACAAATCCAACTAAAAAGTGTAATGTCTTGTGTATTAAGCCATAAAATCACATGACATTAATAAAGAAATAGATATCTAGATGAAATATTACATTGATTAAAACATAACTTATAAATTCTTTTAAATCGTAATTTACGATATATGAGATAAGTATATGAGAGAAGTTTTATCTCGATTTATGTAAAAAATACTTATATCCTAAAAATAAACTGTCAAATATACTATACATATAAGCTAGGGCTTTTATATTTATTCCGTTCGTTCTTCAATTATCAAATATATCCTTAAGGTTAATAAGTCAAGTCACCCTTATCTTTAGGGGTTATTGTTTTCAAGTGGAGAGGGAGAAATGATATTCCCAAATAAAGCTGACAAACTTCCCGTGATGTTTTCTGCTATGCAACTTTCACACTCACGCCTTTTAAGTTTTAACCCACAGCCTCTCTTCTTTTTTAACTTTTTCCCAATAAAAATTCCCGTTTGAAGCTCGTCGTCTAAAAAAAAAAAAAAAAACCAAAAAAAAAACAAAAATTCTTCCCTACTTTTAAATTTATAAGCACGAAAAATTTCTTATAATATTTTTTCAAGTTAAACCTATTTTTTGTGTGTGTTTGAAATAACGATTATAAAAATGATTTTTTTAATATAACTTTTTATAATCTTATTTTTAATAAAAGTCAGATTGTGTAATATAATTTATATTTGGATTGATGGTTGTATAAGTGAGTGTTGCAAAAGTAGAACTTGTTGGGATTGGTTTTAGTATAAGTGACTTTTGTGATAATGATAAGAGAAAAATTAAATTAAAAATTATAAAAAATTTATAAAAGTTAAAGTTGGGTATAGAAAAATTTTTGTACATAGGAAAAAAGTTGTGATATAAGGGTATAGAAAATTTATAAAATTAAAAAATTATAAAAATTAAAAATTCTAAGCTTCTCTTCAACAGACTAACATCATTTCTACTACTTCTCTTCCATGGCAACCCATGAAGGTACATCATCCTTTCTCTTCTTTCCTTTATATACCATCTGACCCAGAATGCCTTATCTTTTTTCAAAACTAGAATATTTTATCAGCACTTCTTTATTTATTTATTTTTTTTTTTTACTGCCCTGACTCACTTGTCCAAGTACCATTATATTTTCTTATTATATATGCAGAGCTTACTCCATTTGTTCTTCGTATTTATATATATAAGCTTCTCTTCAACAGACTAACATCATTTCTACTACTTCTCTTCCATGGCAACCCATGAAGGTACATCATCCTTTCTCTTCTTTCCTTTATATACTCTGTCTTTTGGTTGTTAGATGTATCTTATCAATGTTAAACTCTCTCTCTCTCTCTCTCTCTCTCTCTCTCTCTCTCTCTATACACACACACACACACACACAAACTCACGCACATAACCAAAAGCTCCATAGCCCAGTATTCAAAGTTCAATTTTCAAATCTGATATAAGCTTTGGTTGTTTTTCTTTCCTTTCATTACAGTTTTCATCATATTCTGAATCAAACAAAGCTCACATATATATAAAAGTTGGGTATCAAATATCTATCAATTATCTTCTGCTCTGTTTCTAGCAACACAAACACATCCGTTGAAGATGATGGAGTAGTCTCCATGATCTTACCAAATTGCAGATCAACCAACCCCTGAGTCAAGCCCGTCCAAAACCGCAGATAAAAACAATTAAATAATGCATTTATAAGGAGAAATGCTTACATACTCTAAGAGTACCACTTCATATCAACTCTTTCCAATTAAAATGACACATCAATAAATTTTTATCCTAATTGGCATTTTATAATAGTTGGAAGATCAATTTAATTTCTGAAAAATAAAATTAAAAGAAAAAAATTTCATATTCCATTTTTTGGGGGGAAAAATAAAGGAAACCCCAAACAAAATCAAAACAAACTCCTTACCCATTGAAAGTCAAACCCTAAGGGTGTGTTTGGTTTGAGGGGAGGGGGTGGGAGGGAAGCCAAAATTTTGGCTTTAATTCCCTTCCCTCCCTTTAAACAAAACAAAGGATCCCCTCCCTTACATACTAACAAACTAAATAAGGTAACATATCCTCACCTCCCCTCAAACCAAACATACCCTAAGCCTCTACTCTGTATCTTCTCTCTGACGACAACGAACCCTCTTGTCGATGACGAGATACTCAACTCATAGAGAACCATAATGGTAAATATTTCTGCCGAAGCCACAAGGTAAAGATTTCCGGAAGGTAAAGATTTTCACCGAAGCTATTCTTTTATGCTTTGATTAACTTTTTTGGTATTTAGTTGCTAACAATCTTCCGAAAAGCCAAAGTAATTCATGTTGTAATGATTTGTTTTTTTTTTTTTTTGTAGAATTACCTATATATAATGGAAATATCAGATATAGAACATTATTGTATTTTGTTGATTTTTCATTATACAAACACAAGAACTTCCGTCTATCTTGTATTTTTTCACTTTTCAGCGCAACTGTTAGATGATGAAATATTGCCTTTAGTTGTTGCATCTTCTGTCTATTGAATGCTATATAGGAAACTACTACTCGTGAAACTATCCGGATAAGGGGTGTATTGGGTCATCGTATAATTCATATTTTGCTGGATACTGGAAGTTCACACAATTTCCTGGATACCTTATTGAGCAAGGAAGGTGGATTAATACTGTAACAAACCAACCCATGAAGAATCATAATCGCCGATGGTGGTCAAATGTGGTCAACAACTAAATGCAGTTGTGTGAAGTGGATCTCGTGTGGGATAAAGTTTGAAGTTGAGGTAATGTTGTTACCATTAGCAAGTTATGATATGATATTAGGCATGCATTGGTTAAGAGAGTTAGGAACCATTCAATTAAACTACAAAGAACTTACAATGGAATTTATATGGAGGGGTGTTCGAGTGAGATTGGAAGCACCTAAACCGAGTAGAAATCGCATGATATTTGATTCCAAAATGAGGAAGTTATTGCATCAGCCACATGATTTGCTAGCCGTACAAGTCATGGCCGAGAGTTGTTATGCTATTCAGTCAGAGACTAATCCAAGTTTACCCAAGGAAATCAAGACTTTCTTAGGGCAGTATCACTCATTATTTGATGCACTGATGACATTACCACCCTCCAGAGGCAACCAAGATCATCGTATAATCCTAAAAGAGGCACCGAACCCATTAAGCTCAAGCCATACAGATACCCAGTATTACAGAAAGACGTCATAGATGTCAAGGGATAATTCAGCATAGTACTTCCCCCTTTACATCTCCAATGGTGTTGGTAAAGAAGAAAGACGGAAGTTGGAGGATGTGTGTTGATTATAGAGCTCTTAATAAGGCACCTGTGATGGATAGCTTTCTTATTCCTCTAATTGAAGACCTACTCAATGAATTGGGAACTACCAAGGTATTTTCTAAACTTGATCTTTGCTATGGCTACCATCAAATTAGAATGAGAGGAGAAGATATGCATAAAACAGCTTTCCAAACACATGTTGGCCATTATGAGTATTTGGTGATGCTATTTGGTTTGACTAACGCATCATCAACCTTTTAATCTATAATGAATCGCCTCTTTTATGGATTCTTGAGGAAGTGCGTTTTAGTATTTTTTGATGATATTTTGGTCTATAGTCTAGATTTTCGTCCCATGCCAAACATTTGAAGATTGTGTTTGATATCATGAAGAAGAATCAATTTTTTGTTAAGCAATCCAAGCGTGCCTTTGCTACCGATAGTATTGAATATTTGGGGCATATCATTTATGTTGGTAAAGTTGCAATTGATAATTCAGAATTGGAAGCAGTTAAAAATTGGCCTCTTCCTAAAACCATAAAGGAATTACGAGTATTTATGGGGTTATGTGGTTATTATAAACACTTCATAAGAGCCTTGGGCAACATTGCATTTCCTTTAATTGAGTTACTGAAGAAAGACAACTTCAACTGGACGCCAGAGGCAATGGAGGCCTTCATGAAGTTACAAAAGGCATTAATTGAAGCACCAATCCTAGCTTTACCAAACATTGCAAAGCCATTTATCTTGGAGACAGATGCCTCTAATATTGGGATAGGGGTAGTGTTATCTTAAAATAATCATCTAGTGGCATATGTGAGCAAGTTACTATCTCTTAAAATTCGCCTCTTATCAGTATATGACAAAGAGTTGCTTGCTATTGTTCATGCTGTCTTAAAATGGCATCAATACCTTTGTATCCAACCCTTTACCATCCTCACAGATCAAAGGAGTTTAAAATTTCTATTAGAGCAAAGGCTATTCACTCCTTCATAATATACTTGGATCACCAAATTAATAGGGTTGCATTATGATATTAAGTACCGAAAGGGAAATGAAAATGGAGCGGCGGATGCACTATCTCGGGCCACACATGGAGAGCTCTTACACCTATCAGTTTCTTCAGTATCCACAAAGTTGTGGACCAAAATTTGAGATCAATGGCAGACCGGTGTGGATTTGTCCAAAATCATTCACGAGATACAAGTGGACCCCAATTCCCATGCAAAGTATAAGTTGCAAAATGGGTTGCTGCTTAGGAAGCACTGCCTAGTTATTGGATAATCCCAAAAAGAGCTTCAACAAAGTATAATCCAATGGCTTCATTCTAGTACACAGGGGGTCATTCTGGATTAGAGCCACACATCAACGGATTAAATCATTATTCTATTAGAAGGGTATGAAATATGACATCCAGGACTTCATTCAATGTTGTGAAACTTGTCTATATTGCAAGACTAAAAATGTCACCTATCTTGGTCTTCTTCAACCATTACCAATTCCAGAAGGTGTGTGGCAAAGTATAGCAATGGACTTTATTGAAAAGCTTCCAAAATCAAGGTGCAAGGACACCATTTGGGTCATTATCGATCGACTAAGCAAATATGCTTATTTTGTAGCATTAACTCATCCTTTCACAGCTGTTGATCTAGCACAAGTTTACATTGATCAAATATATCGTCTACATGGTGCTCCAGCTAATATAGTAAGTAATCAAGACCCTTTGTTTACTAGTCAATTCTGGTGTAAGTTCTTACTCAGGTTAGGGGTGGAACAATGACTCTCTACAGCTTACTATTATCAGAGTGATGGACAAAGTGAGGTTCTAAACTACTGCCTTGAGCACTACCTACAATGTTTTTCCTGGTAACAACCCACCGAATGGGCATAGTGGCTTCCTATGGCCGAGTGGTAGGGTAATACTGCCTTCCACTCATTGGCAAAAACCACACCATTTGATATCATGTATGGGCAACTACCACTATTGCTACTTCCTTACCTTCCTCATGAATCCACCATGGAATCTATTGACCGGCCTTTTATGGCACGTGAAGCTTTATTGGACCAACTCAAACAAAATCTCACCACAACTATGAATAGAATGAAGCAAGTTGCAGATCGTCATCGCACAAAGCGTACATTCGACGTTGGAGATTAGGTGTTTCTAAAGCTCAAACCTTAACATCATTCTAAGGTCTTAAACCAAGCTTCAAAGAAATTATCTCCTCATTTCTATGGGCTGCATCGCATTAGTGAAAACATCAGTAATGTTGCTTACACCCTAGAGCTGCCTTCATCATCCAAGATACACCCGACCTTCCATATTTCTCTGTTGAAGCCATGTCCGAACTCCTCCATGCCAATGGTCCCACTTCCAGAAGATGACCAATCAATCTCAATCAACAGGGTCCCCTTTGCTATTCTTGATCGTCGTATCTCACGACAAAATAACCGAGCGATCACCAAAGTCCTTATTCACTAGAAAGATAGTTTTCCTGAAGAAGCTACCTGGGAAAGCTGGTCCAACATCCTTCACCAATTCCTAGAGTTCACACAACAAGATCATCCTTGAGGACAAGGATGTAGCTAAGGAGGGGGGAGTGTTATGTGTTGCTTTTATATTACATGGGAAAAATTATCGCATGTACTAGTTGGTCATTCTATAGTTATTTAGGGACAAAGTAGTCTTTTAATGTTGCTGTCAGCTATTAAAGTTAGGTTATTTATTTCCACCACGAACTACTCATATGGTTATGCTATAGAGACATGATTTCGTTAACTTCCTCCTATCTGTTTTCTCTTCTTCTCTTTTCTTTGTTTTCTGGGTTTATTCTTCTCATTTACACTTAGGTTCTTATCACTAAGTGTTACGTGTTATTTTTATATTACATGGGAAAAAATTGTCGCATGTACTGGTTAGTCATTCTATAGTTATTTAGGGACAGTGTAATATTTTATTATTGCTTTCAGTTATTAGAGTTAGGTTATTTATTTCTGCCATGAACTACTTGTATGGTTATGCTATGAATATGTGATTTCTTCAACTGTCTCCTCTCTATTTTCTCTTCTTCTCTTTTCTTCATTTTCTAGCTTTATTCTTCTCATTTGCACTTGGGTTCTTATCACTGGTATCAGAGCAGTGATCAATCAGGAACAATGGTAAATGGAATGCGTTTCCAGGTTCAGATGAAAGAAGCCGAGGATCATCTTCGAGCAGAGATGAATCAATGATTTGGTCAATTTGAAGTAAGTGTAGGCGAAGTGTGTGGTTTGAGAGACACGTTGGTGGGATTGCAAGAGGTAATGCGGAGGATGTTGCTGCAAATGGCAGCCCATACTACCTTGGTCCCTACCAGCCCAATTAATTGTGAATTCAGTAGTTTTAGGAATGTAATAGTTGAAGAAATGGTAGATGAGCCATAACATTCTACAGAGCTTGAATATTTTTTCTTTGAAAATATTTCCTTTCTTGTTTTAGTTCTGGTCAATTGATGTTTATCATGGTTATTCTTTCTCTCTAGGCATAGCAACATTTTCTTAAACACAATGTTGTTGGTGCGTGGATACAAGATTCTGCTTTAATGTTGTCCAATCCATGAGTAAAGAATTTCCTTCGTATCTGGTATGGATATATTCCCTACTTTTAAAGCTAGTTAGTAATTAGCTAGTAATTAAAGTTATGGAGTGATGATCCCCTTTCATTGAGATAAATGAGAAACCCAAAAAAGTGTTGCAGCATGGATAATACAAAAGTGCATTTCAAATTTATCAACATATATGTATGTGTGAAAAGAAATAGACAGTGTTCTTGTCTTTGTTTATCAGGCTTCATTGTTTAAGAGAGGTTTATTCAGTTGAAGTAAATGTTAATTTTATATGCATATCCAATATAGATTTTGTTTTTTCATTAAAATCATTGTTCTATTACAGATTTTGACTTGCTTGATGGTCTTGTTCCAAGGCTTACATAGTACAACATGGACCTGAAGTATTTGAAGACTGCCCTATTGATGTTGACCCTAATTATTTAGTGCTTTTAGTTTGATCTTTTGGAAGTGTTAGCGGACTTCTCTTTCAAAATGTAATCTTAGAGGGTTGAAGCATTGGTTATGTTGTTAGTCTTAAGTGGTAGTAAGGAGACCACTTAATGTAAGAAGCACTTTTTTAATGGTAAAATGAATTTGTTCGTCAGATTATATTTCTTAAATTTAGTGCTATAGATTGTCCTATTATAATGTTGCGGTATAAAAGTGATAATACTTGTTGTAATATGAGAACAAATTATATTATGTTGTTGCACAATTTGCAATATACTATTAATTATATTGTAAATAAATAGTTTTAACCATTAACATTTTAGCTGAAAATGCTTACCTTAAAATTTGAAACTTCTATAATGAAAATTAGGGGACATTGTGTTACACTAAGGCTCTGTTTGGTACGTGGTATTGAATTTTGATGGATTGGGATAGGGATAGGGATTGGGATTAGGATTGGGATTGGGATTGGGATTGATGCTTTAAAAATATGTTTGGTATGAGGTGTTAATTGGAGGGAATGATTTTACCAATCTTATTTAATAAATAAGTACTAATTATAAAAAGACTCAAATACCCTGTCCTAATCCCAAACTTGATCGATCAACCAAATCCTCAGGGAAATCAGTGTTGAACTCATCGTCGCGATCGTCATAATTGGAAAGGTTCACCTAGTAAAAACTTCAAATATATTTCTGAAGAAGCAAGTAAACAGGGTATATTTATTGCCGTGAAATCAGCAAAACAAGAAAATCAGAAGGCTATGGATTCAAAGTGACCAAACAAATAAATAAAAACCCATTTGCGAAGTTAACGAACATTAAAGAGCTCTCGTCTAATAGGTTCGTGGCTTTGACTTCTGATATAGAGATGAGAGACATCTCGATATCACAATCAAATTGCTAATTAATAGCCAACAATGCACATCTTCGACGGAGAGAAAGGGGAAAAGTGATCGGTGCTGAAGCGACGGAGTGGGCGACGGAGTGAGCGGCGGTGAGGGAAACCGTGTGAAGTTGAGACATCGATGGTGAGGGGGAAAAAAAGAGGTAGTGAATATTTGAGAGGGATTTTAGGTTATGATTGGGGTGATTTTTGTCTAGAAATATTTTATTTAAGGGTATTTTTGTCTTCACAATTTTGCAATCCCGGGATTCAAAACACAATACCAGGGGGAGGTGGCTTTGCAGCAATCCCACTTTCGTGGTATTCCCAATCCCTGGTTACCCATAGTCCCTCATACCAAACGACACATTCTGACTCAATCCCTGATCCAATCCCACTCCCTGTCCTCAAATACCACGTACCAAACAGGGCCTAAGGGTGTGCTTGGTTTGAGGGGAGGGGAGGGGAGGGGAGTTGGTTATGTTACCTTTTTTGGTTTGTTAGAAGAGCGGGGTGTCAACACCTGTTTCCATTTCGATATTTGAAGAGCTAGTAATGAAGACCAAGTTCCACTAGCATATAGAAAAGTATATATATACTGATAAAAGTATTTGTTTACAATCCAGAGTCATCCATGGACCAAATACAGAATGCAACAGTACTTCCAATATTTAAAGGATATCCCAAAAATATTCTAAACATAAATTTACTATAACCACGAACTTTGATTTCGCCTCGAGACAGTTGTCAATTACTTCCCTGTATCTACGTCTTTGCCTTTTGATCCACTGGCACCCGCTGAGATGTTTTGTTTAGAAAAAGGGGTGAGATCCTGAAGAATCCCAGTAGAAACATACGATCAACATATAAAATGTAAAAATTAAATATGCAATGCACCATATTAGGTAAAATGAAAGCTCAATTCAATTCATACGTGTACACAAGTTTTAGGGCCAAACAACGAGTTAAAACCCCTACATGTACCTCAGCTGAGTCACCGACCACAGCTAGGATTTTCGATATACCTTGGTTGGTCTCCGAAACACAACCAAGTATTGTGCTTCTAGCACGCATTCGTATCACGAAATACAATAACACATACATAAAAATAGTCACATAGTTTATGAAAGATAGTAGTCCTTATCTCAAAGTTCTATCAACCCCTTTTTACTGCCTTGTAAAATGTGTCACTCCTGGCTTCCGACTTAGTCTTAAAATATTAAATATACAAGAAATAAGTTATAACCTATCCAAGTATCATTTTAGACACTTCTATAGTGTTTCTTATTGTTATATTAGTCTATATATTAGTCTATGGTAAACAATTACCAAAATGCCCTTGGGACCTCGGCCCGGCCCGGCCCGATCGTACCCGACTTGACTGCACGTTTTACTAAAATTTTGATTAGGGCTATCCTAACGTATTTTCGCCCAAGAAATCCATTTCCGAGCTCAAAATTACCAAATTCAATGTCAAATTACAAAATTTCCCTTGACAACCCCGCTTTAGGGTTTTAGGGGCGCTTTCGTAATTATGTTTTTTCGGGCCTTTCCGGAAAACATGCCCAACTATAACCCCATCTAATTTTTCCTCCTGAATCCAATGGAATAATCAAATCATTGAAAATCCAACTATAAGACCCATTTACAACCCTGACCGAAATTTATGGGTTCTCCGGGGAAAATCGGGGTTTTGCGATTTCGACTCCGTAAACGCGTTCCTTTCTACGCCTAACCACTGTATTAAACATCTAATTGAGTTATAACTACCATTTGAACTAAAATTGGGCAGCATAACACTTCTAATATCACATTTCCAAAATTTACAAATAAAGATAATCCAGCGAAATTTCACTGATTAAATTGTTTACAGCAACTAGAATAGTCAATATACGAAGGTTTGGAAGTTACCTCAAGCTCCCACTAGTTTTTCTCAATATGGTTGAAACCCTAACCCTTCAGCTACAAATTTTTGAACCTCCAAACCTTAAAGAACAAAGAGGAGTAGTTTATGGTCGGAGTTATACATGTTAAGAGTTAAATCGTAGGAGAAATCGGCTTACCATGTGAAATTTCTTCCCTTTCTCTCTCTAAACTCTCTCAACTTTCTCTCTCTTATTTCAGATCTGTTTGAGACGAAATGAGCTGAAGGAAGAAGGAGATAATGATATATTTTAATATATCATATGTTATTTCATTTATTTAACCAATTTCCAAAAATTCCAAAATCAATTTTATGTACATAAACCCTATGTACATGTAACCAAGCTCATTACGCCCAACCAATATTTTCTTCCTCTTGCAACATGTAGGAGACACCTAGGGTTCCCTCCCTATGGTTTCAATTGGCTTCACAACTTGTCCAAGTTACGTAGACATATAAAATCTCAATTTTGGTCAAAATTGCACTTTTTTCTCAAATTTTCTAGAAATTCATATTAAATTGACCAAAATATTCTAAATATATTTTTCACTTTTATTTTCCTTAATTAATTGAAATTAAATTCAATTTGAAAGATAATTTATTTTGTGCTAAATTGGCAAAATTATAATTTTGCCATTACTTTTTAATCCAATTTCTTTTCTTATTTTTCTTTGGCCAATTTCCACCTATTTTTGGACCAACTATTTTCTCCAATATTCCTCCATTTTTGGATCTTAATATTGGGCTTTTTAAATTATCGAAATTAATTCCATAATTATTTTTGCCCAATTTCTCATGAAAATGAACATTTATAAAATTCATAAATTCCAAATTCATGAATATTCACTATTTTATTGAATTTCCCAAATAATTACAATATGTTTGGTGAATATAAAATTTGGGGTGTTACATGGAGAGGGGTTCTTTTGTAATGAAAGTAAAAAATAAAGGGAGTGAAGGGAATGAGAGCTAAAATTTTTGCTTCCATCCCACTCAAAATTTCAAACCAATCAAGAGATGAAGACCCCTTCCCTCCCCTCAAACCAAACACACCCTGACACACCTATTGTCATTAGGGCTTTAAGTGTCAAGGAATCAATATAGTACAAATTTCTTTTTATTTCGTGAATGCCTGAAAAGCTAAACAAACTATTGATGGGAGAATGCTTAAAAAGAATGGGAATAGTTACATCAAAATAGTTTGGAATAAAAACACTAAGGAAAGATTCATTATCATCTCAAAAACTGTACAAACTATTGATAGGAGAAGTTTTAAAAAGAATGGGGTAATAGCTTGGAATAAAAACATATAACTTAAAAGGTACACAAAAACAAAGCAAAAGGAAAATATCCTATTGAAAGAGTCTATTATTCCACATTTCCCATATCCAGCATACAAGAGGGAAAATAATATAAGACCAAAAGAATCTTCAAACATTTGCTTTACTTGAAAGGCTGGAAGGCATTTACTATTGATTGTTTGTAAATGAAGTTGGTGGCTTCCAAGTGGATAAATGTGCTTCCTACAAAATGTGTTAAAACATATTAACATAATATAATTAATTGGCATACCTTAAGAAGATAATGTATGAAAACAATATACCCAGTTGATTTATACCTGATTTACATTGTTGCTCATGTCAATCATGTGAAATGGGCTTCTGATATTTCAAACGTCATAAAAGAGATGTGGGATCATAGAATGACTAGTAGGAATAAGTTGAGTAGAATTGATCTATAATATAACACAATTATATTAAATAAATAAATTTAGAAAAATAATAATCTTGTTTATTAATTTTGTAGGCACATCTACTTACCTATGATAAATGTGGCCAAAGCTTTGGGGAACTGAGTCTGAAACTCTCTCTAGTGCAGTTGAAGCAACATGTTTCACTCCTTTTTGTTTTTCTACGATGAATTTGAATTTAGAAACATATAACTAATATATACACATATTCAGTTATTTATAAAGTTAATATCTTACTTGATTTCTGTTGCTTTTCAAAATGGCCTTTTCTTCTACCACTTCCACTTCCCTTTGGCCTTGCTCTTGGGGGATCAAGAATATAGCTGACTTCTTGAGATGCATCATGATTGGTGGCATGAATTTCTTTATTCTTTTCCACATTGTTGTCTTTATTCGAATTACATAGATGTTCTTGAACTTGTTGCACTACTACAGAAAAGCAAAGCTGTGGTGCTTATAATTGTATTAGCTGTGGTGTTAGGGAAGTGCCACAAATCTGGACGCCACTAAAAAAACCTGTGGCGCTTGCAAGCACCACAGCATTTTAATTTTTTTTTTAAAAAAAATACCACGCAAGCGCCACAGGAAGGGGACCTCCTGTCAGCAAGCGCCACAGGAGGTCCCCTTCCTGTGGCGCTTGCTCATGCAAGCGCCACAATAGGGTCCTCCTTTTTTTTTCTTTTTTTTTTTGTTCTTCCTGTGGCCCTTGTTTAATTTTTTTGGAAATACAAAAATTGGAATCAAAATTAATTATAAAAATAAAAATATATAAGAAAATACACTAACGGAATTGATGGAAAAATATGAGAGAATAAAAAAGTATCACACCGGTTGAAATATCAACACTAATAAGGATCATCACATTCACACAAGTACGTGCACAAGCTTAAATGATCATCACACAAATATTGGGCTTTCTAGGGTTATTACTAAATCTAAATAATATTTTTATTATTACCATTCTTTTTTATAAAATTTAAATTATATTCCTTTAAGAGTTTGTAGTTAAGAATGCCAGATCTTATAATGTAACTTTACTTTTAAATTCATTATGTATTATGGTTAGAACATAGATATTAATTTGAAATAAAAAATTACAGAAATTATATGCCAATTAAAAAAAGAAGAAGAAGAAGAATCATGTTGAACTTACAGTAGAGTGGGGGGACCACGTTGCCCTTTGGTGATGCAATCTTGAGTGAGAAGGAGGAGGAAATTTGAGCAGTTGGAATAAAACAAAGAAGTAGATTTGATGATGAAGACGCGTGTGTGTGTGTGTGTGTGTGTGTGTGTGTGTGTGTGTGTGTGTGTGTGTGTGTGTGTGTGTGTTTTTAAGTGTGAAGATGACAGAAAATGGAGGGAGGGGGTGATGGTCGTCCAGGCAAGAAGTATAGATGATGAAAAAGGGAAAGTGAGAAAGGAGGGAATAATTAAAGTGGGATGGAGTCAAAATAAAAGAGAAGGAGGGGGGCCACTGCGCGGGAAGGGAAAAAAAGATAAGGGTGGAGGTAGGGGAAATTGTGATTGGTGGGGAGCGGATTACATTATCCACTTAAATTTTTTTTTTTATAATTAGGCCAATTGTGGCGCCTGAAAGAATTTAGGCGCCACAATTGCCTTCATTAGATGTGGCGCCTGGGCAATGATGTGGGGCCAGCTGTGGCGCCTACCAAGGCAGGCGCCATAGCTGTTGTAGTCTATTGTGGCGCCTGATCCACCAGGCGCCACAGCTGGTACCCAAACTTAAAATAAAAATTAATAAAATAGAAAGAAAAAAAAAAAGAGGCAGCTGTGACGCTTTTTTAAAGAAGGGCCACAAAATGTGTGCCACCTTTTAAACTTTTTGTAGTAGTGTTGAGATCCATTCTTGATAACATCCCATATGATATCTTGAGTTTCCTTGCAATCTTGTGAGGCCAATACAAGGTTATAAAATGACCGCATAATATAATTGTGGTATACAATTTTTGGATCTTCACTAGTTGCACATTTTCCTTTATACTTATAATCAGTCAACTTTGCATTCTTTGACCATGGCTTCAAGAAGTATATGTTTGGTACTCTTATCACACATCTAATGTTATAAAATCTTAATGCATGTGAACAAAGAATTCTCATAGATTCTTTTTTTTTTTTTTTTTTTGCAACTATAAGTAACATCCTCATTAGAGGAATCAAATTGCACAACCCACTTCTTTAACTCTTTTCCATCCACCCATAATTCATCATAGAAAATGTCTCCATCCCTTTTAATTTCTTTAAACAAAATCTCCACTCCATCCAAATATTCCTTCCCAAACAATTTAAAAATTTTTTTAGTATAAATCTTTGATGCATGGTATAAAGTCTTATTCCTATTGATAGCACATGAAGAAGTGGCTTCACAATTGTGAAAATCTTCTTCACTCTCAAAGCTTCTCCATTTTTCTACCGTCTTCTTAAAAGCTAAGAAAAATTCTGTCAGAGAAGTCTTTTTTGTAGATATTTCTCCCAAAACACTATTAGTGCTCTCACTCCTTTGAGATGATTTTATATTTGCAGAAAACATATCTTAACCAAATACAGTCAACCATTTATGCCTAATTGTATACATTCTACTCAACAAACTATGGTCACTGAGGTTAAATTTCCGAATCATTTCATCCCATGTGCTTTCAAATTCCTCTTTTGAATCACACATTTTCAAGCACTTTTGAAACAACAACTAAAATTCACTATTACAATTCAGAGAACCTAAATGAGATGGAGCATTTTTTTATATATGCCACAATCATAAGCGATGTGTGTATTAGGAATCATCTTTTCAATTGCTTTAGCCATGGCAGCATCTTGATCAGTGACAATAGTTTGTGGGGGTCTATTTCCCATAGATTTTAGAAATTGTTCAAACAACCATTTGAAGGACTCTGTTGATTCATTCATCAAAAAAGCACAACCAAACATTACATTTTGCCAATGATGATTTATTCCAACAAATGGTCCACAAATTAAATCATACTTAGTAATATGATATGTTTTATCAAAAACCACTACATCTCCAAAATAATCATAATGAATTGCTGATCTCCCATCCCTCCAAAAAATATTTGTCAAGTGTAACTCTTGGTCAAATTGAACACTAATAAAATATTGGATCTTCAGCATGATAACTTTGTAAGAGGTGAACTAGACTTTTTCCATCCCCAACATCTATCAATTTTAACTTTTGCCTATTGACATAATTTAAAAAATCTTTCTTAGAAAATCCAATATTATCAAATCCAAGTGTTTCTTCACCTAAATAGCTCCAAACATCCTTGGTTCTGATTCCGGCACTGACCATAGAATTAATAAGCTCACCCTTAGCTATAGGAATATTCCTAGCTGAACGCGTAAAGTGCCTATGCTCTTGTTTTATAAATTCATGGTTATGCTCAGTAATTAACTCAATGATCTTCCACAACCCAACTAACTGAACAGTAAACCAAACAATGGCTTGACAATTTGTCCTTGCATTCATTTTAGTAAATGAACTACTGCTACCTTCTTCTAAATATTTAGACCCTTCTTTTGAACAAACATACCCCCTTGAACGAATATTTTTAGTTCCAGAAATATAGGTTTGTTTCCATGTCTTATAGAAAAACCCATATGTTGTGCATATTTTGTAAATAAATCATAAGCCTCTTCTTCATTGTTTACAACTTGACCCAAGTAAATTTCTAACTCTAATTCATTTACCATGTCCATTCTGTACAATATTAAAACTAATTAAAAACACACCTAAAACAAATCTTCAATAATAGTTTATAAACTAAATAATAAAGAAACAAAGACAAAGAATCAAAATCACGGTCAAAAATCAGATTAAAAGCAAATTGCAAACAATGAATTCAAGCTGAGTGCAACCTTAGAGCCTAAAAGGTTCCAACAAAAACCCATTTGCCATCTCATTGGCGTGCGAAAACAAAGGCAACGTGTAGATATGTGATGTGAGTTTCTTAATTTAATTGATTAAGTAATTAAAGACAAGAGATATAAAAGTAACATGATTACTTGATTAGTAGCTGCAGTTCTTACCTTTGGTATTAAATTTACAGTATAAAATATAGTGCTTTGCTGTTGATGCCGCCTAAGTCAATGGGCACCAGATGCGAAACTAAAGAATGAGAAGTACTGGTTCTTGAAAGATTGGTTGGGTTAGGGTTATTCGATCAATTTGATATTAGAATTTTGGGATGTGTTCATTAGGTTTTGTGTTTCTTTTCAATTTGGTGTTGGAATTTTGCGATGTGTTCATCAAATTTTTGTTTTCCTTTTCAATTTGGTGTTGGAATTTTGGGCGCGAATGTATTGTTAAGTTTTTGTTTTTCTTTTTAAATTAACAAGCTATTTTTTTTTTTTTTTTTGAAAATATAAATTGTGAATTACTCATGTGACTCATTTGCCACATAAGCTTAAAATTAGCCAAGGTGTAATATTTTAATTGGGAAGATTTTTATTGTGGACTCATGTTCTGAATCAAAACCACATCCAGATTTCAAACAAAAATAAAAATCACAAACTGGAACCATCATTGAACATTCACCAGATTAACAAATAGAAAAAAATTTAAAAGCAAATCTGAATTGAACCCATCACCCATTGAAGTAAGGGTTTTCATGAGGCCCAAATGTCTGTAATGCCCGCCCGAGTCCGATAAAAAAATGCCCAACCCGGCCCTAAAAAATACACCCATAAATCATTTGGGCATCTTTAGGTCAGGCCAAATATCGGGTAGGGCTGGGCACCAGGTAAGGTGTGCTGCCCTGCCCATTTGATCTTGCCCAATATGTGTATATAATTATATTTAAAAAAAACATATATTATATATATAATTGAACAAGTATTTACATACCATTCAATGAGAATTTAATGAATAAATATATTTTGTATTTATTAGGCATATTTTTTCATACACATTTAATTAAGAAGTGGGTAAATTGAGTTTTTAAAAAGTAAATTATTTTTAAATAATAAGAAAATAATCTCTATTGAATTAATTTATTTTATTGGCCCATGACTATAGTATAAAATATGTTTTTGAAATACCAAATTATATATTTTTTCTGTATTATTATTATTATTATTTAATACTTCATTATTTTTTAATTTTTGAGAGAATTTTGGGCATACAAGTCCTCCATGCCTAGCCCTGCCCGAAAATACTCGGACTTTCATTGGGCAGGGCAACGAGCCACAAAATGCCACCCATTCTTTTTTCAGGTTGGGCATCGGGCATGGTCCATGCCCTAACCAAGCCAGCCTGCCCATTTACACCCCTGCATTGAAGATAAAAATCGTGAAGGAGCGACAGTTAGAAGCTATCGCTCGTCGTCTCAGCCGTCAATTTTATTGTCTCAGATCTCTGAGCTTGCCGTCGTTACCGTTTTAATTTGCCGTCGCAGATCTTAGGAGAAGATAAAGAAGCTCTACGTCGCCGTCATAAATAACAAGATCAAGGAGTGAAGCGCCGTCCTCCGTCACCTTCTCCGTCCTCCACTGTTTTCGTCGGGTTCTCGATCTCATTATCTCAGAACTCAGATCCCACCACCGTTGCAATTTTTTTTTTTGCCGTCAAAAATCTAAGGAGAAGCTAAAGCTCTTTGTCGCCGTTATCAAAAACAAGATCGAGTGAAGCGCAGTCCTCCTTACCTTCGCCGTTCTCCGCCGGATATTGGCTTGCGCCATTGAAGAGTTGATTTTTTTTTTTTTTTGGGCTCAAATTGAAGAGTTGATATTGGGTCAGTCGGGGTTTCGGATCTGTTTCATTTTCTATTTTAAAATTATGTATCCAGCTCACCAACTTATAAGTGCATTTTTTACATGTCATCTTGTCCGGTCATCTAACCATTTCATCGAAATTAACAGAGTCAATGACACACCAGCAAAATTAACGCAGTTAAGTTTGGATCTAGGTCATTTTAAAATTATAGGGATTAATTATTTTAATGAAGAAAATTTGATAGACCAAAATCACCCATTTAAAACTTCAAAGACTAAAATCCAAATCGTAGCAAATTATAAAGATCAAAAGTAGGTTTAACCTTATTTTTTTTTAGTTAATCCACTTATATTTGGCGTTATTTGAAACTGATAACTCAAGGCCAATTAGTCCAAATGCTAAGTGATTATAATAGTGTATGTTATATAAAAAGGCCTCTTCACTCAAAATTATTTTTTAGGAAGAATTACAGCTAGGTTCCAAATAAGAAGGGAAATAAAAAAATGATCCCTTAAAATCTCAAAATAAAAAAATGATCCTAAGAAGTTGTCAATGAAGCTCCTAGAGTTGTCAACGACTTGCGCCTAGGGTTGTTAATAGGACCATTTTTTCATTTTGATATTTCAATGAATCATTTTTTTTATTTCCCTTCTTACTTGGGATCTGGCTGTAATTCTTCCTCTTTTTTATGCATAAAAATATTATCCCAACTAGATACTAAATAAATCATGATAGATTATTTTAATTTATTATAATACATTGATCAAAATGAATTTATAATTACTGGCAAAAAAATTAATTTATAATTAAGTTTATTAAATTTATATATTTATGCCAAATACCATCTTTTATATATCCTTTTCCATAACTTTTCTCTTATTTACTCCCCACCAACTTGATAACTCTAAATTAATATAAGTACTATTTTCTTCGGTCCTATTTATAAGTAACTGGTAGTTAAAAGCAATAAGTGTGTCAAAAATGCAATATTATTTCCATATATATGTCCCTATTTATGAAAAGAGTATAGGAGAGAGAATAGATAAAAAATATAAGAGATAATGAGTATAAGATATGAGAGAGAATGAATATTTAATAAGGGTAAAATATGAAAAAGAAGCTTATATTTTCAAACAAAAAATGAAAATTGCTTATAAAAGATATCAGCCCTATGAGAGAGAAAGTTGTTTATAAATAGGATCGAAAGGAGTAATGTTTAGTAACTTGCCAATAAAAAATGTTGATTAGGTATTTTGTTTGGGGGGAAACAACAATAACCTGTTTTTAATTATAAAGAAAATGCGTGAGAGGATAAATTCTCAAGATTGAGGAGCAAAACATTATTAAAAGTCAAGTAGAAAAAAATTATACTAAATATCTTTTCATTTTTGCAATTGTGATGACTTCGTTCATGATAGTTATCGCTTCAGAAGTCAAACCAAAGAGTTCTTATATCCTTCAAAAGAATGAAATTTCAGAAAAGATCAAGGGACTTTTTCTACATAGCTTGTTGGGTTAAGGTGCATCTAACACCCCGAACTATTTTTTATGATACAATTAACACCCTAAAATATTTAAAGATGCAATTTTACCCCTCATATAATAAAAATGGAGCAATTATCACCACTAGGCTAACCGAATCTAACTCCCGTTATCTCTTACATATTGTTCTTCATCCTCATCAGGCCAGGAGAGGAGGACTTTGGACAGAGGTTGCGTCGGACTGAAGGATGTTAGTATTTGAGGTTGAATGCCACCTAGAAGCAGAGCCATTGACGAGGGAATGGATCATACAGACTATATAGAAGATATTGTGTGAGTTTTGAATAAAGCTACGGGCTTGACCATGTTTTGTGAGTTGTCTCAGGCTCTCAGCTCCGCAACAGTTGCTACACGGCTCTCGCCTCCACAATTTCAATTTTCACTTTCATCATGAAATTTTGAAATTTTTGGAATCCTTGAAGATAGATTCATGGGTACATTTATACAGTACTCGTTTCCACTTGAAACCCTCACTTTCATGATGTTCTTCTTCATCTCCAACTAGCCATCCTCGTCTTGTTCCCTTCCATACAACATCTATTTTCAACCTTTTCTTCTCTGTTTTTTTTTTTTTTTTTTTTTGTGGAGAAATTTTCCACTTTTCCTCCTCATCCTTCCCTTACCAGGAAATTGGATTTCATTCAACAGCCTTTTGAGAGTTGAGAACTTGAATGGAATGGGACACAGTCTTCTAGCAGAGGCACAATCTTATTTAACAAGGGACTTTAGTGCTTATATGAAACCATTTAGATTTATCTCTAAGAAAATTTTTTCATTGTGCAAATCATCAAGGTTTCAAGAAGATAGATTCATAGGCACTTTCCTTGCGTTTTGCATCACCCAAGTATCTTCTTGACAGCCTTTTCATAGGGAACCAATTATCTCTGATTCTCAACCCTCCTCCTCCTCCTCTGCTTCTCTCTTCTCTTCGATTCAGAAAAGTGCTTGAAAAGGTTAGATTTTTTTCTTGATCCAGGCGTTTGGTTTGATGAGGATGATGAACAGTAACGTGAGAGATAACAAAAGCTAGATTCCGTTAGTCTAGAGGTTATAATTGCTCCATTTTTATCATATGAGGGGCAAAATTGCACCACTAAATATTTTAGGATGTTAATTGCACTATAAAAAATAGTTCGGAGTGTTAGGTGCACCTTAACCCTAGCTTGTTATAATGAAGACGCGTGATAGGAAAGATTCACCTTATTTTAAAAAATATTGATAGTCAAGTCGGCATAGAATTAAAAGCTATTAGGCTCTATTTGATATGTGTCACTGAATTTTGATGAACAGGGATTGGGGCTAGGACTAGGACTAGGACTAAAATTAATGCTTTAAAAATATGTGTGGTACGAAGTAATAGTTGGAGAAAATAATTTCATTAATCTTATTTAATAAATAGTCACTAATTATGAAAAGATCCAAATATCCATGTCCTAAATCCCAAACAGCAGTCTTCTCTTCCTGCTACTTCACTTCGTTCGAGAGATCTGATCTCATTGGACCTCATCAGGCGGGGCGAAGGGGAAGGATTCTGACAACCAAACTCCAAAACACCCGTGACTCCAAAATTGCAAACTACTAGGATTCAAGCAACCCAACCAGTCCCAAAGCGTATTGACATCGAGCTTGGCCTACTCAATTGTTGCCGAGAAGAAGAATTCATGATAAACTCATAATTTAAGATTTGAAGAGGGGTCCAAGAGATGAAATTGAATGATTCAGTTGAAAATTCGTCTGTCAAATTACTGCTGTTGAGCCTACCATGTCTGTGCACCACCATAGTTGCTGCCATAACCAACTTGCCCACCATGAGGACTAGTTGGGTTGTTATTCTCCACCAGTGACGGTGATGATTTTGACGGCCAGACTCCAAAACAACCGTGAGGGCGATGATGAGCGATGAAATAAACTGATGAATTCTAATTTAGGGTTAAATTGATAGAGGGTATTTTTGTCAAGAAAATATTATAAATAGGGATATTTTTATCTCTAAAATTTACTATCCTAGAATTGAAAACGCAATACCAGGGGAGGAGGCTTTGCAATAATCCCATTTTTGTGGTATTCTCAATCTTTAGTTTTTCATAGTCCTTCAAACCAAAAGATATATTCTGACCCAATCTCAATCACTACCTCTCAGTGCCTCATACCAAACAAAGCCTTAAAGTCAAATGATAGTTGTAAGTGCTAAGAGATTTAGGATAATAATCAAGTTATGCCTGGTGTTTTTTTTTTCAACTTTTTTTTAGAAATTGTTTTAAAAAAATTGTTTTCTAATACAAGTTTTGGGGAAAATAAAAAAATCCATTTGGATGATATTTTGTTTTGAAAAAAAAATCATATTTGAAAAAAATCCATTGGCCTAAGAGGTAGCGTCTTAACTTATACTATTAGTGTTACTTGTCCCAAATTTCCAAATACTTCAAAGTTTATTTAGAAGATTAATAAATCACACCGGTCAAGAAACTATGCCTTTTTAATCTAATCTCATTGATAAAATCATGATATAATATTTTATATTTATAATGTACCAACACAATTTTTTAAACCCTGTTAACTTCAAATATTTCAAGTAAAAAAAAACTTCAAATATTTACTTTTGGTCGAAAAGAAATAGAACGATCGAGTGAATTCATTTTTTGAATGTGATTTTTTTATTTTATTGTATGTTAAATTAAATTGTTTCATTCGTAACATTCGCACACAAGATATGTGTGCATAATTATGCGTAATCATAAACAACTATTAAAATCAAATTAGGGAAAAGTGAAAACTAATATACAAACAATGAATAAAGTAGTAATGATGTGAATATCCCTACAATTACTCATGATGAATATAACTAATGATTCTGATGTGAATAATATAATAACATCCCTACAATTTACTCATGAATATAACTAACTATACGATCACGCCCTTAATAAAATCAATTGTTCTATCTAACCCCTCTTCCTGCGAATATCTGCTTTTAACTCTTTTATTCCTCCACGATAGCGTCGCCACGAAACCCTTAATGAGTCACAAATAGAATCAGGAGAGGTACTGAAAAGCGAACAGTTGAAGGAAACAAGATGAGGACATGTGAAGCCACGTTGTTGGATCGCATCCGAGTCATAGATGATAGCAAGAAACGACCAAAGAGCGGATGATGGAATAATGTCGGGGAAAGAGTGTGTTACATCTAAGTGAGGTTTCATCCTTCTGCAATATTCATGAGAGAGTGGAAGTGATTTTAGTGTCAGTACGCTCAATAATGACCAGCGAGTGATGCTGTTAGGAACTCTTGTGAATGTAACACTGTTATTACAACAATCTTCCATTAACACATCATCCCCTTGGTCATCTTCCATTAATGAAATCGTCACCACTTGATGTCCATTCATCATTTCTCCTCTATCACCCCTCGCCTCCTTATAAGAATAATAGTCAAAATGTTGGTTGAAATCATGCCCAAATTCAATTGGACCTTCTAACCATTCAACTTCCCTCACAAATGGAAGTAAAGGCCCCAAACTTTGTGTCCCCTTTCTCAATTCTTCTATCTCTTCCAATGGCATTACCTCATGTTTGAATCTAACACTACAAATCATGTTGCCACATACAAACACTTTCATTGTCAATTTGTTGAATGAAAACTTGTGAAGATCCAAACAACTGGACACAATCACAAACCCTGAACTTCTCCCTTTCATACTGCCCCCAACCTTTATCTGCATTGGCCCACAATCTTGTATGCTTACAATGAATCCCTTTCCTGAGAAAGTCGAAGAATGAATTTGAGCCAAATTCACACAACCTTTAAGATACAAATGTTTAAGCTTAGGGGCATGAGAGAGATCCGGCAGTGTAGTGAGATGTTTTGAATGCGATAAATCAATTCTCTCTAAATTTGGAAAATGCTGAAAAAAGAAAGAGTTTAATACATTAGATAACGACACATAACTACAATTTAATCAATAATTTCTCCCATGCCAATTAACAAAAATGCGAGCTTATTATGGAAATAAATCAATGCATTTAAAAGATGAATTCGGTTTCTGCCCAAAAGAAAAAAAAGTACGACTGTTATTAACAGTAAAGAAAACATTTGCATTGTGCATTATTTGGTCAATGTTTCATATATATGAGATCTTTAATTTGAAGCACTCCATTAAAAGAATTAGGCCATATGAAATATAGCACGTACCTGATTTCCATTCCAAAGTTGTTGAATATTGCTATTAGGCATGTCAAGTTCAATAAGATTATTCGCACATATATGTAATGGCACAGATGGCAGTGGACATTCTTCCCAGCTCAAAAACCTCAGTTCTTTTGGAAGATAATCCAAAACTCCACGAATATTCAACATTGGAAGCTGTCTCCAATCAGACTTGTAAATTTTAAGAAATATTAAATTATACATCTTCCGAAAACTACTAGCTTCCAGTGTAATCGTTTGTATCTTGCTCATGTCCAATGACATGCATCGAATTGCCTCCATCTCCTAGCAATAGCAAATGAAGGGAAAAACAATTACCATTACCTTAAAAAAGACCAAAATATACTGTAGCAATTAAATATGTCTGCTATTAGAAATATCCAAATTATTAATAATGCTATTGCGCATTTTATTAAAAAATTCTTACAATTCATGTTTTCCTGATAATAAATGAAGTCCTAAAATCTCATAACATGCACACACACTGATACGAATACCTACACACATGCATGTGGAGATATTTAAGCAAATATTCATTTATAACACTTGGCATATACATACAGTTTAATCTTTATTTAAAGAAAGAAGCATTTTTTTGCTAGAAGAAAAAAAAGCATGAACTAAAGAATAACGACAACACACATTACAAGACGCCGAAAAACAAGCATCCCTACAAATCTCATGCACTATATAAGCGGAAAACTGTGCCTCCTTCCGTCTCCATATATTTTATTTTTTTTCAAATTTACATATAATATGTCTGTCTAATAACATTTACTATTATAAAAGCATGTTCATGCCAGCATATAAATTACACAAATTAGTAAGAGAAAAATTAATGTTGTGAATCATTCAATTATCACTTGATGAACATCCTTGTAGACTAATTTTATCTTTTAAAATAACACATCACACTAGTCCTCATTAATTTATATTTAAAGTTTAGGTAGATGAATAAATCAAGAAAGTATCTCTTGTTGGAATATCAAATTAAAGAAAATGAAACAGAGAAACTTCAAGATAAATGCTGACACTTACCAGTTACCACCGAAGATTTTAACGAATAAAAAACATGTAGGCAAACAAATATCACAAGGAATCTAACAATTAAAATGATAAAGAAAATAAGATATAACAACTCAACAGAATAAATCATTACCTTGCCGCAACTAAAAAAATAATCAATGTCTTCATACTTCCATAGTCGAACAAGTGTTCCAGGATTAGCGAATAATAACGGTTGTCTAGCAATTTCAAGGCCCATTTTCATCACAAGATCATGCATCACAACACAACCACCATGATCAAATGAAATGAGGGATTTCTCTCTAAGAACACTTATCTCAATAGATGCAGAAGAGTCATATAATTGTCTTCTTAGGTTCAAAGAAATATAAACTCTTTCATTGATTAAGAATGCTAGGTCAAGAAAATCATTCTGCTGTTTGCCATCAAGTCCATCAAAACTAAACTTCAAAACATCAACAACATCCTTAGGTGGATCTTTGTCTAGTTTTTCCAAAAAACTTTCCCACTCTTCTTTTCTCTTCAACAGAGAGAGCAACCTAACACTACCAAGGCTAATGGATTTCCTTGACAATATTTCACAGTTGATTTTGATAACTCAATGTAACCTTCAGATGGCTCATGTTGCTTGAAAGCTTTCAAACTAAAGAGATGAATGGCATCCTGGAAATCCAAGTCTGAAACATGGTATGTTGCTTGGGCAGATCTTGATTTAGTTTTTTCATATGCATTTTGAAGCACTCGCATGTCTCTTGATGTGATAATAATTCTGCTTCCTTCCCCGCACCAATAAAGCACTTTGGTTAAATCTTCACCTATTATTGCATTGTCCACATCATCAAGTGTAATAAGAATTTTTTTGCGTCCAAGCCTCTTTTTCACAGAAGTGGATTTTATGTCATAGATGCTAATGTTCTCATCTTTTAACAATTCTTTGAGGCAATTTTGCTGTAACTCATCCAAACTAATTCTTTTTAATTGCTCTTTGACATTTTCAACAAAGGAGAAAGCATCAAATTGAGCTCTCAACACTTGAAATATAGCTTTAGCAAGTGTAGTCTTACCGGAACCACCCATGCCCCAAATTCCCACAATGCTAGCCTCAATTATAAGGTTTTCTATATTTTTGATATGATGAGCGATGCCAACAAGTCCTTCAAGATGATATGATGACTTGTAGTTCAACTTACTCAAAATGTCTTTGACAATGTCTTCAATAAGTTTGAATTCAGGTCTAGCACAACTATCAATCAAAAGAAAAAGCATATTTAATAGGTTGAATATAAAAAAAGAACAAAAAACTACAATAATTTGTTAGAATCCTAAAGATTAGTTAAGTAAATCCCCAAAATCAACAATAAAGATAACATTTTTGAAGCTACCTGGTACTATTGGAACCCCATCCAGATAGGCTTGCAGATTGGATTAAAGCATCTCTCCACTTTTGCAGTTTTTTTGGGTTGTCGTTAAATCTTCGCTTCAATACATTAAACCCTTTTCCAAAACTCCCATTTTGTTTGCGTATGTTTGAAGGATCTACATTATAGAAAATTGGTATCATGTCCCTTCCAATTTTTTTCTTGCATTCTAATATGTGAACAAGTTCATCCATACACCATATAGAAGAAGCATAATTCTCAGAGAAAATAATCACTAATATTTCTGATTCCTCTATTTTTCTTAAAAGAACTTCTGAGATTTGTTCTCCTTTGATGAGTTCATGATCCATAAAAGTGTGAATGCCTGCATCATGAAGTCCTTTGTAAAGATGACTTGCAAACTTGTAACGAGTGTCTTCCCCTCTAAATCTAAGGAACACATCATACTTGGTCGCAGGAAGAGAAACAACAATATGAGAAGGAGGAGGAGAAATCATTTGAGTTAAAATGACATCATCTTGAGAACTATAAATAGAAACAAACCGTCAACAAATATTGGGTTATGTAGAAGGAGCAAATCAAACAAGAAAATATGGAGTGTGAGGTTATTTAGTAGAAGCTAGCTACCTATCATCAACAGCAACAGATTGGTTACCATTAAGCGAATGAGATAATCCATCATCAACAGCACCAGGTTGGTTACCATTAAGCTTATGAGATATGAATCTGATAGCTCTGTAAATTGATAATCCCAATAGGAGCAATGAAGCTTCTCTGCGCATTATTGAAGCAATGGTTGTGATAGCAATATCTAGCTTCAACCTTCAGCAACCTGAAACTACGGCCATAGAAAGTGCACGCAAAAGTTTATTAGATCTATGCCAGTAAGGTAGCCAGGGACAAGATTCAACACTAGAAGAAACTAGAAATTAGCAAAACTTTTCGCAGAATATATTTGTTATGAATTTATTAAGAAAAAAGGGAGTATCATTTTCCACTTCATCTATTCCTAAAATCAACTTAGAAAAAAGAAAAAGATTGTTTGATTACCCTATTATTTTTTATAATTATTTAATATCTTATTATATTGATAAACTAATTTACTAAAAAAAGTCGGAATAGCATGACTAATAAATAAAAAATAATAATTCTCTACTAACAATACTAACAAAATCAAAATACATTATCTTTACTTTTTGCTTCTTGTTTTTTTTCTAATTCCATTTCCACCAAACTCAAAATAATAAAGCAGTTAAAAGTTTTTTTTTTAATTTTTTTAGAGCACATTGCTATTTTTTTTCCCAAAACACTAACCTAAAAGCTAATTATCAAACAAGTTTTATTTTTTATTTTAATAAACAAAAAATTGTTCTGAAATAAAGAATCAAACAATGCCATAGTTTTTGAAGATTATATTTAAATATGCAACTTACATACACATAGTGCATATGTATAGTATATGTAGTATCCAGATCTAACGTGTTTATAAGTTTCATTAGATCGAGGAGTGAAAGTAGATAACCATAAGGTAGCTGCAAAATTTTTTCTGTAAACCAACCCTGCTCTCAAAACATTAAATGGATGGGATGTGGCAAGTGGAAGAAAAAAAAGAGAAGAATGTAAGTATTTACCTGAACGTGAATGGAAGATAGTTCTCAAGCTTCCTCCTGTTCAAACGAGTTCTTAAAACAAACGAAGAGTTTAGTCAACAGATCAAGTCCAGCCATATCTTTGAAAGGTTATGGGCCTTTTTTTTCAGAAGCAAAAGTGGGGGAAAAAATTAAAATAATTAGAAGAAAATATTGAAATGTTTTGCAGAACTTTCTTGTGAAAAATGAAGGCAAAACAGAAGAAGGATGATGGATCCATGGGATGAAGCAAGTAAAAGTGAAGAAATATCCTGCATCCATATGGAGGGAAGCGAAAAAGAAATAGCTCCCATAAGCAAAGATCTAAATGCCTCCTTTATATATAAAATGTTTCAGTCTCTTATGCCTGTTTCTGGGATGCTCGCTTGTCGGTTGGGTGGTGGGTTTGCCGTGTTCGTGTTGCAATGCTGATGCATCATCGGACGTCTTAGACAGTTCTCTCACCACCCTCATTTTTAACACCATGATCATAAATTAATTTTCAACTTACTCGTTATTCTAAACAATTTTTCAATAATATCTAGTATTCTAAACTAGTTTTTTTATATAATTTCCTAAAATATTTTTTTCATGTTCATCTTAAGTTGAGAGTCCTCGTTATAATTAGAAAAATATTTTAACATAATTGATATTCAAAAAATTATTTTAGAATATTGAGTGTCATTATAAAAATATTTTATGTGCTCAATGTTATATTTTAAAAACAAATAGGCCCAACCCCCATTTTTACACCCCAAATGGTGTGTGATTCTGGGTGAAGGAGAGGGAAGTGATGTAAAAGCATGAGAGAAGTCAGACTCAATTTACCATAAAGTAAAGCAGAAGAAAAAATAATAAAATAGCATTTAAACTTTAAAATCAGAAATTAGATATTTTCAATTAAAATGAGTAGTTAATTGTTATCCAATAACAGTTAATAACTACATTTTTGTAGATAACAAGACTTTTTTGGGATTTTTATGTTCAAATGGTTCTTTTCCTATTTTTTTTTCCTAAAATAAAAATGGCTGAAAAAAATTCTGATTTGTAAATTTTATCATTCAATTTTTTTTAAGAACTTGATGCACATATTTTAAGTGGGTGTGACTTTTTTTTTTTTCAATTGTGCATGACTTATCTTTAGTAAGGTAAAAATAAAAGATATTTGCATATAGTTGATATATTTTTCACATAAGTTAAAAAAAAGTAACCCCTACTAGAAATAAGTTATACTTGATCATATAAATGAATTTTTAGATATTATTCGACAATATATTTTGTAATGAAAATAACCTAGCTAAAATTAAAACTAAATAGAATTTATCTCACCGAAACGGTATTTATGCATAACTAATTAAACACACCATCCACGTGAAATTGTAAAATGGGTTCAACTTGTCAAAGTGAAGGTGCATTTAACATTTAACAATTAACAATATATTTGAATAATTGTTGGTTATCCATAAAAGCCGATTTAAAAGTTTTATAAAGCTAATAATTAAAAGCTTGACAATGATTGATTTGAGTCGAAGAAAAAAGGGGTGAAACAGAGAAAGTTCGCTACCCTAAAAACTCAGATAAAAATCAAGCAAAACAATAAATAAAAGGGATGAAGCAAGCGGAATAAAAAAAAACAGAGAGAAGAAAGTAAGCATGAACCTGGATATGTGAAGGGAAGATAGTTCACAAAGATGGCAAAAATGTCAGCTTTGGATCTGCAGAGACTTCCTCCTCTTCCAAACAGTTCTTAAAATAAATGAAGATTTAAGTCAATAAATCAAGTCCAGCCCTATCTTAAAAAGGTCAAGGGACTTTGTTTTTCAGAGGTAAAAGTACAAAAAAATTCAAATGATTAGAAGAAAACATGAAAACAGAAGGAGGACGATGAATCCATGGGATAAAGCAAGCAAAAGAGAAGAAATAACCTGGATCGATGAGTATGGAAGCGAAAAAGAAACAGCTCTCACAAGCAAAGATCTCAAAAATGGCAGCTTCAGAATTTGCAGATCTTGCTTTCTCTTCAGAGACGAACAAATGTCTCATTTGGGACTTTTTTTCTTTTCTTTTCTTTCTCATTTCTTTTTAGTGAAATCAATCCTACGACTTTCAACTTTTAAAAGGATACCCATGTCATTAGATAGAGTCGGGAATTCGGGCCGAGCCTGTCGGGCCGGTCCGTTTAGGCCTGAGCCTTTTAAGTTTTGGATTTATGATTTAGAAGCTAAAAAGAGAAGCGAGCCTAAAAGGGCCGGCCCTTTTAGACCCGTTTAATATTTTTTTAAAATAAATTAATAAATAAAATATCATTATATCAAATTATTAATATGAGAAACACCTAAGTACCTAATAGAGTATTAATAACAGGCAAACACTTATTAATTGGTTTGATTTATTTTATTTTCTACAATGATTTATTAATTTAAACTTTAAAAAATAGGCTAATTTGGACATTAGATGATTATTTTAACTAAAAATTTATGAGTTTTAAAAATAATATATCTCAATTTAAAGAAAAATAATAAATAAATTGTAAAACTTGAAAAAGAAATTTTTTTAAATTAAAATGAGTTTAAGCCCGTTTAGGCCCGAGTCCGTGAAGGGCCAGCCTTGTAGGGCTGATAGCCTAAAAAATATTGTACTTTTTAACTAATGGGCCTAAACAGACCAGCCCGTTTAGGCCCGAACCCGTGAAGAGTCAACCCGTATTCCCGACTCTATGATTAGATCACAAGGCAATCAACAATTTTTAGAATGTTTTCAATCAACTTTCACTTTCATGAAATCAGTCAAAGTGACACTTCTATTGTGTCTTTTTTGGATCCACGTATTTCTCATAACTATGACGAGATCTCAACAAATTAAATTTTAATTTAAATGATATAAATTTAAAATTTTTAATTTATAATTTTTTAAATAATAAATATATTTTTATGAGAAGTGATAATTATAAAATTATCTTTATTTTTAATTCTGTATATAGAAAAATAAAAATTTATTTAAAATATCAAAATTAAATTATATTAAATCTATACCGTTCAAAATCAATCTAACGGTGAATATAGGTGATGAGCACATTTTTGTTCATCCAAATGATGAGCATAAAATGAGCTCCCGTGTTTTTTGGTATGTCATACTCTTATTAACATTTTCATACATGTTAATTTAAGTTCATTATGTTTTTAAATTTGTCAAAAAAAACACATATTTCAATTACACACTCGTAATGAAACAAAAGTAAGAAATTTATTAGACCATTTATCAAATTCCAATGGGAAACGGAGAAATTGGAGAAAAATCCTAAATTAATTTTTTTAAAGAATTCAAGTCAAAATATTTTTTTACGGTCACCGTGTGTACATATAGATACCACAACACTACTTGATAAATATTGCATTATTCTTCACTCAAACTTTAAATAAAATAATTTTAAATGTTTTACAAATTTGAATGGACAACATGTTTTTGGTAAGTGATGAAGATATAAAGAGAGAACATCAGTCCCAAAAACAAAGAGATCATAGACATAATAATATATTTATACCCTTGTCTCTAAGGATTTGTTTAGAATGGCAATTCCAGTCTTCAAAAACACATATAAAAGACTAATTTTGACTTAATTTTGAAGGTAATAAATTTCAAATGAGCAAGCAGGGAATTAATGAGATTACGAGCACCATAAACATACTTCAAACTAAGTTGAAATGGCGAAGACTGAATCATTTTTGGATTTGGAATGCCAATAAATTCTTACAAAACTGAAGTGTAATAGAACCAGGATCAGCTGAGAAAGCAATGTACACAGACAAATAGGAATAATTAACATTTAACCTATCACAAACAGAAAATAACAAACAATACAATGCAGTATAATAATGCAGTGAAGTGCTGGACTTTAGAAGAGGATTGGGTTATAACTTGGAGATAGAACCAAGAGTTTTGTAAAGGTTTTGCTTCAAAGCAGGGACCTACGATGTTTCCACCTACAAGAAATTCAGAATATAAGATTACATCTTTAGCAACTGATTGCAAGCCTTCCCAAATCGTTCATACAATAAGTGCCCCAAGAGCTAGCTTGTCAGGGAATAATTGGCTATCGTAGGTCATGGCTTTAGAATCACTTGCTGTATGATTATAATACTGTAGCATGAAAGGATAATGCCATTTTTAAACCTTATTAATATCAATTCCTTTCAATGTTGGCTCTGCCTTATGTTTCTTACAGTTTTTACCTTTTATCAGGAATAGAGTATTGGTTTTTGTCTTGTGCAAATTAGAAGCCACGCGAGTTGAAAAGATGCTTCATCAAGGGTGAACCTCTATCATTTACACAAAAAGTTTAATCAGATATAGTTTATGAACTCAAACAACATTGCTATATATTTATCTTTTTGGTACTTTCCTTCAATTGATTGTCCATTGTGTTATATGGACATTTATTTGATGTCATAATTTGATGGGCAGATTGCCACTGATGTGGCTGCACGGGGTTGGATATTCCTGATGTTGAAGTTGTCATCAACTACAGTTTTCCTTAACTACAGAAGATTATGTTCATAGAATTGGTAGGACAGGACGAGCTGGGACGAAAGGTGTTTCCCATACGTTTTTCACACAGCAGAAATAAGGTAGTATTTCTTCTCCATATTTGAATTTTCTTTTCCCCCCTTCATTTCAAATTTTCATTAATATAATTTACATTTTTCCTTTTCTAAACTTATGCTTTTGGTGGTAATATTTCAGGGACTTGCTGGGGAGCTAGTGAATGTTTTAAGAGAATCAAATCAAATTGTGCCTGATGCTCTCCTGAAGTTTGGCACGCATGTAAAGAAAAAGGTGAATTTTCTTGGGAAAATTATAGTTAGTGATCAATAACTTTGTATTGATGATAGCTGAGGGTTTTTGAAACTTCAAATTCTTTTCAAGGATTATAAAAATAAGTTATGGCCGATGTTTCTTGCAGTTACTCTTTAAAAATAAGTTTATTATCATTTTTTCACTCATGTCTATGCGTTCTCTTAATTCCCATTGGTGTTTTTTTTTGGGTTGTTGTGTTGATTATAAATATACCATTCTCTGCTATGTTCATTAGGAGTCCAAACTGGACGGAGCTCACTTTAAGGAGATTTCTGCTGATGCCCTGAAATCAAAGAAGATAACTTTTGACGATTCTGACGAAGATTAAATGTGATGGCTTTTTTTTGTTTGGTTTGGTAAATTCAATTATTTATTGTTGCAAAAGCAAAGAAGAAAACATGTATTGATCGAAAACAGTGAGTGAGATTATAGTTTTATCTTGATACCTAATATTCATAGCATTTATGTATGTTTTTATTTTCAGTTCATATTTTTTTAAAAGAAAAAATTGAGGTTTTATTTATCTAATTTGAAGCTATCACTGTGTAAGCTTCAAGTTTTAACTATGTAGAATTCCCTTTTGTAAAACATGGTTGTGTTTACTTTGTAGCAACCCTGTTATATTCACTGCTCTAAATGGGTTTAAATTCAAGAATATGCCCATGACTTGCCTACCAATTATAATTTTTCCTGGAAATTTTAGGTGTGTGTTTTTAAAGTAAAAATGCTGGCAATGCTATCATTTGTCAGTGTAATTTTTTTCTGATGGGCATAGAAAAGGAATGGGAATAAATATAATTAAAATTACCAAAATGCCCTCACTTTGAAGAGTTATGGAAATGTCACATAGGTAAGGGCATACCAAATCCATGTCAATATGAGGAGGGAAGAATACTAAAAGAGGAATATTTTCCAAAAATAGTAAATATTTTCATCATCTTGTAAAGTTTTCCTAGCTTCTTTGTATTTCTTCAACCCCATTTCCTCCTCACTTTTTTCTCTATCTGGACACAGCCTAAATCCCTTATTCCAATATGATTTTAAAATCTAAAGATTCATGCAAACCACATATGCATAAACACTATCATACAAAATTATTAGTTCCGTGAGTAGCATCTGCACATATTCTCACATTCCAAGTTACAACATACTGAAATTGATATGACAAAATTGGAAGCACTTGTGTTCATGAAATGTAATTAATTCTGGATACATATACTTTAGTTGTCATGCTTTAGATTCCTTACCTTGGAGACCAGAGTAGCGACGAGTATTAACTTATTTGAGCGAAGTGAATTGCCTATTAATATCACTTTATCAGTATCCTTTTTGTTCCAATGGTTGAGATGGCACCACGTGGCTTCCCAAAAATCCCCTCTCCAGTTCTCATTTGATTTCACTTTCCAATTCAAGTATGATATTACTTAAAGTTTGGAAGTAATCATGTTAGACACTAAATATGAGCACCTCCTCCAATAGAGATTCAAATATTGATTCTTTATGTTGTGATTGGAGGTTCAACAAATCAAACCTAACCAAGCCTATATTGTAATAAATCAGCCTAAGCCTGGCTTGTAGATAGGGGTGGAAACAGGCCAGGCGGCCTGTCAGGGGCCTGTGGCCTGGCCTGTTAGAATAAAAGGCCAGGCCTAGGCCTATTGATAGGCCTTTTAGGCCTATCAGGCCGGCCTGTTAATATATATATATATATATATATATAAAATTTGGAGCCATTTGTTTCAACCCAATAGCCCAACAGCGTCAGCCCAATATCTCTAGGTTTTTAATTTCTCCACCGACCTCCCCCCTCAAACCTTCGCTCTCGCTCTCGCTCCCTCTCCCGTTCCCGCTGCCCCTCCGCCTCTCCTCGCCTCGCCTCTTCCTCTCATCGCCAGTCTTCCGTCTCTGTCTTGAAGCTCGTTGAGTTCTGTCCATTCTTCATTCTAGTAAGTTCCTCTCACTCTCTTCCTCTTCTCCCTCGCTCGCTATTTCCTCTTTTTCAAAGAAAAGAAACTGATTTGGGGATTAGGGTTTTGTTTGAGCTTGGAGATGGAAGGCACTACTCACGCTCGACATCCTCTTTCTCTTAAGCGGTGGGAAGTTCGTAGATGCAGCTTCTGGTGAGTTTTTCTGTTCTCTTGCTTTTTTTTTGGGTCAAAACACTCAGGCTGAGATTTTCTGTCTTTTTTTCTTGGCTTCTGTTCTGAAGTTCTTTGCGGTGTGAACAAAATTGGTCCCAGTGAACTGTGTCTAAAACTCCCTATCTGACTCTCTTTCTCGATCTCTCACTCACAAGCCACTGCAGGTACCTTCGAATGCTTAACTCTAAATCTCTCACTCTTAATCAATCGCAAATTATGCCTCTAAAATTCATTGTATTTGATTTCTTCTTTTCCAGGTCTTTGAACTAGAAGAAGAAATTACATTGATGGGTTGTGGTTGGTGGCCATACTGATTTGGTTTAAATCGTAATTGAAGGCTCTCTGTTTGCAAGAAAAATAGTGATTTTTTTTTTATTGTTCATATCCATGGTTTAGGTATTTCTTCAGAACTCCATTAGGTGCATCCTTGAATTCTTTTCCATAAGGAAGCCCATTTACACTTTGATGCTTTATTGTGAATTACAATGCTTAAAATTCTGCGTGTATGCATGCTTTTCCTTTTTTATTTCCATTCTACTTAGGTGCAAGTGACTGTGGCAGGAAGAAAAAGAAATGTTAATGTATATGTTAATGAATCTGTTTTGAAAACGTTCATTTTATCATCAATGTGATGTATAAAGTGAAATTATTTAGTATATGTTGCATCTAGCTCTAGAAAATCTGGAACTCATAAAAAAATTTCCTATAAAATGGATTAGCATTTGATCTTATCATAACAGCTTTAAAAGCCAGTAAACATGGATATTGACAGGGACATGTGATACAATACTAACATAAACATAGACATGGGCAAAGCTCTTTCTTAACGTGTATGTTTCATATTTAAAAGGCTTCTTATTGTTCTGTGTGACTAATTAATGGTGGATGCTCTTTTAAGTACATGTTAGTGTGCTCATATCCCCTTTTTCTTAGAATATATTGTATTAAAAATTTCTTTTTAGGGCTTGATTCCTTTTGACAAACTAAGTGATGCTTGCATCTTCTTTTCAGATGAGTTCAAAAGAAATCATGAAGAACGTTGGATAGGTTGTGGTGTGTTTGATAATGTTAAGTACAGCCACTGGTTGTAATTGGTGTTGTAAATTGTCACTTGTTGATGATTTGGTCTATAATTGTAATAAAAATTATTATATTGTTGTATTTGGTGTTGTATAGTTTGTTTATTTACTGTAATTTTGGATTGATTAAGTTATTTTGATTAGTTTAAAAATACAGGCTTCTTAACAGGCCACAGGCCAAGCTTAGGCTGAAAGAAAGGCCTATGATAGGCCACAGGCCAGGCTCAGGCCTGTTTGTTACAAAACAGGCCTGGCCTGTTAAGGGCCAAGCCTGACCTGTTTCCACCCCTACTTGTAGCTTGTCAAGGGCTTTTTTAAGCCCGAGTCCGATATATACAAAGTTCTGGCCTGACCTATATAAAATCATGGCCTAACTTAAAGCCTGTTAAAAATACTTGCATTCTTAAAAAGACTGTAAATGATTAATATTTTTCACATTACTTGTCTCTCATTAGTACCTATTATTGAAATTGAAAGTTGGAAACGAGAATTCCATTTGTGGGGGCCACTCTAGCTGTTATTATGGAAGAAGATGGCCAAGCTGGGGGTAAACAAGATCATAAAGCTTCATGCAACCAATTAGTATTAACAAGAAGGTAGGATGATATTGCCTAAGTCTTCAAGTTGATAGTTTTCTCAATCATGCTAAGAATGAACAAACATACGTTCTCACTGATTATGGTAACACACTTCATAGGCCAACAACAAACATATACATGCAAATGTGCACAGATGTATCAGACAGGGAGAGAACTTCTCATGAATACTGTATCATCATTTCTCACAAATGAGAAATGCAGTGTGATTACCACGCTCTGGTAAGGCGCGTGAGTGAGTGCTTGTGTCACTGACGGTGGGATTGCTCCAATCAGAGAGGCTCTCTCCCTTGTCTTCTAATCTCTTCAAATTATTTTTTTAATGAGGTAATATAATAACTTCGCTTCACATTCTGTGTGTCTTTCGCGCTCTCCTTCTCTGCCATTTCTTCTTGAAGGACTTGGCTTGCGTTTCCTGTCAGTCATTTTCTCCCAAATTATACCGTGTAATTTTAGGATAAAATGTTAGGGCTGATATTTTTTTATAAAATGGTGTCTAGTATTTTGAAGTATTTTTTGGGATTTATCTAGTATTTTAAAATGTTTTTTAAGTAACGTGTAGTATCTTAAAATAATTGTTAATACTTTTAACCCCTTAAAATATTTTTTTAGTTATATCCAGTCTGTTAGCAAATTGATTGTAATTTTATTTTTAATATACTTTTTCAGCTCCAAAAATTACTTTAAAATATTTTTTTAGTGCTGATTTATTGATTTCCCCCACTTTAAAATATTTTAAACTAATTTTTATAAAATTACAATTAATCTACTAACAGACTGACTATAAGTAAAAAAATATTTTAAGGGGTTACTGTAAGTTACTTAAAAAATATTTTAAAATATTAGATAAATCTAAAAAAATATTTTAAAATACCAGACACCATTTTAAAAAAAAAAAAAACACCAGCCCCGATATTTTATCCCAAAATTACACTAAAATGATGTAGTTTGGGAAAAAAGAACCGCCGACGGCGTACGCAAGCCAAGTCCCTTCTTGAACGGTCAAGACTCAAGACACGTACCCACCTTAATTGTTAGAATATTTTTTGTACGAAGAAGACAATTCTATGGTTAAAAATGTAAAAGACCGCAGTCCTTTCAAAGATCATGTCGGCCACAGCAGCTAATTAACTAGAGCTTGGAAATTTCTTGAACAAACACAAGAATTGTATTGGCACGTGATTTTCTGTTGTTTACAATACTTGACTCAAAATCTTTGTTAAAGGAATATTAATTATTTATTTAGAAGGGTGATTGGAGCAAATTTTCAATCATAATTTATTATATATAAAATAAATATATAAGATAAGTTTTATGTTTCAAATAATCACATGAATATAGATGAAGTGAGATCTAGAAATGCTCCTTCCTATTAAACATTAAATAATAATAATGATTGAATAACCAGGAAAATGTTATTATTTTTATAATATATTTTATCAAGGGGAAGTAAAAAAGAGAGACATGGTTTTTTTTTTTTTTTTTGACCAGCAAGAGAAACATGTTTTTGTGATACAAATCCAATGCAAATTAAATATCCATACAATTTCAGCATATATAAACTCTGACTAGGGCACACATGTCATAGCGAACCTACCCAATTATTGGTGACGTTGAAAGTATTTATTTATCTATTGTGAGTGACTCTTTTTTATCATTTGATGAAGGTTTTTCCTTCAAAAACTAAAGGGTAAAAGTTTTCTCTTCTCTTTTAATAAGTGTGTTTCTTAGGATTTAAACTTATGTTCTCTTTTTTATTGAAGTAGGGTCTTTTATGATCTCAATCAACACAATATGTTAGTGCCCTGATCTTATTTATCGTTTATATAAATATTCACTGACATGTGTTTGTCATTTCTTTATCCACCATCTCGCGAAGTCCAAATTAATGTTATTAACACTGATCACTCATCAACAATGGCAATTAGATAATTACAAAAATAATACACTCATCAACAATGTTATTAACACTGATCACTCATCTCGCGAAGTGCAAATTAATGTTATTAACACTGATCTCGCATCAACAATAGCAAATTAAGCCTTGGATTTACAAAAATATTCTTTTACTTTTAGAGACCCGAACTTAATCCCACTAAATTAATTAGCTAAAATGATGCTGTACTTCTTTTTTTACCAACTCACCAAAATAATACAGCACAATAGTATCTTTATCTTTAATATATGACTCAAATGAATTTTTCTAGAAATTAAATAAATTAATTAATCAGAGCATATGTTGTGTACCATTTGATTATATATCACTATATAAGTCAGATAAATTAGTTTATTATAAAAAAATATAAATAAAAATACTTCAAATAAAAATAAGCACTTATTACGTAAGTCAAGATAAAACTTCTCTCACATACTTACCTCGTATACGGTAAATCACAATTTATAAGTACTTATTGCCAAAAAGTAAGCTATCCCAAACGAGCACTAAGAAAATTAAATAAGTTACTTAATGATATTATATGTTATGTATCCTTAGATTATATATCAGTTTATTAGTCAAACTAATTAGTTTGAAGAAAAAAATAAAAATACTCTAAATTAATTTAATTAACTTCATTAATCTTTCTAAAAAAACTCAACTTTATTTTATATTTAGAACAGGAGAAAGTAGTATTTAGATAACAACTTCCAAAAAAAAAAAAGTGAAAAAGGTTATTTTTTAAGAGTAGTTTTCGTGTGTTTGTTTCACTTTTAAAAATATAGTTTTGGCTCAAATTATAATTTTAACAGTGAAGTTACATACTTATAAAAAAACCTAAAATAGCTTTTAATCTTTGAAATCATGGTTTGGGATAACCTACACAAATTCTGTTAAATTAAACTATGATTTTATATTTTGTTTCAGTATTCTTAGGGCCTGTTTGATATGTGGAAGATTTGAAGAAGGAAAAGAACTTTGAGAAGGGAAATGAAGATTGTAAAGGGTGATGGAAGATGAGTTGAGGGAAGATAGGTTGTTTGATAGGAAGAAAATTGAGGGTGGAACTTGAGGGAAAAAAGAGAAATGCCTATTTTACCCTCAACATAAGTTAATAATTATATGTTAATTAAATTTATATTTCAATTCATAAATTAAATAAAATGAATAAAATATTAATTATAATTTAAATAAATAAAAAATTATTTATTATTAATAAAATTAGAATTTGTATGACGGGAATTTTGAAAAGTTCGAATTTATTGATGAAGTTCGAATTTGCAAGACGAGAATTTTGAAAAGTTCGAATTTATTGATAAAATTCAAACTTGCAAGGCGGGAATTTTGAAAAGTTCGAATTTGATAAGCAAATTCTATTGAAAAGTTCGAATTTCCCGCCTTTTAATTTAAATATTTCAGGGGCATTTTTGCCTTTCAGATCTTCTTCTACTGAAGGAACTTAGAATCCCACCAATTTTGGTAGGATCTCATCTTCCCATAAATAAGGGAACATTGGTGGGCCCAGGGTGAGCCCGGGAACTTGAGTTTCCGGAAAGATTGAATCAAAATTGCGTACCAAACGAGAAAACTTATACATATTCCCTTCTCTTCCCACATCTTCCACGTACTAAACAGGCCATTATAGTTTCATTCCTCTTTCCGGGAAGCTCGCTTGTCGGTGGTGTTGCTGTGTTGCAATGATCTGCTTCATCATTGTACACCTTGCACTCCTTTTGAAAAAGTTACGCCCCCAGCTCATGAATATTAGAATAATTTAGTATAATTGGCAGAAGAAGAAAAATTATTCAAACATACTACTTGAAATTTGTTTAATGATCCAGGCCTATCTTATTTCGAGTGTAATTTCTTTTTTTTATATATATATGGCCAAGCTAACTTGGAAATTACATATTACAAAACATTATAAACCTCAAGAGGAGGAACTAAGATCTTCCCTAATAATGGGGATACATCCAGCATGGGGAACTGGCAAAATTGCCATACTCTAAACTAAGTTATGTGCATCTCTAACTAAATAATCTGCACATCTGATCGTCTCCCTTGGTGCATATCTCAGTTCAATGTCCCATTCTGAATAGAGCAAATCTCTTACTGCATTAATTACAGATCTGAACGGATGAGTAAGACCACCATCTCGTATGACCAGATGATACACCTCAAGAGAATCTGTGTAAGCGATGATCTTCTGAAATCCATATTGCTTGCACAACTGGAGCCCCGTCTGTAAGGCAAGTAGTTCCACAGTTGTCGATGGAACAAATCCCAGCTTCCGTTGAAAACCTAGGACCCAGTTGCCCCTACTGTCTCGAAGCACTCCTCCACACGCTGCCTTCTGTTGGTTGTCGACTGAACCATCTGTATCCAGCCGCACGCATCCTTCCGGTGGTAGTTGCCATTTGTTGTCATCCTCATCCTTAAAGGAGAAAATTGTATGCTTCAATGTCTCAGGAAAATTATACTCCATAAGCTGGTACATGACACCATGGATGATTTCATTAGCCTGAAGACGAGCTCCTTCCATGACACTCTGACATCTGTTCTTCCATAGTAACCAACAGATAAGACTGAAGGTCCGAATCCACGGCTAGCGCTGATAATAAGTCTTTCCCATTGGGACTGACATATTATCCTTAAGCCATACCTGCAAATCAGAACGAAAAAATCTAAACCGATAGTTAGGAGTAAGAAAATGTAACCACACTTCTCTCGCAATCTCACAATCACGAAGAATATGTATTATGGTTTCTGGCTGGTGACACTCAAATGGGCACTCCGCACTGGCTGTTAAAACTCTCTTAGCTCTGAGTGAGTTGGTAGGTAACCTCTCATGAATAACCTGCCACAGGAACATCTTTACTTTCTCCGGTACGGGTAATTTCCACACTTTCTTCCACCGGCTCGGTCCAACTCGATCCCGTTGGGCAGACAGAAAAGTGTAAGCATTACAGACACTAAAATTGCCATCTGAAGCAGTCCTCCAGCAGAAGGGATCATTCCCACTTCCACATGGTGGCTCAATCCGAGTTATGATATTTATCACCCATTGCGGGAGAAATTCTCTCCACTTGGACATGTTCCACCTACCATTTACCGAGATAAAGTCCCTAGCCTTGGCACTTGGATTCAATGCATGCAAATTGTTCTCAACAAAATAAATTAACGGTTCCTTAAGAGGGGTCCACAAGTCCCACCAAACATTAGCTGTATCTCCACTCCCCAGGGTTCTACCAATGCCCCGATAAAATGTGTCCCAAACAGCAGAGATACTATGCCACACACTCGAAGAATTTTGTTTTCTACAGACCATTGGATAGTCACCATCCCCACAGCCATATTTTCCTCACAAACACCGAACACAGAGATGATCAGTTTTGGTAAGGAGACCCCAGCAGAGCTTCATAACAAAGGCAGTATTCTGTCTCTGTAGATCTTTAATACCAAGCCCCCCAGCTTCTTTAGGCTGCTTGATCTGATCCCAAGAAATGAGATTCATTTTCCTACCTTCTTGTCCTTGATTCCAAAGAAAATTACGGCTCACCTTCTCTAATTCTTGTAAAATGCCTTTGGGCAGAAGCATGGTTTGCTTATGATAACTAGGTAAGGCTGACAGAACAGACTTAATCAAAACCGTCCTTCCTGCCATGGTAAGTAGTCTGCCTTTCCAATTTGATAACCTCTTTTTTGCCCTCTGAATTATTGGGAAAAAAATGGCCTTAGTAGTACACCGATGGAGCATCGGGATCCCAAGATATTTGCCAAGATCACTCGTAATCCCGACCCCAAGGTATTGACTCAGCTCAATGGCTCGATTAAAGTGCACATTTATGGAGAAGAAAACTTTGGACTTGAGCAAGTTGATTTGGTGACCGAAAACCTCACAGAAGGCCTTCATTGTGTCTCTCATTACATCAATTTGATCCCTAGTAGCTTCACCAAACAGGAGAAGATCATCTGCAAAGAACAGATGAGAAATGGTTGGAGTATGCCTGTTAAAACGAAGGCCCTTCCAATTACCTTCTTGTACCTCCTTATTTATCAAATGTCCTAGACGTTCCATACAGAGGACAAATAAATAAGGACTAAGAGGGTCGCCCTGACGAACTCCTCGGGTCGGTTGGAAACCATGTGATTCAACGCCATTCCAAAGAATTCTCATTGACACCGAAGATGTGCAAGCCATAATAAGTTTCACCATTTCATCTTTTAGCCCAACACTGAAAAGAGTGGATTGAATAAACTTCCAGTCTAGACGATCATAGGCTTTTTCCATATCAAATTTAATGGCCACCAGGCCTTTTTTCCTTTTCCGGCTCCGCATAGTATGGATAGCTTCTTGAGCAATGATAACGTTATCACTACTTTGACGGCCAGCAATAAAACCACATTGCTGAGGTTGAACCAAATATTGCATCGCCCTTTTCATTCTTTCTGCAATGATTTTTGTGATAATTTTGAAAATAACATTGCAAAGAGAAATAGGACGGAAGTCACGGAGAGTCATAGGGTTATCAATTTTTGGGATAAGAACAATGTGAGAATGATTGATATCTCTAACTCTCTCAGGATTGTGCCATATTTCTCGAATAAGATTACATACCTTATCCCCAATGTGATTCCACTGAGTTTGGAAAAAATGTGCCTGAAGGCCATCTGGACCAGGAGCCTTCAACGCGCCCATCATATAAGCAGCATTCTTAATCTCAACGGCATCCACTTCTTTATGAATTAACTCATCATCTCGATCCTGGAGAGGTGGAAAATGTGCAATCCAATCCATGGAGTCAAGAACCCGGCTATCACTAGTATAAAGATCTTTAAAGAAATCCGTAGCCATCTGCCTCAATTTATCCTGCTTAGTCACCCAGGTCCGCTCTTCATCTTGTATAGCCTCAATGCGTTGTTTCTTTCGCTTGATCAATGCTGAGGAATGAAAAAATCTAGTGTTTCGATCACCCCAAGCAAGCCACTTGCACCTAGACTTCTGGTACCAAAGGAGTTCCTCTTGGGCACTTAACTTGCTATATTCCTGCCAAGGCTTTCTCTCAAGTTTAAAAAGGCCAGTGGAACGATTATCTTGTCTAGCTCTATCAATACCCTCCAGTCTTTTAAGAAGATTTAACTTTTTCTTAGGAAGACTGCCCAGGACGTTAGAATTCCATTTAGTAGCCTCAGTTTCAAATGCTAGTCGTCCCTGGTCCCAAGTTCGATTTGCCCAGGAGTTAGAAACAACTTCCGAGAAACTATCTTCCAAAGCCCACACAGGATGGTAATTGAAACGACGCTTGATATAGTGAGGCACGGAGGATGCACCGTCTGAGACAAGTACCACCTGATGATCAGACTTATATATGAGTTTGTGGAAAACCTTACTGTTTGGATGCTGTAAATCCCACACAAGATTGCCAAACACCCAATCCAGTCTTTCTTTTACTCCTTGTTTTTCCCAAGTAAAGCGCTCGCCCACAATGGGAATTTCCAACAAATTCGAGTTATTTACACAATCAGAAAATTGTTTCATAGCTCGAATAGAAGGTTCAACACCCCCTACCTTATCTGTTGGATTCAAGAAAGCATTAAAGTCCCCAATAACCATCCAAGCATCATCCATATTTTGTGCAATGTCCTGCAACGAGCACCACAACTGCTCTCTTCTACTAATCCCTGGCTCCCCATAAACAAAAGTCCCAAAAAAAAGAGTCTCCTGTTCGCCTATCAAGCAATTTATAGTGAACAAGTTGAGTGGTAGAGAAGAGATAGTCCACATGAAGATTATTATCATCCCAAAGGATCCAAATTCCCCCAACAAAACCAGTGGCCTCTAATCTAATCCAATTTGTAAACCCCAATTTCCTATTTACAATTTCAGCCCTCTTGCCACTGATACGAGTTTCAACAAGACACAAAATATCAATATTATGACTCTTAACTAAAGTTCTCACGGTGTTAGGAAAAGCTCTATTCCTCGCACCCCTACAATTCCAAGAAGCAATTATCATATTAATATAAATAATGCTTATGATCAACAGGCAATAAGAATTACTGAACACCAAAATCCGCTTGACCTCTTGTGCCATGGTCCACCAAATTATTTAAATCCGCCGGACCCATATTTGCATCCATAAAGTCATCTCCAATATCATTATCCAACAATGGTGGCGACATCAGAGTTGCTCTATGCGCATCACTAATACTCTATTCACATTTTTCTTTAATAAAGGCATCATGAGAATTGGTGACATTTTTCTTGGGGCCTTCTATCATTAAGATAGGCTTATGGAGTTGTCCCTCATCATGTTGGTTTGCAAGAACAACATTAGTGCCCATTTGATTAATGGAACCCCCCACTACTAAGTGTTCCCTTCGGCCCACATTGCTTGTAGAAGGCCCAGCCGATCTCCTATTTATTTCTTGACCCACTACCTTTGCTTCATATCCAACTTTTAATCCTTGGGCCTTACTTCCTTCACGTGGCCCATAACCCTTTACATGCTCCCTCCCTTTGCCTTTATTAATATTAATTCCTTTCCTCTGCTGCATTGAACCACCTCCAGCATGCGCGTGAAGATCATTGTGTCAGCCACTACCATGTTCAGCGCTCACTTCACCGTCTTGGACCACGAGTTTCTCCTTCTCTCCCCTGCTTGGGAACTTCCTCGCCATGCTGGTCTGTCCCTGCTCCTCCGCCATGCCGCTCCCATCCTCTAGATCAGCTAAAGCCTCAAATCTCGAGGAAAAGCGTCCAGCGTAGCCGTTCGCGATGCCGGTCTGTCCCTGTTCCGATGCCCTCCCGCCTTGCTGCTGCCTCCGCAAGCTTCGGTTTCTCCATTCACTTCCCACAATCATCCATTCCCCGAATTGCTCCTCGACACTGGGTTTCAACGCTGTTGTCACCGGCTTAGAGGCCAACACCACCGTGGCTGCTGCTTGATCAGAACCAGAATGGGGCATATCACCGTAAGTCCATTGATAGCTATTTTTTCGATGCCCATATCGTCCACAAGCAAAACAAATCAGCCCAAGACCTTCATATGCCACCTGATACACCGCATGTGCGGCAATTACTCTGGAAACAAGCTTTTTTTGTAGATCAAGTTCAACACAGATCCAAGCATATTTCCCTTTTTCGATTCTAGATGACTCAGTGAGCATGGAAGATGGTGTAAGCATGTCCACCTTCATTGTTTTTCCTATGTAATTACCTAGTCTGGTAATGAATTCTTTGTTGTAACACTGCATTGGTATATTCGGGATCCTCACCCAAGTAACTATCCTGCCAAGAGGATTGTTAAATGGGTCAAAGTGAGGAGACCATTTTTGAACCAAAAGGGTGTGTTGTTGCACCACCCAGGGACCTTCATATAAAACCTTTTGATACAGCTGCCCCCAACCTTCTCTCTGTAAGAAACGCACAAGAAAATAATTGTTGGGCATGTCCACAATATCAAAATGTGGAGTATTCCAGATCCGACTGAGATGAGCCTTCAATGTGTAAACATTATACTTTTTACCCAATACAGTGAGAATGAGTGCTGCATTCCATGGCCTGCACCATTCATTATATTCTTCCGACGTCACTAGAACCACTGAATACACCTTCATAAGAGCGAGAACTTCTTCAGAAGGTTCTGGCATAGCCCAATCCATATTGATGGTATCCGATAGCAAGGCCTCATCATCCATAAAACTGCCACCATTGGCCACGCCATTGAATCCAACCAGGGAGTCCTTGTACGTTACATTGGTCCTGTGAGCTGTATCACTCCTCCCCTGTCCAGAGTCCTCATGATCCGTGGGAGTACCATTCTCTAGAGATGCTTCTTCAGTCATATGAATGTCCGTAGATACTTGCGAAGAAGATTCATTCTTCGTTTTCTTTTTACTACCACTAACTAGGATGTCCGATGGCCGGTCCAGTGGAAGCTTCCGGTGGTTCTGGTCACCCATATGGGAAGTAAAGATGGAAGCACGCTAATCGAGAGAGAGAAAACGTCCCTAAAGAAAAATCTTATCACTCTGACCCCATGAGTATTGAGTGTAATTTCATGTACAACTTACCTTTAATTATAATATTGAAGGCAAACTGCATTTGGATCTTATATATAGTATCAAACTAAGTCACTTATTTTATCTAACTCTTATAAATATTTTTTTTGCTCAAATAACTCTTATAAATATTAAAGATAAGAACTAGTGATTTTTTTTTGAAGCAGCTTACCCTCCCACATCACACTCCCTCTTTTTCTAAAATTAAAATGATTTTCAACCTTATCCATATTAACTACACTAAACTTATACATGTATAATATAATTTTCTTCCTTTCCTCTTCTTATTTAACACGGACATGTATAAAAAAATATTTAATGCAGTGTTGAAACTATCAAAAGTGTCTTGTAAAAAACAGAGACAAAAAATTATGTTTTAAAAGTTATCCTCTAGAAGACACCGAAGGCGCCTATGTATGTGCCATTGTAGTCCACAAGTGAAGTCAAGTCGTCCCTCCTTTGTGACTTTTGCGAACTGGCGTGATGCTTCGTTGTAGTTTTACCGCACCAACCCTTTACTTTTGGGAAGAACTTAAGAAACTGAAGGGCCCTCTTATCTGTGTCACATAATTTGGGTCTTTGCTTGTTTACATTTTTGTTTTAAAAAATACATATATAAGGAGAAAAAAGCCTGAATTAGAAATAACTAGCAGAAATATAATCAACCCATGTAAATTAGGCTTAGGCCATTGCTTCGTCTAGGACGCACATAATAGCAACCTAGTCTATAGGATAATTCATAATGACATTGTTGATCTCGAGTATGATCTTTACATGTAGGTGAGCCAGCCAACTCAAGCATTGGCTTCCCTAAAAACATGGTCGTAATAAATAATAAGTAGATATATTATATGATTCTTTTAAAATACTGATATGTAATATTATATATCAGTTATAAGTATATATATTTTGTCTTCTAAAAAAGTAAAAAAAATTTTCTGATATTTATATTCTTAATTAGTTTTATAACATCCCAAATTTTATTCCCTAAAAAGATATTATAATTAATTGAAAAATTCAATAAAACGGTGAATATTCATGAAATTTGGAACTTATGAATTTTGAAATATACATGTTCATAAGGAAATGGGCAAATAAATTCAAAAATTGAATTAAATTACAAATGTGATAGCAAAATCATAATTTTGTCAATTTAGCTCAAGATTAATTATTTTCCAATTAATTAGAGTAACTTTCAATTAATCAAGGAAAATAAAGGAAAATGCATAATTGGAATATTCTTGGTAGATGTATGCTTGTGACAAGTGTCACATTATGGTCCCTTGATGAGATTAAGGGCTAAGAGGCAAGAAGACCCAAATGATGTGAAGGCATGGCATAAATTATGAGGAAGTATGGCATAAAGTGAAAGCATGGAGGGAGGCATGGGTGAAAGTATGGGAGGAGGTATGGTGCAAGGCAAGTGCCACCATATCATTCCTTGATTAGATCAAGGGCTAGAATGAAAGAAGAGAGATTTCATAAAACACATCCCTTTCCTTTCCCCTTACTCATTTTCTTCCAACACAAGAAGAGAAGAGAGAGAGAGAGAGAGAGAGAGAGCTCTAAAGTTCTAGAGAGAAGGAAAAAATTTAAGGTAAGAATGATTTCTTAAGATTTCTTGTGATTTTATACTAGATCCTTCTCTAAACCGTGATTCTTCATGCATCCATGATCTTGAAGACACATTCTTAGCTCAAGAAGAGAAAGAGGAGATGTCTAGAGAGAGAAGATTCAAGATCTTAAGAGGTAACCTCATAAACCTTAGATCTAAACTAATATAGTGTTGTTGTTGAGGTTTGTGTTTGGTTTTAGTGATTTTTGTCAAGTTTGTAAATTTGGAAAGTCCTAACCCTAAGGGGAGGTGCTGTCCAAATTTAGTCTAATTATGTTTAGAATGTGATTAAGTGGTCAAACAAGTGATTAAAGGTTATAAGAAGGTGTTTTATGGATTGAAATCATAAAACTTCATTTTCTCCAATTATTAAAGAATTTCGTCCAGATCTGTGTTGGACAGTGTTGGAACTAGATTTTGGTATTTTTGATGTTTCCATTGTGTTTAGAATGGAAAATTGTGTAGGGTTTATGTTGGGTGCGAAATGAGAAAAGCCTTAGAAAGTGAAATGACAAAAATAGCCTTAAAACCCTCACATAGGGGCTGTCAGGGGTAAATATATAATTGGAGTTGGATTTTCAGAAAATAGAAGGTTCTATTGGATTCAGTGGGCAAAAATAAGTAGGGTTATAGTTGGTCACTTTTTCGGAAAAGGCCGAAAAAGCATAATTACAAAAACACCCCTAAAACACCAAATCGGGACTATCAAAGATATTTTCGTAATTTGACAGTGAAACCAACTAAGCAATTACACACACACACACACATATATATAGAGAAACGTGCACTAGAAGAGTCTAAATATGGTAATGGAAGATTATTTGTCTAGTATGCTATAAGTTCTAGACACACAAAAGTAGTAACGCACAACAGAGCCATTATGAAATGCCTCTGTAACTTGTACGAGTCATATTTGATAAACATAAGAATGAGTAATTTAAATAATATGATAAAATCCCTACAACTCACGAGTATAAATAAAATAAAATATGAACAACTCATAAATAAAATTAATGTGAGTGGCGACTCAAGGTAATATACCATTAGTGTTAAATCACACCGAACACAAATGCATGGCCCAAACAATTTTAGTCATTTTCTTAACAAGAACTTTTTGATGTGAAGTCTAATTAAAAAATTTAAAATAAAGAAAACAAATTAAATTGAAGAACTTCAAGATAAACATTGATACTTGCTGAAGATTTTAATGAATAAACAAATACTTTTTAGGCAGACATGACAAGGAAATTAAAAAATTAAGAGGATGAAGAATATAATAAAAAAATAAAATGATCTATTACTTTGTTATTAATGATAAATACATATAATTTTGCCACTATCAATAGAGAGAAAATATGAGTAAAAATTAAAAAAAAATAATTAAAATCTTCAGACCCCACTTCTTAAAATGTAAAGAAATGGAATTTAATAAATTGTTTTTATTCCACTCTCATTATGTAACACATAAGAAGGAGTCATTATTAGAATAAAGAGACCAAATCCGTAACACTGCAGCCAAGTTAGGAAAAAAGAGAATACACCCTGTTGGTTTCAATTGATTGCTTTATTACGCATAACAATGAAATAGGGAGTGATTAATTAAAGTGAATGAAAGAACAAGCGCTTTGCGTTTTTAATAAAACAAATAAATAAATCAGTAGTATACTTCATTAAAAACTTTGAATAAAACAAATAAAGACTTTAGTCAATAGATTCAGTCCACTCATACGTTCGAAGGTTTTGGGATTTTGTTTTTTAGAAGTTAAAGCATAAAGTCATAAAGAATTAAAGTGTAATGGATTGATTAAACATTAAAGTCAAATGAAATTAATGAAATAGCTACAGAGAATAATGAAATCTTAGATAATTGATCTGATATAGGATGAAGTTTTTTATATTCATCACCAAACATGCCCTTATGGTCAATAGGTCAAGTCGACACTAACTGCAGATGTTATTATTACTTTGTTGTTGTTTTATGTATTGTTATGTTCTTTTATTTCATTTGTCCGGCACCAGCACATGGCTTTTACATCCATTAATACTCTTCTATTTAATATTAGATTCATTTTGTAATTCAATTTTTTTAATTAAAATTGATACAGTTTGGAAAATATTATAATGAACCATCTGATTTTCTGACGTGTGGGGTGCCTTTTGGCGCAAATCGATGAGGGTCTAGTATATGTGTGTGTGTGATTAGAAACAACTATTCAAATCAAAATGGGGAAAAGTGAAAATTAATATATAAACAGCGAATAAAGTAGTAATGAGGTGAATAATATAATAAATATCCCTACAATTACTCATGAATATAACTAATGATTCTGATGTGAACAATATAATAATATCCCTACAATTTACTCATGATTATAACTAACTATATGATCACCCCCTTAATAAAATCAATTGTTCTATCTAACCCTGCTTCCTGTGAATCTGTGCTTCTGTTTCTCCATAAAAGTCTCACAGACTTGGTCATTTGATCAAAATTAGAAATCCCATACTTCTATTTCAACTCTGACTTGGAATTTGATAAACTCGCAGTGCCAATTTATCTTTTCTCATATTTCATAGTATTTTTTCCAGAATTTTGTTAGTCAAACCAAAGAATTCTTATCCTTCAAAAGAATAAAATTCCAGAAAAGATGAAGGGACTTCTCCTTCTCCTATATAGCTTGTTATAACGAAGACGTGTGATAGGAAAGATTCACGTGAATTTAAAAAATATTGATAGTCAAGGTAGGGGGAGAGGGGCCTCTCCATTTATTCTACCGTCCACTTTCCTCCAATTCTTTATTCTCACCATTAGGTTAACTCTAAACGGTTGATGTAATATCCCGAATTTTGGGATTGGAGGCTTGGGAATAAGCCTAAATTAAATGGACTGCTAAGCCCCGGTTTAGTAAATGTCTCAAATCTATTCTCTAATGTTTCTTATATGTTTGGGGTATTAAGAAAGTAAAATAGTGAATTTTGGAGAATATAATTATGTTTTTGTTGAAATCGCCTATGAGGTAGTGAGCTTGTCATGTGATTTTGAATGACCAAATGATGATCCAAAATTATGAAATTTTACAAGGTGAAAGTAGACATCCTAAGATTTAATTTGATAGGTCATATGACTCAATTAGAGTTATATACAAAAAGATATGAATTTTTGAAGTTAGCCCAGAAAAACTGGAAATTTTCTGGAACAACATGCAAAGATTGAAATTCTGGGAATTTTGTGATTCTATTCAGCAAACGTCTATATTTTTCCTTGTAACTAGACTCAATAAGAGTTCTATAAGCTTTGGAATCACTCCAATTCAATTTTTTCTAGAATTAGTTATGATTTTTCAAAGTTTGGGCAGAAATCTGCCAGAATTTTGCAAAAATCCGCAAATTGGAAAAATTAATTAATTAAATTGGATATATCATTATAATCATCCTCCTCCTCCTCCAGCTCATTTCTGACGTGAACTAGCTGAACATAGAGAGAGGAAGTGTGAAATTTTAGAGAGAGAAAAGGGGAGGAAAAAGCTTACAAAGGTAAGTGATTTCTTCGGTAAATCGGTTCCTAATGCGTATAACTCCGCTCCTAAGCTGCTCTCCTATGTGTTTAAGGTTTGTGAAGCTCAAAATCTCTTGTTGGAGTAGCTAGGGTTTCAGCCAAGTCAAGAGAAGCCAGAAGGAGCTTGAGGTAACTTCCAAACCTTCGTATATTGACTATTCTAGCTGCTGTGGGCAATTTAATCGGTGAAATTTCGTCGGATTGCCATTGGTTGTAAAAATGGAAAATGGGTTTCCCTAGGGGTTGTGCTGCTCAAATTGATACTAAATGGTAGTTGTAACCTAATGGAATAGTCAATAAAGTGGTTAGGAGTAGAAAGGAATGTGTTTACGGAGTCGAAACCGAAAAACCCCAATTTATCCCGGAAAACCCATATATTTCGGCCATCACTGTAAATGGGTCTTAGAGTTGGATTTTCAATGATTTTATGGTTTCATTGGGTTCAGGAGGGAAAATTAGGTGGGGTTACAGTTGGGCACTTTTTCGGAAAAGGCCGAGAAAGCATAATTATGGAAACGCCCCTAAAACCCTAAAAGTATGGCTTTTAAAGGCAATTTCGTAATTTGACATTGAATTTGGTAATTCCAAGTCCGGAAATGGATTCCTTGGATTAAAATATGTCAGGATAGCCCAGATTAGAATTTCGAGAAAAGTACAGCCGGACCAGGTACGATCGGGCCGGGTCCCCGGGGGTATTTTAATAATTTTTCAATATTGACTCATATAACCCCCAGAAACACTATGGAAGTGTCTAAATAGTGCATTTGACATTGTAGGATCGAATATGGAGCCCCGAGCTGTTTGCACGTAGATCGAGGCACACGTTTCGAGGCGGAAAAGGGTTAAGGTAGGGGACTTGCCTTATTTGCATGTATTTGATATCTCTGCTTGTGTGGTGACGTATGTGATTGCTTTACTTGATTGTGTATAGCATATTTGAATAAATGAAGCTCTGTTTCTGTTTTCGTTGTGGCCATAATCTTGTTTTATGAAACATTGAGCATGCAGAAATGTCATTATGGGGCATACATCTAGATAAAGCTAACATGTCATACATATAGCATCAATCATACATGCTTTATGGTACCTGTTTCCTACTGAGATTCTCTTGAATCTCACCCTCCCCTACCAACAATTTAGACAGGAGAAGACAGAAGATATGCTGAAAACAATACAGAGAGCCATATGAGGGGATTACAGTGGTGGAACGAAGACGAGAAGATGTCTCCATTTTACTGGGATGGGTTTAGATACCCTAGTAGCCTTGTGCGGCTACCTTAATCGTAAGTATCATGTACAAACCCCTATGAGGAATTTATGTAATCATGCACATATTATCAGTATAGTTATGCTATTCCTGTGTTGCCTACCAAACCGCATATCATTTTCCGCGAATACTCTGGTAAATGTGAAATTAAGATATGGGCGTGAAATTTTGGTATCAGAGCAAAGATTCTGGCCACAGATTGTCTGCTCAGAGTAATGTAGCGGTTCTGGCAATAGGATGGTATACTGATATGGTCTTGATTACACAGTACTAGGAAATACGTACGAATGAAAGGTACTAAAGGAGTGTATCTTCCTGATTTGTGTATCATCCCTGAGAAATGGTGAGTACCGAAAGGCAGCTAGTAGTGCAATATTAGACGAGAATGGTCTAAGGATATTACGGAATCCGAAGAAGTGGGTACGGCTAAGGCCAATGTGCAGTCCACACTCAATATTTTGGTGATCGGAGATAGTTGGTATGTCTTTTGAGATGAGGGTAGTCACGGGGTACCCGTGGACAGAAACAGTAGAAGTCAGTATTCACATTTAGGCATGGGTACAAAATAGTTAAGCGTGCTCAACCCAGGGAAAAGCCATGATGGGTGACCCCCTGGGAAGTTGTTGCAATGTTATGTCATATTATGAAAAAAGAGTAAGACATGTTGTACAGTAGTTCAAAGGTTGTATGTTGTTGCAGGCTTTCCTTGACTACTGTAAACACCTGTGATATGTTGTTTTTGGGGTATCTATGAACCCAAAACTTTGTGAAATGACAGATAAGCCCATGTGTTTATGTGTAATTTACCTCTTTCTTGCTTCATATAGTGAAACATAAAGATGGTAAGACTAAGAGGTTTAGATGCTGGGCAAGGTCAGGAAGTTAGACCTAGCCTAATACAGCAAACACAAGGCAAGAGAATAGAATAGCAAACAATGATCAACGATCATCAGGAAGGTTATCCTAGAAGGCCAATGTAGTAACTATAATCTCTCATACACTATGTGATGGTTAATATGTTGTATGTTCTATATTCTATGAATGAACACGTGCCTAGGGCACATTACCTAGCTGTAGTCTGGGACTTAGCTGAGGTACATAAACATTACCTGGCTGTGGTTGGGTGCCCAACCGAGGTACACAAATAATGTCTAGCTGTGGGTGCGGGAAGTGTATATGTACCGTCCGATGGGAAGTGTGTATGTACCATTCGGCCTAGTAAGGACCCAGTTATGATACACGATTTACCTAGCTATGGTCTAGGACCTAGCTGAGGTACACTGCTATTACCTAGCTATAGTCAGGTACTCGGCTGAGGTACACGAAGGGGTTCCAACGAGATAGTTGACCCTGCATTTTTTGTACACACACGGATTGTTGTTTTAACTGGGTGTTTAACCATGTACTTTGTGTACACACATAGATTGATGTGATTTTCATTTTACACTATATGGTGCATGAAATATTTATCTATCACATTTTCTATAGATGATTGTGGATTACTATGGAGGGCCATGTGGTGTGAATAAAAAGGCACCCTACCCAACGAGGCTGCTAGCCACGTCCTAAGGGACTCGGGTACAAGGCCAAGAAGGGCCATGGGTGTGACAATAATAAAAAAAAGGGATGAGATGTTTATATCAAAATTTCCCAGAACTCAGTATTATGCATGGGATGATGATTGTGAGAGGAGCTTCAGAGAGCTGATGATGAAAATTTATTAAAGTACCAACACTGATAATCCCAGATCCATAGTGGGCCTTTGTTGTCTTCACTGATGCCAGATGGTATTGATTGGGAAGGGAATTGAATCCCCATATGTGAGCAGGCATAGATCGAGATGAGAATTGATGCGAGCCGAGTGAGGGCATACACATCTCGTCAACTAAAGCTTCGAGAATTGAACTATTACATCCATAATCTTAAGTTGATGATAAGAATGTTTGTATTGAATCGGGAAACGTTGCCTTTATGGCATAATTGTGGAATTGTACTGCGACCATAAAGATTGAAAGTTCTGATCGGAGATGGCTACCTACGGTGAAATCTGATTAGAGAGGGCTACCTAAGGAAAGTTCTGATCGGAAGGGGGCTGACCAGGTGTATGGGCGCCTGTATGAAGTATCGAGTACAGAACCCTAGAGTGCAGCCACCGTGATGATGAACCCGCGAGTGTAGCCACCGTGATGACTAATCCTAGAGTACAGCTGCCATGAAGTTGAATCGTAGAGTAAGGCTACGGAAACATTGGCCCTCAACGATGGTGCATTGTAGTGAATCTCACATTGAATGGGTTTTCTTGAGATAAGAGTTTATATGGATCAGAATGATTCAAGTTGAATCGGGCAAAGAGTGGGCATAGAGGAATATAGATTGTGGGTGCCGTCAGGTGTCATGGGGAGGTTCCTGTGAGACTCCTATTAAATCATCCTGATATTATTAAAGCTCATATGAAGAGATAGACCTTAGAGTGGGCAGCGGAAGTATGACGAATCTAGGTGCAATTTCAAAACTTACAGGAGGGGTTGATGTTCGTGTAGGATCGGTAAGCACAGCGGAAGAATTTAAAAAAAATTCACCGATCCTAATCGAGGAACTATCAACGGCGTTTAAACCAAGTTGGAAGGATTCATACCTTTTTGATGATTCAGAGTTTTCACGATCTCTAGGAGCCAACACGTCAGGTCCGCTCCCTCTACCGGTATCCACACGAATGCTCTCCAACCGAGACTGCGTGCTAGCGCCTCTAATGTCTCCAAGGGTTTAACTTGCGGCTCTCAATTTTGATGTACACTGAGTCTATCAGCTCTATCAAGTTTATAACCCATGAGGGTTATTTTCAAATTTCAAAATTAATCATCATTAATTTCGAAATTAATTAACAATTAATTATCTTGATGAGCTAATTAAATAAATTCAGTTTAAATTAAATCTGTCCAACAGTTTTAATTTAACCTATTTATTTAATCTAAATAAAGAGCCATTAGATTTAATTTATCTTCATAAATTAAATCTGAGATACTATATCTCTATCATGTTAGTTATTAAATTTAATATATCTTAATAAATTAAATTTAAAACCAACACAATATAATAATATCATATAATATATATATATACATATATATATATAATATTTCGAAAATATATATATCTATATAATATTATTAAATATAATAATATAATATAATATATATATATATATATAAGATATATATTTCAAAAATATATATATATCTATATAATATTATTAATGAATTTTATATTATATATATATAAATATAAAATTCATCCACCCTAAATCAAACATTATCTCGTGTTGGGTCATTCTTGTGTGCGACCTTGTAGGCCCATATGAAGTTGGCAGTGGGCCAATAACTACACTAACCCAAAAGTCGCAAGCGGCCTCTAGCAAGACATTACGACTACCCAATTCATATGAGGATCGTTATCACGATGCAACCTGTCATACAACCATGTCACGTCCCTTTTGTCACACGATATATCGATCAAGGATAAGGCATGGAAAATGTCATCCTCTTGTTCCTGACCATTACTTTCTCGATTCCTGAGTAGCCTGATAACAGAGACAGAAACTCCTTTCATCATAGTATGGCCATACATTTCTCAGACTCACTCATCGAGGGGCCCAGTAATATCTCTCTACTAATGTGAGGGACAAATTCCATCTTGATCATTCATATTCCTCTACATGAAAAACCACCAAGCCCGATCGTAGTCTTTGTCATCACCCGGTCAAAAGTGACTTTTGACTAGTTCAAAGCTTAGCAACTCTCATGTAGGAATCCATGATGACCTCAGGTCTAAGGGCATTGTGACGTGGTTATACATGAGAAAAGCTTCTGACTTGATTCATGTAGCTTTCTCATAGTGGGTCGGTCCAGCACCTTGTACTCTTACAAGTGCCTAAGACTTTGATTCGTATCTCCATATCTTATCAAAGTCATACTGGTCTTGTTTCATCTCTGCTCCCGCATAGATGACCGACCAAGGACATTTTAGGACAATCTTTATGAATTATCCAAGGATACAATTATTACAGTTAACATGCAAATAATATGATAACAGAATGGAGAAATTTCATTAAAATAATAATGTTTAAAGTACAATGATTGGCCCTTAGGGCACAATTTCCAACAGTTCGCACCATTGTTAATCATCCCAAAACATAATATGACCTTGATGGTCAATAGTGTTACAGTATATGTGATGAACAGTATTACACCTTGAGTGGTGTACAATATTACATCCTGTGTGGTGTACAGTATTAAACCCTGCGTGGTGTACAGTATGATGACCTGTGTGGTCAACAGTCACACAACCTTTGTAGTTTGTGGTGACACATGTGAACTGGAATTGGGATGAACCCTAGTGTAATAGGGCAGAATGGTGGCGAATACTTCTAAACAGCACCAGTGATAATAATCCCAGATCCACAGTTGAGCTTTATGGTCTACACAGATGCAAGTTGGCATGGATTGGGATGTGTTCTGATGCAGCAAGGTCGAGTAGAGGCATGAGCATCTCTTTAGCTGTAGCCTCACAAAATGAATCATCCACTTGTGATATAGTGCAAACAGTGGATGGTGCACATAGTGAATAATGCACATAATGACCAGTACAGCAAGTGAATAGTGCACATCGTATGGCTAATGAATAGTGCACACAATACGACCAGTAAGGGTCAAATTTGATTTTGAACACCGAATTGGTAGGCAAAAATTACAGAAAGAGTACATGTTGGTACAGGGCGGTAAGACTAGGATATTCAATATTGTGAGAATAGAATGGTGTAAGCCGTAAGGCTAAACACATCGGGCAGTGTCTCGAGAAGGCAATGAGGCCTAGAGTTACTAATGGACTATGAGTCCTGAGATCACAAGACCTATTGGACGAGTATGTCCTTAGGCCAGTAAATTGCTATGGAATTAGAATTATGCCGAACAGAGATAAAGGTTATAAGACCCAATGTGCATGTATTATATGTATGTGTAACATAGGGATGGATTGAGTGATAAGGATTGATCCCCAACTTGTAGATGTTCAAATTTTGAGGACGAAATTTATTGAACGGGGGGAGAAATGTAATATCTCGAATTTTGGGATTGGAGGCTTGGGAATAAGCCTAAATTAAGTGGACTGCTAAGCCCCGGTTTAGTAAATGTCTCAAATCTATTCTCTAATGTTTCTTATATGTTTGGGGTATTAAGAAAGTAAAATAGTGAATTTTGGAGAATATAATTATGTTTTTGGTGAAATCGCCTATGAGGTAGTGAGCTTGTCATGTGATTTTGAATGACCAAATGATGATCCAAAATCATGAAATTTTACAAGGTGAAAGTATACATCCTAAGATTTAATTTGATAGGTCATATGACTCAATTAGAGTTATATAAAAAAAGATATGAATTTTCGAAGTTAGCCCAGAAAAACTGGAAATTTTCTGGAACATGCAAAGATTGAAATTCTGGGAATTTTGTGATTCTATTCAGCAAACGTCTATATTTTTCCTTGTAACTAGACTCAATAAGAGTTCTATAAGCTTTGGAATCACTCCAATTCAATTTTTTCTAGAATTAGTTATGATTTTTCAAAGTTTGGGCAGAAATCTGCCAGAATTTTGCAAAAATCCGCAAATTGGAAAAATTAATTAATTAAATTGGATATATCATTATAATCATCCTCCTCCTCCTCCAGCTCATTTCTGACGTGAACTAGCTGAACATAGAGAGAGGAAGTGTGAAATTTTAGAGAGAGAAAAGGGGAGGAAAAAGCTTACAAAGGTAAGTGATTTCTTCGGTAAATCGGTTCCTAATGCGTATAACTCCGCTCCTAAGCTGCTCTCCTATGTGTTTAAGGTTTGTGAAGCTCAAAATCTCTTGTTGGAGTAGCTAGGGTTTCAGCCAAGTCAAGAGAAGCCAGAAGGAGCTTGAGGTAACTTCCAAACCTTCGTATATTGACTATTCTAGCTGCTGTGGGCAATTTAATCGGTGAAATTTCGTCGGATTGCCATTGGTTGTAAAAATGGAAAATGGGTTTCCCTAGGGGTTGTGCTGCTCAAATTGATACTAAATGGTAGTTGTAACCTAATGGAATAATCAATAAAGTGGTTAGGAGTAGAAAGGAATGTGTTTAAGGAGTCGAAACCGAAAAACCCCAATTTATCCCGGAAAACCCATATATTTCGGCCATCACTGTAAATGGGTCTTAGAGTTGGATTTTCAATGATTTGATGGTTTCATTGGGTTCAGGAGGGAAAATTAGGTGGGGTTACAGTTGGGCACTTTTTCGGAAAAGGCCGAGAAAGCATAATTACGGAAACGCCCCTAAAACCCTAAAAGTATGGCTTTTAAAGGCAATTTCATAATTTGACATTGAATTTGGTAATTCCAAGTCCGGAAATGGATTCCTTGGATGAAAATATGTCAGGATAGCCCAGGTTAGAATTTCGAGAAAAGTACAGCCGGACCAGGTACGATCGAGCCGGGTCCCCGGGGGTATTTTAATAATTTTTCAATATTGACTCATATAACCCCCAGAAACACTATGGAAGTGTCTAAATAGTGCATTTGACATTGTAGGATCGAATATGGAGCCCCGAGCTGTTTGCACGTAGATCGAGGCACATGTTTCGAGGCGAAAAAGGGTTAAGGTAGGGGACTTGCCTTATTTGCATGTATTTGATATCTCTGCTTGTGTGGTGACGTATGTGATTGCTTTACTTGATTGTGTATAGCATATTTGAATAAATGAAGCTCTGTTTCTGTTTTCATTGTGGCCATAATCTTGTTGTATGAAACATTGAGCATGCAGAAATGTCATTATGGGGCATACGTCTAGATAAAGCTAACATGTCATACACATAGGATCAATCATACATGCTTTATGGTACCTGTTTCCTACTGAGATTCTCTTGAATCTCACCCTCCCCTACCAACAATTTAGACAGGAGAAGACAGAAGATATGCTGAAAACAATACAGAGAGCCATATGAGGGGATTGCAGTGGTGGAACGAAGACGAGAAGATGTCTCCATTTTACAGGGATGGGTTTAGATACCCTAGTAGCCTTGTGCAGCTACCTTAATCGTAAGTATCATGTACAAACCCCTATGGGGAATTTATGTAATCTTACACATATTATCAGTATAGTTATGTTATTCCTGTGTTGCCTACCAAACCACATATCATTTTCCGCGAATACTCTGGTAAATGTGAAATTAAGATATGGGCGTGATATTATAAGTTCTAGACACACAAAGACAGTAACACACAATAGAGCCATTATGAAATGCCTACATAACTTGTACTAGTCATATTTGATAAACATAAGAATGAGTGATTTAAATAATATGATAAAATCCCTACAACTCATGAGTATAACTAAAATAAATTATGAACAACCCATAAATAAAATTAATGTGAGTGGCGACTGAAGTTAATATACTATTAGTGTTACTCATACCATATTTCCAAATACTTCAAAGTTTGTTTAGAAGATTAATAAATCACACCGAACACAAATGCATGGCCCAAACAATTTTAGTCATTTTCATAACAAGAACTTTATGATGTGAAGTCTGATTAAAAAATTTAAAACAAAAAACTAATTAAACTGAAGAACTTCAAGATAAACATTGATACTTGCTGAAGATTTAATGAATAAACAAATGCTTTTTAGGCAGATACATGACAAGGAGATAAAAAAATGAAGAGGATGAAGAATATAATAAAAAATAAATTGAACTATTACTTTGTCATTAATGATAAATACACATAAGTTTGCCACTATCACTAGAGAGAAAATATGAGTAAAAATAATAAAAAAAATTAATTAAAATCTTCATACCCCACTTCTTAAAATGTAAAGAAATGGAATTTAATAAATTGTTTTTATTTCAGTCTTCATACGTAACACATAAGAAGAAGTCATTATTAGAATGAAGAGACCAAATTGGTAACACTGCAGCCAAGTTTGGAAAAAAGAGAATACACCCTGTTGATTTAAATCGATTGCTTTATTATGCATAACAACGAAATCGGGAGTGATTAATTAAGGTGAATGAAAGAACAAGCGCTTTGCATTTTTAATAAAACAAATAAATAAATCAGTAGTATACTTCATTAAAAAAATTTGAATAAAACAAATGAAGCCCTTAGTCAATAGATTTAGTCCACTCATATGTTTGAAGGTTTTGGGACTTTGTTTTTTCAGAAGCTAAAGCCTAAAGTTATAAAGAATTAAAGTGTAATGTCTTGATTAAACATTAAAGTCACATAAAATTAAAGAAACAACTAGAGAATATAATGAAATCTTAGAAAATTGATCTGGCATAGGATAAAGTTTTTTACATTCATTACCAAACATAGCCTTACGGTCAATAGGTCAAGTCGTCGCTAGCTTTACAGGTTATTATTAGATAATTAAAGAAATTAAAGAAACAACTAGAGAGAATAATGAAATCTTAGATAATTGATCTGGCATAGGATGAAGTTTTTTATATTCATTACCAAACAAATCCTTACGGTCAATAGGTCAAGTCGTCGCTAGCTTTACAAGTTATTATTACTTTGTTGTTGTTTTATGTATTGCTATGTTGTTTTATTTCATTTGTCCCGCACGACCACTTGGCTTTGAAGGGAAAAACATAAACAAATCCTTCATTGATACTCATCTCTTTAATATTAGATTCATTTTATAGTTCAATTTTTTTTAATTAAAATTGATACAACTTGGAAAATATTATAATGAAACATCTTATTTTCTGATGTGTTGGGTGGCTTTTGGTGCAAATTGATGAGGGTCTAGTATGTGCGTGTAATTAGAAACAACTATTAAAATCAAATTAGGGAAAAGTGAAAATTAATATACACACAGTGAATAAAATAGTAATGATGTGAATAATATCATAATATCCCTACAATTACTCATGAATATAACTAATGATTCTGATGTGAATAATATAATAATATCCCTACAATTTACTCATGTATAACTAACTATATGATCACCCCCTTAATAAAATCAATTGTTCTATCTAACCCTGCTTCCTGTCAATATATGCTCGAAAATATTTGTCTCCTCCTAAGTATCATTGCTGAAAAATGTTTGTCTCCTCCTAAGTATCGCCAGAAAAACTCTAAGCGGCGAGAAGACCACCAACAGTCGAAAAGACCAAGACCAGGATAACGATATGTGGAGCCACGTTGTTTGATCGTGTAGTCGATGTCGAGCCTCGTCCAAGGTGAATCGGATGATGGAGTGACGTCGGGGAAAGAGTATGTCAGATCCAAGTGAAGTTTCATCCTTCTGCAATAGTCATCATTAGAGAGTGGAAGTGATTGTGATTTTAATGTCAGTTGCGTCAGTAATGACCAACGAGTGATGCTGTTGGGAACTCTTGTGAATGTAACACTCTTACTGCAACAATCTTCCATCAACACATCATCCTCTTCGCCATCTTCCATTAATGACATCGTCACCACTTGTGAATGTTCATTCATCAACATATCATCCTCTTCGTCATCATTTCTCCAATTCTTTAATGTTGGTTGATCATAGTGATAATAGTCAAAATGTTGGAAATCATGCCCAAACTCAATTGGGCCCTCAACCCAGTTAACTTCCCTCACAAATGGAAGTAAAGACCCCAAACTTTGTGCCACCTTTCTCAATTCTTTTTTCTCTTCCAATGGCATTACCTCATGTTTCAATCTAACACCACATATCATGTTGCCACATACGAACACCTTCATTGTAATTTTATATAAGGACAACTTCTCAAGATCAAAAGCACTGGACACAATCACAGACCCTGAACTTCTCCCTTTCATACTGCCCCCAAACTTTATCTGCATTGGCCCACAATCATCTATGCGTACTTTGATGATCCTGACGACGTTTCCATCCTTTCCTGGGTAAGTTGAAGAATGAATTTGAGCCAAATTCACACAACCGTTAAGATTCAGATTTTTAATCTTCGGGGCATGAGAGAGATCTGGCATTGCAGTGAGATGTTTTGAATATGATAAATCAATCCTCTCTAAATTTGGAAAATGCTGAAAAAAGAAAGAGTTTAATACATTAGATAATAACACATAACTACAATTTAATCAACAATTTCTCCCATGCCAATTATGGAAATAAATCAATGCATTTAAAAGATGAATTGGGTTTCCTGCCCAAAAGAAAAACGTACGGCTGTTATTAACCCTCAATTTAGAGGTAGTAAAGAACACATTTGCATTATGCATTAGTTGGTCAATGTTTCATATATATGAGATCTTTAATTTGAATCCCTCCATTAAAAAAATTATGTCATGTGAAATATGGCACGTACCTGATTTCCATTCCAAAGTTGTTGAATATTACTATTAGGCATGTCAAGTGCAACAAGATTATTTGCACATATATGTAATGGTATAAATGACAATGGACATTCTTCCCAGCTCAAAAACCTCAGTTCTTTTGGAAGATAATTCAAATCTCCACAAATATTCAACATTGGAGGCCATCTCCGATCAGACTTGTAAATTTTAAGAAATATTAAATTATGCATCTTCCGAAAACTACTAGCTTCCAGTGTAATCTCTTGTATCTTGCTCATGTCCAATGACATGCATCGAATTGCCTCCATCCCCTAGCAAAAGCAAACGAAGGGAAAATCAATTATCATTACCTAAAAAAGGACCAAAACATACAGTACCAATTAAATATGTCTGCTATTAGAAATATCCAAATAATTAATAATGCTATTGCGCATTTTATTAAAAAATTCTTACAAGTCATGTTTTCCTAATAATAAATGAATTCCTAAAATCTCATAAACATGCACACACACTGATACGTATACCTACACACATGCATGTGCAGATATTTAAGCAAACATTCATTTATAACACTTGGCATATACATAAATTTTAATCTTTATTTAAAGAAAGAAGCATTTTTTTGCCAAAAGGAAAAAAAACATGAACTACAGAATAACGACAACACACATTACAAGACGCCGAAAACGAGTATCCCTACGAATCACATGTACCATATAAGCGAAAAACAGTGCCTCCTTCCGTCTCCATATATTTTATTTGTTTTCAAATTGACATATAATATGTCCGTCCAACAACATTAAATTCTTACTATTATAAAAGCATGCTCATGCCAGCATATAAATTACACAAATTAGTAAGAGAAAAGTTAATGTTGTGAATCATTTCATTATCACTTAATGAACATTCTTTGTAGACTAATTTTATCTTTTAAAATAACACACATCACACTAGTCCTCATTAATTTATATTTAAAGTTTAGGTAGATGAATAAATCGAGAAAGGATCTCTTGTAGGAATATCAAATTAAAGAAAATAAAATAGAGAAACTTCAAGATAAATGCTGACACTTACCAGTTACCACCAAAGATTTTAACAAATAAAAAACATGTAAACAAACAAATATCACAAGGAACCTAACAATTAGAATGCTAAAGAAACAATTCGACAGAATAAATCATTACCTTGCCACAACTGAAAAAAGTATCAATGTCTTCATACTTCCATAGTCGAACAAGTGTTCTAGGATTAGCCAACAATAGCTGCTGTCGAGCAATTTCAAGGCCCATTTTGATCATAAGATCATGTATCACAACACAATCATGATGATCAAATGAAATGAGGGATTTCTCTCTAAGAACACTTATCTCAAAAGACACAGAAGAGTCATATAATTGTCTTCTTAGATTCAAAGAAATATCAACTCTTTCATTGATTAAGAATGCCAGGTCAAGAAACACATTTTGCTGTTTGCCATCAAGTCCATCAAAACTAAACTTCAAAACATCAACAACATCTTGGGGTGGATCTTTGTCTAGTTTTTCCAAAAAACTTTTCCACTCTTCTTTTTCTCTTCCACAGAGAGAACAACCTAACACTACCAAGGCTAATGGATTTCCTTGACAATATTCCACGACTGATTTTGACAACTCCATGTAACCTTCATATGGCTCATGTTGCTTGAAAGCTTTCAAACTAAAGAGATGAATGGCATCGTGGAAATTCAAATCCGGAACATGATATGTTGCTTGGGTGGATCTTGGTGTAGTTTTTGCATATGCATTTTGAAGCACTTGCATGTCTCTTGATGTGATAATAATTCTGCTTCCTTCCCCACACCAAGAAAGCACATATGATAAACCTTCAACCATCATCGCATTGTCTACATCATCAAGTATGAGAAGAATTTTTTTGCGTCCAAGCCTCTTTCTCACAAAAGTGGATTTTATGTCATAGACGCTAATGTCCTTAACTTCTAATAATTCTTTGAGGCAATTTTTCAGTAACTCATCCAAATTAATTCTTTTTAATTGCCCTTTGACATTTTCAATAAAGGAGAAAGCGTTAAATTGAGCTCTCAACACTTGAAATATAGCTTTAGCAAGTGTGGTCTTACCAACACCACCCATACCCCATATTCCCACAATGCGAGCCTCAGTTAGAAGGTTTTCAATATTTCTGATATGACGAGCAATGCCAACGAGTCCTTCATGATGATATGAAGGATTACAGTTCAGCTTGCTCAAAGAGTCTTTGACAATCTTTTCAACGAGTTTGCATTCAGGTCTATCACAAATGTCAATCAAAAGAAATGCCATATTTAATACGCAGAAGATAAATAAAATAAAATAAAAACAGTTAAAATTGTTGGGGTTAATCAAACAAATCCTTGAAATCAAGAACAAAGGGAACATTTTTCAAGCTACCTGATAATCTTGGAATCCCATCCAGAGAGAGTTGAAGCATCGCCTAAAGCCTTTATCCACTTTTGTGATTTTTCCGGATTGTGTCTGAATCTTTGCTTCAATTCATTAAATCCATTTCCAAAACTCCCATTTTGTTTGCGTATGTTTGAAGGATCTATATTATAGAAAACAGGTATTACAACCCTTCCAAATTTTTCCTTGCATTCCAATATGTGAACGAGTTCATCCAAACACCATGTAGAAGAAGCATAATTCTCAGAGAAAATAATCATAGATATTTCATACTCCTCTATTGTCTTCAAAAGAACTTGTGAAATATGCTCTCCTTTGTGGAGCTCGTAATCTATAAAAGTGTGAATGCCTGCATTACAAAGTCCTTTGTAAAGATAACTTACAAAAGTGTGGCGGGTGTCTTCCCCCCTGAAGCTAAGGAACACATCATACTTCGTAGCAGGAGGAAAAACCACAATATGCGAAAATGGAGGAGAAGCCGCTTGAGTTAAAATCTCATCATCTTTAGTGCTATAAATAGAAACAAACCATCAATAAACTATGGGTTATATATAGGAGCAAATCAAACAAGAAAATAAAGAGTGAGAGATTAATTAGAATAAGGTAATTACCTATCATCAACAGCAACAAGTTGGTCACCATAAAGTGAAGGAGAGATGAATCTGATAGCTTTGGAAATTAATAAAGCTAATAGGATCAATGATGCTTCAATGAGCGTTAAAACAATTGTTCCAGCCATGTGATAGCAATTTATGGTTCCGACCTTCAACAACCTGAAACTAATGCGATAGAAAGAGCAAGCAAAAGAGCGTATCAATGGTATGAATCAAGTGGATGAGGAAAAACAGAAAAGAATCAATGGATTGTATTAACCTGATGTGGTGGGAAGCCAAAGAAATAGCTCACAAGGTCTCAATATATTGTTGAAGGATAATTATTATATTTCTTATGAATATCAATTTTTTTTAAAAAAAATACGGAATAGCATTTCTCACACTTCTTTTTTTTTTCCCTTCTTCCGTCTTCCCTTTCATCTCACAACAAAATGCGAGCGACGCAAAGCTAATTACATGTTCGATTTTTTTTAGTAAAATATTGTTGAAAGTTTTGTAAATAAGAAATCATTGTAAGATAACTTCCTTTCATTTGTACCCAAATAAAAATCTAACGGATATTAATTTGTAACAATATATATATTACCAAACCAACGCGTGTATAGGGACTTAAAAGTACGGAAAAGGATGTCACACTGCTCAAATTAAATATAGGCATTGTTTCATTCTGTTTTAATTTTTATGTCTTACAGTAGTTTTCTGAGGTTACTTTTTAGAATAAATTTTGTTAAAGAAAAAAAATCTGCACAATTAATTATTCTAAGAAATCATATTTTAGAAAAAAGAAAGTATAAAATCATGTATGAAACGATTGTTCTTAAAACTAACTTAATAAACAAAGAAGGAAAAGAATTGTATGACTAACCAATTTTTTATAATAACTTATATCTTTGTGTATTGATAAACTAATTTAATAAAGAATTTGAATAGCATGACTAATAAATAACAAAAAAAATCTACCAAAAAAATAACCTAGTTAAAATTAAAACTAAATAGACTTTATCTCACAGAAACGGTATTCATGCATAACTAATTAAACACACCCTCCAAGAGAAATTGTAAAACGGGTTCAACTTGTCAAAGTGACAGGGGTATTTAACCATATATTTGAATAATTGTTGATTATCCATAAAAACCACAAAGGAATTAAAGTTTTATGAAGCTAATAATTAAAAGGTTAACAATGATTGATTTGATTCAACGAAAAAAGGGGTGAAAACAGAGAAATTTAGCTACCTCAGATGGATTTTTTTCTGCACACGAACCCTAAAAACTCAGATCAAAATCTGGCAAAACAGTAAATAGAAGGGATGAAGCAAGTGGAATTAGAGAGAGAGAGAGAGAGCACGAACCTGGATATGTGAAGGGAAGATAGTTCACAAAGATGGTAAAAATGTCAGCTTTGGGATGTGCAGAGACTTCCTCCTCTTCCAAACAGTTCTTAAAATAAATGAAGATTTGAGTCAATAGATCAAGTCGAGCCATAATGTTTGAAGGTTATGGGACTTTGTATTTCAGAAATAGTATAAAAAATTTCAAATGATTAAAAGAAAACATAAAAAATATTTTGCAGAAAAATGAAGGCAAAACATAAGAAGGATGACGGATCCATTGGGATAAAGCAAGCCGAAGAGAAGAAATAACCTGGATCGATGAATATGGAAGCTAAGAAGAAATAGCTCTCACAAGCAAAGTTCTCAAAAATGGCAGCTTCAGTATGCAGATGTTTCTTTCTCTTACAGAGAAGAACAAATAACAAATGTCTCCCTCACATATTTTATCTCTCTTGTTTCAGCCTTCCTCTTTCCGGGAAGCTCGCTAGACGGTGGTGATGCAATGATGCCATGCTGTCTCATCGTACGTCTTGGACAGCTGTAGTTAAAGTTACTCTCCGAGCGAGGCCCACACTTCATAAAAATTTGAATATAATTTACCTATACAACAATGAATAATGAATAGCGTCATTTATAGTGCAGTTATTGAATTGGTTTTCGATTGACTGTTTAGAAGGTAAATATGTAAACCTGCTTTATAAATGCATATTTAAAGTTTGATTTGAAGGGAGGGGACGAGTAGTGATCTTTTATGATGATAGTCAAAAATAAAAGAAGAAAAGAAAATGATAATCAAAATTTTGGTTTCTCTCTATCGAAAAATTCAAATTAAATGAGTGAATAAGGACCTCTCCTATCCCCTCCACTCAATCCAAACACACCCTAACAAAGCAATTCAAATGTTTTGTTTTATGTTGAGCTACAAGGCCACCAATAAAATAGTTTTACTTTACATGAGCACATCACAGCATAATGGTCATAAACGCTCATGATATAAAATATTTAGCTAGAAACTTCATACGTATCTTTGCATTTTCTTGAATAACATATTTGTTAAATAGAAAAAGTTAGTTGATTTAATGGTAATAATATTTTTACACTATTTTATAAACTTCATATATATACTTTTACAATTAAAAAATAGAAAAAATACACTAAAATACCATTTAAATTTCAAAATCATAAATTGGTTCTGTTGACAATAAGAAAAATGAGATTGATAAAAAGAGTATAACAATTGATAACTCATATTTTTAAAAAATTGCTAGTTTATAATTTTAAAGTTCAAGTAATATTTTAGTGAAATTCTCCCTAAAAAATTTTATAGTGTCAGTAACTATTTGGTAGAATACTTCACAAATAAATTTGCACATTAACTTTTGTTTTACAATAAAGGAAAAACCATTTTGGTAGTGTTATATTTTTTCTCAGTTTTTTTTCTTTTTATTTCCTCTTTCAACTTGTGTCTCTTAGCGTGTGTGTGGATTAGCTTTTGAAAAATAGCTTTTAGATAATAGATCTTATTTTTAGATAATAAATATATGAGTAGAATAAATTTTGAGGAAAAAAAAAGATTTTGATAAAATGGAAGTGTTTTGATATTGTGATCAAAATAGCTTTTTTCATTGTCAAATTACTAAAAAGGACCTTAGCTTTTGTGAGAATTACATATAAGGAATAAGATTATATTTTAAGTATTATTTAACATTAAATTGTATAATAAATACAAAACAATGAAATAAATTTGTAAAAAAAATTAAAATTATAACAATGGTCAATTATGTAATATCAAAAAATATAAAAATTTTTTTAAAATTATAGCATTAGTCAATTATGTAATATAAAAAAAAAATAAATCAAACATACATATGTGTGTGTGTGTGTGTGTGTGTGTGTGTGTGTGTGTGTGTGTGTGTGTGTGTGTGTGTGTGTGTGTGTGTCTACATGTATATTAATAAATTATATAACAAAAAATAATTTATAAGTAGTAAGGATATAAAATAATCTACTACAAAATACCAAAGTACAAGTTCAGAGTAGGGATACGTGTACATTTCACTAATTGTCAATAATAGAGTATGTCAAAATATGAATACAATAACATTTAACAGATTGTCAATTAAAGCATATGTAAAAATACGGAAACAACACATAACTAATGCTCTTGCATATAATAAACAATTTGATCTCTTATAGAATCACAAAGAGAAGCCATGTCAGATGAAGATACAATTGATGAATGTATTGTTGAAGGTTCTATAGAGTCATCGTCATCGGCATCACACAAAATACCCTCTTGAGCATGGTGCCGAAAGTCGGGATCAGAAATAGATGTTCTTCTAATAAAGTTGTGTATAGCCATTATCGCACAAATAATTTTAACCTATGTGGGAAAGCTATAGCTACGCATTTTCTATAAGATTTTAAACTTATTCTTCCAAACGCCAAGTGTTCTTTCTATTGTGCACCTAAGAATTGAATGCAAGTAATTGAAGGTATCATTGTCATTTTCAAGCCTAGATGACCTCTAAAAGTCTGGGAGATGGTAAAGCTCGGATCTGTATGGACCAAGGTATCCAGTTGGAATGGGATAGCCAGCATGCAGCAAATAATATTTATCTATACAAAATAATTAGCTTAATGTCAGTAAATGTCTATATAATTAATAATAATTAAAGTGTATAAGTTATAAGCATACCTTTTGGAGGATGTGGAAAATTCATCAACGGAGTTGTCAGTGCATGATCAAATATGTGCGCATCATGCGCCATTCCTTCCCATCTAACCAATACAAAGGTAAAACACATGTCTCAATCACAAACCGCCATCACATTTTGTGATGTAAATCATTTTCTTCCAATGTATTTTGTTTTATCTTTTGCTTTGACCTTACATGGAATGTGCGTGTCATCAATTGCTCCAATAGCATTTTTTTAAAAAGGCCAGCATCTATTGTTGTAGCGTATCTTTGAATGAATGTTCTCAAAGTTAGGATCCTGTGGTTTGATGTCGGACATTGTAAGACTACAACATGCGTTTAAGATAGTATGCAGAGCCCTATGAATTGTCTCTCCTGAGCGCTAAAATCTTTCCTGTTGTAGCCTACTCGATGCCACGTGTCCGACGGTATTCAAAAAAATTGCAATCATTTCATGCATACCCATATTTCAAGTTTCCCTCAAACCATGTCATTGCAGTTCAAAGCAAAATTCGTAAAAGACATGCAATTTCATTCTAAACATGTCATAACAACAGGCCGAATTACCGCGTAAGACTTCATGCACCCATGTAGCACTTGTAAAGTCGCTGGTGTGTCGTGGTTCTTTACATAAAAATAGCCGAGCATATGCACCAACATATGCGACCACTTTTTGGACTCTTTATGTGCGCTGTTGCCTATGCTTCGCCATAATTTTCAATATGGTGTCCATACCTACATTTTCCTGTGGACATATACATTAAATTTTATAAACGGTAATGACAACAATTATATAGCCATAATATGCACACACATAACATTCAATGGTTATTCAACAATGTTAAGAAATAAGTGAGCAATGTCCTAATTAAACATAATTCATACTAAAAAGGTAAATATAGTATTTATGACCTATATAGCAATATATTTCAATTACTTCCACAACATTCATGCCTAAGAAAAACCAGTAGTTGGTCCCTCATATACTTCACTGCTGCATACATTTCCCTTGCAGATGGATCCCTTATAAGAAGGTGTACACAACATGCATAAATGTCATCATTACAAACAACTTCAGGAACCTGATTAAGGTGACTCATTATGTGAAATAAAATATTAAATGGGGGACAGGTTGTCGGCAAAAGCAAAAAAAAAAGGGTAAAAGGGGCACATGGCCCCTTGACTATTAGAAGTGGGGGTATTAAATATGCCCCCAACTTTATTTCCTTCATATGCGAGAGAGAGAGAGAGAGAGAGACTGAGCGGAGAGCGAACTGCGATTTTAACAGGTAAGGTTCTAAATTTATCAGATAATTTTGGTATTTAAGATCACTTTTTCGTATCAAACCTTCTTCATAGAAGTTGTTCTACATATTTTTATCTTTCTATTGATGGTAATATTATACTGATTAGCAAGAGTTTTGGGATTAGGATTTTCAGAGAATTTTGAGTTTTTACAAAAGATGATTATAGATATGTAGAGAATATATAATTGTTGATTTTAATCGGTTTAGATTTATCATCTAGTTGTTTTATGATTTTATAATTAATCTCTTCTTAAATAAATCATAAATTATACTTTAGGAACGTTTTTTGCCAATTAAATTTGGAATAAAAAATTTATTTAAGTTATTGGAAGTATTATTAAAATTTTAATCAGTTTAGTTTTGTAGATTTTGAGTTATGTGAAATTATAAATTATGATTTAATATTATAGTTAGAAAAATATAGTTATTAAATATTTTATTGAGTGAAATAGAGTTAAGAAATTTTAGAAATTTTGATTTAAAAGGAATTTGAGGAATAGATAAATTGTTGTTATCTTTAAGAAAATTGAGCCAATTATGGGGATTATTATTTGCTATTTTGTATTAGTTAACAATTATTATAAATTATATTAACAAGTAAATATATATTTATTTATTTATTTATTGTAGAGTGAATTTGAATATGGCTTGTTGGAGTTAAATTCTCTCAAGTTTAGTTGTATCAAGAACTTGAGGTAACCACTTTCCAATTTACCATGTATGTTTGTTGAAATGATTATATGCGTATGTCAGTATTTCTAATTGCTATAAATATGTTATAGTAATTTATATATGAAAAATGTACAATAACAATATTAATCATGTTTTTAGTAATTTTTAGTTAAATGGGCTAGAATGATTGATGATGCATAGCATTAAATATGAAATATAAATAAATTACTAATATTGAAGATTGTGATGTTTGGATGTTGGATGTGGTAAGTTGTGATTGAGGAGAGGTTTAATTCTTTTATACCACGTGGTATAGAAGCCACCGTTTGCACAGTGGATGACTTTGGCATTCTCAGGGCCCTTGGTCACCCTTTCCTATAGCTGGGTTAAGGGTTAGCTCAAGGGTCAGGTGACACCTTTCCATTTTCGACGAAAAGGGAATCCATGATTTAATATGAGTTATGTAGCCTTTGGCCGGGTTACACTTCATTATTGGAGAGCTTAGTGCAATCTTGTCAAAGAGATTAATCCTATTGTATGTTATAGCTTATGGGTTCTGTCAGCGGTTAAGGAGGTTATAAAGATAGTTGAGGGAGTTTTATACATATTGAATTGTTTTCTTGAAATAATAATGTTTTGGGAAGATTAAACTTTATGTTATATGAATATATATTTTGCCCACTTAATTATCTTATAATCATTCCCTGCATATTTGTTGAATGGAATTGTGGTTACTGAGTCCATGTGACTCACCCGTCGATATTTATAATTTTTTCAGGTGGAGTTACCAAGGGGAAAGCAAACAAGACTGGATTTGATATCAATCGTATGTTTCGTTTAGTTACATGAGCATAATGTATATTGCCAAACATAAGGACCTTCATGGTATACATTGCATATGTTGAATACCTTGCTGCATACTGGGATTTGTACTGTGGGGGAGCCCCATAATATGTTGTATTATTTAGTATTTAATATTTTACTTGGTTTGGAGATTAATTATATGGTAATTAAGAGAGGTCGTTACATATTACCCCCGCTATTGAGATCTCGTAAGCCCGTGCTTCTACAACCATCCTTTCTGCACGTGCCTCTGCTGCCATCTTATCAGCCCATGCCTCTGCTACAATCCTTTCCATGAGTGCAGCTTCAGCATCAATGTCATTTACATCAGCAATCCTGTAACCCCCTTCATGATCAAGGCCAATATTAAGTTTATAAACACGTGATTAATGTTGAATTAGAGACCGTAGACGATTTGGGATTTAACAAAAGTAAATTTCCCCAAAATCAAGGTTTTCAAAACATTTTAGAAAACCAATTCACAATAGTCTCATATTCACATTTCAATACATAAATGGCCTGTACAGGTTGATTTCATTCATACATATCAGAATATAACGCAAATTCCCGAGACACTCAGGTTCCATTCAATAAATAAGGGTTTTACATGGCACTAAGCCCATAAACTTTTTCCCTTTTTTTTGGGGATTACACAAAACTATACCACGAATCCCAATATATACAATTGTTTCCCAAAAACATCTAAATAATTTTATATGATAACCAATATCCAAAATAATTTCCTACACTGGAGCTTTATCCGCTCCTCGTTGCCCGCTTTCCCTTAGATCCTTCGGCCCTGTCTAAAAATTTAGTTTATGTGAGAGTGAGATTCTAAGGAATCCCTGTAGTGTCAAGTCACTCATAGTATGCACAACAATAAGGCATGAAAGCAAATTATAACCCACACACAGCAACTACAATGGTAGTTACAGCGGTAAAGGCAGGTATGACGGACGTCACCCTTACGCTTGCTCACGTTGTATTGCACAACAACATGTTCACAACAATATATTTCACCACAGCTGGGATTCATATAAAGCATTTCATGACGCAAGCCACAATGGCAAGATATACAACATACAACCCTACAGCTGGAATCACAACACACAGCCCCACGGGCCGGATTCTCAAAGTAATTTCACAAATATCCATGTCGATTACAACGACAGTTCAACGGCAAGGGTAGGTGTGATAAACATCACCCCCTACGACTGCTCACGCTAAAGTGCTCACGCTGCAATAGATCATGGCACATACATTTCAAAAATCTCAATGACAAGTCATGCATACCATACATCATACACAACATGAGAGAAAAGTCACTACCTGATTGGTTCCGTGCGTGCTCTGCCACATATCTCTCCTGAGTAGAGCAAATATCATATCCTATATTTCATAATGAGTAACGAAGAGTCAATTCTCTGTTCCAATTCTCAATGACTTATTAACACTTAATTTGGTTATCATTATTGCTCTTTTAGTACCCATGAATAACTCTATCAATAGCTCTAAAGGGTTGGAAGACTATCCCTAAAGATCCCTTTTTTAAAAACACAAAACTGATATTTTTCACTGAGACACTCGAGTAAAGATGGCCCCACTTGAGTGATATTGTTCGGACACTCGAGTGAAGAAGACCTCACTCGAGTGATGGTACGGTCTACACTCGGGTACTAGAGAGTGAAGGACAACGAGTGTATACCCGAGAGTACAAGAACTTTTAGAAGACTGCAACACTCGAGTCCAAAAAGCCACACTCGAGTGACAGCCAAATGCTCACTCGAGTACCAGGAAGTGAAGCACAGAAAGTAAAGACCCGAAAATACAAGAGTTTTCAAGGATCAGGAGCACTCGAGTGGAACACAAATCACTCGAGTGACGACTTGACACTCGCAAGTGTTAAGGTACACTCTTGCCTTTATCCACTGAAGTGCAACAGAAACACAAAGAGCAGAAAGGAAAATTGCACTACTGCACTCGAGTGGAACCCATCACCACTCGAGTGATATTCATCCCATATTCAAGCAGACCCCTGACCACTCGAGTGATGCTTATCAGAACCAGAAAACGCAGAAAACTGACAGTACTTCCAGATTTTTGCCCAAGTGTTTCCAATGGTCCCAAACTCTCAACCAAAGCTATCCCCAAATAAAAACACCCAAGGAACCTAATGGAAACATCAAAATCACTATAATCCTATTCCATTATCATGCTTTGGTTTTGGGCAACATTCAATGCAAATTTCTAAAATCTCCGAACCTAACAATTTCAACCTCAAACCAATTCTATCTATTCAAAACTCACCTCAAGACAACATTACCATAACCATATCATGCCAAACTACCAATGACCCTTATCCAACGAAAATAGGCCAAAATTCCAGAAATTCCAAACTAAATCATTTGGCACAAGACATAGATAGAAAGGTTTGTTTCACCTACCTCTTTAACTTCTCCAAAGAGATTTCTTGATTCTCAAATCTCCAAATTCCCTTGAGAGCTCAAACAACACCAAATGGAAGATCTATAACTATCAAAATGGAGCCCTTAATCCAAGGAACAACATTAGATAAAGGAGTTTTTCCATTAGAGGTGATTAGCTTACCTTAAATCAAGCTTTTCTTCTTCCCTTTCCTTCAACAATGACCTCCAGTTTTGGAGAGAGAAGAGAATGAGAGAGATGAGTGATGAAGAAGATGGTGGAATGATGATTTTTCCCTTTGCCCATACCTCCTCCACCGAATCAGAGGGAAGAAAAGAGATAAAATAATTTTTAAAATCCCTCTTTGACTTTTCTATGTCTCTCTCATCACAATGACTTGCCACATGTCCAAACTTCATTGGCTCTCTTTAAATAAGTAACTAATTAGTTACTCTAACCACCCCATTAGTCATTCAATCACACATCTCATTTTTCCTTAGTTAGTAATTAATTTCCTCATTAATCACTAACTTATGGCTAATAATTCCATTCTTTCAATTTTCCTGATTGTAGCACATTTATTGAAATTGCCACAAAACACATAATAATTCATATTAAATTCACAATCATTCTCAATAATTGTCTTTAGCATTTAATCAAAATTTGGGGCATTACAAATCCTACTTGGGGCATCATCTATTTTCGCTGAGGTAGACCCTTTCTTTTTCATTGCAACACCCTTCTTCCTGACCCCCAATGATCTAGTTGTTCTGCCACCATTGCTTGTTCTCTCTCCACCATTGATTCCCTTCCCTTTGTTGTTGTTCCCTCCACTACGTCCACTGTTGGTATTGACATTGAATGAATTCATCTCCCCACTCAACCCAATAGTTGTCCCTAATACTTCATCACTGTCTCCTGAACCTTCTTGCATATCATATTCTGGGATGACCTTAGTAGAGAATAGGAGTAGGGGAGACATGGATGAAGATGCCCAATAATGTGCTCCTATGGCCGTAACACTTGAAAACAATTGGGTCAATTCTTCTTGGAATTGGAGTCCTTTAGTCCTGAATTTTTCATATCCTGGAACTTTCTGTACATTCATCATCAAAGTTATTACATAAGTTCGTATAAGCATGATGTCAGGGAAATAAATATGTTCGCTCGCATAAGTTAATTATTAACCGCTATTTTCTTCTCCCACCAATCATCATCGACAACAACAATGTTCTTCTCACTATTCCATCCAACGCCTGTCTCGTGTAACAACCTATCCTATAGCTACCATTCCTTTCGAAGGGTATCGTATTTGTTTTTAAACTAGCCCCTCTCGTACGTTCTGCCTGTCTTTGCAATGAAGGCTTCCGAGATCTCTTTCTACCCATTCTTTTTAAAGCTAGTGCTTTTCCGTGTTCCTTTCTCAACTTATCTATGCATAAGTCAATAGAGATTTTTGTGCTTTTTACATCCCAAGATGCTTTAACCTTATCCTTACTCATTATGCTGCTAACTTTCCTATTCCCAGAATTAAGTAACTTGAAAAAACTAACAAAAAATTTACACCTGTCCTTACAAATAAGTTCCCAAATACTCAGACTAAACAATTTTTAACATTACAACGTTTAATAGAAATCACGAAATCCTATGTTTTATTGCAATTAGTTAACCAATATGTCAAAACCTCAAACGTTAAAACCAAATAGAGAATAAATAATGCACTGATCATCAAAGAAATTGTAGGACAAGATATATTACTCGATAGAATTCATATAAATTATCATTACATTCCATACTTCACTTTACCAGAAGAATTTAATAACTAAAGATAAATGATATAAGCTATGGTAAAACAGATGTCTTCTTTTTCTGGTAAGAGTAAGATCTAATGCAGAGCAAGCGTCTTAAACTTATTAGTAGCAACATTAAGCATGCGTAAGATCTATGTTTGACGATCATTCTTAGTCCAGTCAACAAGTTCAAAGACAATCACATTTCTCAAAATAGTCAATAGATGCAAAAAATTGCATGAACAAGGGTTGCTAGTATATATTTAATCCATTCACATTTATCCTTATCCATCCCCCACAAATGAATTGGTATTCTTTTCATGAAGGGGAACAACAACCATAGCAAGTTTGTTCTCATACTCAATAAGAAGTCTAAAAGAATACAACCTATTACAAGCATTTCGTATTAGCACTAATTAAATACAACATCAAAAAAAAAAAAAACCAAGAACCAACAGAATTCTAACCAAACTTTAAAGCAAAAAAAAAACTCACAACAGAAAATGAAGACAGGAATTGCATTAGTACTGTACAGATCGGCAAGTGAGAGCCAATAGAAAACGAAACTCTGAAGCAAAACAAAACTCACAAAATGTAAATTCTAACCATTGCATTAGCACTATATAGACCGGCAAGTGATATCAAACCGTAGCAACAGCCAACACAAAACGAAATTCTGAAGCAAAAACAAGAGAACTTGTTGAATTGCAAGACTCAGTGATGGGTTTTGCAACGGGAAAGAGGAGAGAGAGTTTTGAGTTGTTGAACGCTGAGAGACTCACCGGCACCAACCACCATCGTTTGACCTTCTTCGATTGCTTGCAACGCACCGCCAGCCACCAGCTTCTCAAATCGGACCAGATTTTTAGCAAAGAAATGGGGACCGTACCCACTGCGACACACAACCACCATCCACCACCAACCACCCATGGTTTCAAAATAGGGCAAATCGGTGAAGAAAAAGGCGAAGATGAGCTGACCCTTCGGTGACCCAAAACGCCGAAGATGCGGAAACCAGAAAAGAGAAGCAGAAAGAGGAGTTGAAAGGGAAAGATCAAAGGGGAAGAGACTTTCTTCGGATCTGGAAGAGAACGAGATGGATGAATTTTGACGGGAATCCAAACGGGAATCAAAGTGGAAAGGGAATGAAAATGGGAAGACGAGAATCAGGGAAGAAGAAAATGAAAGACAAGCAAAGGAAATGAGGAATATCGAGCCAAAAAGAAAAGCGAAAGAGAAAAGAAAGAGAGAGAGAAGTGTCATAACCCAATAATGACAGCCAACGGTAACAATTGATGGAGCAGAGGAAAAAAATAGATTCTGCTCAAACCTTGGTTTTGCAATTCAAAACCTTGGTTTGCTTCAAAACAGGATTATGGGAAAAAAGAGGGTGTTTGGGTGTTTTTTTTAGAAAACCAAGGTTTTCTCCCAGAATAGTTCTTTTTAAGTGAATCCAAACACCCTCTTAATTCCATTACTCTTCTAGAAAAATGGATCAAAAGACCAACGATAGAGATGACACACGTTAAAAAAAAGTTGAGATCCAATTTTGCCTCATAAGTTGTTACATTTGAGTAATGTTGCCCCCAGGTATTTTTTGAAGAGTGATGTCGCCCTGGATATTGCTAAATCACAACAATTTCATCCTAGCCGTTGTCTTAATTATGTTTGATCATTAGTTGACTAAGGAATTGTTTGAGTTAGCGTTTAAAAAGCACGTTCATTCAAATTGAGACAAAACCCCTCTCACATACTTTTCTTAGATATCGTAAATCATGTTAAAAAAACAACTTCCACCGTTAATTTAAACATGCACTAAATAACAAATGTTTCCATCACATATTCTCTTGTTTTAGTCTCTTACTCCCCTTCCAGGAAAGCTCCTTACCAATTTTTTTTTTTTGGGTTAGTGAAATGAAACTCCTTACTTTCTTATAGGGAAAATTCCAAAAAACTACACTCAAAATATCCAAAGGACAAATCAGTACAACGAAATTCAGAAATGACAAATCAGGCGGGTGTCAGAAAAATGTGCAATCTGTCCTTTTGAAATTTCGGCCAAATTACCAAAATGCCCTTCAGCCCTCAGTCGTAATAACAACATCAGAGTTGTTAATGGCGAATCATGAGTTGTTAATGGCGAGGTGAGTGTTGTTATTGGCCCTGAAACTTGTTAAATGTTGAAAGAAGAAATTGGAGTTGTTAATATCGAATCCGAAGGTGTTAATGGCGAGATATGTGTTGTTATTGGTCCTGAAATTTGTTAATTGTAAAAGAAGAATTGCAATTGTTAATACCGAATCTAAAGGTGTTAATTCCGATGATCATGTTGTTATTCTGAAGAGTGCATGAAGGGCATTTTGGTAATTTGGCCGAAATTTCAAAAGGACAGATTGCTCATTTTTCTGACACCCGCCTGATTTGTCATTTCTGAATTTCGTTGTACTGATTTGTCCTTTGGATATTTTGAGTGTAGTTTTTTAGAATTTTCCCTTTCTTATATGGCTTGTGGTCAGTCAACAAGTAATAAGTGAAGTCGTCCGTGTTTGGGATTTCAGTTATGTGTACATTACCGTGTTGCCATGTGTGTTGTTTAACATTACCCATGTTAACTAACTAACACAATAAACTCGTGCGTTATATAATTTCTACTCTTTCCTACTATCCTTGAGAATTATTTTGAGGTCTTAAGTAAGATATTTAATTATTAAGAAGTTTCAATGATAAATGAAAATTTGTTATTTTTTACTCTAAAATTTGTCTTGTATGTTTCTCATTAATTGTCATTAGTACTTTTTAATAATTAAATGCCTTCCTTCAGATCTTATTGGTAATTCTCCTAATTTAATATCAGTTGAAAATGCCTTATAAAAAAGCAAAAAAATTTAGAAGACATTTAATAATAATAGAGGAGGCCGTACAAGCCTTGTGGCCATTGGTCACCAAGTCAGGTCGTGCCGCGTTCGTGACTTGTGGGAAATGCCGGGATTCTTCGTTGCAGTTGTACCGAACCTGTCTTTTACTTTTGGCAAAAACTTGAAATCTTATTTATTTTTATTAAATGTAAAAATTTAAAATATGTTTGAATTAGTTTGTAGAGAATAACCAATAAAAATAAAATTAAAAAAGATTACGTCAGATAATAGATTTTAGAAAATATTTTCTTAGTGTGTGTTTGGTTTCACTTTTAAAATCATGGTTTTAAAAATGCTAAACACTCATAAAAAATCCAAAATAACTTTTAAATTTTAAAATTATAGTTTGGGATAAGCTATCTCAAATTCTATACCACCATGATTTTGGGCATGTTTAGATTGGCGATTGGATAAGTGACTTATTTTTACTTTGACTTATAAAATCTTAAGATTAGAAAAAAGTAAGATTGGGTAAAATGATGAATGTTTGGATTGGCGATTGGATAAATGATTTATATAAAAGTGAATGATGTTTAGTTTGGTTTTTAAATAAGTGGCTTTTGTGATATTTAAAAGAAAAAATTTTAAAATTATGAAAAGTGAAAAAATTAACTTTGAAAATTTGGCAATGGTCAAATACATAATAAAATTACAATAAAAATGCGGATAAATTAGAAATTATACAAACTTAAGATTTTTGATAAAGTAAAATATAACAGAACTAATTAGATCAAAAGTCTCGTATAATTTGGTCGAAGCTGTACTTACACATTTTTTATAATATCTCGAACCTATTTTACCACACTTCAAAAGTCCTTTCTATTATGCACCTCAAGTTTAAATTTTATAAATTATATCAAACTCTAATTTAAATATTAAATCCTAACTCATATTTTCACATAACTCAAAATCTAACAAAATAAACCGATTAAAACCTCAATAATACCTCCAATAATCCAAATAAATTATTTAAAATAAATTTAATCAGTAAAAAAACCATATAGAAATTAATTTATGACATGTTTATAAAAGAAATTGATTATAAAATCATAAAACAACTAAATAATAAATCTAAATTTATTAAAATTAATTATTAATTATTCTCTACATTTCTACAGTTATATATTGACAAAACTCAAAACTTGCCGAAACTCTTATCCTAAAGTATTCTCTAATTAGCAGAAGATTACTATCTAAAGAAAGAGAAAATTATTTAGAACATTTTTCATAAAAGAAGTTTTGTGATTAGAAGTAATTTTGAGTATCTTATTGATCCCCAAAAATCCTCAAAACAGAAACCATTACGTGAGGCTCATTCCTAAACAATTTTAAGCTCTAATTCTGAGCTTATATCTATCGGCACTTTTCATAATTTTTTTCTAAAAACCTATCGCCCAATCAAACATTACCTATTGAATAAATCACTGTATACAACCAATTAGCCCACTCAAACTTCCGATTGGCCTCTGAAACAGTAAAACAAACACGCACTTTATATTTTGTTTAAGTACTTTTATTCCTCTTTCCCAGAAGCTCTCGTGTCGGTGGTGCTGCCGCGTTGCCTTGCTCTGCTTCATCATCGTCTGCCGTGCACTGCTTTTGAAGAGGTTACTCCCCCCAGCTCATGAATATTAGAATAATTTACCATAATTAAAGTATAATTGGCAGAAAAAAATATTATTCAAACTTACTTGAAATTTGTTTAAGGATCTAGGCCTATCTTATTTTTAGTGTAATTTCATGCACAACTTACCTTTAATTATAATATTAAAAGATAAATTAGATTTGGGTCTTATATATAGTATCAAGTAAGTCATTTATCCAACTCTTAAAAATATTAAGGATAAGAAGTAGAAATATTTTTTTGAAGCTGCATACCCTCCCATATCATACTCCCTATTGTCCTAAAATTAAAATGATTTTCAATCTTATTCTTATTGACTATACTAAACTCATACATATATAATATACTCATACATATATAATATAATTTTTTTCTACTACTCTTATTAAATATGAACATGTAAAAAAATATTTAATGGATTGTTGACACTATCAAAAGTGTCACCAAAAATTATGTTTTAAAAGTTATCCTCCAGGAGACACCGGAGGGGCCTACGCACATGCTTTTGTGGTCTACGAGTGAAGTCAAGTCGTCCTTTGTGACTTTTTGCGAATTGGCGTGATGCTTCGTTGTAATTGTACCGCACTAGCCCGTTGCTTTTGGAAAAAACTTTAGAAACTGAAGGGGCCCACTTATTTGCTTGTTCAGATTTTTCTTTTAAAAAATATATATATAAGGAGGAAAAAGCCTGAGTTAGAAATAACTGGCTGAAATACAATCAACCCATATCAATTAGGATAATTCATAATCACACTCCACTATTGATGATCTCGAGTATGCGCTTTACATGTGTGTGAGCCAGCCAACTCAAAAGTTGGCTTCTCTAAAAATATGGTCATTATAAATAATAAATATATATAAGTATCATGATCTCTCTAAAATATTAATATATAATATTATATATTAGTTATAAACTCGTATATTTTGTCTTTTTGAAAAAGTAAAAACCATTTTGGTGATATTTATATTTTTACTTAGTTTATCATTAAATATTTGTAAAGACATTTCGTTAATTCCATTACCTTATGGAGATTGGAAAAACCATTGAAATACTAATAGAGGAGATAACATGGATTAAAATTAAAAAGGATGGGTTTTTTATGGGTGAATAAAAAAAATAAAAATACGAGTATGAAAAAGGTTTGGGAAAATTCCATTAAAATACCACATGAACTTGCAAAACACACGAAGGTCTGTTAACATTTGAAAATAACATAAAGGTGATAGGTATTAAATTGAGATTTTAAAGTTTGATGATTTTACCATGTTGTCTCTCAATTAAAAAAAAAAAAAGGTGCCCCATGCCAGAGCACCTCAACCGGCTGGCCTGGACCGTCCGACGGCCTGAGCTCTACTTGTGATGCATGAAAAGTAATATTCGATCAAAGAGGACTTACCGTCATGATTCCTGTAGTGTTGCGTAAATGAACCGTATTCATCAAATGACATTAGGTTGCAAGCCAAGTGGAAGAATATTATATATTTTATTAAAATGATAATATTTAACCTTTTTGTTTATTCATATTATATATATATATATATATATATTTGTTTTTTGATCATATAAAGGATATACTTAGTTGATTATTTTGATCAAAGAATATTCTAAATATTATGAAATTATTCTGAATATTAATGAATTACTTTAAATATTATTAGTTTAATATATTTTGAATAAAATATTTCTTGATTATGTCCCGCAAAGTAATTTGGATAGAGATTTGATTTAGAGTTACTTGTCTCGTCTGTAGAGCTATAACAAGCCTTGATGGGAGACCATAAATAATGCATGCTGGGTCTTAAAGCAGTACGTTGAACACTTACTTGCTTCTTAGGGGTTCCCTGACGGGTGACGGCCATACTCAGACCATCACTATACCTCATCTTTCTCTTAGAAGAAGCCTTGACATATTATATTATAATTCTAACTATTTTTTGTTTTTTATAATTTTTAGGTTGTGAGATACTACAAACAGAATTACTATGACTAGAGGTATTCCATCAATACAATCGAGAGACCCATGGATATAAACGCGAGAAAATGAGGGGATCATAATATGAAATTTTCTGTCCTTCATACATACACAGCGGTTTTCAATGTAAATTCATAAATTGGCTATTTTAAGCCACATATTTTTAAAGGAAAGCTTTTGATGAGTTTGATTTTTGGATTTGATGCAAATTTATTCTAAAAGATTTTACTGAAAAGCAACCCAAATCTCCATAAATATTGTGAAGGTATCTTCTAAAAAAAAGAACAAAACTAGTTTTTAGAAGACATTAATAATAGGGAGAGATGGCAGTACAAAACTTTGTGGTCATTGATCAACAAGTCAAGTCTAACCGCTTCTGCGACTTTTGTTGATTTCCATGAAACTACGCTGTAGTTGTACCACACCATGCTTTTGCTTTTGGAAAACTTGGAATCTGGAGGGCCCACTTATTTATGATATTTGGGTCTTAGGATAATTCGTAATGACACTGCATTATTGGGATCTCAAATAAGCGCTTAACGTGTGTAAACCAGCCAACTCAAACATTGGCTTCTCTAAAAACATGATTGCAATTTAAATTCAAAATCCAAGTAAATTCAAATCAATTTCAAAACTGCTTCCCAAAAAATCAATTTCAAAACTATACAAAATTGAAAATTTGTTTCAAATACAATTTAGACCTTCAAATATAAGGTAATTAATCATCAAATAAAAAAATTAAAGCAATTTAAATTGCAAATTTTTCCAAATCAAATAAAACAATAAGTGAATCTTGAAATCAAATCTAAAGCAGAAAATTAGTTTACGAATATGATAAGCCTTCAAATATGGATTTTCAAATGGGATGATATTTAAAACAATAAGATGATTCTGACAATTTTAGTATTCAAATCAAATTTTTCCCTACGAATCAACCTAGAAAAATTTAAATTGAAAACTTGTTTTAGTAAACTATTAGATATTAAATACTGAATTTCAAATTAAATAAGCATATCAAACAAAACTTTTCAATCAAATTAAATCAGTATAAGAATTTCAAAAAAATAAGTTAAAGATATTTGCAAGAAATTAAAAAATATTAGTAAAAAATTAAACATGGATTTTCAAATTAAATTTTAAACAGTAAGATAATTAACAATCAAATCAATTTTTCAAATTCCTTTCAAATCAGATTTAAAACCATAAAGTTTGAAACATTGATTTTCAAATTAAATTTCAATCTAGAAGGCAATGAAGATCAAAATCAAACTTAAAGCATTTTAAAATTGCAATTTGTTCAAACACAGTAATCGCAAATTGTAATTTAAACTTATTTTAAAAATCTTATTGCTTATGCTTATTTTAAAACTGCAAATAATAGGACAAAAAATCTACATAGCAAATCAAGATTTAAAACAGAAAATAAGTTTGAAATAAAGCCAAATGGGCTAATTCAAATGTTTGAAGTTTGACTTTTCAAATCAATCAACACAGGTAAACTAAAACTGTAAAAGTTCATTGAATCTTCAGATCAAAATTTAAGCAATTTGAAATTACAATTTTTTTTTTCAAATCAAATAAACTAACTAAACTATTCAATACTGATTTTAAAGTTAAATAAAACAAGAAAATAAAGGATCTTGAAATCAAAATAAAAGCAAATTTAAGCTATAAAGTTGTTGGTCTTAGAATTAAATTGAATTTGACACAAGATGAGTCTTGACAAAGCTTGTAACAAATTAAATAAAGGAATCAAAGAAGTTTAGAATATTAGTATTAGATACAGATTTTCAAACCAAATTTATAATAATAAAAGATAAAGGGCTTTCAAAACTTAATTCAAAACAACTTTAAATAGCAGGTTCACTTCAAACCAAATTGAAATTCAAATCTTAAAAATAAACCCAAAAAAACTGAATTGCAAACTCATTTTTAAATAGTTAAATAAATTTAAAAAAATAGTAAACTGCTGAATATTGAATTCCAAATTAAATTTTGAACAAGATGATTGACAGTCAAACCAAATTTGCAAACTCCTTTCAAATCATATTTGAAACAACAACAAAAAGGAACATAAAATTGCAGATTTTTCAAATCAAATTTAAAACAAAACGATAATGGGTTCAAAATTCCCGATTTTACAAATCATCATTAAAAAAAAATAAGACTATGAATCTTCATGGCAAATCAAAATTTAAAACTGCAAATTGAAATAAAATTAATCAAATAGAGTAATTAAAAACATTTTTTGCAAAAGGGCAATTAAAAACAACGGCGTTTGGTAAACTATTAAAGTAGGATATTGATTCTTTAAAAAAAAAAATCAAGACATTTTGAAATTACCAATCAAATAAAGGAATCAAAGAAGTTTAAAATACTAGTATTAGATAGAGATTTTCAAACCAAATTTAAAATAATACAAGATAAAGGGTCGTCAAATCTAATTCAAAACAACTTTAAATAGCAGATTCGTTTCAAACCAAATTGAAATTCAAATCTTAAAAATAAACCCAAAAAACCTAAATTGCAAACTAATTTTTAAATCAAGTTAAATAAATTGAAAAAAAAATAGTCAACGGTTGAATATTGAATTTCAAATTAAACTTTGAACAAGAAGATGATTGACAGTCAATTCAAATGTGCAAATTCCTTTCAAATCATATTTGAAACAATAACAAAATGAAGAATAAAATTGCAGATTTTTCAAATCAAATTTAAAATAAGACGAGAATGGGTTCAAAATTCCAGATTTTACGTAAAAAAAATAAGACTATAAATCTTCCTAGCAAAATCAAATTTTAAAACTGTAAATTGAAATAAAATCAATCAAATAGGGTAATTCAATACTTTTTTTTTTTTTTTTGCCAAAAGGGCACTAAAAACAATGGGGTTTGGTAAACTATAAAAGTAGGATATTGATTCTTCAAAAAAAAAAAATTCAAGACAATTTGAAATTACAAATAAAATAAAGGAATCAAAGAAGTTTAAAATTAGTATTAAATACAGATTTTCAAAATAAATTTATAATAATAAGAGATAAAGGGTCTTCAAATCTAAATCAAAACAACGTTTCAAACCGAATTGAAATTCAAATCTTAAAAATAAAACAAAAAAAAACTGAATTGCAAACTCATTTTTAAATCAAGTTAAATAGATTTAAAAAAAAATAGTAAACTATTGAAATATTGTATTTCAAATTAAACTTTGAACGAGAAGATGATTGACTGTCAAATCAAATTTGCAAATTCCTTTCAAATCAAATTTGAAACAATGAAAAAATTGACCATAAAATTGCAGATTTTCCAAATCAAATTTAAAACAAAATGAGAATGAGTTCAAAATTCCAGATTTTACGGATCATCATTAAAAAAATTAAAAAAAATAAGACTATAAATCTTCATAGCAAATCAAAATTTAAAACTGCAAATTGAAATAAAATTAATCAAATATGGTAATTGAAAACATATTTTTTTGCCAAAAGGGTAATTAAAAACAATGGTGTTTGGTAATCTATAAAAGTAGGATATTGATTCTTCAAAAAAAAAAAAAATCAATACATTTTGAAATTACAAATTAAATAAATGAATCAAAGAAGTTTAATATTAGAATTAGATACAGATTTTCAAACTAAATTTATAATAATAAAAGATAACAGTCTTCAAATCTAATTCAAAACAACTTTAAAAGGCAGCTTCGTTTCAAACCGAATTAAAATTCAAATTTTAAAAATAAACCCAAAAAAACTGAATTGCAAACTCATTTTGAAATCAAGTTAAATAAATTTTAAAAAATAGTAAACTGTTGAATATTGAATTTCAAATTAAATTTTGAACAAGAAGATGAATGACAATCAAATCAAATTTGCAAATTCCTTTCAAATCATATCATATTTGAAACAATAACAAAATGGAACATAAAACTGCAGATTTTCCAAATCAAATTTAAAACAAAACGAGAATGGGTTCAAAATTCCAGATTTCACGGATCATCATTAAAAAAATAAGACTATAAATCTTCATGGCAAATAAAGATTTAAAACTACAAATTGAAATAAAATTAATCAAATAGGGTAATTAAAATTATTTTTTTGCCAAAAAGGTAATTAAAAACAATGGCGTTTGGTAAACTATAAAAGTAGGATACTGATTCTTCCAAAAACAAAATTTCAAGACATCTTGAAATTACAAATTTCTTTTAAAATCCAATAAAATAAGCAAACTATTAAATATTGATTTTCAAGTTAAATAAAACTAGAAAGTAATGGATCTTGAAATCAAAATTAAAACATTTGTAAACTACACATTTGATTATTTTCTAATCAAATTTAAAAAAACACAAGATAATGGGTCTTCAAATCAAATTCAAAACAACAAAAAATTGAAAATTTGTTTAAAATAAAAAAAAATTAAATTTAAATCTTCAGATAAATCTAAAAATTTTAAATTGCAAACTCTTTCAAATACCGTTAAACAAGTTTAAAATAAATAGTAAACAGATTAAATATTCATTTGATTTTCAAATTAAATTTCAAAAGGTAATGGTTAAAACAAAGCTAATGGACAAAACAAATCAGAAATATTTTAACATTGAGAATTTCTTTTAAACAGGAAGATAGTTGACAATCAAATAAAATAAAAAAGTAATATCAAATATTAGTTAAGCGTTGAAAATTAAATAGTCTTTTTCAAATAAAGTTAAAAACGTTTAAAATAATAGTAAACTGATTTGATTTTCAAATTTAATTTCAAAAAAGGTAATGGTCAATCAAATCATATAAAAACAATATAAAAAATTTAAATTTCTTTTAAACTGGAAGACAGTGGACAAACAAATGAAATTTTAAATAATTTAAAATTGAAAATTTGTTTCAAGGCAAATTACGTAATCAAATATCAAATAGTCCGACAAAAAGAAGTAATATCTTTTTTTGCCCGCAAAAATAAGTAATATCAAGTATTATTTAACACTAAATATTAAATAGTGATTTTCGTATCTAATCAGATTTCAAACAATAATATTTCTAATCAAATTTAAAACAAAAGATGATCTTGAAGAGTTTACTTCAAATTAAAAAAAACCAATAAATCAATAAGTAGAAAATATTAGTACACTATCCAAATAAAATCGAATTCAAAAAAACTTTAGATTAGCAACTTTGTTTCAAATAAATCAAATTTAATAATGTAATAAGTATTTAAAACAAACAGATAATGAATCTTCAAACCAATCTGAAAACATTTAAATTGCAGTTTTTCCAAGTCAAACTAAATAAGTTTAAAATATTAATAAGCTATTAATGGATCTTCAGATCAAGTTTAAGACAATTTAAAAATTTTCAAATCAACTGAAATAAAAACTAAGATAAAAATATTAGTTAACTACTATTAAATATTAATTTTCAAGTTAAATTATTGGCAAAAAAAATTCAAATAAGATTTAAGTCAATTTAAAACAATTTAGAATTTAAAGTTTATTTCCAACTCAACTAAGACAATTTAAGATTAGTTATCAAATGATCTGGTGAAGCCAAAATCATGGAGGGATTATCAAGCAATGGGCTGGAAAAAGAAAATCCGAAAAGGATAAAAAAAAAAACCTTTGGAAAATTAATGGCATGCTAGAATGTTATTAGATAATAATAAATAAGTGAGCAGATGCACATTTTAATTATTAATCTACCCAAATTATGCCTAAGTGAAAAATAATAAAGCTCTTGAGACATAAAAGATCCTATGAATACATTAACATAGAAATAAAATCTGAATTTGAAATCAAAATAATACCTGCACCATTTGAAAATGCCTTGCTTGTTTGTATTGGTCACCATGATCTCCCAGTGATGGATGACTTGTCAACTTATGTGAATGATAAAGGCCTCCCTTTTGATGTGAGGCATCAGTGATCAAATAAGAGAATACAAGCTAAAGCCAAATTCATATAAAGAAACACGCTATACACAATTATATTCTACAAAAAAAAAAAAACGCTTGAAAGAAAGAATGAAGAGGAAGAGGAAGACAAATTTCATGAGGATCACTCATTTGAGAGTCACAATCAATCTCACACATCAAGGGAGGGTCCCACAAGGGGACACAAGCACACAAAAAATAGTAAGAACGCGTCCTAGACTAGAAAATAACACACCCAAACTATCAAAAAGTAAAAAAAAAAAATACAGTAAACATAAGGAAAGCTCTGTCTTCCTCCCCCCAAGGAATCGAAGCTTTTCAACAATATCACAGTAAATACAGTCACTCCCTAAAAACAGGGAACCAAATATGAAATTACACAATAGACAAGTAAAACAAAAGGAAGGCTCTGTCCTCCTCCCCTAAGGAATCGAGGCTTGAACAATACAACAAACATAGCAAACAAGAAAATTACAAAGGATATAAAATGTAAAATGAACATAAAAGGGGACAGGAGAAATCACAGTAAATACAGTCACTCCCTAAAAACAACAAACCAACTATGAAATTATATAACAGACAAGTAAAATACAAGGAAGGCTCTATCCCCCTCCCCCTAAGAAATCAAAGCTTTGACAATACAACAATCATAACAAACAAGAAAATTACTAAAGATGGGCAGTAAATACAACAACCTGGCAGCAATCACACCCAAAAAACAGCGAACGATAAACAACAAACAAGAAAATTACTAGGGATGTAAAATGCAAAAACGAAAATACAAGGGGAACGGCAGAAATCAGAGTAAATACAGCAATCACACCCCAAAAAACAAACCAAATATGAATTTACATAAATGACAAGTAAAACACAAGGGAGGCTCTGTCCCCCTCCCATAAGGAATCCAAGCTTTTCAGCTTTTCAACAAGCAATACAGAAATAGCAAAAGAAAAATACTAGGGATGTAAAATGGAAAACCGAAAATTCAAGGGGAACAGGAGAAATAAAAAAAAAATACAACAATCACACACTAAAAACAGCAAACTAAATATGAATTTACATAACAGACAAGTAAAACACAAGGAAGGCTCTATCCCCCCCCCCCCCAAATAAGGAATCGAAGCTTTTTAGCATTTCAGCAAGCAGTACAGAAATAGCAAAAGAGAAACACTAGGGATGTAAAGTGGAAATACAAAAATAAAAAGGGAACAAGAGAAACCGTGGTAGGGAGAAGAGGAGTGAACGCCGTAAAAAGAGAAAGAAGATGCAGCAGTCCATGCGAACCACCGGACCTTCCTTTTCGATCATACACCGCCGCTTCCTCCCCTGCACTCTTGTTGGGATCGCTCCAGTGGCTACAGGCTAGTAAGGTGCGTCTGAGGAAAGGATCAATTTGAACTGTGACAGTGTGACTAGGGATCAAGAGTGCAAAGGGAATGTGTACAAAGAAAGAGACGAAAGAGTGGCTAGGGTTGGATTTAGAAACAGCTAGCAGGTGGAGCGTGTTTGACAAGGGAATATGGCTAGGGCTTTAATTTTGGGCTTGGCTCCTTACCCAAGCTAAAATGGTTTTGTAACACCCCAAATTTTATATTCACCAAATATATTGTAATTATTTGGGAAATTCAATAAAATGGTGAATATTCATGAATTTGGAATTTATGAATTTATAAATGTTCAATTTCATGGGAAATTGGGCAAAATTAATTATGGAATTAATTTGGGTAATTTAAAAAGCCCAATATTAAGGTCCAAAAATGAAGTAATATTAGAGAAAATATTTGGTCCAAAAATAGATGAAAATTGGTGAAAGAAAAATAAGAGAAGAAATTGGATTAGAAAGGTAATGGCAAAATCGTAATTTTTCCAAAATAGCACAAAATAAATTATTTTCCAATTAATTGAAGTTAATTTCAATTAATTAAGGAAAATAAAGTTTAAAAATATATTTAGAATATTTTGGTCAATTTAATATGAATTTATGGAAAATTTGAGCAAAAAGTGCAATTTTGACCAAAATTGAGACTTTACGTGTATACGTAACCGAAACAAGTTGTGAAGCCAATTGAGACCATAGGGAGGGACCCCTAGGTGTCTCCTACATGTGGCATAAAGAAGAAAATATTGGTTGGACATGATGGCATGGTTACGTGAATGTAGGAAGTTATGTACATAAAATTGGATTTTAGCAATTTTGGAAAATTAAACCAATTATTATAATATTATGAGATATTAGAATATAAGTCATCAACCAGCGCCATTAGGCGCACTGGTTACCCAAGTGCTGTTAAGCACTTTCCCCCCTCCCCCTATATCCGGGTTCGATCCCGTCGCTTGTAATAAAAAAAAAAAAAGAATATAAGTCATCTTCCTCATTCAGCTGCTCATTCACGCACAGCAACATGAAATAGAGAGAGAGAAGGTTGAGAGAGTTTAGAGAGAGAAATAGAAGAAAAATCACAAGGTAAGCCGATTTCTCCGGCGATTTCGCTCCTAACGCGTATAACTCCGATTCTAAACTACTCCTCTTTGTTCTTTAAGGTTTGGAAAGCTCAAATTGGGTGTTTTAAAAGTTAGGGTTTGCTGCCATTTTTGGGAAAAGCTTGTTGGAGCTTGAGGTAACTTCCAAACCTTCGTATATTAACTATTCTGGCTGTTGTGGGCAATTTAATCGGTGAAATTTCGCCGGATTGCCATTGGTTTTAAATTTTGGAAAAGTGTATATCTAAGGGTTATGCTGCCCAATTTTAGTTCAAATGGTTGTTATAACTCAATTAGATTGTTAATAAAGTGGTTAGGAGTAGAAAGGAACGTGTTTACGGAGCCGAAATCGTAAAACCCCGATTTTTCCTGGAAAACACAATTATTTCGGCCAGGGATGTTTGAGGGCCTTAGAGTTGGATTTTCAATGATTTGATGATTCCATTGGATTCAGTGGGCAAAAATAGGTGGGGTTACAGTTGGGCACTTTTTCAGAAAAGGCTGAGAAAGCATAATTACGGAAACGCCCCTAAAACCCTAAAAGTAGGGCTGCCAAGGGCAATTTCGTAATTTGACATTGAATTTGGTAATTTTGAGTCCGGAAATGGATTCCTTGGATGAAAATACGTCAGGATAGCCATAGTCAAAAATTTGGAAAAACGTGCCATCGGGCCGGGTACAGCGGGGCCGGGGTCCCGGGGGCATTTTGGTAAATTTTCACCATAGGCTAATATAACCACAAGAAACACTATGGAAGTGTCTAAAATGATACTTGGATAGGTTATAACCTATTTCTTGTACATTTGATGTTTTAGGACCAAGTTGGACGCCTTTAGTTGACACGTTTTACGAGGCAGGCCCTTTGAGACAAGAAAGAGGTTAAGGTAGGGACTACTATCTCTCATATACTATGTGACTATTTGTATGATGCATGTTACTGTATTTTGTGATCTGAACACGTGCTGGAGGCACATTACCTAGCTGTGGTCTAGGACCTAGCTGAGGTACACTGGTTTTACCTAGCTGTAGTCAAGGACTCGGCTGAGGTACATGCAGGGGTTTCAACGGGTTAGTTGGCCCTGAATTTTTGTGTACACACACGGATGATATGAATTTTCATTTTACTTGATACGGTGCATTGCATATTTAATTTTCGCATTTTATATGTTGATCGTATGTTTCTACTGAGATTCCTTGGAATCTCACCCCTTTTTCTAACCAAAATGTCTCAGCGGGTGCCAGTGGCTCGAAATCCAAGGATGCAGAGAAGGGAAACTGACGGACACGTTTCCCAAGATGAATACAGTGGTTGTATAGTCTGTATGTGAAATAGTTTTGGGAACATACTGTACATATTTGTCGTTATTATCGACTTCTGCTCTGTTAATGACTGTCTGTAAACAAATACTTATTATCAGTATAACTGTACTTTTCTGTTTGCCTATGGAACTTGTTCATTATTGCCCTGCGCATATCAAAATGGAAACGGGTGTTGACATTTTTGGTATCAGAGCTAATAAGCGGTTCTGGCATTATCAGAATGGTATACTGATATAGTTTTGTTTACCTGACGACAAGATCATGAGCGGTAATTCGGGTTCATTATCTGAGGGCGAGACATCGGTAAACCAAAGTCCCCCAGAGCAGCGTCTTCAGGATGGACAGCTTTTTATAGAGTATTATGGACCTAGAGGTGTTCGTATGATGAGGACGGCACGGAAGAGTGTGCCGCAGCTGCTTGTGTACGGCCCGGAGCCCAGACCAGCGTCACCAGGACAGTCACAAGTTGGGGAAACGGCAGATTATCCAGATGAGGACCCCGACGAGGATCCTGAGGAAGATCCGGAGGAGGATCCGGAAGAGGACTTAGACGATGAGATGAGTGACCGCGAGTCCAGAACAGAGCTAGTGGAGGTACGGCATAACTTGAGGCCAGATTCCGAGCTGTGGCATTATATCTTTGGTAGATATATCAGGGCATGCCGAACTCAGTCAACACTTGTGAATCGATACTATTGCTTTGTGTCCGGAGTTCAGTCTTTGTACGCTATCCGGGAGCAATTACAGGTTGGCGCACCAGTTGAGTTCTGGGTTCGTAGTACACTGGATTTCTTCCCAGACTCTGCTTTTTGGAATTGGCAGAAGAATGTTATTGTTGAGCAGGGCCCAAAGAGTAACATGTACGCGTTTCTGAGGCATATGTATAACCTGGTTGAGAAATATATGTATGATGACTGACGAGGAACACCTAAGTGGTATATTTTGGGTAACCGGAGCTGACCGGCACATATTATGAGACAAGGGCAGACAGGCGGAACCGACAGATAGAAATGATTTAGCTAGAGTCGGTATTTTGAGGAGGGTACAGATAGGAAAATGTAATGTAATAAGGAACAATATGTCATGTACAGTAGTTTATAGGCTACCTGATGTTTTGTTTCTATGTAGCTACTGTAAATAGTTGTGTATGCTATGTATGACATATATGTGTACCCTGACCGTTTATGAAATGATAAAGATGCCCTTGCTTTTGTATCAAAATTTACTCTTCTCTAATTTCATGTAGAGAGAATTATGGAGATGGTACAACCAGGAGAAGGCGGTAGAGGCCGAGGTAGAGGTCGAGGCCGAGGTCGTGGTAGACATGGTACCAATGAGGGAGAACCAAGGCCTGACCCTATCCAGCAGCGAATCTTGGATTTATTGGAACAACAACAACAAACCATGAATGAGATAAGAGTTGACCTCCAGGGAGTACAGCAGAGACAGGACCACCTGGAGAACCGCATGGATGAATTTATGTGGGGAAATTATGAAGAAATACCGGAGGAACCCCAACCAGAGGATTTACCACCAGAGCCTGAGGTGGATATCCAAGCTTGGCTGAGTAGATTCAGTAAGCAACAACCACCTATGTTCAAGGGGAAGTTTGATCCTCAACAAGCAGAAACCTGGTTAGCTCGTTTGGAAAAGATTTTTGATATGCTGCAATGTCCAGATGAGATGAAAGCCCGGTTAGCCATATACAAGCTGGAAGGTGATGCCGATAGCTGGTGGAAAGGGATGGACCTCATCCTAAAGGGGAAGAATGTTCCTATCACGTGGGAACTATTTCAAGAGGAATTTAACAAGAAGTATTTTCCTCCGACTGTCAAGAGAGAGAAGGAGAAAGAGTTCCTCAGCATCAAGCAATACGACCGGGAGAGTTTTGATGACTATCTGGCCCGGTATATCCGACTATCACGCTACTCGTCATATGCCAAGCTAAATGACAATGATGAGTGGAATTCAGATATGATGATAGAGGGGCTGAGACCTGAGTTCAAGGACAGACTGATCTCCCAACACTTTACTGATTTCAGTAAAGCGGCAGAAGAGTGCCGATACATTGAGAAGCGTATGTCGAGCCTGGCAACTCAAACTGGTAATAAAGGTGCTTCTGGGAGTGGAAGTGCATCACAGAAAAGAAAAGAACAGGGTGGACCTTCTAGGGGTGATAATAAGAGGCCGAATCAAGCTGGAGGCCGTGGGGGCCAGGGTTTCCCAAGAGGCGGAACATGTTGGTATTGCCGCAAGCCATTTCATCCTGGCAAGACGTGTAGTGGAGCCCCATTTAGAATGGATCCTAACAAACCACTCACTTGCTATAACTGTGGTAAGCCAGGGCACTTTTCGAAAGATTGTCCACAGAAGCAGCAACCGGAGGGGACTAGACCCAGGGTTCCGGGAAGGGTCTATACACTGACACAGGAAGAAGCTCAAAAATCTCCGGAGCTGATTCAAGGTATGATTTCTCTCAATGGAAGTCTAGTGCATGTTATGTATGATTCTGGTGCTAGCCATTCATTTATTGCATATGACTGTGTGAGACGATTGAATTTACATATGCATAAATCCCCATATGATTTGGTTGTATCTACACCTATGGGCACACGAATTGTGACGGCTGATGTTTGTTTGAATTGCGGGATAAACGCTGAGGGGCATGAGTCAACTGTAAATCTGATTTGTTTGCCACTGCAAGGGTTGGAAGTAATTTTGGGGATTGACTGGCTAACAGCAAATGGTGTGTTGTTGGATTGTAAACAGAAGAGAGTCTTATATCTGAATCCACAGCCACAAGCTGACACTGAAATTACTCTTAACCTTTTATCTGCGGCTAAGGTTGAGAGGTATTTGCAGAAGGGATGTCAGGGGTACATGGTATTTTGCTCTATGCAATCAGAGGCTGGTGTAGCCTTGGAAAGTATCCCTGTGGCAAATGAATTCCCTGATGTTTTTCCAGAGGATGTCGGTGGACTACCTCCAGATAGGGAAGTGGAGTTCTCGATTGATTTGAAGCCTGGAGCGGGTCCAATTTCTAAAACCCCATACCGTATGGCTCCAAGCGAAATGGCAGAGCTGAAGAAGCAGATTGAGGAACTACTTGAGAAAGGGTTCATACGACCCAGCGTATCACCCTGGGGTGCTCCAGTGCTTTTCGTCAAGAAGAAAGACGGAAGCCTACGTCTCTGTATCGATTATCGAGAGCTAAACAAAGTGACCGTCAAGAACAAGTATCCACTCCCTAGAATTGATGATTTGCTCGATCAGTTGTCTGGTTCCTGTGTATTCTCGAAGATTGATTTGCGATCGGGATACCATCAATTGAGAGTCAAAGCAGAAGATGTATCGAAGACTGCTTTCAGGACCAGATATGGGCATTATGAGTTTCTTGTGATGCCATTTGGGCTGACCAATGCACCTGCCGTGTTCATGGACTACATGAATCGAATCTTTCGTCTGTTTCTGGACCAGTTCGTTGTAGTCTTTATTGATGATATACTAGTGTATTCGCGGAGTCAAGCTGAACACGAGCATCATCTGAAAACGGTGTTGAACATATTGTGAAATAGGAAACTCTATGCCAAGCTGAGCAAGTGTGAATTCTGGCTTTCAGAGGTAAAGTTTCTGGGCCACGTTGTCTCACAGCAAGGGGTCTCTGTTGATCCTAGCAAAGTGGAAGCAGTACTGAGCTGGAAAAGACCAGAGACTGTATTTGAAGTGCGCAGTTTTCTGGGTCTAGCTGGCTACTATCGAAGATTTATTTCGAATTTCTCCAGAATTGCTTTACCATTGACTAAATTGACGCGAAAGGCTCAACATGTTGTGTGGGATGAGAATTGTGAGAAGAGCTTCCTAGAGTTGAAGCAGAGGTTAACTACAGCACCAGTACTGACGATCCCAGATCCACAGTTTACGTATGTTGTTTATACAGATGCCAGTGGGCAGGGATTGGGATGCGTGTTGATGCAGCATGGCCGAGTGGTGGCATATGCATCCAGACAGCTGAAACCTCATGAATTGAACTATCCCACCCACGATCTTGAGCTAGCGGCAATTGTGTTTGCTTTGAAAATCTGGAGGCATTATCTCTATGGCGAGACTGTAGAGTTGTTCTGCGACCACAAGAGCTTGAAGTACTTGTATGATCAGAAAGAGCTCAACATGAGACAACGCAGATGGATGGAGTTGCTGAAAGACTACAATTTAGAAATCAAATATCATCCCGGTAAGGCTAATGTTGTCGCTGATGCATTAAGCCGGAAATCAGTGCAGGTGGCAGCCATAATGATTTATGAGCAAAAATTGATCGAGGATTTCAGAGACCTAAATCTGTCTAGTCAAATTCTGTTAGGCAGTGGGGTCAGTCAAATATACAATGATCTGAGGGCGGCAATTGAAGAAGCCCAACAACATGATGATGAAGCGTTGTATATCAGAGGTATGATTGATAGGGGCGAGACTCAGGATTACGACTTGTCTCCCAGCGGGCTAGTCAGGTACAAGAAGCGGATTTATATTCCACCGCAACAAGAATTGAAACGACAAATCCTGGAGGAGGCACATAAGAGTAAGTATACTCTGCATCCAGGAGCCACAAAGATGTACCATGACTTGAAGGCTCAATACTATTGGCCAGGAATGAAAAGAGAGGTGACTGAGTTTGTTGCTCGTTGCTTAACATGTCAGAAAGTGAAAGTTGAACATCAGCGACCCTCGGGGCTTTTGACGAATCCTGAGATACCTGAGTGGAAGTGGGAAAGCGTTACCATGGATTTCGTGACAGGATTGCCAAAGGTTAGAAACCATGATGCTATATGGGTGATAGTTGATAGATTCACGAAAACAGCTCACTTCCTACCGATTAGCATTCACTATTCTCCAGATAGACTAGCAGAAATTTACATTCAAGAGATTGTGAGATTACATGGTATTCCGAAGAACATCATCTCTGATCGAGATCCACGATTCACTTCCAAGTTTTGGAAGGCGGTTCATGAAGCTTTGGGTACCAAGCTCCGATTCAGTATGGCATATCATCCTCAAACTGATGGGCAGACAGAGCGAACGATTCAAACCCTTGAGGATATGCTAAGGGCGTGTGTGCTTGATTATAAAGGTACCTGGGACAAATTCCTTCTATTAGCAGAGTTCGCCTACAACAATAGTTATCATTCGAGTATTCAAATGGCTCCATACGAGGCACTCTATGGGAGGAAGTGTCAATCACCAATATGCTGGACTGAGTTGTCAGAGAGGGAATTGCTAAGGCCAGATCTTGTTGATCAAACAACGGAGCAGATAAAATTGATCAAGCAGAGATTGCTAGCTGCTCAGAGCCGACAGAAAAGTTATGCAGATAAGAGGCGAAAACCTCTGGAATTTAAAGTCGGTGACCACGTATTTATGAAAGTATCACCTGTTACGGGTATTGGCAGGGCATTGAAAACAAAGAAGCTACAATCAAGATACATTGGTCCGTTTGAGATCTTAGAGAAGATTGGGCCTGTAGCATATCGTATCGCTTTGCCACCGAATCTGAGCAGGCTACATGATGTTTTTCATGTTTCCCAGATGAAAAAGTATCAACCTGATCCAGAACACGTAATAGAGTATGAAGATGTGGAAATGCGCGACGATTTGACTTACGAAGTCACACCTGACCGAATCATCGATCGGCAAAAAAAGCATCTCAGAAACAAGAGCATTCCATTCGTCAAGATTTTCTGGAAAGGGTTATCGCCCAGAGAGGCTACATGGGAAACAGAAGAAAGTATAAAGAAACGTTACCCGGAATTTATGGCTGATCAGGTGTAGCAAATTTCGGGGATGAAATTTATTTAAGTGGGGGAGAACTGTAACACCCCAAATTTTATATTCACCAAATATATTGTAATTATTTGGGAAATTCAATAAAATGGTGAATATTCATGAATTTGGAATTTATGAATTTATAAATGTTCAATTTCATGGGAAATTGGGCAAAAATAATTATGGAATTAATTTGGGTAATTTAAAAAGCCCAATATTAAGGTCCAAAAATGAAGTAATATTAGAGAAAATATTTGGTCCAAAAATAGATGAAAATTGGTGAAAGAAAAATAAGAGAAGAAATTGGATTAGAAAGGTAATGGCAAAATCGTAATTTTTCCAAAATAGCACAAAATAAATTATTTTCCAATTAATTGAAGTTAATTTCAATTAATTAAGGAAAATAAAGTTTAAAAATATATTTAGAATATTTTGGTCAATTTAATATGAATTTATGGAAAATTTGAGCAAAAAGTGCAATTTTGACCAAAATTGAGACTTTACGTGTATACGTAACCGAAACAAGTTGTGAAGCCAATTGAGACCATAGGGAGGGACCCCTAGGTGTCTCCTACATGTGGCATAAAGAAGAAAATATTGGTTGGACATGATGGCATGGTTACGTGAATGTAGGAAGTTATGTACATAAAATTGGATTTTAGCAATTTTGGAAAATTAAACCAATTATTATAATATTATGAGATATTAGAATATAAGTCATCAACCAGCGCCATTAGGCGCACTGGTTACCCAAGTGCTGTTAAGCACTTTCCCCCCTCCCCCTATATCCGGGTTCGATCCCGCCGCTTGTAATCAAAAAAAAAAAGAATATAAGTCATCTTCCTCATTCAGCTGCTCATTCACGCACATCAACATGAAATAGAGAGAGAGAGAAGGTTGAGAGAGTTTAGAGAGAGAAATAGAAGAAAAATCACAAGGTAAGCCGATTTCTCCGGCGATTTCACTCCTAACGCGTATAACTCCGATTCTAAACTACTCCTCTTTGTTCTTTAAGGTTTGGAAAGCTCAAATTGGGTGTTTTAAAAGTTAGGGTTTGCTGCCATTTTTGGGAAAAGCTTGTTGGAGCTTGAGGTAACTTCCAAACCTTCGTATATTAACTATTCTGGCTGTTGTGGGCAATTTAATCGGTGAAATTTCGCCGGATTGCCATTGGTTTTAAATTTTGGAAAAGTGTATATCTAAGGGTTATGCTGCCCAATTTTAGTTCAAATGGTTGTTATAACTCAATTAGATTGTTAATAAAGTGGTTAGGAGTAGAAAGGAACGTGTTTACGGAGCCGAAATCGTAAAACCCCGATTTTTCCTGGAAAACACAATTATTTCGGCCAGGGATGTTTGAGGGCCTTAGAGTTGGATTTTCAATGATTTGATGATTCCATTGGATTCAGTGGGCAAAAATAGGTGGGGTTACAGTTGGGCACTTTTTCAGAAAAGGCTGAGAAAGCATAATTACGGAAACGCCCCTAAAACCCTAAAAGTAGGGCTGCCAAGGGCAATTTCGTAATTTGACATTGAATTTGGTAATTTTGAGTCCGGAAATGGATTCCTTGGATGAAAATACGTCAGGATAGCCATAGTCAAAAATTTGGAAAAACGTGCCATCGGGCCGGGTACAGCGGGGCCGGGGTCCCGGGGGCATTTTGGTAAATTTTCACCATAGGCTAATATAACCACAAGAAACACTATGGAAGTGTCTAAAATGATACTTGGATAGGTTATAACCTATTTCTTGTACATTTGATGTTTTAGGACCAAGTTGGACGCCTTTAGTTGACACGTTTTACGAGGCAGGCCCTTTGAGACAAGAAAGAGGTTAAGGTAGGGACTACTATCTCTCATATACTATGTGACTATTTGTATGATGCATGTTACTGTATTTTGTGATCTGAACACGTGCTGGAGGCACATTACCTAGCTGTGGTCTAGGACCTAGCTGAGGTACACTGGTTTTACCTAGCTGTAGTCAAGGACTCGGCTGAGGTACATGCAGGGGTTTCAACGGGTTAGTTGGCCCTGAATTTTTGTGTACACACACGGATGATATGAATTTTCATTTTACTTGATACGGTGCATTGCATATTTAATTTTCGCATTTTATATGTTGATCGTATGTTTCTACTGAGATTCCTTGGAATCTCACCCCTTTTTCTAACCAAAATGTCTCAGCGGGTGCCAGTGGCTTGAAATCCAAGGATGCAGAGAAGGGAAACTGACGGACACGTTTCCCAAGATGAATACAGTGGTTGTATAGTCTGTATGTGAAATAGTTTTGGGAACATACTGTACATATTTGTCGTTATTATCGACTTCTGCTCTGTTAATGACTGTTTGTAAACAAATACTTATTATCAGTATAACTGTACTTTTCTGTTTGCCTATGGAACTTGTTCATTATTGCCCTGCGCATATCAAAATGGAAACGGGTGTTGACAGGTTCCGCTTTTCAAAAAGAAAAATCTAGCGGTTGCATTTTTTTTTAATGAAGAAGAATAATAGTGGCGTGGAATAGAGGCAGGCGTTTTTGTTTTTGTTTTTTGTTTACCTTCAAAATTCAAAATAGTAGAACGCTCCAAAGTTAAATCACTGCCGATTGATATTTCACGAAATTTTAAGATGAATTTAGGCGATATATCAATATCAAATTTCTTTTGCTCTAAATATATTATTTTTCACTTTTTTTTACCCAAAAAATATATTATTTTTCACACAAGAAGGTGAAATGTCAACATATTATTAGAACCTCTATACTAACAATAATACCTAGAATATGAAAGAGGCCAACACATACGATTCATCCTGACATTTGTAAGCCACTTGATCCATTATATTTGGCAAACCCAACATATATCAAAGTCATGGTGCATTATTCACACACATGTGAATCATGATGAGGTAAGCATAAAGAGGTGATGATGAAAGCATAAACATATAGTGATCAAAAGCACACATGTGAATAACGATGAGGTAAGCATAAAGAAGGGGTAATGAAAGTATGAAGATGTAATCACAATGAATCAAGTTACTTGGTGAAAATAATAAGATCCCATGTATCATTAGAAATAAAAAAAAAGGGATGAAAACTCAGCCACAGACCTTATCTCCTTGCTCTCCCAAAATTCTTGTGTGTCTTGCTTCAACTCTTGCTCCCCTATTTATAGTCTCAAGGTAGGGTTTCCTTCATAAATGCTCATTCTTTTTTTTAATTTTCATTTTTTGATTTTTTTTTTTTGTATTTTATGTTAAGAACTACCTAACTTGACCTAATCACCATCAATTGAGATTTTTTTTTTAATTTTTTTTTAATTTTTTTGTATTTTTTATTGATAAAACTTCCTAGCTTAACCTAATCACCATTAGTGGAGATTTTTTTGTTTTTAATTTTTTTTATTCTCCCAACAAGTAATTTCCTAATTTAAACCTATCAACATAAATGAGATTTTTTTTATTTTTTATTTTTCATTTTTTTATTTATTATTTGCCCTTAATGAATGACAATGCCAATCATCATCAATGAGGGGATTTATTTTAATTTTCATTTTTTTTATTTTTTCCCTTTCAATGATGATTGCCAATTTGGACACTGATCATCATCAATAGGAGGATTTTCTTATTTTTGTTTTTTTATTTTTTTTCTTTCATTCTCCCCATAAGTAGTTTCCTAATTTAAACCTATCAACTAAGTGAGAATTTTTTTTTCGTTTTTTATTTATTATTTTCCCTTAATGAATGACAATGCCAATCATCATCAATGAGGAGATTTATTTTAATTTTTTTTTTATTTTTTCCCTTTTAATGATGATCGCTAATTTAGACACCGATCATCATCAATAGGAGGATTTTCTTATTTCTCTTATTTTCATTTTTAATTTTTTTTCTTTCAATAATTGCCAATTTGGACACCAATCATCATCAATTATTTTTGTATTTTTGAGTAGGGCCCAGACAAAATAGGGTGTTCACAAGTACACCAGCCACGAACTCATCTGGCCAATCGATCTTCTCATTCCGAAGCTCCTCATTCAACTTGTGTACTCGTTGATCTGGAGCTTGATGTCTTTGTCATCTATCATCTCCCACTTGTAAAAGTTTCCTATCAAGAACTTCTGCTTTCTAGCATCCTCGGCGGTATACTTGAGGATAAGTGATTCCCATATTTCATTTGCTTCTTTGTAAACATAGTACACATCGAATAGATCATTAGATAAAGTAGTAATCAGAGTGTGTCTACAAACCTTGTTAGCATAGGCCCAAGTATCCTTCTGGGCTTGGTTAGCATCTGGGGATGGTGTAGATTGTGTAAGCGCATCAGCAACTCCATGCATGTCAAGAATAGTATAGACACGTTCTTGCCAGCGTCTGAAGTTATTCCCTTCAAATTGGTCTATCTTGGAAATGTCTGGAAATTTCCTAGGCGTAGGCACTGCCATCGGAATAGGACCAGGACCAATGGTGTTAGCTTCGAAAGCAGTAGTATTGTTAGCTTGAGCACTAGTTCCAGAACCAGTAGGAGGAACAGAAGCCATAATAGCTCTTAATAATGTTGGTGAACCCCGGCAAATACACCGTGTAATCTGAGTCACGTCCAAGGACAGTGTCCTTAAGAGCTATTTTGCGACCACTGGCTGACTAGAAGCGGCACTCCCCAGGATAAAACGGACCCTCCTTGCAGATACAGGGTGAACAGAACAGCAAAATACAAAACAACTATAAGGCAGAGAGAATAGAGGAATGCCAGAGAGGAAGAGAGTGCTCGAGATTTTCGAGCCAGATGCCTGAACCTCTTGCAAGCAGTACCTTTTTTAGGCCTCTTATGGATTTGAACGTTGGGCAAAATTCAATAGCAATAAACACGATTAATACAGCGGTTTCCAAACGTTGAAGTTCATAAACACATTTTAATGATCAGTTTTTTGGAACCTATAGGTAATAGGCTGCAACATGACTGTTTGTCATGATGGCCAGTTGAACACAATTAAATCTGGTTAATGCCTTTGTAACCGAAATATTCAGGTTTCAAAATTCAAATGCCTCAAAACTGGGTTTTTTCAGTAAGCCATTTTCTCTAAAATAAAATGTAGATTTTTCCCAAAAAAAAAACATGTGATAAAAAGTGCTCAATCCATATTTAACTCACGCGCAGGGGGAAATTGCCAGATTTTCGCTACGTTTGCCTTCTAGTGGCCTATTGTTGTGCGTGCAAGCCTACTCTTCCTCTTGGCCTATTTACTAACCCAAATTCACAATATTTAATATATATACATTTGCATTCTCTCTTTCCCAAGCAATATAGGGCTTGTTCCATTTGACACACTCACATGGAACTTAAAACTCCAACATATACAAGTGTAGATTACGCATTGTTGTATATATAAAAAAAAGAGAGATTTGTTTTTGAGTTGATAGAATTTTAATACCCTCTTATCATAAATATAATAAGAACTATAGTATATGAATTTATTTTGGTTTCAAATACAATATCCATCTCCAAAATTTATAATTTTTTTTCCTATACCCTCCTGATCAATTGCATATATTAAGGGGATTGTCAATAAGGGAGTATAGCTAATACAAATAATTAAAAGAGATATATTAGGAAAACCAACACACATATTTTACAAATAAGTAAACAACTTTTCTTATTATCTACAAATTAATTATCTAATTCCTATATTTGGGAATGGAAGAGCATTAATTTTGCTAATCTTTCATGTGTCTACCATATTGTCCTAGCAGTTTTTGTGCTTACTTTTACTGTTTATTAACCATTCGTTTGTTTTGGTGAAATAAACATGGTTTTTTAATTAAAAAAATGAATTTCTGCTAGGCCTGAGTCCAAGCTCATTAAACAAGTCAAAGATATCTTAAGCAAACTGAATTATTGTACATCGCCATCATGTCATCTTGAAGGTCTTGTGGGCATTAATCATCAAATTGAGAAAGTTGAAGAGCTATTGGTTCATGCTCGAATTCTGGGAATATGGGGCATGAGTGGTATAGGTAAGACCACACTTGTCAAAGCTATGTTTCATAATTTGAAAGCACAATTTAAAGCTTCCTCTTTTATTAGAAATGTAAGAGAAAAACTAGCAAGAATTGGACTGAATAAATTAATGGAAGAATGCCTCAAAGAATTATTAAAAGATTAGGGCCTTCAAATCTATAGCATGAAATCCACTTTGTGAAACTTAGGCTTCAACAACAACAACAAAATCTTCTGATACTTGATGATGTGGACAATTTGTTTAGAGCTGAAGATTTAACCAGAATGTGTGATTGGTTTGGAGAAGGAAGTAGAATTATTGTTACCTTAAGAGACATACAAGTTCTTAAGAATGCTTCTGCATCTGCAACATATCATGTTGAGAAATTAGAGTCATGTCATGCTCTAAATCTCTTCAGCTTAAAAGCATTTAAGCAAACTGAGCCATTTAAAAGCTATTTGGAGTTATCAAAGTTGGTTGTGAGTTATTGTCAAGGAAACCTATTGGCTCTTGTAGTGTTGGGTTCCTTTCTTTACAGTAGAACAAAAGAAGTGTGGGAAAGCGCATTGGAAAAACTAAAGCAAGCTCCACACAAGGACATTTTTAATGTACTCAAATTGAGTTTTGATGGACTTGATGAGAAGCAAACTACTGTGTTTCTTGACTTGGACCATTTATCAAGGGAAACAAGCTCTAAGCTTTTTTTTAAACTCTATAAAAGGCTTCTATGACTTCTCTGTATATATTGAGATATGTGTTCTGAAAGAAAGATCTCTCATGTCAATGGATCAATTTGGTGGAATTGATATGCATAATCTTGTAAGAGAAATAGGCCGAGAAATTTGTAGGCAGTAATTGATCATTGGTCCCGAAAGACCTATTCGACTATGGAAACACGACAATATTTATCATTTTTTCATCAATAAAAAGGTACTAAGTGATTAATTTATATATAATTTTCTTTTTCATATGTGTATTTCCTCTTCCTTGTTCAATTTTGAAGCTTTATATGTGATATATGTATTTGTTGACTAGGGGAGTGGGACAATTCAATGCATGTCTTTAGATATGAGCAAGACAAAAGATGTAACATTGCAGGCTAATGCCTTCAGAAAGATGATTGCATTGAAATTTCTAAAGTTTTACAAGTCTGATCTTAAAGAGCCTTCAAAAGTGTATGTTTCTGAAGTTCTTGATAATCTTCCAGAAGAGTTAAGGTTTTTCTTTTGGGAAGATTATCCTCTACCATTTGTACCATTGAGCTTTTGTGCTAAGAATCTTATGGAACTTGAAATGCCTCATAATCAACTCCAACAACTTTAGGATGCAGATCAGGTACATAAATAGTCTTCTCTCAATCTATATTTCCTCTGATCCATATTATAAGTCACCTCTAGCTACTTTACCTAAATCAAGGAGGGGTAGTTAAGTCATTAACCTTATACTAAAATGAAAGGTTTTTCCAACTTTACCTTATTTAAGAGTATAGAGAATCACTATATTAGACTTCAAGTCTCATTCGAATAAATTGATAAAGGGTAATATTTAGAAAAAAGTTAATTAATGACTCACCAAGTGACTTATATTTGGAACCATCAATTCTTTTAAGAAGGAGCCTCGTATTAAGGATATGGGCAATTTATAGGGAATTTAATTCTTATATAATTTATTTTTTGTTGTTTCATATTTCAGCATTTCCCAGACTTAGGAGTTATGAATTTAACTGCGTCAAAGCATATGATTGAGCTTCCAAATCTGTCTCAAGCCCCCAACATTATTATGATATATCTTGATGAATGTGAGAATTTGACTTAAATTTATTCCTCAACCAACCTGAACTAGCTCTCTCATTTATCCATAAGAGATTGCAAAGACCTAAGACACATAAACATTGGTGACAATATTAAGGAGACTAGTTCAGGGTTAGTTGTTGTCTACAATTTTCTGGATCTTGACAACTCCTTATTCCATAAACTGACTGTGAAGTTCTTTGTCTCAAACGACAACAATATTTTCTCTGGGTTTCAAGTTAAACTTGTGTCAGGATTATTGTCAAAGATATTATCATCAGATGATCTGTGCATGAACAATAATATTGAGAGTATAAAGTTGAAATTGTTGTCTTTACTTCCATTTGTTACTTCACTTCGCTTGTTAGATCTTACTGAGTTTGGAAATTTCAACAGATGTTTCAACTTTCTTTCTGAACATGGAGAGCTTAAGAATATCTATGCCAAAGATGTAGTCAATGTACTCAAAGCAATGGTGAGAAAGCCATTAATGAAGATTAAAGAAAAGAGAAAAACAAAGGAGGTAATCACATATTATAACTCTTATCATGGAACAAGGAAGCCACTAGAGATTGAAGATGAGATCTTAATTATAGAAATAATGGAATGTTATTGTAGCAGTACTACAGCAAGTAATAGATTAACAAGAGTTCCTAATAGCATCACACGATGGCTATTATTGACACAAGTGACATTACAGAGAAGTGTTACTTGTACAACACTTTGCTTTATTGTACCATTAACTCATTCTCTTCGACTTCCAATGTCATCCTCTCTTCATTATCATTATCCACTTCTCTTCTTCACTTTCTCCTTGGTGTTTCACTATCACTAGAAGTCAAGAATCGAATGACCATGCCAATGATAATAGTCACTATGACAACAATCATAGGTATAATGTTGCTTGAAACTTTGTATCCCCAACATCAATTCTGATATCTCTACCAATGGTGTTACCACATGTTTAAATCTAACACTAGACATGATCTTGCCATTGTGCACAATCCTAACCCTGATCAACTTCTCCCTTTAACAATATACCACTAATGTTTATTCGCTTTGGCCCATCATCCCTTGGGGTGTGTTTGCTTTGAGAGGAGGGAAGGAGAGGGGGGTTAAATTACCTTTTTGGGTTGAAGGTATTTAAATTTTAGACGGGAATTCAAAATTTAAAAGGAATGATAGGGTAAATTTTGGGCAGGAATTCAAAATTTAAAAGAATGAGAGGGTAAATTTTAGGTTTCTCCCATCCAAAATTATAATTTGCCACCCCTCCCCTCAAACCAAACACACCCTTAGGTAACCTGGATTATGACAGTTTGGAGAATGGATTTGACCCAAGCTTACACAGCCATCAACATTTAAGCAATCAAGATTTGGGGCTGGAGACAGGTTTGCGAGTGCAGTCAGACATTTCAAATGACTTATATCAATCTTCTTTAGATTTGGAAAATGCTGAAAAAAGAAGCAGTATGTTAAATATGTTATGCTAGATAACTATACAATTTAATCATGAATTCTCTCATGACAAATAAAAACAAGGGATTATAAAGGAAATACGTCGATACATTTAGAAGAGTATTGGATTAAAGGCAAAAAAGCAAAAAGAACAAGTCCATACAGCTTGAAAAATTGATCATTGATATATTTGGGTCCGGATATGTAGGGGTTGCCAAATCTTAAGAGCTAGTGAGGGTTATAAGTTATTTCAAATTTGCACAACTAACATGTAATTTTCTCCGAATTGAGGCAGAGAACTCAAATAGCGAACATGTGCCTCATGAATTATTTGGTCAATTTTTGATGCATGAGATATCTAAAATTAAACTTCAAATTAAAGAGTTGTTTAGAATTAGACAAGGAAAAAGATACATACTTGATGCCTTTTCCAAAGTTGCCTTATATGACTAGAAGGAATTTGAAGCTCAACAAGATGCTACGCACAGTAGCTTAATGGCACACATGGTGAATTAATATTCTTCCCAACTAACAATCCTGAATTAGTTCATCTGAAAGATAACTCATATCTTTACCAATAATCAACTTTGAAGGCTCCCTCCAATCAGACCAATAAATTTTTAGAAATATCAAATTATGCATCTTTTAAAGGTCATTAACTCTCAATGGAATCCTTTTTATCTTGCTCATGTCCAATAACAAGCATCGGATTGATGTAGGCACCTAGTAAGCATGTAAAGAAAAAAAAAAGGAACTATTAGTACATAAAAGTTACCAGAATACCATAGGAAATGAGATAGAATAACTATAGACAGAATAAATTATTACCTTGTTACTAATGAAAAAAATGACTTCACAGCTGAACAAGGCCTTTAGGATTGGAGAATGACTGTTCTCTAGCAATTTCAACACCCATGTCTCTTACAAGATCATGCATCTCAATGTAGCCATTATGACAAATGAAGTGAGGGATCTATCTTTAAGAACACTTATGTCAATATCAATAAAAGAGCCATATAATTGTCTTATTAAGTTGAAGAAACTTCAACTCCTTCCTTTATGAAAAAAGCTATGTCAAGAAACATATTCTTTTGGTGCTCGTCAAGTCTATCAAAACTCAATTTCAGAACATTAACAATGTACTTGGGTGGAGCTTCTTTTATTTTTTCCAAATAACTTTCCCACTCTTCATGTCCTCTGCCCTGAAGAAAAGAACCCAACATTACAAGGGCCAATGGATTTCCTTGACAATAATCCACTACAGATCTTGGTAACTCCACAAAATCCTTAAATGACTCATTTTGTTGGAATGCTTTCAGACTAAAGACATGAAGGGCATCGTGAAAATCCAATATTGGAACAGAGTATGTTGAAAATGCAAAAGCATTATGAAGTACTTGTATGTCTCTTGACGTGGTAATAATTCTACTTCCTTCCCCAAACCATCAGTTAAACCCACGAATTTGGAAAATGACATATCAGTCGCATTGAAACACAGTATTTTGTTCAGTGCGCTAGGTCAGACTCTAATCAGTTTTGGTGCTGAGGCGAAATAAATACAGAACCAGAGACTAGTGCTGCAGGGAGGAGACCAACCTTCCACCATTTTCTCCTTCCCTCCATTGTCTTCATCACCAAGCATCACCTTCCCATCGCCGGTGACTGTCGCTTTCAACACCATTATTGCCGGCGACGCAGCTACTACTCTTCTGCACCACCGTGAACAAAGCTCGTCTTTCAAGCAAAGTCGAGAACCTGAGGGCTAGAAGCAGAGAAAACCAGAGAAGCTGAGAGGTGTGAGCTGAGGGTCGGAAAAGGGAAAAGCTATCGGAGATGTGAGAGAGGAGTGAGGAGAGACTAGGGGAGCTGTCGTTTCTTCACCATATACCTCACCTTCACTACCGCCTTTCCAATATCAGCATCTCCATTCACTATCGCCGGCGATAATACTGCTCTTCTGCAACCACCGTCCTCGTCTCATCTTCCATTACTTGCGGTGAGTCTCATCCTTCCAAGCCTTCATTGTCCCAGACCGTAGCTCCTTATTTTCTGATATCAACACAGTTGTGATCCTCTACTCTGTGTGCATATTAAATTCAACACCAATATTCCTTTATTCGATATAAATTGATCCCCTTAATAGTTGATCGACATATCTGAAATTGGGGAACTATTTGGTGAAGTTGAATTGATGGCTGGCAGTGGCTAAAACTTCTTAATTCCCTTGTTGTAGTAAGAGGTAATACCATGAATTTGGAGCTTCAATATGGGAGTTTTTGCTCTTCCATTTTTTTAATTCTATATTATAATTGTGATTCCTAGCTCTTAGGATGAATTTTATAATGTTGAATTGATTTTATTTTGATGTATTTAAAGATTGAATGTGGCTTGAACCTTTGTTAGACACTTGACATTGTGTTTAGTTAGTTTAATTATCATTTTTTATGCTGGTTAGTCATTGAATTGATGATTTTGTGAACATTTTGTGCTATTTTCAAGGCGGCTTGGTTAGTGGACCAATGGTGTCTTGTATTTGCATTGGTTAATTAAATATGAATTTATTAATTGTATTTATCATTGAGTTTTAACATCATTAATCTTGATTTTTCATATGGGTGACCATTGTTAAATTAAGATTAATGAAAAAATCAAGTGGTAATGCGAGGTAGCTCGGTTATTGAATCAAAAGCTAAATATGATTTTAAGTTCATTTAATTGCTAAAATACTTAAGCAACCTAATTTAGAGAGATTAATATGCAAAGTGGCTTGGTATTAATCAATCTAAGTTAGGCCTATAGCCTAAGGGGTGGCCCTTAGAGTCATTTTGGAACTAGCATGATTAATTCTCCTATAATTATTTTAAGTGAGGATTGCTTGCACCATTGCTATGTGGGATTGCTTATTCCATTGTTGATCTTCTTATTTCTTTCATTTCATTAATTTCATCACCATTCCATTTCATTTTGTAAAGAAAAATCCCAAAAAGAATTATTTTAAAACAAGTTAATTTTAAATTGCAAAAAGTAATTTCAAAAGATTAAATTTTCCCTTTTTAATCATTTCATGCCAATCATTTCACTGAATTCCTCGGTAATTAATAAAAGGCTCTTCGAGAGACAATCCAGGATTGCATCCTATATTGCAATCCTTAGTTTAATTTTTGAAGAGGTTATCAGGGCACAAAGCATATGCCTTCGATGTTACCTATCATCAACAGAAATAGGATGGATACATTGACGTTGAGAGATCAATCTGACAGCTTTAGAAGTTAGGAAAATCAATACAGCTTCTATGAGCATTAAAGCAATGGTTGCATCCATGTGAATGTAATTTCTTGCTTTAACTTCAAACTAATCCTTGTTTTTTGGCTTTACCTCCTCAGGAAGTGTTATGGTTTGGCTCTTGATTAATGTGATAAAAGGACCAAACAAAAATATTAAGCAAGTGGGAATAAAAGTTACCAAACGATCAACAACAACTTGAGGGACAGTATCAATTCATGCTATAATGTGCCTTTAAGGAAGGAATAATGCAAAAGAAATAAGTGGTCAACTAGTCAAGTCCATTTTAACAACTTTTCTCATTTATTTGAAAAGGATATGAAACCATTTTCTTTTCCAAGGAAGGAAATTTCCAGGCTTTGGTGTAGAGGCAGAGATGATCACAGAGTGAGCGTTCTTTTATACGCACCACACCATAACCTCCAAAAATATTCCTCTGTTTTGTAGCATAGGTTTTAAGAAAAGGATCCGCCAATCAGAAATTTAAAAAAAACTCAAAATTTAACGAACAATTAGTGCTCCTAATTCAATGTAGTTTTCGAGATTATACAACATAAATATAGTGTTCAGATCTCACGCGTTTGTGTTTTATAAGATCTATGAGTGAAAGTAGACAAAGGCAAGACAGAGATTAAACACTAGAACATGAAACTAACAGGATTTTCATAGAATTTTACTAGAAAATAGGAGATCGATGGGATGAAGCAAGTAGATGAAAGAAGAGAAGAGTGTTAGGTAGTACTGACCTCTGGATCTTGAGGAATCAGAAGAAATTAAATAAGCTCATAAAGATAGATATAGTATTGGTTTGGTAATTTATTGTCAAAAGAGTTTATTAGTAGGGACAATTCGAGAAAAATACACTTAAAAATGAGAATAGATAAATTAATGTTATGAATTTATCAAATCCTAAGTGAGAGTTGAAGTAGGAATCTGGGATTTCTAAATCTGACAAAATGACCAAATTGCCTTGAATTAAGTTGTGAAACATGATAGTGAAGTCGTTAATGTAAAATCCGATGTTGTTAATATATACACAGATGTTGTTATTGACCCCCTAAAACTTGTACACTTAAAATTATCCCTGATTTTTGGGAAATGAAGTTGTGAAACATGAAAGTAAAGCCATTAATGTAAAATATGTTGTTAATATTAATACAGATGTTGTTATTGACCCCTAAAACTTGTGCCCTCAAAATTATCTCTAGTTTTTGGATATGAAGTTGTAAAACATGAAAGTAAAGTTGTTAATATAAAATCTGATGTTGTTAATATAGATACAGATGTTGTTTTTAACCCTTGAAACTTGTGCCCTCAATTTAGGGCATTTTAGTCATTTGGTCAGAATTAGAAATTCCAGATTTCTACTTTAACTTTGACTTGGGATTTGATAAACTTGCAGCGCCAATTTATCTTGGCTCATTTTTATTTTTATTTTTTTTTGGAATTTTGTTAGTCAAACTAAAGAATTCTTATCCTTCAAAAGGAAAAAATTTGAGAAAAGATGAAGGGACTTCTCTTCTCCTATATAGCTTGTTATAATGAAGACGCATGAGAGGAAAGATTCGCATGAGTTTAAAAAATATTGATAGTCAAGTTAGAAGGTATAGAATTAAAAACTATTGAAGTCTCATGATAGCTGTATTTGCTGAGAGATTTAGGATAATAATCAAGTTATGCCTAGTTTGATTTTCTATTTTTTAACTTTTTTCTTAGAATAGTTTTAAAAATTGTTTTTTTACTACAAGTTTTGGGACAAAATAAAAAAAAATCCATTTGGATGATATGTTGTTTTGAAAAAAAATCATATTTAAGAAAAAAGAATATAGAAACTTGTTTAAAATAGTTGTTCTTAAAATCAGCTTTGATGAGCCCCAAGTAGGGTGGAGAGTAGAGACAAAATGCAGATTAAAACATAAGAGTGGCAAGTTCAAGTTTAAAAGATGAAAACTCATGTCATCAAACGTTAAAGGAAGATAAGGCTCTCCATTTATTGCCAATTTTATAGAATAAAAAATAAGAAAAGATATAAAATTTGTCCTTTTTATTTTTTGAAACTGATTATTGTTTCTTGTTTTACAAAGCACTTACCTAAAAAATTTACTAAACAAGTTTTTTTTTTTAAAAAAAACGGAAAATTGTCTTCAGTATAGGAAAACAAACAAGCCCTTAATTTTTTCAGTTCTTAAAATTAAAAGCTAAAAGCATGGTTTTAAAACTCAGACCGGACCGGCTGGTCGGGATAGGAAACCAGTGAACCGGCCAAAAAATCGGTCTGGTTTGCTGATGAACCCTGGTTAAGAGTTGACCTCGGGTCAACCCGTGATTGAATCATATTTTTATATGATATTTCATAACTGAATTGGGATTTTAATGTATTTTTTGGGGCATCATTGTATCATTAAGCACTAATTTGAGTAAAAGACATTTGCATTGAATTTAGTGTAAATAAGGGCAAAATGATCATAAATTGTTAATTATTCATGCAAATGATTTCTTAGGCTTTTGATACTATATTGTGTTTAATTTTTTATTGGGTTAATATAAGTTTTAGTCCCTAAAGTTTGATCCAATTTTGGTTTTAGTCCCTCAAGTTTGAAATCGATGGTTTTGGTCCCTGAAGTTTCACCCGATTTTGGTTTTAGTCCCTCAAGTTTGAAAAGGATTTGGCGACCCGTTTTTGAAACCGACCCGACCCGACCCCAAAAAAAAAAAATCAAGTCCTTTACAAACTTGAGGGACCAAAACCAAAATCGGGTGAAACTTCAAGGACCAAAACTACCGATTTCAAACTTGAGAGACTAAAACCAAAATTGGGTGAAACTTCAGGGATCAAAACCACCGATTTCAAACTTGATGGACCAAAACCAAAATTGGATCAAACTTCAGGGACCAAAAGTTATATTAACCCTTTTGTATTTCAGGTGTTTTGGGAAGAAATTGGCAATTTGAGGGTCCTAATCAATATTTTGAAGACTGGGGAAAAATACAGAAAAGGTCCGTAAAATGTGAAAATTACAAGTGAATGAGGAAAATGCACTGGGAACTCTCACAAAAAGTATCCAAACTTTTCAAATATTATATTTCGGTCCCAAAAGTTTCAGATATTTGCACTGTTGTTCCTCATCATAAGTTTTAAGAATTTCAGAATGATCCCTAGACCCATTAACTTTTCCATTAGGATAAAGATACACGACAATTGCAATTGGGGCTGTGGAGAATGATTAAAGGAGCTCTTATCATCATCATCATCATTACCTTCACTTCCTTCTTCAATACATAGACCCGACACTTTGGAGTAGATGAGGTGGATGAGAATTATGGCGTGAAGAAAAGAACTGAACATTGGAGCATCGTCATGGATCATCATCATCATTTTCATTTTTTTTCTCTTAAATAAACAGAGCAAGCAGAGGCATCACGATCATCTCGTCCTTCCTTTTCTTCTTCCTCGCTGGCGGCGGGTTCACCTCCATCCTCTACTTCCTTCACCGTCAACAATGCACCAACACCATCAGCTTCCTTTGCTCCAGTACCACCTTCGGCGACCACTCATACCATCACCACCGCCACCTTCTTCCCTCTTTCAAGCAACCTACACCACCACCTTCACCGTGCCCCTCTTCTTTCTCGTCGGACAACCTACACCACCACCAGCTCCGACAGAGTGAGGCGGATGAAGGACAGAGAGAGCTTGAGAGGGGAGAGAGATCACCGCACCTCCTTTCATAACCATCACCATCACTTCTCTTCACACAGCCACTAACCGCTGACCAGAGAGAACGAGATACAAAGAGCTTCTGGACCCAAGCGGACACGCATGCAAACCACTATCTTCTCTCATTTTCTTTGACACTTTCACCAATTTTCAGCAAGTCTAAGTTTTCCGGCTGTAATTTTTGGCGAAGTTCATGAATTTTCCGGCGACCGCTTTTTCATCACCATGAAGTTCCAGAGTTTAATCGGATCCAGTTTCCATGCTCATCAAAATGATAAATAGGGAAAGCTAGCCTAATCTGAACGATCTAGATTATATTTGGACGGTTCAGATTTCATTTTTTTAATATGATTTTTAAATAAAAAAATCATTTTTTGAAAAAATGTTGGTGAAGAAATTATTTTTATTTTAGATTTTCTATTTATTAAGATAATTTTTTTTTGAAAAACAAAAATTAAAAAAAAATGAAATCTGGACGGTCCAAATCAGGCTAGCTATCACGCGCTTGTTTTAATTTCACCTTTACCAGAACATTCACGAAAAACGATACGCATTTCAGTGGGCAACACAGGAATAGCGTAACCATACTGATAATATGTGCATGATTACGGAAATTCCCCTCAGTTATGCGTACTTGATAATTACAATTAATGTAGCCGCACAGGGCTACTTGGGTGTCTAAACCCGTCCCAGTGAAACGGAGACATCTTCCCATCTTCATTCCACTACTGCAATCCCTCGTACGATTCCCTTCTTTGTTCTCAGCATATCTTCTATCTTCTCCTGTCTAAATTGTTGGTAGAGGAGGGTGATATTCTAGAGAATATCGGTAGGAAACAGATACTATGATGCATGCATGATAGATGCTATGTGTATGACATGTTAGCTTTAACTAGATGTATGTCCCATAATGACATTTCTGCATGTTCAATGTTTCATGCAACAAGAGTATGGCCACAGCGAAAACAGAAAAAGAGCTTCATTTATTCAAATATGTTCTACACAATCAAGTAAAGCAATCACATACATCACTACACAAGTAGAGATATCAAATACATGCAAAAAAGATAAATCTCCTACCTTAACCCTTTTCCGCCTCGAAACGTGTGTCTCGTAAAGCGTGTCACAGTTCGGCTCTCCACTCGATCCTACAATTCCAAATATACCATTTTAGACACTTCCATGATGTTTTTGGGGGTTATATGAGGCTATATTGAAAAATTAGTAAATTACTAAAATGCCCCCAGGGACCCGGCCCGGCCCCGCCGTACCCGGTCCGGCTGTACTTTTCCCGAAATTCTAACCTGGGCTATCCTAACATATTTTCACCTAAGGAATCCATTTCTGAACTCAGAATTACCAAATTCACTGCCAAAAGATGAAATTGCCCTTGACAGCCCTTATTTCAGTGTTTTAGGGGCGTTTTTGTAATTATGCTTTCTCAGCTTTTTCCGAAAAAGTGCCTGACTATAACCCCACTAATTTTCCCTCTTGAACTCAATAGAATCATCAAATCATTGAAAATCTGAATCTAAGGCCTTTTAACAGCCTTGACCAAAATATATGGGTTTTCCGGGGAAAATCGGGGTTTTTAGGTTTCGGCTGCGTAAATGCGCTCCTTTCCACTCCTAACCACTTTATTGACTATTCCATTAGGTTACAACTACTATTTTATACCAATTTGGGCAGCATAACAGCCCCCATAACCCATTTTCCATTTTTACACACAAAGACAATCCGGCAAAATTTTGACTGATTAAATTGTCCACAGCAACCAGAATAGTCAATATATGAAGGTTTGGAAGTTACCTCAAGCTCCCACTAGCTTTTCGTCTTCTCGGCTGAAACCTTAACTCCTTAAGCAACGAAATTTGCTTCAAACAATCCTAAATAACATATAAGAGAAGCTTAGGAGAAGGATTATACAAGTTAGATACGAATTCACCGAAGAAATCGACCTACCTGGTGTGATTTTCCTCCTTCTCTTTCTAAACTCTCTCAAGCTTTCTCTCTCCTTTTTCAGCCCAAAACTGACATGAATGAGCATGGAAAGGATGAGGATAACTTTTTAAAATATCCCATAATTTTTCTTTAATTTATTTCCCCATTTTTGGATTTTTTTTACAAATTTTGACAGATTTTCTGCCCAAATTTTGAAAAATCATAACTAATTCTGGAAAAATCAAATTAGAGTGATTCCAAAGGATATAGAACCCTTATTAAGTCTAGTTTCAAGGAAAAATATCATCTTTTACTAGTTGGAAGCACAAAATTTTCAGAATTTTAATCTTTGTCTGTTGTTCCAGAAACTTTCCAGTTTTTTTGGGCTAAATTGAAAAATTCATAAATTTTTGTATATAGCTATAATTGAGCCATATGACCTATCAAATTAAAGCTTAGGATGTCTACTGTCACCCTATAAAATTTTATAATTTGTGCTCATCATTTGGTCATACAAAATCACATGACAAGATCACTACCTCATAGCCGATTTCATTAAAAACATAACTATATTATCCAAAATTCACCATTTTACTTTCTTAATACCCCAAAGATATAAGAAATATTAGGGAATAGATTTGGGGCACATGATAAACCAGGGATTAGCAGTCCACTTAATTCAGGCTATTCCCAAACCTCCGATCCCAAAATTCGGGATATTACACTAACTTTCCCTACTCATCATTTTGATGAGCAAGGAAACTGGATCCAGTTTAATTAGGGGAGTTCATTTTGTTCAATCTAATTTCCTTATTTATATTTGGATTTTTGAGTTTGTATTATTTACTTTGTGGATTGAATATGTGTAATTGGATTTTTCTTTGTTGGACTTATATATGTATAAAATTTTCTTTTGATTTGAATTAAATTGAGTAGGGTGATTGTTTATGTATTTAATTAGAGAAAATAATTACATTTGATAAAATACTAAAAATAATATTTTAGCTTTTAATTAAATGGTAATTTTTTTATTTATTTATTTTCAAAAAAAAATAAAAATCAATTTCCCCTTGTTTTATTTAATTTACATGACATTTAGATTACCTAGATTTAACAAAAGGTTACTCGAGGAGATAGACGACCCGAGTATTATATTATACTATAATTCTTGGATTTAATATTTTTATGTTTGACCCGAATATTATATTATACTATAATTCTTGGATTTAATATTTTTGTGATTGACCCTGAGAAAGGAAGAGATGATCAAATCAACTCGACAAACCCGGTCTGACCCGGCCGACCCGGGTGACTTTTATATATTTTTTCCCTCCTACCGGATGAAACAACATCGTTTGTGTCATTATTATTATTTATATTTAAACTCAGTTGACCGATGGCGTTGGGCTCTAGGTCTCTGGTCAGTGATGACTGTCAGTGATCAAAATCAAATCGCTCACTTCACTTCATATTCATTTTCATTCACTGATTCACGGTTTCACACTCACAGTAAAAGGCTGTTTTTTTTAATGATATCTGTTTTTTATTATGAATATTTGAGTAAGCAGGTTTTTATATTCTTAGCAAAATTGGATTGATTTATTTGAATTTAAATTATTATTTAAGGATGAATGTACAACATTTATTTATTTATATGAAATGTTTATTCTCATACAACTCTTCGTCAATTTGTAAAGAAAATTGTAAACAATATGTGATAAGTATGGAAGTATATGATTATTTTGTTAGTAATTCAAGGTATGGAAATGATATATAGTATTTGAAATTTTGGCCGATGTAATGAGAAATTATATTATTTTCCAATTTTTTATACCTCACTCACTACCAAAAAAATGTGATTTAGTAGCGGTTAAAAATGGGTATTAGTAGCAGTTTTAACCGCTACAAACAACATTAGTAGCGGTTAGGAAAACCGCTACTAAATCGTATGTTGCAAGCGGTTCTGTAGCAGTTATATAAAACCGCTACTCAAGGAACATAACCCCTACATCCTTTGTAGCGGTTACAAAAAACCGCTACAACATCCCCATGAACAAAATTTTTTTCAGAGATATTTGTAGCGGTTATATAACCCCTACAAATATAAAAAATTGAAATTTTGAAGGCGGGAAAAGAAAAATGACATTTTTTTCAATTTTGTAGCGGTTAAGAAACCGCTACTAATTTTGAATTTTTATGAAATTTGTAGCGGTTATAAAACCGCTATTAATTTCATGAAATTCAAATTAGCGCAAAAAAATTTAATTTGTAAAAATACGCGTTTGTTAGTAGAGGTTTAATAACCGCTACAAATATTTAAAAATTTTTTAAAAAATATACGATCATTTGTTTTGATTATTTTAATATTTAATTAATTAGTTTCTTTTTTTTATTAGTTTATCTAATTTAATTAGCTTATTAATAAATTAAAAGGATAAATTTAATTAATTGGATTAGTATAAAAATTATATTAATAATTTTATTAAGGATACGTAGGTAATAAGGAATTATTATGTTGTCTAATATAATGTAATTGTGTATGAAAAATAGATGAAAATGAGATACAGTTCTAATATATCTGGAAAAAAAAATGGTGGGAATAAATTTTATATAAAGGAAAGAAGTATTGTAAAAAAAATAAAAAAACTTGTTACCATATGTGATCATATTATTCAACTCCTCTACTCATACAAAAGAAGTTGTAAATGAGAGAAAATGAAAAAAAGGTAATGTGAAAAGAAATTGGAGAGTGTTTGAAATGAGTTGTAGCGGTTAATGTGTCGATTTTGTAGCGGTTTATATTTAGTAACGGTTATTGTTACTTTTGTAGCAGTTTAATAACAGCTATAAATATTATTTTATTTTTTTAAAATTTTTTTTCCAATTTTTTTTCCAATTTTTTTTAAAGAGAAAAGCATAATTTGAATTTGATCACTCATCGTCACCATCCCTACAGAAATTATGTAGAAAAATTATTGTTATGGATGTTTTATTAAATTTAAAAAATTTAATTTAAATGACGTGGACTTAAAAAAACTCACCGTAGTAGAGGTAAATTGTCATCACCTTCAGGGAAGTAGTTTTCAATATCGGCTGGCTGAAATGGCTCACTCTCGTAGGCGATGTTATCGCCTTCACCCATGTCGTAAAGGTCTCGTGGCTTTAGATGAACGACCTTGTGCTAATCCCTGTGCCTCTCGTCCTTGACATAATAAAGCTGATGTGCCTCTGAAGCTAGAATATACGGCTCATCATCTTGAGAAATACCAGTATGAATCAGCCGTGAGAAATTGACTGATGTGATCCCTAATTTGTCAGTTGTCAGTCCCCGAGAAGTGGTGGTATTTGCCCACAAACACTTGAACAGCGTCACAATGAAACGGCCTTGATAATTAAGTTCGACCACATCAAGAAGCTTGCCATAGTAAGAGACGGCTCCGAACTGCATGTTGGCGTCACTGCTGCTCTCATAACTCCTTGTCCCAAATGTGCCATAAACACCCGAATTCTGAGTTTGCAATCCTTGATCCCGTGAAACCGTGTAAAACTTAAAACCATTGAAATTGTATGCTGTAAACCTTTTTGCATGATCAAGAGGGCCGATTGCGAGAGCTCTGAAATCTGGTGAGTGTGGGTTGTGGTCATTTAGTATTCTGCGCGCAAACCAGCTCGGGAATTCTCTGTGGACCCTCCTATCAACTTCAGAGGATGTATGTGTACAGATCCTGAGTTGACGCTTCACATGACTTCTGAATTCCCTGCAATTAATAATGGAAAGGCGATAGTGAAATGAAAGTGAGAAATGTTATGAAAGATATAGATCGAATAACATGTGAGTGTACAATTCTTACCGTATGAAAGGTTCAACTTGAGTGCAATTAATCAAGACATGTCTATGTGCTTGGAACTTCTCAGTTGCCGTTAGTTTGAAGTTCTCAGTTGCTCCAACTGGTTTACCAACACGAGGGATAAATTCTCCTGATGTCGGCGCAGGATCAGGACAATCGTCAAAACGAGGTGGGCGGTTGAAAGCCGTCTCAAGATCATCAAAGTACCTTGAGCAAAAATATAGCACCTCATCCCCTATATAGCCTTCAGCTATAGAACCTTCTGGCCACGCCTTATTCCTTACGTAAGATTTTAATTTCCCAAGGAACCTACGAAGTACAGATGAGAAAATTGTTATAAAATGCTGAAAAGGACGACTAGAAGACATTAAATACGGAGAATAAAGCACATATTTAAAATGCGCACCTCTCAATCGGATACATCTAACGATATTGTACTGGTCCAGCGAGCTTTGTTTCATGAACGAGGTGGACTGTAAGGTGAACCATCACAGTAAAAAAGGACAGAGGAAAGATCATCTCCAAATGACAAAGCGTAAGAATGATTTTGGACTGCAGCTGATCGAGCTCCTCAACGATCAAAACCTTAGAACACAACTTCCGAAAGAAAGAACAAAGTTCCACCAAAACGATGGAAACATCGGGAGGAAGTATATTTTTTATAGCCAGAGGGAGTAATTGCTGCATAAGAACATGTGAGTCATGACTCTTCAGGCCAACAACCTTTCGAGCCTGCAAGTCAACACATCGAGAAATGTTGCTTGAATACCCATAAGGAACTTTTAATTTCTTCAACGTCGCGAGGAAGACTTCCTTGTTCGGTTTTGTGAGGGTAAACTTTGCCGATTGAAATCTGTCATGCTCATCTGGCCAAGCGTCTTCAAAAACTCCCATGTCGCGTAAATCCTTCCTCGCTTGAAGGTGATCTTTTGTCTTGCCGGGTTCATTAAGCAGCGTATACAGCACATTGTCGCAAACATTCTTTTCAATGTACATTACATCAAGACTGTGGCGAAGTAAATTAGATCTCCAATATGGAAGAGTGAAATAAATACTTATCTTCTTCCACTGCTGAGGCGTCGAAGTCCTGCGCGTCTTTTGGTGAGTTTTTGCTGAATCGTCGCTTTTTCCAAACTTGAAGTCAACATGCTCAAGCTGCTGTATGATATATGTACCGGACAAAGTCTGAGGAGGTCCTCTTTTTTCTGGTTTCCCATTGAAGCAATTCTGTTGCAATCTGAACTTATGAGTTCCATCGAGAAACCTCCGATGCCCCATAAAGCACCACTTTCAGCTGTGGGGGAGGCGCACTGCGTTAGAGTCAAAATTGCAAGCTAGACACGCCGACCCAGTATGTACATTCCAACCAGATAATGTGCCAAGGCCAGGAAAGTCACTAATCGTCCACATCAAGGCTGCACGCAAGTTGAACAAAGTCTTGCCGTAAGTGTCGTACGTCTCCAAGCCGACATTCCACAAGTCAAGCAATTCCGAAATAAGCGGTTGGAGATACACATCGATGTCATTGCCCGATGCCTTTTTGCCTGAAAGGATCATAGACATAATGAAAGAACTTTGTTTCATAGACATTCAGGGGGTAAGTTGTAGGGAACTAAGACTACCGGCCAAATACTATAACTTGTGCTAAGATTCCCGAAAGGATTGAAACCGTCGGTCGCCAACGCAAGCCGAACATTTCTGGGGTCAGTCGCAAAATCTGGAAAGTCATTGTCAAACGTTTTCCAAGCAGCTGCATCCCGGGGATGTCTTAATTTATCGTCTTCGTTGTTATCAACGGCATGCCACCTCATATGCTCCGCAGTTTTAGACGACATAAATAATCTTTGTAGGCGAGGTTTCAAAGGGAAGTACCTAAGAATCTTTGCAGGTTTCTTCTTCTGCTTTTCCCCCTTCCGAATTGTCTTGTACCTCGATGTGTGACATCTCTTACAAGTCTCCCTGCTGGAATCGTCTCCCCAATACAGCATACAATCATTTGGGCATGCATCAATCTTTTGATAATTCAACCCCAACCTGTTGATAATCTTCTTGGCCTCGTAGAACGTTGTGGGAATCTCAACATCGGGGAATGCATCTTGTAATAAGTCGAGCAACATCGACATTCCCTTATCCGTGATCCCACACAAGCACTTGATATGATACAATTTGATCAAGAAAGATCATTTAGAATATTTGCGACAACCTTGATATAAAGGATGATCTGCTTCATCCATCAAGCTGAAAAAATCCCGAGCTGCTTCATTCCTCATAAAAACCGGCTCAGAACTGTGCACTTCTTTGTTGAAGTTGTCACCTTGAAATCCAAACGCATCACGCACAGCATCATTCACAGGATCATCTTCATCTACTTGAACGCCTACTTGAGAACTTCGAGGAAGATCATCGTCATATCTAATGCCAGCCTTCTCACTATGAACTGCCCAGAACGTATAGTCCTCAGGGAAAGGCTTCACAAGCAAATGTTCCTTCACAACATTTCGTTCATGCCACTTCTTGAACTTGCATCTCCGACACGGACAGACTATCTTGCCGTTACAGCTGGCGTGAGTGAATGCGAAATCCAAGAAACTGTTTAATCCGTACAAATATTCCGGAGAATTACGTGACAACCTGATCCATGATTTATCCATAGCTACTAGTGAGAAAGAAGAACGTATAGAGAAGAAGATGAGTGAGAAGAGAATGACGAATGCCAAGAACCTTACATTCTGAAATTCCAACGTTTATAATTTTGTAGCGGTTCTAAAACCGCTACACTAACCGCTACAGTTATAAACTATTAGTAGCGGTTATATATATAAAACCGCTACTAATATTCAAGACGTTACACATTGGTGGGAAATTCAAAATATACACGTTGAGTATTTGTAGCGGTTATATGTATACAACTGCTACTAACATTAAAGCCGTTGGACAGCAGATTTAAAAATAATTTTTAATTTGTAGAGGTTATACATAACATAACCGCTACAAATGTGCACAAAGGCGGCAAATTTCAAAATTCAAATGATGAGTATTTGTAACGGTTTTTATTGTAAAACCGCTACAACCATATACATATTTGTAGCGGTTTCTATTGTAGAACCGCTACAAATATATATATTGTTGTAGCGGTTTTTCTTGTAGAACCGCTACAACTATATATATTTGTAGCGGTTTTCCTTGTAGAACCGCTACAACTATATATATTTGTAGCGGTTTTTATATAAAACCGCTATAAATATATATATATGCTTTATTTTATTTTTTTAATTTAGAAATATAAATAATATTGTTGCAATTAATTCATAAATTCAACAACGCGATCTAATAATATAAATATAATTATATTAAACACAATAAGAATTTAAGTTCTGAAATACAAACTCATACATATATATTTACAAATGTTTCAACAACAAATAAAAAAAAATATGTCCTAAACTAAGTAGCTGGAGGCTGATCATCTAGTGCTCCCTCAGGTGCTGCTGGATCGGGCCGCTGCGCAGAGTGAACCGCACCATCATCATCGGCAGGAGGAGGAGGAGGAGTAGTAGTAGTAGTCTGGACGACGTACCGAGGGACAGGGGGAACCTGTGGATGCTGCTCCTCTGGGAACAGGCTACTCCATGACCGCTCGAGCATGTTGTTCACGATATCACGCCACTGCGTCTGCTAAGCATAGATCATATCAGCCTGCAGCTGCATATGCTGCAGATGTAGCTAGTGCATTTACTGTTGCTGCTGTGCCATCTGCTGCTCCAAATTTGACCGCAGCTGGTCAATAGACTCGTCCCTCGGATGTCTGACCCCTCTAGAGCTGCTAGCCTCAGAGGCGGCGCTCTTGCCGTAGACCATGCTAAGTCTAGCGCCTATCCCCATCCCCCGCACGCGTCCGGGGTGCTCAGCCTGAGCCAGACCTGCCTTCAAAGGAGCCGTCGGGTCCACTGACCCCTGTGACTCCTCTGCCTGGGTCTGTCGCAGCTCAGCCTGCGACTGCTACATCCGCTCCTGCCATTTTATGAAACAATTACTAATTAGCATTTTTCATTATTAAGTTGGTTTTATAAAAATTATAATAATAAAATTACTTACAATGGCCGCCTCTGCCTGCTGAGAGGTCGCAGTCCCGTCACGGCGTCTGTGTGTGATGGCGTACAACTCCTCATAGTCCGTCTGACGGTTCTCCTGCTGTGCCTTCGTCTCCTGAAACAATTACAAAATTCAATTAGTATTATGAAATAACCAGCTAAAAGTCAGTGATATTTTGAAAATTTACCAGCTCGCTATACGTGACAGCAAAGGTCTTCGATCCTGCTGTGTGTAGATCGTCTGCTAGGCACGGATCCTAGTGTTCCTCTGAGAAAGCTCCTGGAAAAAAAAACAATATTAAATGTATTAAAACAATAGAAAACATTTAAAATTAATAAAGTTCAAATTAAATACAATTAAATTGAAATTATAATTTAATAATTAACAATTACAAAATTATATATAAAGAATATAATAAATACATTACTTGCCCCTCAGGGCTCCTCCTGAACTGGACGAAACTCGCCCAGTCGTTCGGCGGCACGCCGTCCGGGACACTCTCGATCAGCTGCTCCAGAAGCATCGTCCCGTCCTTATCCACCTTGTGGAAGAGATGGTTCCTCCTGTTCCTCCAGCCGTCACCTATCTTCACGAGGGTGTACCTCTTCTGATTGGCCCGGACGGCAAACCGCAGCTGAAAAAAAATTATTTAAATATCAATAATTAGAAAAAACATAATTTAAAAAATATTAATTAAATATAATTAATTACAAAAAATATTAATTAAATAATTTTAATTACCTGAATCACCTCCTCCCAAGCCTGGTCCTTCGGCCCCCTCGGAACGTGCCTCCACGTCTTGAAGTGAAGGGGGAACCGCATCCAATTCGCGCCCAGGTCGTTCAGGAAGCGGTTGAACAGGTGACCCCTATTGTCGATGGGCTGGTCAGTGCCCTCATTCCATGGCACTATAACTCGCAGGGTCCGGTCCATGCTGTTCACATCGGCCACGTCTAGCCTCCTCGTCGAAACGTTCCCCTGCTCATCTGCACAGTTTACCGCACGTTAGATAAATTGTAATTCAAAGTTAAAATTTTGAATTTAAATAAATAATTTACTAAATTAAAAAATTTATTTACCTTGGACCTGCACCTCAAACTCAGTGGACCCGCGAAGACGACCCTCATGGGTTGTTCTGCTCCCGAGCCTCCTCCTCATCGAGTAACTGCTCCATCTCCCTGATCCCAATCGGGATCTTGAACTCCTCCTCGTCATAGTCCTCGACGCTGATATATGGCCCTCCAAACTCATGTACCTCTGGTGCGGTCGTCTCCTGTAGGATCGTCTGCGGTGCCTGTAGTAGGGCCGACTCCTGTTGGGGGATGGGCTGAAATGCCGCGGTCGCCCTGCCTCCGCGCTGCCCCCTCCCTCTGCCCCCTGCTCGGCTGCCACCCCGTAAAATCGATCTGGGGACCTCAGGGGCCTTCCCCTTATCCTCTCTTGAAGCCATATCAACTGTAAAAATCAAAAAAAAAAATAGTCACATTATTATGAAAAAATCTAATAAAAATACAAATACAAATAAAATACGTGTTATATACGTACCTCAAGTGCAAATATTGAGAAATACTGTAGCAAAAACTCCTACATAGACGTCTGAATGCTCAAATCTTGAAGAAACCACTCAGAGAAACCTCAGGAAACAAAATGAGCAAATGGAGAAATGAGGGAGGGGGGAGTTTAAATAAACAAGACATTTGTAGCTGTTATTCCAATAACAGCTACCATAACCGCTACAAAGCACCCAGGCACCTTAAATTTGTAGCGGTTTTATAATAACCGCTACAAATTACAAGAACCTTTGAAATTCTGTAGCGGTTATGGCCCAGAACCACTACAAAAGTGGAGACTCCTGAAATTCTGTAGCGGTTATATCCCTATAACCGCTACAAATAGCTGACGTTTGGTATTTTGTAGCGGTTACAGCAAAACCGCTACAAATAACCGCTACATTGTTGGCGGGACTTGGTCGCGCCACGTGGCGGGAATATTGTAACGGTTTCTGTGTATTAACCGCTACAACTTAACCGCTACAAGTTTTGGCGGGATTTTTGCGCCAAATTTCTAGCGGTTTGGTCTACCCAACCTCTACAAAAAATGATGCTAATCTGTCGCGCCACTTGGCGCATAGCTTGCCGCTACAATTTTGTAGCGGTTTAGGTTAAAACCGCTACAAATACTATAATTTGTAGCGGTTTGATATAACCGCTACAATTGCACCGCTACAGAATACCATTTTTTTGTAGTAACTAGTTTAGGCCTCGGGTTAACCCTGGTTTGACTCCGATCTGACCCACTAACCCTTGACCCAGTACCCCAACCAGTTCAGTGCCCAATCCGGGTTTCAGAACCTAGGTTAAAAGTGAAATTAGTTTTGGTTGTTGTTAAAATTCAAAAATCATTAGAAACTTTAGCACATAGATTTAAACTTAAACTTATTTGTCGGTGCACTGGGCTATGAGGTAGCGTCTTAACTAATTTAATGAACATGAATTTTTTTTTTGGAAGCAATCTTATTCGAGATGTTATTAAATAATAAATGTGAGCACGTCTCTTAATGGTAATTCATATTATTACTTCAACACTTAGACCTACAAAGGTTGACAAGAGAAAGAAAGAAACCAACTAAGCAATTATACACATATATATAGAGAAACGTACACTAGAAGAGTCTAAATATGGTAATGGAAGATTATTTGTCTAGTATTCTATAAGTTCTAGACACACAAGAACAGTAACACACAACAGAGCCATTATGAAATGCCTCCGTAACTTGTACAAGTCATATTTGATAAACATAAGAATGAGTAATTTAAATAATATGATAAAATCCCTACAACTCATGACTATAAATAAAATAAAATATGAACAACTCATAAATAAAATTAATGTGAGTGGCGACTCAAGGTAATATACCATTAGTGTTACTCGTACCGTATTTCCAAATACTTCAAAGTTTGTTTAGAAGATTAATAAATCACACCGAACACAAATGCATGGCCCAAACAATTTTAGTCAATTTCTTAACAAGAACTTTTTGATGTGAAGTCTAATTAAAAAATTTAAAACAAAGAAAACAAATTAAATTGAAGAACTTCAAGATAAACATTGATACTTGCTGAAGATTTTAATGAATAAACAAATACATTTTAGGCAGATACATGACAAGGAAATAAAAAAATTAAGAGGATGAAGAATATAATAAAAAAAATAAAATGATCTATTACTTTGTTATTAATGATAAATACATATAATTTTGCCACTATCAATAGAGAGAAAATATGAGTAAAAATTTAAAAAAATAATTAAAATCTTCAGACCCCACTTCTTAAAATGTAAAGAAATGGAATTTAATAAATTGTTTTTATTCCACTCTCAATATGTAACACATAAGAAGGAGTCATTATTAGAATAAAGAGACCAAATCGGTAACCCTGCAGCCAAGTTAGGAAAAAAGAGAATACACCCTGTTGGTTTCAATTGATTGCTTTATTACACATAACAACAAAATAGGGAGTGATTAATAAAACAAATAAATAAATCAAAAAATAAGAAGAGAACGCCACTGCGGCTACTTTATTCAAGTCATATGGCACTATTTTTTTTTTTTTTTATCGATATATGACACTTCACTGATAATGATTGCGCTACCAAAAAAAATGATGGTCCCTGACATGGACAAGAGTGAGGAGAACACAATTTTAAATTATAAAAAATATATTTATTAAGAAAAATTAAAACCATCTATGTTTTAAGTTTCGAAAGGATCCTTGATCATATTAAAAAGATAATGATTGTGCCAATAGTCTTGCACCCTGAATAGTATGGATGCTTCTCAATAAGTTGGAAAATTTATTAGATTTCTACTAAAAGTTAGAAGTTAGGTTTTTTTTTTTTAAAAAAAAGATTATATTAAACACAATTACATAATGATTCATTCATCAGATTCCGCCAGTTGAATGAATCTTCTTCTTGTTATTATGCTTAAATTTGTGAGAACCTTCTCAACACAATTCCATAGGTTAGGCCTAGGGGAAAAAAAAAAAGACCTACCAATCCTAAATGCGAAGGAGATATTCATATACCTTAAAAAAAAAAAAAGTCGTTTCTCCTAATATTCAAAGGGTAATACGAAATCATGATTGATGGAGCGTGAGAAAGAAAATAGGGAAATAAAAGATTAATAAAAAAGGAAAAGACGAAAAAAGATGTAGGTAATAAAAGAAATAATAATAATAATAATAATAATAATAATAATAATGTAGGGGAAGTGGAGGATGGGTGTGAGATGTAGCCAGCTAGGAGCGTCGTTTTGTTTGGTAGCCGACCAAAGAGAGATGTATAAAACAAAAAATGAAAGAACAAGCGCTTTGCGTTTTTAATAAAACAAATAAATAAATCAGTAGTATACTTCATTAAAAAATTTTGAATAAAACAAATAAAGACTTTAGTCAATAGATTCAGTCCACTCATACGTTTCAAGGTTTTGGGACTTTGTTTTTTAGATATTAAAGCATAAAGTCATAAAGAATTAAAGTGTAATGGCTTGATTAAACATTAAAGTCACATGAAATTAATGAAATAGCTAGAGAGAATAATGAAATCTTAGATAATTGATCCGGTATAGGATGAAGTTTTTTATATTCATCACCAAACATGCCCTTATGATCAATAGGTCAAGTCGTCACTAGCTGCAGATGTTATTGTTACTTTGTTGTTGTTTTATATATTGCTATGTTCTTTTATTTCATTTGTCCCGCTCAACCACATGGCTTTTACATCCATTAATACTCTTCTATTTAATATTAGATTCATTTTGTCATTCAATTTTTTTTTAATTAAAATTGATACAGTTTGGAAAATATTATAATGAACCATCTGATTTTCTGACGTGTGGGGTTGCCTTTTGGCAATCGACGAGGGTCTAGTATGTGTGTGTGTAATTAGAAACAAGTAAACAACTATTAAAATCAAATTAGGGAAAAGTGAAAATTAATATACAAACAGTGAATAAAGTAGTAATGATGTGAATAATATCATAATATCCCTACAATTACTCATGAATATAACTAATGATTCTGATGTGAATAAAATAATAATATCCGTACAATTTACTTATGAATATAACTAACTATATGATCACCCCCTTAATAAAATCAATTGTTCTATCTAACCCTGCTTCCTGTGAATCTGTGCTTCTGTTTCTCCATAAAAGTCTCGCAGACTTGGTCATTTGGTCAGAATTAGAAATCCCAGACTTCTACTTCAACTCTGACTTGGAATTTGATAAACTCGCAGCGCCAATTTATCTTTTCTCATTTTTAATAGTATTTTTTCTAGAATTTTGTTAGTCAAACCAAAGAATTCTTATCCTTCAAAAGAATAAAATTCCAGAAAAGATGAAGGGACTTCTCCTTCTCCTATATAGCTTGTTATAATGAAGACGTGTGAGAGGAAAGATTTGCGTGAATTTAAAAAATATTGATAGTCAAGTTAGGGGGAGAGGGGCCTCTCCATTTCTTCTACCGTCCACTTCTTTATTCTCACCATTAGGTTAACTCTAAACGATTGAAATTCAATATTCTATAAAAATTAAAAATTATACATAGAATACTTTAACAAAAGTATAAAGATATGAACAAGTTATATCAAATTTTAATAATTTAAATTTATTTATATACATTTTTGTTTTTTAATATTATAATAATATTTTTATAGGATATTGAATCTCAACCATTCAGAGTTAATCTAATGGTGAGAATAAAGAAGTCGAAGAAAGTGGACGGTAAGGGAAATAGAGAGGCCCCTCTCCCCAAGTTAGGCGGCATAGAATTAAAAACTATTGAAGTCTCATCGTAGTTGTATGTGCTGAGAGATTTAAGATAATAATCAAGTTATGCTTGGTTTGATCTTCTGTTTTTAAATTTTTTTCTTAGAATTTCTAGTTTTAAAAATTGTTTTTTTATTACAAGTTTTGGGACAAAATAAAAAAAAAATCCATTTGGATGATATATTGTTTGGAGAGAAAAAAATCATAATTGAAAAAATATATATATAGAAACTTGTTTAAAATAATTGTTCTTAAAATCAGCTTTGATGAGCCCCATGGAGAGTACGTAGAGACGAAATGCAGATTAAAACATGAGAGTGGCAAGTTCAAGTTTAAGAAATAAAAACTCACGTCATCAAACATTAAAGGAAGATAGGGCTCTCGATTTATTGCCCAATTTTATAGAATAAAAAATAAGAAAAGATATAAAATTTGCCCTTTTTATTTTTTGAAATTGATTATTGTTTCTTGTTTTACAAAGCACTTACCTAAACAAAATTACTAAACAAGTTTTTTTTTTTTTGTTTTAAAAAACAGAAAATTGTCTTCAGTATAGGAAAACAAACAAGCCCTTAATTTTTTCAATTCTTAAAATTAAAAGTTAAAAGCCAAATTAGCTTTGACTGTTGTTAAAATTCAAAAATCATTAGAAGCTTTAGCACATAGATTTAAACTTAAACTTATTTGTCAGGCATATGAGGTAGTGTCTTAACTAATTTAATGGAAATGAATTTTTTTTATTGAAAGCAATCTTATTCAAGACGTTATTAGATAATAAATGTGAGCAGATCTCTTAATGATAATTCATATTATTACTTCAACACTTAGACCTACAAAGGTTGACAAGAGAAAGAAAGAAACCAACTAAGCAATTATACACATATATATAGAGAAACGTACACTAGAAGAGTCTAAATATGGTAATGGAAGATTATTTGTCTAGTATTCTATAAGTTCTAGACACACAAGAATAGTAACACACAACAGAGCCATTATGAAATGCCTCCATAACTTGTACTAGTCATATTTGATAAACATAAGAATGAGTAATTTAAATAATATGATAAAATCCCTACAACTCATGAGTATAACTAAAATTAATTATGAACAACCCATAAATAAAATTAATGTGAGTGGCGACTCAAGTTAATATACTGTTAGTGTCACTCATACCATATTTCCTAATACTTCAAAGTTTGTTTAGAAGATTAATAAATCACACCGAACACAAATGCATGGACCAAACAATTTTAGTCATTTTCTTAACAAGAACTTTTTGATGTGAAGTCTGATTAAAACATTTAAAACAAAAAACAAATTAAACTGAAGAAATTCAAGATAAACAATGATATTTAATGAATAAACAAATGCTTTTTAGGCAGATACATGACAAGGAGATAAAAAAATGAATTGGATGAAGAATATAATAAAAAAAATAAAATGCACTATTACTTTGTCATTAATGATAAATACACATAAGTTTGCCACTATCAATAGAGAGAAAATATGAGTAAAAATAATAAAAAAATTAATTAAAATCTTCAGACCCCACTTCTTAAAATATAAAGAAATGGAATTTAATAAATTTTTTTTATTCCAGTCTTCATACGTAACACATAAGAAGGAGTCATTATTAGAATGAAGAGACCAAATTGATAACACTGCAACCAAGTTTGGAAAAAAGAGAATACACCCTGTTGATTTAAATTGATTGCTTTATTATGCATAACAACGAAATCGGGAGTGATTAATTAAGGTGAATGAAAGAATAAGCGCTTTGCACTTTTAATAAAATAAATAAATAAATCAGTAGTATACTTCATTAAAAAAATTTTGAATAAAACAAATGAAGACTTTAGTCAATAGATTTAGTCGACTCATACGTTTGAAGGTTTTGGAACTTTGTTTTTTCAGAAGTTAAAGCCTAAAATTATAAAGAATTAAAGTGTAATGTCTCGATTAAACATTAAAGTCACAGGATGTCAACACCCGTTTCCATTTTGATAATCAAAGAGTAATAAAGACAAAATTCAATGAGCATACAGAAAAGTACAATTATACTGATAGAAATATTCGTTTACAATCCCAACGTCGTTCGTTTACAATTCCGATATTGTCCGTCGATGGAAACAGAAAATACAGCGGAAGTTTTAATATTTACAAATTTCACTAAAATATCACAAAATAGACTAATTATGCCCACGTTCTTGACCCCGCCTCGAGACACACGTTGCTCACTTTCCGGCGTCAATGTCTTTGCCCTTTGGCCCACTGGTACCCGCTGAGGTATTTGTTTAAAAATAGGGTGAGATTCCAAAGAATCCCCGTAGAGACATAATATCGTTCATAGAAAATGCGAAAAGTAAATATGTCATGCGCCAAGGTATGCACAAATTAATGAACAATATAAACACATCATCGTCATGTATACATGAGTAGGGCCCAGCCCCACAATCTACACCGGTTGGACTTCTGCCAACTCCCAGTGTAAGTGCACCTCTGGCACTAACAGCCTCTCTCTAGGCAAATCATGTTATTAATAAAGTGCATTTACAAAACAATGGCATCCACACAATCACATAACTTATGGCATAGTGTATGAAGGATAATGTCCCTACCTCAAAGCTTTGATATCCCCTATTTAATAGTGTTTCGTAAAGCGTGCTGTCCCAGCGTCCGACTCGGTCCTAAAATATTAAATGTACCAGAAATAGGTCATAACCTATCCAAGTATCATTTTAAACTATTCCATATTGTTTATTGTGGTTATATTAGTCTATAGTGAAAATTTACAAAAATGCCCCCGGAAACCCGGCCCGGCCCCGCCGTACCTGGCCCGATGGCACGTTTTCCCAAAATTTTGACTAAGGCTATTCTGACTTATTTTTGCCCAAGAAATCCATTTCCGAGCTCGAAATCACCAAATTCACGGTCAAATTACGAAAATACCCTTGGCAGCCCCTATTTAGTGATTTTAGTGGCGTTTTCGTAATTATGCTTTTTCAGCCTCTACCGAAAAAGTGCCCAACTGTAACCCCACCTATTTTTGCCCACTGAGTCCAATGGAACCATTTATTTCATGAAAATCCAACTCCTTGTACCAGTTCTGGTTCTGGCCGAAATATTAAGGAAAAATGGAAAAAATGGGGTTTTGTGTTTTAGCTCCCAAAACTTGTACTTTTCCATTTCTAATCCTTGATTAACCCATTTAAACACTTCATAATCATGATTTAAAGGATTTCGGGCAGCATAACCTCTTAGGGTTATGGATTTTCTAATTTTACAACTCAACTCAAAAATCATAAAAACCAAACAATAATTATCAACAACAACTCAAGAAGGTAAGATTATGAAGTTACCCTCTTTGGCTACTTGGTTTCCTCTTACTCTAAGCTCCTCCTCCTTCTCTTCTTGATCTCAAAGTGTATCTTCACCACCATAGATTCATGAGAAACAAGAGTTTAGAGAAGAATCTAAGGAAATGCCATAATAAAAGAAAACCAAAGGAACCACCTTACCTTGACCTCTTCTTCTTCCTTCTCTCTAATCTCAAGCTTCACAAAATCACTCTCTCTTCCTTTTTCCTATGACTTGTGCGTGAAGTGTACATGAAAGAAGGAAGTGAAAATATGTACTAATCTTGTCATCTTTCATCTTGGCCATTGATTTGATCAAGGGCTTCTAATATGACACTTGTCACACTCTTCTCTTCCTCATAATTTCTTCATTTGACTTCCCTTGCTTGCTCCTAAAAAAAAGACGTCCTCTCCCTTTCTTTTCTCCATTAGTCCATGCTTCTTTTCCTATGTTCACACTCTTCATGCAATCATGCTTTTCCAATCCTCCACTCAAGCTTCTCTTCCCATTCTTACACTCAACATTAACCTACCAACTCACTCAACCTTATGCCATCATTGAGTTGTGCATGTAGCTTTGTCAACATCACCTTCATCTTGCTTCTTGGATTACACTTTCCCTCTTCTTTCCTTCTAGCCCATCACGCATAAAGAGTGCTTAAGAAACCAAATTGGGTTTCATGTAATTGCCTTGGTCAAGTGTGTAACTATTTTTTTTTTTTATTGCTAATAACACATGTGCTCATATCTTAGAAATTCTTATCCCACAAATCTTAATTTATTCCACTAAGAATATTCAATTTATACACTTTCCTTTATTTTCCTTGATTAATTAAAATTAACTCCAATTAATTGGAAAATAATTAATCTTGGGCTAAATTGGCAAAATTATGATTTTGCTATCACCTTTGTAATTTAATTCAATTCTTAAATTAATTTGCCCATTTCCTTATGAATATGAATATTTCAAAATTCACAAGATCCAAATTCATGAATATTCACCATTTTATTGAATTATTCAAATAATTACAATATATTTTTGGTGAATAAAATTTGGGGTGTTACACAGGAAATTAAAGAAACAACTAGAGAGAATAATGAAATCTTAGATAATTGATCTGGCATAGGATGAAGTTTTTTATATTCATTACCAAAGATATCCTTACGGTCAATAGGTCAAGTAGTCGCTAGCTTTACAGGTTATTATTACTTTGTTGTTGTTTTATGTATTGCTATGTTGTTTTATTTCATTTGTCCCGCACGACCACTTGGCTTTGAAGGGAAAAACATAAACAAATCCTTCATTGATACTCATCTCTTTAATATTAGATTCATTTTGTGGTTCGATTTTTTTTAATTAAAATTGATACAACTTGGAAAATATTATAATGAAACATCTTATTTTTTGATGTGTGGGGTGGCTTTTGGTGCAAATCGATGAGGGTCTAGTATGTGCGTGTGTAATTGGAAACAACTACTAAAATCAAATTAGGGAAAAGTGAAAATTAATATACACACAGTGAATAAAGTAGTAATGATGTGAATAATATCATAATATCCCTACAATTACTCATGAATATAAATAATGATTCTGATGTGAATAATATAATAATATCCCTACAATTTACTCATAAATATAACTAACTATATGATCACCCCCTTAATAAAATCAATTGTTCTATCTAACCCTGCTTCTTGACAATATGTGCTTGAAAATGTTTGTCTCCTCCGAAGTCTCGCCACAAAAACCCTAAGCAGCGAGAACTATTATAATCAGGATACCACCAACAGGCGAAAAGACCAAGACCAGGATAAGGATATGTGAAGCCAAGTTGTTTGATCGTGTAGTCGATTTTGAGCAACATCGAAGGTGAATCGGATGATGGAGTGATGTCAGGGAAAGAGTATGTCACATCCAAGTGAAGTTTCATCCTTCTGCAATAGTCATCATTAGAGAGTGGAAGTGATTGTGATTTTAATGTCAGTTGCGTCAGTAATGACCAGCGAGTGATGCCGTTGGAAACTCTTGTGAATGTAACACTCTTACTGCAACAATCTTCCATCAACACATCATCCTCTTCATCATCTTCCATTAATGACATCGTCACCACTTGTGAATGTTCATTCATCAACATATCATCCTCTTCGTCATCATTTCTCCAATTCTTTAATGTTGGTTGACGATAGTAAGGATAGTCATAATGTTGGTTGAAATCATGGCCAAACTCAATTGGGCCCTCAACCCAGTTAACTTCCCTCACAAATGGAAGTAAAGACCCCAAACTTTGTGCCACCTTTCTCAATTCTTTTTTCTCTTCCAATGGCATTACCTCATGTTTCAATCTAACACCACATATCATGTTGTCACATGCGAACACCTTCATTGTAAATTTATACAAATACAACTTCTCAAGATCAAAAACACTAGACACAATCACAAACCCTGAACTTCTCCCTTTCATACTGCCCCCAAACTTTATCTGCATTGGCCCACAATCTTGTATGCGTACTTTAATGAACCTGCCGACCTTTCCCTCCTTTCCCGGGTAAGTTGAAGAATGAATTTGAGCCAAATTCACACAACCCTCAAGATTCAGATTTTCAATGTTCGGGGCATGAGAGAGATCTGGCAGTGCAGTGAGCTGTTTTGAATGCGATAAATTAATTCTCTCTAAATTTGGAAAATGATGAAAAAAGAAATAGATTTTAATACATTAGATAATGACACAACTACAATTTAATCAATAATTTCTCTCATGCCAATTAACAAAAATGCGAGCTTATTATGGAAATAAATCAATGCATTTAAAAGATGAATTGGGTTTCCTACCCAAAAGAAAAACATACGGCTGTTATTAACCCTCAATTTAGAGGTAGTAAAGAACACATTTGCATTATGCACTAGTTGGTCAATGTTTCATATATACGAGATCTCTAATTTGAATCACTTCATTAAAAAAATTATGTCATGTGAAATATGGCACGTACCTGATTTCCATTCCAAAGTTGTTGAATATTACTATTAGGCATGTCAAGTGCAATAAGATTATTCGCACATATATGTAATGGTACAAATGACAATGGACATTCTTCCCAGCTCAAAAACCTCAATTCTTTTGGAAGATAATCCAAAATTCCACAAATGTTCAACATTGAAGGCTTTCTCCGATCAGACTTGTAAATTTTAAGAAATATTAAATAATGCATCTTCTGAAAACTACTAGCTTCCAATGTAATCTCTTGTATCTTGCTCATGTCCAATGACATGCATCGAATTGCCTCCATCCCCTAGCAAAAGCAAACGAAGGGAAAAACAATTACCATTACCTAAAAAAGGACCAAAACATACAGTACCAATTAAATATGTCTGCTATTAGAAATATCCAAATTATTAACAATGCTATTGCGCATTTTATTAAAAAATTCTTACAAGTCATGTTTTCCTGATAATAAATGAATTCCTAAAATCTCATAAACATGCACACACACTGATACGTATACCTACACACATGCATGTGCAGATATTTAAGCAAATATTCATTTATAACACTTGGCATATACATAAATTTTAATCTTTACTTAAAGAAAGAAGCATTTTTTTGCTAGAAGAAAAGAAAAACATGAACTACAGACACATTACAAGACGCCGAAAAACGAGCATCCCTACGAATCACATGCACTATATAAGCGGAAAACAGTGCCTCCTTCCGTCTCCATATATTTTATTTGTTTTCAAATTCACATATGATGTGTCCATCCAACAACATTAAATTCTTACTATTATAAAAGCATGCTCATGCCAACATATAAATTACACAAATTAGTAAGAGAAAAATTAATGTTGTGAATCATTTCATTATCACTTAATGAACATTCTCTGTAGACTAATTTTATCTTTTAAAATAACACACATCACACTAGTCCTCATTAATTTATATTTAAAAGTTTAGGTAGATGAATAAATCGAGAAAGGATTTCTTGTAGGAATATCAAATTAAAGAAAATAAAACAGAGAAACTTCAAGATAAATGCTGACAGTTACCAGTTACCACCAAAGATTTTAATGAATAAAAAACATGTAGACAAACAAATATCATAAGGAATCTAACAATTAGAATGCTAAAGAAACAATTCAACAGAATAAATCATTACCTTGCTACTACTGAAAAAATAATCAATGTCTTCATACTTCCATAGTCGAACAAGTGTTCCATTAGCCAACAATAGCTGATGTCGAGCAATTTCAAGGCCCATTTTCATCATAAGATCATGCATCACAACACAATCATGATGATCAAATGAAATGAGGGATTTCTCTCTAAGAACACTTATATCAATAGGTGCAAAACAGTCATATAATTGTCTTAGGTTCAGAGAAATATCAACTCTTACATTGATTAAGAATGCCAAGTCAAGAAACACATTCTGCTGTTTGCCATTAAGTCCATCAAAACTCAACTTCAAAACATCAACAACACATTTCGGTGGATTTTTGTCTAGTTCTTCCAAAGAACTTTCCCACCCTACTTTTTCTCTTCGATAGAGAGAGCAACCTAACACTACCAAAGCTAATGGATTTCCTTGACAATATTTCACGGCTAATTTTGATAACTCCATGTAACCTTCAGATGGCTCATGTTGCTTGAAAGCTTTCAAACTGAAGAGATGAATGGCATCGTGGTAATCCAACTCTGAAACATGGTATGGTTCTTGGGCGGATCTTGGTTTAATTTCTTCATATGCATTTTGAAGCACTTGCATGTCTCTTGATGTAATAATAATCCTACTTCCTTCCCCACACCAATAAAGCACTTTGGTTAAATCTTCAACTTTTATTGCATCGTCCACATCATCAAATATGATAAGAATTTTTTTGCGTCCAAGCCTATTTAGCACAGAACTGGAATTTATGTCATGCGTTCCAATGTTCTTATCTTTTAACAATTCTTTGAGGCATTTTTGCTGTAACTTAACCAAACCAAATTTTTTTAATTGCTCTTTAACATGAACAAAGGAGAAAGCATCAAATTGAGCTCTCAACACTTGAAATATAGCTTTAGCAAGTGTGGTCTTACCAGAACCACCCATACCCCATATTCCCACAATGCGAGCTTCAGTTAGAAGGTTTTCAATATTTCTGATATGACGAGCAATGCCAACGAGTCCTTCAAGATGATATGATGACCTGTAGTTCAACTTACTCAAAATGTCTTTGACAATGTCTTCAATAAGTTTGAATTCAGGTCTAGCACAACTATCAATAAAAAGAAAAGGCATATTTAATAGGTTGAAAATAAAAAAAAAACAAAAAACTAAAATAATTTGTTAGAATCCTAAATATTAGTTAAGTAAATCCCCAAAATCAACAATAAAGATAACATTTTTGAAGCTACCTGGTACTATTGGAATCCCATCCAGATAGACTTGCAGATTGGATTAAAGCATCTCTCCACTTTTGCAATTTTTCTTTGTCTTTAAATCTTCGCTCCAATACATTAAATCCTTTTCCAAAACTCCCATTTTGTTTGCGTATGTTTGAAGGATCTACGTTATAGAAAATCGGTATCACATCCCTTCCAAAATTTTTCTTGCATTCTAATATGTGAACAAGTTCATCCAAACACCATGTAGAAGAAGCATAATTCTCAGAGAAAATAATCACTGATATTTTTGATTCCTCTATTTTTCTCAAAAGAACTTCTGAGATTTGTTCTCCTTTGATGAGTTCATGATCCATAAAAGTGTCAATGCCTGCATCATGAAGTCCTTTGTATAGATAACTTGCAAACTTGTGGCGAGTGTCTTCCCCTCTAAAGCTAAGGAACACATCATACTTGGTTGCAGGAGGAGAAACCGTTTGAGTTAAAATTACATCATCTTGAGAACTACAAATAGAAACAAACCGTCAACAAATACTGGGTAGAAGGAGCAAATCAAACAAGAAAATATGAAGTGTGGGGTTATTTATTAGAAGTTAGCTACCTATCATCAAGAGCAACAGACCTATCATCAACAGCGACAGGTTGGTTACCATTACGCGAATGAGATATGAATCTGATAGCTCTGTAAATTGATAATCCCAACAGGAGCAATGAAGCTTCTCTGCGCATTATTAAAGCAATGGTTGTGATAGCAATATCTAGCTTCAACCTTCAGCAACCTGAAACTAAGGCCATAGAAAGTGCAAGCAAAAGTTTATTAGATCTACGCCAGTAAGGAAGCCAGGGACAAGATTCAACACTAGAAGAAACAAGAAAGTAACAAAACTTTTCGCAGAATATATTTCTTATGAATTTATTAAGAAAAAAGGGAGTATCATTTTCCACTTCATTCTTAAAATCAACTTAGAAAAAAAAAAACAGAGAAAAAGATTGTTTGATTACCCTATTATTTTTTTTACAATTATTTAATATCTTATGATATTGATAAACTAATTTACAAAAAAATTGGAATAGCATGAGTAATAAATAACAAAAAAAATAATTCTCAACTAATAATAATAACAAACTCAAAATACATGATCTTTGCTTTTGGCTTCTTCTTGTATGTTTTTCCAATTTCATTTCCACCAAACTCAAAATAACAAAGCAGTTAAAAGTTGTTTTTAACTTTGTTTAGGACACATTGCTACTTTCTTCCCAAAACACTTACCTAAAAACTAATTATCAAACAAGTGTTTTATTTTTTATTTTAATAAACAAAAAACTGTTCCGAAATAAAGAATCAAACAATGCCATAGTTTTTGAAGATTATATTTAAATATACAACTTATATACACATTGTGTGTATATGGTATACAGATCTAACGTGTTTATAAGTTTCATTACATCGAGGAGTGAAATTAGATAACTATAAGGTAGTTGCAGAATTTTTTCTGTGAACAAACCCTGCTAGCAAAACAGTAAATCGATGGGATGTGGCAAGTGATGGAAGAAAAAAACAGAGAAGAATGTAAGTATTTACCTGAACGCGAAGGGAAGATAGTTCACAAAGATCGCTAAAACGTGAGCTTTGGCATCTGCAGGCTTCCTCCTCGTCAAACGAGTTCTTAAAATAAACGAAGAGTTTAGTCAATAGATCAAATCCAGCCATATCTTTGAAAGGTTATGGGAACTTTTTTTCAGAAGCAAAAGTGGGGAAAAAAAATTCAAATGATTAGAAGAAAACATGAAATGTTTTGCAGAATTTTTCTGTGAAAAATGAAGGCAAAACAGAAGAAGGATTATGGATTCATGTGATGAAGCAAGTAAAAGTGAAGAAATAACCTGGATCGATGTGGAGGGAAGCAAAAAAGAAATAGCTCCCACAAGCAAAGATCTAAAAAATGGAAGCTTCAGAATTTGCCGACTTGTTTTCTCTTCAGATTCAGAGATGAACAAATATAATGCCTCCTTTATATATTATTATATTAATATATTGTTTCAGTCTCTTATGCCTCTTTCTGAGAAGCTCGCGTGTCGGTGGGCAGGTGGGGTTGCCGTGTTGGTGTTGCAATGCTGCTGCATCATCGTACGTCTACCATGAGGCCCTCTCTAATACTTTCCCATCTTTTCCCCCTCTTTTACTGGTATGTTTGGGAATCCGTCGGGATATAAAAAAAAAAATCCATTTAGGAGCTAAAAGCTCTAAAAGTTTATTTGATGTGTTTGGGAAAGTTTTTGGGATGGCTGAACTTATGAAGTAAATAAAACTTTCATGAGAAGCTCATCCAAGTTACTTCTCTCAATTTTTATGAAAAAAAAATCACTTCTGACACCACTAATCCAAGCACAAATCACATCTACAAAGCTCCTTTTTTTCTATATGATTTTTTCAAAAGCTCATCTGCAAAAAAAAATTCCTTATCCACCGCTAATCCAAACATACACTACTTAAAATTACATTGTTTTATGTGGAAAAAAAGGGAGGTTGGTGTTATTTTTTATAAAAAAAACATAATATTCAACACTTTAAAATATTTTTTAATAATATTTAATATCCTCAAATAATTTTTGATGTATTAATTATCTTCAATATTTTTTAATAGTAACTGCTGTTAACAAGTTACACCTTAAAGTATTTTTCTAATAACACTTAGTATTATAAATTAATTTTTAACTCACTTAGCATTCTAAATAATTTTTCAATAACACTCAATATCCTAAAATAAATATTTTTGCATCTAATCTTTTGAAATGTTTTTTTCATCAGCACTATACATCTTAAGTTTAGTATCCTCGTTGCAATTAGAAAAATATTTTGAGTACTTGATATATAAAAAATTATTTTAGGATCTTGAATGTCACTAGAAAAATAAGGTGCTTAATGTTATGTTTGAAAAAATAAAATAGGCCAACCTCCCTTTTTTACACCCTAAACAATGTAATTTTGGGTAAAGGAAAGGAGAGTAAGGAGAAAGGAGCCCGGTACAATTTACCATAAAGTAAAATAGAGGAAAAAAGATAATAAAATATTATTTGAACTTTAAAATCCTAAATTAAATATTTTCTACTAAAATAAGTAGATAATTGTTATATAAGTGTAGTTAATACCTATATTCTTATAGGCCACAAGACTTGTTTAAGGTTTTTAAGTTTAAATGTACTTTCTTATCTTTTTCTCTGAAGTAAAAATGGCTGAAAAAAATTATGATTTGTAAATTTTATTATTCAAAATTTTTTTAAGAGCCGGGTGCACATATTTTTAGTAGGGGTAACTTTTTTTTTCATTTGTGCATAACTTATCTTTAGCCAGTTGGAAAATAAAAGATATTCGAACATAGTATATTTTGTACGTAAGTTAAAAAAAAAAAAAACAGTAACCCCCACTGAAAATTAGTTATACTTTATCATTGAAACGAATTTTTAGATATTTTTCGACAATAAATTTTTTAATGAAAATTTTTCCAACAATTTTCTTACAAAAGAAATGATGTCATATATCTTTAAACAGTAACATTGAGTAAGCAATTCACGTGGTCTATTAAAATATGAAAAATTATTCTGAAGCTGCCCATATATATCTAAATAAAAAATAAATTGCTTTTCTAACTCTTACATTAATAACAGGAAGTAGTAGTATTTATTATAAAATTTAAGTGATTTACAACATTGTCCATATTAACTAACTAATACACTAAACTCCTATAACATATAATATCTACTCTTTCTTATTGGCGTTGTTAAATATAGGTATATAGGAAAAAATATTTAATATCCTTTGAAACTATTAGGGTGTCTTATAAAAAAGGAAAAATAATTTTTAGAAGGAATTTAATAATAGGAACAAGAGGCTGTACAAGCCTTTGTGGTCATTGATCAACAAGTCAAGTCGTGCCAAATTAGAAGGTCTTATATTTAAGGTTTGAGGGGGTATTATCAAATTAGGATGTTGGGTAGGTAGTTAATTACCAAAATAATACAGTAAACTTCAAACAAAAGAAAAACCATTTTGCTTATGTTTATATTCTTCCTCAGTTGTTAATTGGGTATTTGTAAAAACATTTTGTTAATTCCACTATCCTCCAGAGATTGGAAAATGCATTCAAAGAATAGCGGAGGAGATAGCACATGTTAAAATTTCAAAGGATGGGTTTTCTATAGGTGAATAGAAAATAAAAATAAGAGTATGCAAAAGGTTTTCAAAGTAAATTGACTATTTTTATTTTTAGGCACATATATTTAGTCAAGTGAAGTCGTCCTGCACTTCTGACTTTTATGGATTGCCTTGTTGCTTTAAAATTGTCACCGTCTTTTTTCACCTGTTTGTTGTCAAAATAATAAATGTAGATTAGCAAAGTAAAAGCTGTTTCCCCCATATATAATGAGCGAGTAGTAAATAGATCTTGCAATTGACCTCAAAATCCAAACTTGAACCATGCTTCAACCTGCACTTCCAAAGGCATAAACTCTTTTTTAATGACATTGGAGCCAACAATGACCAACGAGCGAGCAACCTTGCTTGGAACTCTTTGTTAATCTATTATTCTTATCACTGTTGCGAAAACATATTCCTCTTGTTCATAATATTTATCAACCACATCATCTCTTGCTATTGATTGCGCTCCATCTTTTCCACTCCCACTTCTTTCATTTTCGTTTCAATCCTCTCACCAAAGAAGTAGTAATCATTGTAATGATCACACTCAAAATGTTGCTTCATTGGACTTATCTCACCAATGAACAACCCTAACAAAGGGAAAAAGCAAAGATGCCAAACTTTGTGTCCATAATATATATTAACTCCACATTCTCAATATAGTCCTTTTTTGACTGTTAAAAACTTTGGCAAGAGTCTAGAGTCAAGTTGGTGGTGAGCTTGCCCAAGACACTTGAAGACTGGATTTGATCCAAAATTTAAATTTAAGGTGAAATTTAACGCTTGACATTTTAAATTTGATTCAATTTCAGCAACTGGCATCTAACGTCTATTAAGAGGTGAGGACACACAGGAATTTTTTTTTTTTTTTTATAAGATGCATTAAGAAGGAGCAGGAGGCCAGAAAGAGCATTCTCCCCAATAACTGTCCAATTGTGCGATTTACTCTCCAAGCGTGACTTACATAGATAAAAGATAAGGCAAATTGATATTTCATAAAGAATATAATAATATTGATATGCAATTAAAATAAATGAGATTAATTTAAATAATAATTTTATTAACCTGAGAAATTAAAATGACAGTTCTGTAAATCTGTATACGGAATGAAACCATCAATACAATCAAGAGACCCATGATGACTATAAACGCCACAGGAGAACATAAGAGGATCACAATATGAAATTTTCTGTCCTTCATACATATACAGCGGTTTTCAATGTAAATTCATAAACTGGCTATTTTTAATTAGCCACATACTTTTAAAGGAAAGTTTTTGATGAGTTTTATTTTTGGATTTGATGCAAATTTATTCTAAATGATTTTACTGAAAAGCAATCCAAATCTCCATAAATACTGTGAAGTATCTTCTAAAAAAAAGAATAAGGATGAAGGTGCAATTTTAACAATAATGTTTTATCTCAGGAGCATCTGGCACCATAAAGTTTTTTAGGGTGCTAAAATACACATAAAGTTTATAAAGTGGAGCAATTTTACCAAACAATTAACTTGAAGGAAACGAACGTTATATGCGGGTCCCACACGTATTTTTTTAAAAAGGGTGAAGATGCAATTTTAACAACAATGTTCTATCTCAGGGGCATCTGGCAGCATAAAGTTTTGTAGAGGGGAGCAGGAGAAAGAAGCAGTAAATTCACTATGTGAGATCCACATATAACGTTCGTTTCCTTCAAGTTAATGGTTTGATAAAATTGCTCCAATTTATAAACTTTATGTGTATTTTAACATCCTAAAAAACTTTATGGTACTAGATTCCCCTAAAATAGGACATTGTTATTAAAATGGTAACTTTACCAAAAGAACAAAACTAATTGTTAGAAGACATTTAATAATAGGGAGGGGTGGCCGTACAAAACTTTGTGGTCATTGATGAACAAGTCAAGTCTTCCCGCTTCTATGACTAGCACAAAAAATCAGTGTAGGTAAAAATGCAACTCATGACTCATGAAAGTATTAAGCTTGTGCCCCATCATCAATGTACATTGGTATAATCAGCAAATACCTGTATAAATTTAAAACTTAAGACTTGCCAGTCTTTCAAATTCAATTATCCTAGCCTTATCCACACACACACACAATTTTTCTATTCGATACTAATTAAATGTATGAAATAATAGATGATAGAAATATTTATTTTTAATATTAAATATAATACCTTAATACCTTGTTTTGCTAAACTTTGATTGCTCACACTAAGAAAGTTTTCGATTAAGAGAATAATTTCTCAAGCTAATGATCAAAATGGGTATTTGAGTTAAACAAATACTCATTTTTCACAAATAACTTGCTAAACTAATTTTTTTAACCCTATAAATTAGTTATTTAGTTTCAATATTTAGGATCATAGGATTATAAAGAAATTGTCCACTTTACCCTTTTCGAAAGATTACAAGCTGTCCCATACTCCTAGTCATATCGATCTTAACGGCCTAAGTAAATCTCTCAACTGGGTAATTGTGATGAACATTGTTCAGTTGAAAATTAAATATATAAATAACAGTACGTAGGATGGGAAAACTGTTTTTTTCTTTTTAATTTGGGAGTTCGTTGCATATCATGATTGTCTCTTATTTATTTTTGGCAAATTTATATATAGTCTATTATTAACACATTTTAAATTTGTTTCTTATGATTTTTGTGCTTAAATTTTGGGATTCTTCAACGTGGTCGAATAACACTAGTTTGTCTTGATAATACAATGTGGTTCCTGCAATTATACAACGGGTGAGTATACAAAATTAACGTGCTAAATAGTTAATTAATAAAATTGAATGTTAAAACTATCAAATCTGAAATGAGAATAAAAACTCTGGATAATTCATCATATCTTGTGTTCAATATTTCGTTTTTAATATGCTCATGAAATTAAAGAAAAAATGTTGATTATCACACACACAGCAAACACAGATTATGTGTGTAGTCTTTCTATCATTTCTCATAATTTGGAAATGGATTTAAACATATCAGATAATACTCCTATATTTGATCTTGTTATGGTCAATAAAATGGCAGGTTATATGGGATGTGCAGTTACAGGTAAAGAGACTTGTGGGGGATCAATTCATGACTGGTTTTGTTTTGACTTGTTAGGAGAAAATGTAAAATGAAAAAAGCATTATCATGAGAAGTTAAGCAAATTATTAAAGCAGCCGCTCAATTTTATCTCCATCTCTTGGTTCCGAAACGTTAAATTTTTAAACAGCATGTTGGAATTATAAGTGAGAAGATGAGGTAGACAGAATAATATAGCCACCACACTACCAAACAAGTCCCACATCGAGAACCAGAAGATGCTACTACTCCGAAGACAGACTACAAAATGCAAGTGCGTTTGGAATAGTTTCCGGATAGAAGTGATCATAAATAATACATCTTTGATAATAGCTTTCTGAAAAAGACGACAAAATTGAGGAGAAAAGAGAGCGAGGAACATTATTGCGGGAAAAATTGTTTTTTTTTTCCCTTTAAAACCCTGGTTTCCTCCTGAAAACTGGTTTTGGAGGGCGCTTTATTATCAATGTTTCGATTCTCATATAAATTGAAACATGTTTCTTATCAAAATGGACCCATTTAGTAAAGCATTGGAAAACTATAAAATAACGATTTTCAAATCATCAAATATAAACAAAAAGAGAATAAATCTCAAAATTGCAAATTTTTCGAATCAAATATAAAGCAATAAGACAATGGCTCATCAAATCAAAATTTATTTTTCCACATCAAAATAAAATAAGTAATTTAAAATATAAGTAAATTCAAATCAAATTCAAAACCATTCAAAATTGAAAATTTGTTTCAAAGCCAATTTAAATCTTCAAATATAAGCCAATGAATCATCAAATAAGAATTTAAAGCAATTTAAAATTGCAAATTTTTTCAGATCAAATAAAATAATTTGACTACAAAAAAAAAGATTTTCACATTAAAAAAAGTAAAGAAAAAATAATAAGATAATTAACAACAAAACGGCACATAAACTCCTTTCAAATAAGATTCTAAACAATAATAAATAAAATGGAACATAAAATTGCAGAGCTTTCAATCAAATTTAAAACAAAACGGGAATGGGTTCAAAATTGCAGAATTTTCGGGTCATCAATTTAAAACTAATAAGACAATAAATCTTCATAGAAAATCACATTTTAAAACTGAAAAATAGTTTGAAATAAAATAAAATAGGTTAGTTAAATACATTGGAAAAATATAAAAACATTGCAGAAAATTTGTTTCAAAGCCAATTTAAATCTTCAAATATAAGCCAATGAATCATCAAATAAAAATTTAAAGCAATTTAAAATTGCAAATTTTTTCAGATCAAATAAAATAATTTGACTACAAAAAATTGATTTTCACATTAAAAAACCAATAAAAGGAAAAATAATAAGATGACTAACAAAAAAATGGCACAAAAATTTCCTTTCAAATAAGATTCTAAACAATAATAAATAAAATGGAACATAAAACTGCAGAGTTTTCAAATCAAATTTAAAACAAGACGGGAATGGGTTCAAAATTGCAGATTTTTCCGAGCATCAATTTAAAACTAATAAGACAATAAATTTTCATAGAAAATCAAAATTTAAAACTGAAAAATAGTTTGAAATAAAATAAAATAAAATATGTTACTTCAGAACATTGGAAAAATATAAAAACATTGCTATTCATTTGTGGATTTTTCAAATCAATCAAATAACACTCGTAAACTATAACTGTAAAAGTAAAATATTAAATTCTGATTTTTAAGTTAAATAAAACAAGAAAATAATGGATCTTGACATAAAAACTATTAGATACTGATTTTCAAACCGAGTTTATAATAATAATAGAAGATAATGGGTCTTCAAATCAAACTCAAACTAACTTAAAATAGCAAATTTGTTTGAAACCAAATTTAAAATTAAATTTTCAAGTAAATCCAAAAAATTTAAATTGCAAACAATTTTTCAAATAAAGTTAAATAAGTTTAAAATAATAATAAACTGATTAAATGTTGGTTTGATTTTCAAATTAAATTTCAAAAATGGTATCACTCAATCAAATCAAATCATCAAATAAAAAAAATATAAAAATATAAATTTCTTTTCAACAGAAAGATAGTGGATAATCCAATAAAATTTTAACTAATTTCAAATTTGTTTCAAATCAAATTTAATAAATAATATCAAACATTAGTTAAGCATGAAATATTACATAGTGCGCAGGCAAAAATAAATAATAATAATAAATATTACTTGGTGATTTTTGCATCTAATCAAATTTAAAATAATAATTTCAAACCAAATTTGAAACAAAAGATGATCTTGAAAATTGTATTTCAAATAAAAAATTCAAATAATTCAATAAGTACAAAATATTAGTATACTATTCAAATCAAATCAAATTCAAAAAAATATTAAGATTGCAAATGCAAATTTGTTTCAAATCAAATTAATTATTTAAAAAAGTCAGATAATGAATCTTCAATCTTCAAATCAACCAAAAAAATTTTAATTGCAATTTTTTTTCAAATCAAATTAAATAAGTTTTAAATATTTGAAAGTTATTAATGGATCTTCAAATCAAGTTTAAGATTTGAATAAGAAAATTTAAAATTGTTTAAGTCAAATTAAATAAAAACTAACAAAATATGAAATTACATAGCAGACAACAATCAATGAACGATCAATACAGAAATAGTAAACAAGAAAATTACAACGGTTTAAAATACAAAAATGAAAATAAAAGGAGAACAGGAGAAATTACATTAAATACAACAATCATACCCCAAAAACAACAAATCAAATATGAAATTCCATAACAGCAAAGGAAAGCTTTGTCCCCTTCCCCCAAGGAAAGACGCACAACAATACAAATATATAGAAATAGCAAACAAGAAAATCACTGGGGATGCAAAATACAAAAACAAAAATTCAAGAAAATGAAATATATTTTGTTTCAACAAAGTAATTGCAAATATAAACTTAATTGTTTAAACTTATTTTAAGAACTAAAAGCTTCCTTATAGTTTAAACACAGTAAGAAAATCAAATATATTTTGAAAAGTTTTTCATATCAAGCTTAAAAGAATAAAATAATGGATCCACAAGTCAAAATTCCAAAAAATTTAAAGTTGCAAATTACTTGGAAATAAATTAAATAAGTTATTTAAAATATTGGTAAACTAAAAAATAACAATTTTCAAATCAGCAAATATAAACCAAAAAGGGAATGAATCTCAAAGTCGAATCAAATCAAATATAAAACAATAAGACAACGAATCATCAAATAAAATTCATTTTTTCACATCAAAATAAATAAGTAATTTAAAATATAAGTAATAAGTAATTCAAATTCAAAATCTAAGTAAATTCAAATCAATTTCAAAACTGCTTCCCAAAAAATCAATTACAAAACTATTCAAAATTGAAAATGTTTCAAATCCAATTTAGACCTTCAAATATAAGGTAATTAATCATCAAATAAAAAATAAAAGCAATTTAAATTGCAAATTTTTCCAAATCAAATAAAACAATAAGTGAATCTTGAAATCAAATCAAAAACAGCAAATTAGTTTACGATTATGATAAGCCTTCAAATATGGATTTTCATATGGAATGATATTTAAAACAATAAGATGATTCTGACAATTTTAGTATTCAAATCAAATTTTTCCCTGCGAATCAACCTAGAAAAATTTAAATTGAAAACTTGTTTTAGTAAACTATTAGATATTAAATACTGAATTTCAAATTAAATAAGCATATCAAACAAAACTTTTCAATCAAATTAAATCAGTATAAGAATTTCAAAAAAAATAAGTTAAAGATATTTGCAAGAAATTAAAAAATATTAGTAAAAAATTAAACATGGATTTTCAAATTAAATTTTAAACAGTAAGATAATTGACAATCAAATCAATTTTTCAAATTCCTTTCAAATCAGATTTAAAACCATAAAGTTTGAAACATTGATTTTCAAATTAAATTTCAATCTAGAAGGCAATGAAGATCAAAATCAAACTTAAAACATTTTAAAATTGCAATTTGTTCAAACACACAGTAATTGCAAATTGTAATTTAAACTTATTTTAAAAATCTTATTGCTTATGCTTATTTTAAAACTGCAAATAATAGCACAATAAATCTACATAGCAAATCAAGATTTAAAACAGCAAATAAGTTTGAAATAAATCCAAATGGGCTAATTCAAATGTTTTAAGTTTGATTTTTCAAATCAATCAACACAAGTAAACTAAAACTGTAAAAGGACATTGAATCTTCAGATCAAAATTTAAGCAATTTGAAATTACAATTTTGTTTCAAATCAAATAAACTAACTAAACTATTCAATACTGATTTTAAAGTTAAATAAAACAAGAAAATAAAGGATCTTGAAATCAAAATAAAAGCAAATTTAAGCTATAAAGTTGTTGGTCTTAGAATCAAATTGAATTTGACACAAGATGAGTCTTGACAAAGCTTGTAACAAATTAAATAAAGGAATCAAAGAAGTTTAGAATATTAGTATTAGATACAGATTTTCAAACCAAATTTATAATAATAAAAGATAAAGGGCTTTCAAAACTTAATTCAAAACAACTTTAAATAGCAGGTTCACTTCAAACCAAATTGAAATTCAAATCTTAAAAATAAACCTAAAAAAACTGAATTGCAAACTCATTTTTAAATAGTTAAATAAATTTAAAAAAATAGTAAACTGCTGAATATTGAATTCCAAATTAAATTTTGAACAAGATGATTGACAGTCAAACCAAATTTGCAAACTCCTTTCAAATCATATTTGAAACAACAACAAAAAGGAACATAAAATTGCAGATTTTCCAAATCAAATTTAAAACAAAACGATAATGGGTTCAAAATTCCCGATTCTACAAATCATCATTGAAAAAAATAAGACTATAAATCTTCATGGCAAATCAAAATTTAAAACTGCAAATTGAAATAAAATTAATCAAATAGAGTAATTAAAAACATTTTTTGCAAAAGGGCAATTAAAAACAACGGCGTTTGGTAAACTCTTAAAGTAGGCTATTGATTCTTTAAAAAAAAAATTCAAGACATTTTGAAATTACAAATCAAATAAAGGAATCAAAGAAGTTTAAAATACTAGTATTAGATAGAGATTTTCAAACCAAATTTATAATAATACAAGATAAAGGGTCGTCAAATCTAATTCAAAACAACTTTAAATAGCAGATTCGTTTCAAACCAAATTGAAATTCAAATCTTAAAAATAAACCCAAAATACCTAAATTGCAAACTAATTTTTAAATCAAGTTAAATAAATTGAAAAAAAAAATAGTCAACGGTTGAATATTGAATTTCAAATTAAACTTTGAACAAAAAGATGATTGACAGTCAATTCAAATGTGCAAATTCCTTTCAAATCATATTTGAAACAATAACAAAATGAAGAATAAAATTGCAGATTTTTCAAATCAAATTTAAAATAAGACGAGAATGGGTTCAAAATTCCAGATTTTACGGATCATCATTAAAAAAAATAAAACTATAAATCTTCCTAGCAAAATCAAAATTTAAAACTGCAAATTGAAATAAAATTAATCAAATAGGGTAATTCAAAAAAAAAATTTTTGCCAAAAGGGCACTAAAAACAATGGGGTTTGGTAAACTATAAAAGTAGGATATTGATTCTTCAAAAAAAAAAAAAAATTCAAGACAATTTGAAATTACAAATAAAATAAAGGAATCAAAGAAGTTTAAAATTAGTATTAAATACAGATTTTCAAAATAAATTTACAATAATAAGAGATAAAGGGTCTTCAAATCAAAATCAAAACAACGTTTCAAACCGAATTGAAATTCAAATCTTAAAAATAAACCCAAAAAATAATGAATTGCAAACTCATTTTTAAATCAAGTTAAATAGATTTAAAAAAAATAGTAAACTATTGAAATATTGAATTTCAAATTAAACTTTGAACGAGAAGATGATTGACTGTCAAATCAAATTTGCAAATTCCTTTCAAATCAAATTTGAAACAATGAAAAAATTGACCATAAAATTGCAGATTTTCGAAATCAAATTTAAAACAAAATGAGAATGAGTTCAAAATTCCAGATTTTAGGGATCATCATTTAACAAAATAAGACTATAAATCTTCATAGAAAATCAAAATTTAAAACTGCAAATTGAAATAAAATTAATCAAATAGGGTAATTGAAAACATATTTTTTGCCAAAAGGGTAATTAAAAACAATGGTGTTTGATAATCGATAAAAGTAGGATATTGATTCTTCAAAAAAAAAAAAAAAAATTCAATACATTTTGAAATTACAAATTAAATAAATGAATCAAAGAAGTTTAATATTAGTATTAGATACAGATTTTCAAACCAAATTTATAATAATAAAAGATAATAGTCTTCAAATCTAATTCAAAACAACTTTAAAAGGCAGCTTCGTTTCAAACAGAATTGAAATTCAAATTTTAAAAATAAACCCAAAAAACCTGAATTGCAAACTCATTTTGAAATCAAGTTAAATAAATTTAAAAAAATAGTAAACTGTTGAATATTGAATTTCAAATTAAATTTTGAACAAGAAGATGAATGACAATCAAATCAAATTTGCAAATTCCTTTCAAATCATATCATATTTGAAACAATAACAAAATGGAACATGAAACTGCAGATTTTCCAAATCAAATTTAAAACAAAACGAGAATGGGTTCAAAATTCCAGATTTCACGGATCATCATTAAAAAAATAAGACTATAAATCTTCATGGCAAATCAAGATTTAAAACTACAAATTGAAATAAAATTAATCAAATAGGGTAATTAAAATTATTTTTTTGCCAAAAGGGTAATTAAAAACAATGGTGTTTGGTAAACTATAAAAGTAGGATACTGATTCTTCCAAAAACAAAATTTCAAGACATCTTGAAATTACAAATTTCTTTTAAAATCCAATAAAATAAGCAAACTATTAAATATTGATTTTCAAGTTAAATAAAACTAGAAAATAATGGATCTTGAAATCAAAATTAAAACATTTGTAAACTACACATTTGATTATTTTCTAATCAAATTTTAAAAAAAAGATAATGGGTCTCCAAATCAAATTCAAAACAACAAAAAATTGAAAATTTGTTTAAAATAAAAAAAAAAATTAAATTTACATCTTGAGATAAATCTAAAAATTTTAAATTGCAAACTCTTTCAAATACCGTTAAACAAGTTTAAAATAAATAGTAAACAGATTAAATATTCATTTGATTTTCAAATTAAATTTCAAAAAAGGTAATGGTTAAAACAAAGCTAATGGACAAAACAAATCAGAAATATTTTAACATTGAGAATTTATTTTAAACAGGAAGATAGTTGACAATCAAATAAAATAAAAAAGTAATATCAAATATTAGTTAAGCGTTGAAAATTAAATAGTCTTTTTCAAATAAAGTTAAAAACGTTTAAAATAATAGTAAACTGATTTGATTTTCAAATTTAATTTCAAAAAAGGTAATGGTCAATCAAATCATATAATCAAATAAAAACAATATAAAAAATTTAAATTTCTTTTAAACTGGAAGACAGTGGACAAAAAAATGAAATTTTAAATAATTTAAAATTGAAAATTTGTTTCAAGGCAAATTACGTAATCAAATATCAAATAGTCCGACAAAAAGAAGTAATATCTTTTTTTGCCCGCAAAAATAAGTAATATCAAGTATTATTTAACACTAAATATTAAATAGTGATTTTCGTATCTAATCAGATTTAAAACAATAATATTTCTAATCAAATTTAAAACAAAAGATGATCTTGAAGAGTTTACTTCAAATAAAAAAAACCAATAAATCAATAAGTAGAAAATATTAGTACACTATCCAAATTAAATCGAATTCAAAACAACTTTAGATTAGCAACTGTTTCAAATAAATCAAATTTAATAATGTAATAAGTATTTAAAACAAACAGATAATGAATCTTTAAACCAATCTGAAAACATTTAAATTGCAGTTTTTCCAAGTCAAATTAAATAAGTTTAAAATATTAATAAGCTATTAATGGATCTTCAGATCAAGTTTAAGACAATTTAAAAATTTTCAAATCAACTTAAATAAAAACTAAGATAAAAATATTAGTTAACTACTATTAAATATTAATTTTCAAGTTAAATTATTGGCAAAAAAAAATTCAAATAAGATTTTAGTCAATCTAAAACAATTTAGAATTTAAAGTTTTTTTTTTCAACTCAAATAAGACAATTTAAAATTAGTTATCAAATGATCTGGTGAAGCCAAAACCAAGGAGGGATTATCAAGCAATGGGCTGGAAAAAGAAAATCCGAAAAGGAAAAAAAAAAACCTTTGGAAAATTAATGGCATGCTAGAATGTTATTAGATAATAATAAATAAGTGAGCAGATGCACATTTTAATTATTAATCTACCCAAATTATGGCATAACTAAGTGAAAAAATAATAAAGCTCTTTAGACATAAAAGATCCTATGAATACATTAACATAAACATGGGACATGTGAACCCCTTTAAAAGAGAGACAATACATAGAAATAAAATCTGAATTTGAAATCAAAATAATACCTGCACCATTTGAAAATGCCTTGCTTGTTTGTATTGGTCACCATGATCTCCCAGTGATGGATGACTTGTCAACTTATGTGAATGATAAAGGCCTCCCTTTTGATGTGAGGCATCAATGATCAAATAAGAGAATACAAGCTAAACCGAAATTCATATAAAGAAACACACTATACACAATTCTATTCTGCAAAAAAAAAAAAAAAAAAACGCTTGAAAGAAAGAATGAAAAGGAAGAGGAAGACAAATTTCATGAGGATAACTCATTTGAGACTCACAATCAATCTCACACATCAAGGGAGGGTCCCACAAGGGGACACAAGCACACAAAAAATAGTAAGAACGCGTCCTAGACTAGAAAATAACACACCCAAACTATCAAAAAGTAAAAAAATACAATAAACATAAGGAGAGCTCTGTCTTCCTCCCCCCAAGGAATCGAAGCTTTTCAACAATATCACAGTAAATACAGTCACTCCCTAAAAACAGGGAACCAAATATGAAATTACACAACAGACAAGTAAAGCACAAGGAAGGCTCTGTCCTCCTCCCCTAAGGAATCGAGGCTTGAACAATACAACAAACATAGCAAACAAGAAAATTACAAAGGATATAAAATGTAAAATGAACATAAAAGGGGACAGGAGAAATCACAGTAAATACAGTCACTCCCTAAAAACAACAAACCAACTATGAAATTATATAACAGACAAGTAAAATACAAGGAATACAAGGAAGGCTCTATCCCCCTCCCCCTAAGAAATCAAAGCTTTGACAATACAACAATCATAACAAACAAGAAAATTACTAAAGATGGGCAGTAAATACAACAACCTGGCAGCAATCACACCCAAAAAACAGCGAACAACAAACAAGAAAACTACTAGGGATGTAAAATGCAAAAACGAAAATAGAAGGGGAACGGCAGAAATCAGAGTAAATACAGCAATCACACCCCAAAAAACAAACTGAACATGAAATTACATAACAGACAAGAAAGGCTCTGTCCCCCTCCCCTGAGGAATTGAAGCTTTTTAACAATAAAGATGCAAACAATACAACATACAAAAATAGCAAAAGAGAAATACTAGGAATTTAAAATGGAAAATTGAAAAATACAAGGGGAACAGGAGAAATCACAAAAAATACTGCAATCACACGCTAAAAACAGCAAACCAAATATGAATTTACATAACTGACAAGTAAAACACAAGGGAGGCTCTGTCCCCCTCCCATAAGGAATCCAAGCTTTTCAGCTTTTCAACAAGCAATACAGAAATAGCAAAAGAAAAATACTAGGGATGTAAAATGGAAAACCGAAAATTCAAGGGGAACAGGAGAAATCACAAAAAATACAACAATCACACACTAAAAACAGCAAACTAAATATGAATTTACATAACAGACAAGTAAAACACAAGGAAGGCTCTATCTCCCTCCCATAAGGAATCGAAGCTTTTTAGCATTTCAGCAAGCAGTACAGAAATAGCAAAAGAAAAACACTAGGGATGTAAAGTGGAAATACAAAAATAAAAAGGGAACAAGAGAAACCGTGGTAGGGAGAAGAGGAGTGAACGCCGTAAAAAGAGAAAGAAGATGCAGCAGGCCATGCGAACCACCGGACCTTCCTTTCCGATCTTACACCGCCGCTTCCTCCCCTGCACTCTTGTTGGGATCGCTCCGGTGGCTACAGGCTAGTAAGGTGAGTCTGAGGAAAGGATCAATTTGAACAGTGACGGTGTGACTAGGGATCGAGGGTGTGAAGGGAATGCGCACAGAGAGACGATAGAGTGGCTAGGGTTGGATTTAGAAACAGCTAGCGGGTGGAGCGCCTTTGTCAAGGGAACATGGCTAGGGTTTTAATTTTGGGTTTGGCTCCTTAGCCAACCCAAAATGGTTCCGCTTTTTCAAAAAGAAAAATCTAGCGGTTGCCTTTTTTTTTTTTTTTTTTTAATGAAGAAGAATAATAGTGGCGTGGAACAGAGGCAGGCGTTTTTGTTTTTGTTTTTTTTTTACCTTCAAAATTCAAAATAGTAGAAAGCTCCAAAGTTAAATCACTGCCGATTGATATTTCACGAAATTTTAAGATGAATTTAGGCGATATATCAATATCAAATTTCTTTTGCTTTAAATATATTATTTTTCACTTTTTTTGCCCAAAAAATATATTATTTTTCACAGTCAATTGTTTTCTCAGACTAACATTTTATATAAAATATTTAATTTCTAAATGGAACTTTCTGACCATTGTGTTTCTGTGTCTTTCTAACCATTGTGTTGCTGACCAATCAAATGTGTCTTTCTGATCATTGTGTTTCATCTGATGTCCAAGGATTAAAATTTGAAATTAGTCAAATTACACGTACCAAAACTAAAATTTGATGAAACCATAAAAATCAATAAGGATATTAATATTTTTTTTTTTAATTTGAAAATGCTTGAAATTAAGTTAGAAAAATTAAAATCGGCGACTAATTAAGGAATTAATGCATACCCGCGCATGCGTCTATTGCCTAGCAGATCCCGTAAACAAGTGTTATAACTTATAAACGATGGCAAAAAAAAAAAAAAGGTTTTGTTAACTTAAACAAATATTGCTCCTTAGTTTTGAAATTATTTTCAATTATTGGAAGATTCATAGATCTCATAATTTTTTGTTAACTAATTAAATATGTGTTTAAAAAAAAGACTACAGCACCTCATAATGCCACAACCAGCAAAGAAACTAACATCACAACAACCCAAAAAAAACAAAACAAATCGGATCCATTAGGGATAAAAAAATGGATATAGAATTCATCAAAGTGGTTTAAGAAGTAAAATCGATTAAATGACAGATGATTAACGGGAAGCTTTCCACGATTAAATTATTGTATATGGTCTAAATTATTATTTTGATGGTGATTTATATCAGAACAGGGTCAACAAACAAACTTTATATCTGCATTTTATGAACTGAGATGGTGGCTTTTTCTGATCATATTTACCAATTCCATGAAGGTGATCAACATCAAAGAAGGAATGTTGTGACATGGTTAGAATCGTGATTTACAGTATAGTGATTAAAATATTTAAAAGTAGCTTTTTAATCGTGATTTATGGTATACGAGGTAAGTATGTGATAGGAGTATTGTCTCGATGTGCATGCATAAGCACTTTTGGGATCCCAAACATGCTTTAATCACACAATCCCTGCATTTTTTTTTTCAAAAGGAAATTCAGTTTTGTGACCATGATTACAATTAATTATATGTTGATATTCTTGTACAAAAACATTAAAAAGCTACATTTTTCATGATTGAACACTCATTCAGAACGTTGTTGTTATTAATTCTTAAGTTCAAACAAATTAAAAATAAGTCCACCGTAAATATTTTTGTGGGAAATCATTTATATTCGGAAAAAGAGGTGATAAAGGGGTAACATTTTACTGACGAATTAATCCATGTTTGAATTATTATGTTAAGAATGCTTTAATTTTAAATTAACCCAAATTTTTAAATGAAATATTGCAAAAGTTCCACTGCTATGATCTTCATGATTATATGTGCTTTGTCAGAAAAAATATAACACTGATTGATTCAGTTAATAAGGAGTTGGTTTATATCTCATAGTGTCGTGAATTCAAATATATATCATGTTTCTGATTTTTAAATGAAATATTGCAAAAGTTCCACTGCTATGATCTTCATGATTATATGTGCTTTGTCAGAAAAAATATAACACAGATTGATTCAGTTAATAAGGAGTTGGTTTATATCTTATAGTGTCGTGAATTCAAATATATATCATGTTTCTGATTTAAAGATATTGTTGGACAGTCTGTAAATACTTTTATAAACTTTCTTTGAGTTTAAACTTCAAAAGCATGCTCTAACCTTAGTAGGGACCAAGAATCCAAGATTCAACTCACATAGGGCTTGTTTGGTCTGAGGGGAAGGGAGGAGAATTGGGAGAAGGGAAAATTTTTTTGAGTTGAATTTAAAAACAATAGAGAAGTGGGGTTAAAAATTTTTAATTAATTTTTTTTACTCTTTTATCTTATATATTCTCTTTATTAAAATTTTATTACCCCACTTCTTCAGTCTTTTAAAATTCAATTCATAAAAATTTTTCCTCCCCTCCCTTCCCCGCCAAATCTCTCACACCAAACAGACCCATAAAGTTTTTAGAATAATAAAACAAAAGGGAAAAATTGACAACAATTAAGGCATAGAAACAATTTCATAACTGATGGACAACAGCTAATTAATTAATATTTCATTTACTTATGAATGTCCGAGTACATTTTTTCGATAAATTGAATGTCCGAGTTCTAAATCCAGTCTTTGTAATTAATATTTTTTTCGATAAATCCCATGTGTTTGAGGTAAGCCAATGAAACAATAATTCCATCAATTTTTAGAGGGAGTGGGGTATCCTTTGAGCTTCCTCTCCATTTACTTTTCTCACCATTAGATTGATTTTCAATGGTTAAGATTAAACATTTTACAACAATATATTATAATCATAAATAACAAAAGAAACATAAATAACTTTAGACAATTAAAATTTAACTTGGAAAGTACAAAAGTGCTAGAAATAAAGTGAAAATAATCATAAAGCATTTTAATAAAAGTCTATAGAGTTGAAGTATTTAGTTATAATTTTAATAGTTTAAATTAATTTTATGCATTTTTGTATTTAATATTATAATAATATTATTATAAATGTTAAATATCTACCATTAGAAGTTGATCCAATGGTGAAAAAAGTAAATGGAGAAGAAGGTCAATGGAGATACCTTTCTCTGTTATTTAGGAAATGCCATAATGTAGTTTGCTTCTTGTTTTATGCTCTTTTTAATTAGACTGATTAAGATGGCAAGGCAAAAAAAAAAAAAAAAGACTGATTAAGATGGCTCAAATTATTATTAGAAAGAGTGGTGAGTTATGACTGTTGTGTTGGCAAATAAGGTGTAGATACTAATTAAGAACTTGCCATTAAATCAAATTTATAGGTTTTAAAGTAAAATTATGGTTAATAATTACAAAATAACGTTAAAATTGTAATGTCCTTGGTTCCTTTTTATTAGAAAAAATTCTTAAAAAAGAACTTTAAAATAGGGAAAAGACAAAAAGGTGATTTCAATTTATATATTTCTATATAAGTGTTGGTGCTTGATTTGTTATTTTTGAAATCAAAAGAAAATTACACCACTGCCTTTGAAATCATCTTCTCCATCCTTCAACAAAAACATCTCCTCCGAGGCTCCTCCAACAATGGCGACGGTGGCCTCCTCCAATAACGGAGACTCTTTCTCCAATGACGGTGGGCTTTAGATCTTCGATCTCTACGTTCATCGTTTATTCCTCCTTAGAAATACTAAGCTCTGTTTCAGACGAAAAAAACAGGGAAAACAGGGAGCTCAAACGTGCGTGCACGAAGCATGAACAGTGCCTCAGTTTGCATGAATTTGTTCTACGTAAATTCCTCAGATCACAAGTGTGACTTCCAAAACGCTAGCCTTCTGGTTGTCGCTGACCCAAGTACGTCATTTTATTTACTTATATCTCCTATATAGACACACTTAATTATGCAGTGGGTCAGAAGAATTAATTAAAAGTTGTTCAAGCTTTATCGATTAAACTTTCGAATATCTTGTATTTGATCATGACGCTTAATTTCATTTAAATTTTTGACATATTTATTCTTTATTTCTAATTTCATTTGCACACCTTATTTGATTTCAGATTTTGGATCATGCAATATGCCAGGGAAACAATGAAAATACAAAGATGTGGAAATGGAAGAATATATAATATACTCAGGAATGTGTGACTGAGGGATTCCAACAATTATAAATCTAGTGTATTCGCGGAAAAATATAATTACGCTTAAAAATAAAGCTTATGAATAAGATTGTTAACAACTCATTGATTTCCTTCTGGTTAATTTGAGTAATTAGAGAGATATTATAAGGAGAAAGACGAAGAATTACGTTTATAATTCATATGAGAACAACATGCTCATACAAAACATGCAATCCACTTGACATCAATCTACCCTCACTTGAGGCCGGGAAATGACCCTACTTGGAGAATATAGAGAGGCCCAAGTTATCCTCTCTTTTAAGGTGATATTGTACATGGTGCACCCAAAGCCAGCTCCAGTAGCTTTCAGATAGCATTTATAGCCTATTGCAGGGCAGCTTGTAAATGAGACAAGATCAGAACAAATCATAAACATATATGATTTAAAATAAGTATGCTAACTGGATGAAAAAAAATCCAAGTATGGGAGCAATTATATAATGCATTGTCCATAAGCAAAGCATAAACAATAAAAATGGGTTTTGAAGGAATAGTACTATTCAATGTAGTTGCTCTAAACAGCAAGAGGCTCTGTGGATAATGGAAAAGAGTCACACAACATACAAAATCTCTTAATTCTAGATCACATATAAGCAGAATTGGTACAACAAATTAACAAGAACCAGTAGAACAAAAATTATTACATGTTCCTCAGGGTAAGAGTCTTCTCAAAACAGACCATATCATATCTGTGATGGTGGGAAGAAAAATTTAAGAACCTCCTCAATTGTAATATATCAATGTCAATTAGAAAGAAGAACCTCCAAGGGCCACCTTCTTCATGGGAACGAGTGGAATTAATTGTGAGTAACTCATCCCTCCAAAGAGGAAATGAATTTTGGAGGTTATACCTATCCTTTTCTTATCGGTCCATCTAAAGGAATCACCTACCTCAGAGAAAACCAAGATATCAATGTAGTATCCAGTTATAGTAAAACAATCACATGCAGCCACTTTGTCACCGTATGTAAAAAGAGAAAAGGGACATATATTATGCTCATTTAGTGGTAAAGCATCAAATGGTAACTCATAGATTGACATAGAGGTAAAGCATCAAACAGCCTCTTTAGATGTGTTATATGAGTGTTTTCTAGACCCTTTTAGTGTCCAACATTTGGAAAATATGGAGTCGCTATCAAAATTTTGAAAAAGGATAATTTTGGAAACTTGTTTTTGAAAATAAAAACTGGTCTACAAAAACTATTTAGGGTTTGAGAGTCGATTATGTATGGGGAAGGTGTTAGACACCCCACAATACTCATTCATAAAAATGATTACCCTAAATTAATTATTTAAAAATATATATGGCATTTAATCTTATGATAATTACCCAAATAAAAAGAGAATATTTATAAAAATAAATGAAATGAAAACCAAATAAAAAAATAAACATTTATTTACAAAAAGAAAATAAGAAAAAATATATTTATTTAAAAAGTTGGACTTGACCTAGGAAGAAGACCTAAGACCTACGTACCCTTTAAAGGGATCAAAGCCCACATAGTTCGGGGGTAGAAATGTGTATCACTTTTTTGGTGTTTTTTAGAAAAATTTTATTTAATTTATTTAAGAAAAATATTTTTTGTTTGGTTTGTATTTTTTTATTTTTTTTAAAAAAAGGCATTTTCCTTATTTTATCGTGTAAAACCAAATTTGCTTATTTTAAGAAAGGAACCTCCTCTTTTTTTTTGGAAGCTTTTTTTATTTGCAAAAGAAGAGAAAGAGTACAACAAGACAACAGGGAATTGCATTGTCATCATATCATTCATTGTAGAAAGTTCAAGAAGACAAGAAAATCAATAAATATATGGTAAGAGTCTGTACCTTTTATGCTTTGAACCCTGCTACAACAAAAATAGGATGATAGAACTACATAATAAACAAAAGGCAGTTATAATCACATCATCTATATCTATCAAGCATGACGCCTGGCACATTTAGAAAACAAGGCAGCACGTACCTCTTGATCCCAAACACAAACACGTCCAATGATGTTAATGTCATCCGCACAAGTAGCTCAATGAATAGAGTAGCAAGGTGATTCACGTCCAGCAATGTTAATATCACATGTTAAAATAGGTGATTCACGCACTTCTTGATGTGAGTATGTTGGGTCATTGATAAGCATAGAGACAAGAATAAAGTCATAAAAGAGCATAGTGGAAGGAGAGTTAGCCAAGAATATTGTCTATACCAAAGGCTGAACATTATCACAAACAGAAGAAGAGCATGCAAATTGAATCACAATCAAAGAGTAACAAAACTCTTGCAAGCCTCACATAGAAAGATTTGCCTAGTATTTAAATGGGTATGCCTCCATCTCTAACTAAAAATGTTCATTGGCCTGGGTAAGAATATTAAGACCTTATTTGGACAAAGCAAAATAAGATGGCCTCTTATGTCAACTCCCCTTCCCCATGAGAATTTTGTATGAGCAATTAAAAATGAGAAAATAAAATTAACTCTCTACTTTGTCTCTCTTTACTCTCAAAATTCTTGTTTCTTACTTTAATCCTTGCACTTCTATTTATAGTTTCAAAGTAGGGTTTTCTTCATAAATGCTCATTCTTTTTTAAATTTTCATTGTTGAATTTTTTTTTTTTTTTTGTATCTTATGTTAAAAACTACCTAACTTGACCCAATCACTATTAATGGAGATTTTTTTTTTAAATTTTCGTTTTTTAATTTTTATTTTCTATCAATAAAAGTTTCTAGCTTAACCTAATCACCATCAGTGGAGTTTTTTATCGTTTTAAATTTTTTTATTATTTTCCCCACAAATAGTTTCCTAATTTAAACCTATCAACATAAATGAGATTTTTTTTTTATTTTTTATTTTCATTTTTTTATTTATTTTCTTATATTTTCCCTACAAGCAACTTCATAATTTAAACCTATGAATGGGAGATATTGTATGTGTGTATATATATATATATATTTTAATTTTCCTTTAATGAATGACAATGCCAATTTGGATACTAATCATCATCAATGAGAGGATTTTTTTTAATTTTTGTTTTTATTTTTTTTCTTTTAATGATTATTGTCAATTTAGATACCGATCATCATCAGTGAAAGGATTTTTTTTTTTAATTTTTTTATTATATTTTGTTTAATTATTTGAGTGGGGTTTGGATAAAATAGGGTGTTCACAACCCTGTAATTCACAACATTAAGATTGACCTCTTCATCCCAATGATCCAAATCTACACTAACTTGCAATCTAGCTTTAGTCACATTAGTGAATCCAAAGCCCATGCAACACAGAAACTTGTCATCATCTCCTAGATGACACACTTCTCTTACCTTATTATTAGAGGGGTTCTAGAATATAGTTGAAACAGGATACAAAACTTTATTAGTTTCAAGTTCTACGCACTGAACTCCATTGCAGGACCCAATAACGATTCAATTTCGTGTGCTGTCACCGGACCAGACCCATGTATTAAGTGCATGCAGTGGATTATCTTGAGCAAAATGACAAACCTGTTCGTTGATGAAAGATTGTGTCTTCAAGAGATTGTTCCATTCTTTGCAAACCTGCTAGAATTTCATGATGCATTTGACCACCAACCTTTTGCAAATGTTTCGGATTATGTCCAATGGTATAAAGCTTTCTTCGTCGCCTACCTTTGCTATCTTTAGCCACTGAAGGAGGGTGGGGAGTGAGGCAGGGTAACTAAGACAGAGAGAGAAGAATTGGAAAAAGACAGAATGAGAGCAAGAAGGGTTAGAAGGTTTGTCTTTTTGTGTTTGAAGGAGAACACCATATTATATTATAGTGTATTGTTAAGCAATAAGTACACAATAATCTAAAATGTTAAAAACATCCTAAGGAGGGATTTAATTACCCATAAGTCCTAATGACAAGTGAAGAGTGGACAATAACAAGTTTCAGAGTAAGAAATGATAATACTTTACTGACTCACTTGTCATTGAGACATTTTAGTAATTCAGAGGCTGTTTGATTTTGTTTTTAAAAACTGTTTTTTTTTTATAAAAACAACAAAACCTGTTTGGTAAACTATTGTTTTTTTTAAAGAAACAACAAGTTGTTTTTAAAAACTAAAAAAAAACACAGTTTTTAGTTGTTTTCTTGTTTTTGTGCTCCTATTTTTTATTTTTTGAGGCAGCCACTTATCCATGATAGATACTATACTACTAGTGACAACCACCGCCATGTCACCACCGAAGACTGCATTGTCACGTTATTTCAAAAGCAGATTTTTTTAAAACAACTATTCAAACAGATTTTTTTTTTGTTTTTTGATTTTTAAAACTTATTTTCAAAAAGTGTTCTATAAAATTGTTTCTGAAAACAAAAAATAGAAAGTTCACCTCATTATAATTCTCCCTATAATTATTTTATAATTATGATTAATTATGTTATTATATGTTTTCGTATTACACCATATCTAAGTGAAAATTTTTTTAATTTGCATTCCATTTTCTTTCAATTAATGACCATTTTTGACTGTAGATTACCATTCCTCTCTTATGGGTTATGTGAAACAATATGCGAATTTAGTAAGGTAATGGACTTGCCACTTTTCACAAATATTTTTGGTCAAATATTTATATCATATATTTATACATTGAATGGAATAATCATTTTACTTAAATGGGGTATTATCAAATTAGCTTAATCAATCAAATGTATACTTTTAATGCACCTCTCAATCAAATGTTTATCTCTTTATTCAAAAATTTTTATTGCACCTCTCATTTTTGTGATATGAAAAATTATTATATAATGTATTCCAGTTTCCCTTTTACTTTGAATTGTTAATAAAAAAATTCAAAATAAAAGACAAACGCAGAAATAATTCTCCGAAACTAATTTTTTTTTATAATTTATTATAAAATGAAAATATTGGCTTATAACATAAAAGTTTGTTTCATATTAAATTATTAGTAACAAAAAATCAAACAGTCCCATTATTCACTACCCAGAAACAAACAACGAAGTTTGTAGTAAATTTAATGAAGGTAATATCTAATAATCAACAATTCTTATACATTAATAATTAATATCTATTAAAATTTGAAATAAGTATATAAGTATGATTATTAATTTTGCTCTTGTTTTCTATCCCCGAGGCTTGCTGGGAACTCTACCTGACCGTCTTCTTTCGTAAGCTGAGGGCTTTACATGCCACTCCCATGGCCTCTGCATGTATTGTCTGTCATAGAACTTTCAACTTTTCTTCTCTAATTCCAATCTCAGAATTCAAACTTTGAAGAAGAAGAAGACATGTTCTTCTCACAGTGTCTTCTTTCTCAAAAAGCTCCTTTAGGAGCCATTAGAGTGGCAGCTTATTGTTTTAAAAGGCTGAACAAAGTACAAGTGAATGAAACTCATATTTGCTTTTTCGTTGGTTAGTTTTATTCAATAACTTTCATTCCCTTTTTATTTTCAGTGTTATTCATCAAATGTGTTTTTGCAGAAAATGAAATCAAATGAAATTTTCACTGTAAAAAATCAAGCTTTTCCAATATTCGTTTTCCTCTCTGTCCTTTGAGAAATTAGCAAGTTCATATGTTTATTCCTGTTTTCTAAGAACAGTATTCAGACATTTTTTTGTTTGTTTGTTTGAGATACTGAGATTGTGATAATATTCATTGGCCTTATCTATTCAGTATTGTGTTGAATCCTTGAGATGGTATAATTGAAATGATCCTTAAAATGGTATTGGAGCCTATCTGACCAAGTAGTCTCTATTTTTCTAATTAAAATTGAGGCTTGACTCAAGCTTAAAATTTGAAGTTGAAATTTTCTTTTAACAGATGTTGCTTAAAATTTGAGCTTCGTCTGGTTTTCAAATATTGCTTGTTTGGTCTTCATTTTCACCTTCATGACCTGCTAATCTGTTTTTGTTCCTCACTTTAAATTTCAGCGATGGGAGGCTTCCCATATTCATTTCTTGGTGTGTGGGTGTGGGATACTAAATAATTAATGATCTAGTATAATTTGTAACATGTTTTGATATAAAACCTAATGTTCTTTTTTTCATATTTATGAGTTGCAGACAAAATTTTGCAAGATGAAATCAACGACCAAACATATCGAGTGCTGGCGGCTCTTCTCCTCGGATTTGGTCAGAATATATTCAAAAAAGGTTGACTATCTTGTTTATGATTGCAATGAGGTTCTTTTGAAAATCAAGAAATTGATTATCAATACAAATGGGAAAGGACCTATGGAAACTTTGTGTGCAACAATCACTATACCAGAGAGATTCGAGCTCGATGCTTTTGATTTGGAAGTATCCGATGATATTGGCGGGTAAGCTGTTCATAGGTTTAGAAGATTAATTGGGTATTCATAGTACTTATATTTGCTGAACATCTTATAATTTTTCTTTGACATTTTAGGGGCAAAATTGCTCCACTGGAAGAAATTACACTGAAAGGTACTCTACTTGCTTGCTTCACAATTTTTTTTTTCTAGGTAACTATAATTCTGTTTCATCATGTTATGTAACATCATTTGGTGTGAAATAGATGTGTGGGAAAATGATGAGCAAATTGGACAGTTTTATTTGGACAAGGTAAGAGTTGCATAGTTCTTTCTACATGTCATTTAATTATGCTTAATATTTGTCATTTACTTTGAGCCCATCATTTCTGTAAAGCTTCTTTTACTTAAACTGAAAAAGTTTCTAAATCCATTCCTTTCAAATAATTGATGTTTTTCTTTCATAGATGTCAAACTAATCTGTTTAAGATCGAGCTACAAATGCTCAATATCTTACATTTCATGACTTGCAGTTTCTGAGAAGTTTTCTTGCTCTCTACATCTCAGCTTAGCTGACAACCAAATGGTAGAAGAAGAGTGTGTGAAATGCATCCAAACCATCAATTTTATTAAGGCATTTTGTCTTCCTAAATGAACTTATTTAATTATCTAATATATATTGCCTTTCAACTTTCATCAATCTCACCAGATGGACATCAACTTTGAGGTTGCTGGACCAAGTAGTCCAACTGATTTACTTGCGGGACAAGATACTTCCTCTCCAGAGAAACAGCCGAATCTGGGCACCGATTTGGCACTTGAAGCACTCAAGGAGCCAGTGAACTTGTTGAGTCGAGATAAACAGATTGATGAAGAGAAGACAAGAGAAGAAGGCGAATCGTGTGAAGATGAAGCTCAAAAAATTAGTATTGAGAGAGTCCAATCATGCGGGATCTCTCAAGAGGACATTAATGTGTCTTTACACTGGGAGGTAGGGCCCGCGATTCCTTTCAAACCATTTGATGAATCTCATCATCAAGTTGTTGTTGAAGAGGAGATTGAGGTTAGAGGAAATCAAATGCATCAGGAAGCTGAAGAAGTTCATGAGGCAAGGAATTCAGAAGCACTTGAAGAACAAATTGGAGAGTCTAATGGAGATAATAATACTGTACAAAGTTTAGGACTTACTGAATATGTTTCAATGGATAGTCAAAAGTTTCATGTTATTCCAATTTCATCAATGTTTATTGATTTTCTCCTTGGTTACTTGATTCTTCAACTACAAGACCAAAACAAGGTCTGTAGGCCTATTATTCTGTTGGATTCACTAATATTTTTTTTTACTTTCAATTTTCTTATTGATTTATTGTACTTCCCCTTTGTGGGGTGGATAATAGCAGGTGCCACTACCCCAAAGGATATGCATATTTCGACACCGGCCACAAGAGAGGGAGCTCGTTTTAAGAGGAAAAGAAAAACTATTATTGCTAGTGTGATAGTGTTATCAAATGAGTATGTGATGGTTTAGATTATTTGCAAAACTTTTGTTGACTTCTCTTTCTTGCAATATCTTTGTATTTTGTTAGTTTTGTTCTGCCATGATATGTATAATTAGTTTTGCTATGGTTATTTCTCATGGGTCCTTGTGGACAAAGGCTAGTTTGTATTTTGGAGTTTGAGCTATTATATCATATTTTGCATTAAAAGGCTTACCAAATTGATGGTAAAATACTGTGCTTTTTGGATTAGCAAAAAGTATCTGCAGTTCTCTATCTCTAATTTCCTTTGTGTCTTTTCTATTTCTACTTTCTTCAATCTATCAACTCTTTTGTTATGTGCCAATTTTGCTGGTAACCTAGCAACTAGTCAACATGTGATGGAAAATTTTATAGGTTGGATTTGGATTGTCAATTATCTAAGCATTGTCCGAATATAATAGTACTTTAAAATCCTTCAAATGAACCCTTACTGAACACTTTGCATCTCGAGCCATTTTAGGGAAGTTAAACAAAACAAATATGATGCCGGAGATTTAATTTCCAAATGAAGAAAAAGTCATCACACCCTGCGCAGAGCAAAGAAATCGTATCATATTTCTAATCTTCCTAAGGGCTTCCATAACTCTTTGCTGCCTTGTGAGTTAACAATTGTCAAATTGGTAAAAAGTCTCAGTTTGAAAAATTTATTAGTTGGAAGGACCTAATAAACTTTTATACATAGAAAGTACCAATACTTTACAAATTTTGCATAAGCAAAATATCAGTTTTCTGACTTAGGTCCTTCTCACCAATAAAACTTTTAATCAGAGACTTTTCACTAATTTTTCTTTGTTTTTTTTTTTTTTCAATTTGTTGTTTTAATTTGGCTATCATCGGTAACATTGTTTTTCTGCGGGTCATTTATTAGAGCTCAAATCCTTGTTCTCCAAAAAGAAAGTGAAGATTTGTAGTCAAAAAAAAGAAAGTGAAGATATCAGAGTCCTTTCAAACTACAAAAACTCCTAAAAAGCTAAATGAATTGAAATATGATAAAGTAGCTTTTCCAAAAACTCCTCTTCTTCTCTCAACTATTCAATCAGTTCAGGGCCCAAATGATGTAACACCTTTAAGTCCACTTGAAGGCCTGAGGAGAGAGCAGCCTTTGAGAAATGATGAAAAGCTTAACCTGATGAATGACGAAAACAATAACAATAATGTAATCTTCAAAATTCTACATAATTTTATATTAAGGACAGCAATCATTTACAATTCACCTTGTAGTGTTAAACACATAATTTTGTCAGAAATATTTATTCCATTTGTACGATACTTTGAGATTTGTCTTAGTGAACCCTGTATATGAGCAAATAACCTTTAATGGAGATATCATGAACCTGTACATGATCTGTTTAAATAAGCTATGTTGAACCAATGTGCTTTTATTACCTTTGTGATAAAATTGTCCAATATCTTAGACATGACTACTTATTTGTTGTAACTAAAATTCTGTGAGCTAACATCTATATATGTTGTATACTTTTGTACCAGGATTCATAGTCATATGAAACAGAAGCTTCCCAATCTTGTAAGAACTCTTGCAAACCAACATTTTTAACCTATTCCACATCTTTTTTTTTTTTATATTTTTTATTTTTTGTGAAGCTTAATATGGCATTGTTTCTTGATATCTTTATTTGCAGCAGCTGGTTGAACTGGAAAAACTAGGTGAGACTGTAGTTGATTCATGAAATTTAGTTCAGTATCATTTTGGGATGTTGGATTGTGATTGTCTATGATAATGTGCAAGGAGGTTGCCATGGACTTGCGGAGAAGTTTTTTTAGTCTCAGGAATCAAAGGAGGGGGAAGTTGTTAATTTCTCACAAGTTTTTAGTTCAAAAACCAGGAAAGAATCTGCAATGCTATTTTATGAAATATTGATATGCTTATTCTGTCTTTCCAAGTAATACTTTTATCCTTAGAAAGATATCAATTTTTCTTAATTCAGTCCTCCATGAGCTTGTCTCTTTGTACTCCTCCAAATTGACTTTTGTCACTAATACAGTCCTCATTTTATTTTGTTAATGAATATTGTATTGGTAATGAACACCGCATTGCAGGATCATAATGTAAATGCCTAAAAAATGGAGGACCAAATTGAGAAAATTGACATCTTTCAAGAAGCAAAAGAGCAATTTACTCTCTTTGTAATTGCTAGTTGACTTTTTTTTTTTTTTTTTTTTGAAGAGATTAAGATAATAAAATAAATTACTTAATCATAGCATATGTTGTATATCATTAAATTATATATTAGTTTGTAAGTCAAGCAAATTAGTTTAGAGAAAAATGATAAATATAAATATTTTAATCTAACTTATTTAGCTTTTTAATCTCTCTAACAAAATTTAAATGGCTTTTATAAGAAGGATTGGAAGGAGTATTATTGTTTGATTTCCTTTCGGTACAGAAAAAATTTGCTCAGTTAAAAGAATTATCATAATTATAGTATAACTAAATATGTTACTTGTGTCTTGCATGGAGTTCAAGAAATGTATTATACCATTCATTACCTATAAATAATGCATATCGATATAGATTTTATTTTATATATATTGATATATTTTATTGTCAGCTTTCCTTCCTGAAAAGATTTCAATGTTGTTTTCTGCATCACAATTTTGCAGGTTTTGAAAACTACAGATTTTGTGGATGCGAAGCAGGAAGAAGCTTATGGTGATATTTTAATCAGGAAACTTCCAAAATGGGATGAAACTTTTGGAGTGGGTGGTTTCTAAAAGGGCAGAGACAAATATCTGAGGTTATATATATGTATGTATATATACACATATATGTATTACATGAAGCATTAATTGTATCATATGAGAGAAATTATGTTTTTTCATTCAAACTTCAAAGACATAAGCGCACTGTCATGTGCCAGTGTTCTTCGATGCAATAAGTTCTATTTATTCATTGGCAATATTATAATGCATCACACATCTTCTGTGGAGTTAATAATAGCAATCCAAAAATTAAATACACAATAAATAAAATCTAGATTATAATATTACAATTAAATCATGTTTATATGAGGTAACATTGAGTTTTCATATGGGACATAATTGAAGTGTATTTAAACAATTGTGGTTACTTTTAGACTCGAGCATTATTATTTTCTTTGGTAAAATGGTCAATTATTCATAGATAACAAATTAAATGCACAATGAAGAGGTACAAAAGTTAGAAGACATAGAAAGGGTTACCCTTATTGATGTAAAACTCACTCACACACAATCTCACAATAACATATCTGATCCAGGAAAAGGGAAATTGAAGAGTGAGGGAAAGAGAAAGACAGAAACAGGGGAGATGGAGAGAGATGAGAAACTGTTTCAGAATTTTTGAGAAGGAGACAACACATAGAGAGAGAGAAAGCAACTGATCCATTATTTTCTCATTCATTCAAGTGTGTCTTTACAAAAGATGAGCACTCTTACCCATCAGGGTTTGGCCTAGCGGAAGCCGACTACGCCCCAGGCCCCTTGGTTACCCAAAGGGCAAGGGATCGATTATGGAGTCGACCTGATGGGGAGGGGAGAAATCATGTTAGGCTCTAATCCCCGGAATGATGTGCCCACTTGCCCACCATTTTTCTATATAAAAAAAAGATGAGCACTCTTATTTATATAATAGTAAGGAGACAATTTGTAACTCACTTGCTACAAAAAATAACCATTTACAAAAATAGACAACTTCATCTTCATGGTGCATGTTTGTTATAGTTTTTTAGAAGTGTTTTTACGATTTATAAGGTAACTATGTAGGATGAGTTTTATTTCGACTTGTAGAAAAGCGTTTCTCAAACCACGATTTAGTTATTTCCCAAACAAGCACATAGTCACAACTAGCAATCTGAATCCACTTGCTCTTAGCTAATAAATAATTTGCAATCCATTTGCACTTATAATCAAAAAGTAACCAAGTGGCCCTTAACTACTTTGTCCAAAATTAAATATTCCTACTTGTAAAACCAAAATAAAACATTAATTCCTCCTTCTACATGTCTTTCCGTATTTTTTATCACTTATGTTCCTTAAATGTCTTATTTAGTTAGAGGATCAACTTCAAGCATTACTTGATAGAGGAGCGGAGATTATTTTGAGAGAGGAATCCGCACAACTTTGTAGCATTTATTCAAATATGTTAAGAAAAGGGAGTAACAAAATATAATAGTATTTTACCAACCCGGCTTATTTGTTACTATTCTTCAACATTTTAGTCCTACTTTCCATTAATTATTATTTTCACTTTTAAAGTGTAAAATGATTAAAAAAAAAAAAAATTATGAACGTTGTATCAAAATTCTAATGTAGGTGTATGAAAAAATAAAAATCAGAAATTCTTATATGAACATGGTTTGCCACATTATTTATGGTTTAACCAGTTAAATATAACAACTCAGCTAATATTGCTGCTCATGTATTTCATGTTTTATTCTCTTTAAAAAATGAATCCCTTAATGAATTAAGATTTCATAAGTAATGAAAAAGGGAATTTTATGAAAAATTTTAATTTCATTAATATGCTAGCTAATATTTAAGAGGTGTCAAATCAGCTTATGAGTAGTTGTGTTTTTTAATTGGTTAAACCACAAATGCCGTGACAAACCAAATTCATACAAGAATTTTACTAAAGAAAAAAAAAAATACTCAAGTATGATTGAAGAGAAAAGGAATATCAAGAATTAACTATTATTTCAAAACATAGGAAGTAAAATATGCACGAAACAGTATTTAGTCTTGTAGGTTCGGCTTACATCAGAGTGGTTCTATAGTTTATTAAATTCATATTTATAGTAAAAGCAGTAAATGTGAATAATTTATCTTCATATATTACGTAAGCTCAACAGAACTGTGATCTGTCAATTTGCCACAGAACTGAAATATCTGCAAACTAAAAATCAAGCAAGCAAATAGAATCTTGTAGTTTGGACCAAAAAAGAGAAGCTACCATAATACAATATATATATATATATATATATATGAAAATTAGCAGCAACAAAAGTTGTTAGCGACAATGCAGCACTCTAACCCTCGTATTTTTCTTACCTTCACTGACAATAAAACCAACAAATTTGAATTCCCTGTAGTTATCTGCAGCTATGCATTTAGAGAGGGAAGAACACAAAATAGTGTCATTATATGTATGGCTCACTCTCCCTCTATAGTCATCACGCTCATCTTTTTTCTTTAAAATTTTCTCCAAATGCACTAATATGCAGTTATTTTCTTGACGGTAAGAGATCCTATCAAAGATTAAACTGCTGGAAGAAGGGACTCATCTTCTCTCACAAGACTATTGAAATAACACTTAAATAAGGTCAGATACATCCCAGGCTCTAACAAATGAGAGGCAAAGGGAAATGCCGAATTCTCTGCAAAAATTCAGAAAACCGTAGAGCTCAACCCTGACTAATTTCCTTCTCCTTTGCCTTGCATGTATCTTCCGCGTTTTTGATAAATTTTTTGGTCAATTCATCAACCTGTAGGCAGGAAAATGCATCAGAATTCAGAGAATTGAAGCTATGCAAACTTGTTGGTCACTCAGCCAGAATAGGCTTATAACTTACTTCTTTCTCCAATTTTTTTATGTCATCCTTGGGGAGACTGGAATACAGCTTTTTGATTGCATCCATCGCCTGTAGAATAACATCCTTAGACAAAATTTGCAGTAAATTATGGTACAGCTCCACTGCAAATATATGTAACTCAGTACGAAACCCTTTGGACACAGACCTGGCGATCTAGTTGCATTGTTTCAAGAAATTTTGAAGACTATCCCTGTTATGACAACTTAAAAGGCTTTATGTGTAAAGCATGAAAGGAAAGAGTAACCACTAGGAACTATTTGAGAACTCTTCAATGTCAAGAATGAAAAGAGTAGCATAAAACATTTGAGGAGTTTCGTATTACCAAACCAAAGTTGAACTTGATGAAAAACTGATGAAAACATTTAGAAAAAGTGAGAATTCTGGACAACTTGAGCTGAGGCCTTTCCTTGAATTACTTAAAAGCCAAAAATTTTCTATAACTTCAAGCGAAAATCAAGCACTAAAAAATAATTGCAGAAATTTGTCAACACTGAAAACTCAGACAAAATGTGCAGTTTATTTTTCAACTTTATTAAGCATGACATAAGATGAAGACCTGGGATTCCTGCACCGATCTGAATTAGGCCCTCACAAAGCCACATGGAGACCTAAGCTGTTGGCCAGCCCAACCCATAGACAACTACAGTCATCTACCCATGTCCGGGTACTGCCAAGTTTAGAAGAGCATTGCTCTTTAGATGTTTTATTGCGAAGACATAGTTGTTTTTGCCAATTTCTCTCAACAGCGTAAACATATAGATCAAGGAAATGGAACAGCTTTCTACCATACCTTTTGCCGGGCCCTTCTAACGCTTTGTTTGGCATCTTCACATGACTTGGTGACCAACTTATTCATGGCCTGAATAAAATGATCAGCACAGAGATATAGCAACAATTACGTGTGCCAGCCATAAATTCTGGCTAAAGGGGAAAAGTTGAAATCACATAAATTGAAAAGGTATTAGTTTACCTGCACATGCTCTTTGGTCAATCTGATCGTTAGATGGAGAAGTAAATTAGTAAGTCACAATGAGCAAATATTTTATAGTTATTTATTAGCCAAAATATCCAAATGAACTTCATTCTGACAGACATCAGTGAGAATATATAGATTCAGAACTTACGGTGGAATAACAGCAATCAGTCTTTCACCATCCACTTTAGGATTTAACCCCAATGGAGAGGAAACAATGGCGTTCTCCAATTGTTTAAGTGCCTGTAGAAGTGATTGGGATTCAACTGTCATACTAGTTTAGCAATTATATCTCAAGAGAAACATAAACTTGATCTCCCATGGCTGTGGATTACAAGTGAAAATAAATGTATTCCTTATGTAAATGGACCGGTTATAAAATTGTACAATAAATTTTGTTGCCTTGAAGTCCATGATAAAGAAAACAAATTTAAGAAGTTCAACTTTGAATAAGATCCAGACTGCTAGAGCCTAGAGGTAAACCACAGAAAGCTAGAATAAGAACTGGTTCAGACAGTAATTAACATAGAGATAGATGTATGTATGTCTGTTTCAGGAGAGTACCTGAAGATCATATGGATTTACAGATAAGGTCTTTTGATCTATGACTGAAACAACAGCAATTCGGTTTAAAGGCATCTTTGCCCCTCCAGTTTCTACAATAATATGGTCAAGCATTCCTGTAGAAACATATCATCATGCATGTACAAGTTGATTATTAACAATCACAGAAACAGAAAGTAAAGTTTCACAATAATGATGCCCTAAAATATACCTGGAGATGCCCTTCCTGTGCGTAGCTTGTTTAGTTCTGTTGATAATGCAGCCATTGCTGCCTCCATCTGTGAAATAGCATTTGCCTTAATAGTAGGCCCAACATCTGGAGAAACTTCAATTGTACCAACACCAGCTCCATCCTCTAAATTATATAAATGAAATAATTAATGAAAATTTTTTTGAGCATTAACTTACCTAAAGACTATTTTTTGCATAGAAGCTAGTTTCATTAGGAAACTCATTAGCAAAATTTCATACAAAAATATCATATCAACTTCATATTGTAAGTGTTAGGAGTTAGTTGATTGTGACCAGAGAAATGATTCTGTCTGACCCTATCAACCTTGCTCTGATCTTGGGGCTACAACCCCTGATGCTAAAACCTTTATGTTTCCAGTGCAAACCCTAACCCAATTCAATTAGCACATGACATACAACAATCATGTTTGAAAAAACTAGATGCAATCATTTCAGAAAATTTACAGACTTTCTCTTACTTATCGTTTTTATACTGAGAAAACTTTCTGTACTGAATGCTCCCTGAATTTTTGTCATGTGCTCATTGTTTAGTTAAAAGGAAACATTAAATTGACACAGCAGTACAACAAATTAGTCCTACTGCTAAAACTTGTACAACCATTTTTATTTTTGCACAGATATGATTTAATAACATTATCCAGATAAGTCCATTCACTTGGAAAACACCAAAAACCAAAGGAGTAAACCATTTTTAATTTCTCTCCCTAAATCAACATAAACTCTATGCTGAGATTAACAAAACTGGAGAAGAAATGGTCTGTCTAGATATTCAAGTTGGAGAAGAGACAGAAAGGCATACTTGACTTTCGTCCTTTGGCAAAGCCTCTGCGACTTTCTATGATAAAATTAGCTGCTGGTAGACTGAAAACCCTCTCAACATTAGAGTTACATATGTTGATAGGATTTTCGATAGTGCGTGAAAGATCACGACCGTAGAGGGAAGAGCTCCGAAGAAGAAGAAGGTTTCTGTAGGAGAATGCACGTCTAATGAAGGCAGACATCAGTCTTCTTTGTTCTTCCTTCTTCCTACTCTTGAGAACTTAAGTTCTTCAATTCACAACTTCTATTCTGCACGAATAAATGAAGCTATTCAAATAAGAGCTAAATTTTTTCATATGAAGGAAAGCATTGCACAGTTTAGATTTGAAGAATCATGAGGACAGAAGGATACACAATCTCTTACCGTTGATTGCTGTAATGCTGTGATTTTGCAGCCAAGCTGTCGCTGGCGGCGGCCGCGGAGGAAATTGAGTGTGTGCAGCTACTGAGGGTTTGTGTGTGATGCACTCGCTCGAATGAAGCCGAGTCCAACTCAATTAAACGCTGTGTTTGGACTAGAGATAACGATTTTGTCAACGCATGGGAATGGGAAGCTTGTATAATCATTATTTGCAAGGTTCTAAAACCCGGATCGGCCACTAAACCAATCGAGGTACTGGGTCAAGGGTCAGTAGGTCAGACCGAAGTCAAACCGGGCCTAGACCGGTGAGGTATAAAAAATTGAAAAATAATTTAATTTCTCATTACACCATCCAAATTTTCAAATGCTATATATAATCTCCATGCCTTGAATTACTAGCCAATGACATTTAAATGAGTAAATGTATAAACAGTTAATCGCCAATCAGTAATCACAAAATATTCATCGTAGCAAAATATCAAAAACAAGTATATGATGATTGATGGGAGGATTGGTAGACTCGGGATTGGGGGTGGCAGTCTTCTCACTATCCTGAACGCCTTCATTATTAATATTTATATTTCCCTCCATTACCAAACTGAAAGCAAACCAAGAACACCAAACTGAAAGCAAACCAAGAACAACCTTTCAGCTACAAGGAAAAAAACAAAACATGAAAACAATGACATCTAAGTTCTAACCCTCAAAATCAGAGAACCAGCAATCCAAAACCATAGAGCACCATTGTTTCTGACCATTTATGTTATTTCAGAATATTATTTAGGCAAATCTGTTATCTAGCACCATGGTCAATCACATAATAGAGCACCAGAGCACCAGCATCAATCAAAAATTCAAAATCCGCAGAGCACCAGCAATCAAAATTTAATTTAAGCATACTTATTAACAATTTTACATAGAGCAATCCAAAATAATCGTGTAAAACAGAGCATCAGCAGCGATCAAAATCCACAGAGCAATAATCGCATAACAGGGCGAAGCTTCAAGTGGTCTCGAGTCTCAACATAAACATCGGAAAATGCACAAGAGAACTAAATGGCAACGGAAACAAGAAAACTAAATGGCAATGGCAACGGCATCGGAAAATGCACAAACTAACCGAGCTACAAGTGAGTTCCGGAACTAGGATTGCAACCTTCAGACGGCGACCTTCGAGCTCTGTAACGGAGGACGGAGGGAGAGGGTTTGAGATGGAAGGAGAGACCGAGAGGGTTTGAGACGGAGGACGGAGGGAGAGGGCTTGAGACGGAGGTCCCGAGGAGACGGAGTGAGGCGCTGAGAACTGAGGAGTGAGAATTGAATTGTGAAGTTCAGTTGAGTCCCTTGCTCCCCTCCCGACGCCATTCAGGTTTTATTTTTTTTAAAAAAAAAAATACACCAAACCACGTCGTTTGATTCAGCATTCAGAACAAAAAAAGTAAAATAAAATTCGTGACCTAGTCCTACTCATTAACCCGGCCGAGTCAGGTCGGATTACCGAGGTTGATACAGTAACTCCGGTTTAAAGATACACTGAACTGGTTTTTTGATCGGTTGGTTTGAGTTCACAAACTATGGTTATTTGATATATTTATGTTGCTTCTTATGTTAGCAATTTTTAAATTTACGGACGATATATCTAAATTAATTTATTATCTAATTTACTTATAAATACTTGTTGTTTCATCATTTTCCCATAAATTTATGGTTAATCAACCCAAGTCACTCAAAATATTTCATTATTGAGTATTTACTCCTAAAGGCTGCAAACTGCCAGGGCATATGAACATTGATGACATTGTTAATGTAGGAGTTACTTTGTAATGGAAATTGCACTTAGGATCGAAGGTGGTAGTACCTTTTATTTTGCACGTTGGGACAGAGGCACAAAAATTTGCCAATGTAAAGAAGCTCCACACCAAGTTCAGTGTCAACAGTTGTAACTTTGTGTTCTTAATATTTTCTTAATAAATATTCAGCAACTTACACAAAATTCACAATTGAAATGTAAAATCACAATTAACAATACACGGCACAGTACAAAAGTGACCTTGCACTATAATATCTTCCTTAGGATCGGAGGAATACTTTATAAAAAGCTACATTTTTCATAATCTTTTGATGATACAATTCATTTTTCAAAATTTATATATGCAACGTAACATCCCGAATTTCGGTCACCAAAATTTTTTATATTTAAGGGAATAAAATGGTGAATTAAAGAGTACATGGAATGACAAAATAAGGTAATTAGTTGTCACACACTACATGATTATGTTTGAAACACAAATTGTAAGCATTTGAATTTGCTACCAGTGAGTTTTCCTATGTAACAGTCTTGTTGTGTGACATTTTTAAATAGACAAATGATGTTCAATGCCTATGATATTTCTAATATGATAGTAGATTTATTAAGCTTTAATTTGATAGGTCATTTGAAACTGTACACAAAGAATTATGAATTTTTAAAGTTTACCCAGTGAAACTGACCAATTTTTGTGACAACGTCCAAATATTTAAATTCGAGGAATGTTGAGCTTCTAGTTGGCTAAAGGCTGTATTTTTCTTTAAAACTAGACTCAATAACGGTTAAGTACCCTTTGGAAGCACCTCAATTGAATGTTTATAAATAAAGATATAAATTTTCAAAGTTTGATGAAAATTCTATCCAATTTTCTAACTAGTGAGAAAATGGAAATAAATTTAAGGGCAAAATGGTCATTTGACTAATAAAAGCAATCAGCCATAATTTTTCCTTTTCTTGGGGAGCAATAGAGTCGGGAATACGGGCCGACCCTTCACGGGCTCGGGCCTAAACGCCTAAAAAATATTGTACTTTTTAGCAAATGGGCCTAAACTAGCCGGCCCGTTTAGGCCCATTTGCTAAAAAGTACAATATTTTTTAGGCCCTCGGCCCTACAGGGCTGGCCCTTCACAGGCTCGGGCTTAAACTCATTTTAATTCAAAAAAAATTATTTTTCAAGTTTTACAGTTTATTTATTATTTTACTTTAAATTGAAATACATTATTTTTAAAACTCATAAATTTTTAGTTAAAATAATTATCTAATGTCCAGATTAGCCTATTTTTAAAGTTTAAATTAATAAATCATTGTAGAAAATAAAATAAATCAAACCAATTAATAAGTGTTTGCCTATTATTAATACTCTATTAGGTACTTAGGTGTCTCTTATATTGATAATTTGATATAATGATATTATATTTATTAATTTATTTTTTAAAAAATATTAAACGGGCCTAAAAGGGCCAGCCCTCAGGGCTGCAGGGCCCGCTTCTCTTTTTAGCCTATAAATCATAAGCCCGGCCCTTGAAGGGCTCGGGCCTAAACGGGCCGGCTCGACGGGCTCGGCCCGAATTCCCGGCTCTAGGGAGCAATTCAGTCAAAATGAGTAAGAGGAAGGAAAATTAATACTCAGCTCATATTTATTCAAAAAAGGGATTTGTTGACCAAATAAATTAGACACATGCAAATTTCCATTAAACAATAATATTTCATAAAGCAAATTGTGTGGAGGAGGGAATATAGGATATTTCAAGAGTTCTTTATTTGGCTATTCTAAGACTCAATTTCGGCCAAGTGTATTATTGAAAGAGAAAAGATGATGATCAAATAAAATGGGCATGTGTTTGATTGGAATAAAATATTATAAACATAAGGAGGTGGAGTTGATATTTTAAAAGCTTCATATTCACTCCTAAGCCTTTATTTTCGGCTAAATCAAGAGAGAAAGAGAGGGGGAGCTCAAGAGTATTTGAAGAAAAACAAGAAGGGGCCTTGGATTGAGCACAAATCAAAGGTAAGAGCTTGTAATCTTAGTGATTTTGCCTTCTAATCACCTTGGAACTCCCTTTAATTTCTAGGTCTTCATGAATCACACATGTAGCAAGGCAAAATCAAGAGTACGAAGGAAGAGAGAGGGGACGGTTTAGAGAGAGACAGAAGAGAAAATCAAGGTAAGCTTGAAAGCTTATCTTATCTTGATGATTTATGCTTGTTGGTTTGTTGCATTGTTTTTGTTGTTTTTGTAATTTGGAAAGCACAAACCCTAAGGGGTTATGCTGCCAAATTTCCTCAAATTATGTTTACTAAGTGTTTAAGAGGTTTAATAAGTGATTAGGAGTGAAAAGGAGGAAGTTTTTTAAGGGTTATATCACAAAAATCATAGTTTTCCTTTTTCCTCTGAAGTTTTGTCCAGACATGAAACTAAGGGAAGAAGCTGGAATTTCATTAATTTGATGATTTCATTGTGTTTTGGAGGGTAAATTGTATAGGGTTGATGTTGATTACATTGAGAGAAAAGCCCTAGAAAGTGAAATGACAAAAGCATTCCTAAAACCCTAAGTAGGGGTTGTCAAGGGCAAAACTGTCATTTGGTAGTGATTTTGAGAAAAACGAGGTCGAAAATGAATTCTACACGTAAAACTATATAGGAATAGCCCAGGTTATAATATTTGGTAAAGTACAATTAGACCGGGTATAAAAGGGCTTGGATCAGGTTCCCAAGGGTATTTTGGTAATGTTGTAGTTTGAAATAAAGATAACCAACAAAATGAATTTAAAAGAGTTGAGACTAGTACATGAATGAGTCTTGACTCAATTATTGTACATTTGGAATTTTAGGACTTGATAGTAGCCCAAGCCGAATATAAGATTGGACAGACAATGGAACAAGCCGAGGATCAGGGAAGGTAGTGAACTTACCTCTCCTACATGTATTGATATTATTGCTTGTGTATTAATGCATGTGATTGCTTTGCTTGATTATGTGAAATATATATGAATGATTGAAGTTTTGTTTCTATTTATGCTATGGCCATAAGTATGTTGTCTGAAACATTGAGCACGTAGATATATCATTGTGTTAACATGAGTTTATGTAATGCAAGCCTGTCATGCATTAAACACTTATCTTGCATGCATATTGGTATTGTTCACTACTGAGATTCTCTCGAATCTCACCCTCCCCAACCAATCATTTAGAGAAGTGATAGCAGGAGGCGTGTTAAGAATAGAAAAGAGGACTTCACGTAGAGAAATGCTATAGTGGAATGAAAATGGAAGTATGTCTGAGTTTTATTAAACAGGTTTGGACACCCTAGTAGCCTTGTGTAGCTACATTATTTTTAATCATTATGTACAATCCCTGTAGGAAATTTATGTAATTAAGCAATTTTTATCAGTATGCTTATGCTATTCCTGTGTGCCCACCGAATTACGCAATTGCTACTTTGATTAATATCAAAATTAAGTGGTATATAAGGTGGGGCGTTACATGCAACACCAGAGACGGATCTACCTATTTTTTAAAGGGGTTGTGAAATGGTACCTGTAATTCTATTTCAAGTTATTCGTAAAAAATATGGGGAGTTACTATATAAAGTCTTAAGAAAGGGATTTAATTACCAAAAAATCCAATAACAACTGAGAATTATGTAATGTTAAGTTTTAGTTTTAAAAAATGATTACATGCTTATGCTGCTTATTTGTTATTAAGCTTTTTTATTAATTGAATCCTACTCTTTAGATCTTATAATAATAATTGTCCCAAGAATAGATTTTTGATCGACCGTGATAAGAGTTGTACTTAATTTCATTTCAGGTCATTCATTTCAACACACTCATTAAAATTCCACTAAACCAAGAGCCCCAAAAGGTCAAAGGTTAAAAAGGGGGGAAAACAGAAAGGAGTCTCAAAAACACATTAGTTAAAAAACATCTGAGGATCTGAACACATGGAAAACCAATTTTGACATAATCCTTAGCCAAGAAGGTTGAAGCCAAGAAGCATATTCTATCAGAATTTTCTCCTACATGTAAAACATTAGATTGGACAAAGAAATGTTACCTTAGGCTAAAACTAAAAAGAGGCTATAAAGATACAGAGCTTTATATTCCGTGCTGATTCTTTTCTTAAAAACCATAAAAGAAAAGAAATGGAGTCATGGGTTAAACAAAGACATCTCCACCAGCCAATTGTTGCCATATGTCGATATTTAAATTAGGCATGTCCCATTTTGTTGCTGCTGCAATATCATTATTATTATTATTATTGCCACCTCATACAATTGCTTCTTTATTCAGTGAGATTCTTATATCTATCAAAGTTAAATCCTCTTACAACAACCAAATTCTTCAATTGACTTCAATATTGAAATCCCAGGATTAATGTTTCAAACTTCACACCCAATAATCTCACTTCTCTTTAATGTCAGTTGTGTCAGCAATGTCCAGCGTGTGATGCTGTTAGGAATTTGTCATTATTATGTCTTCTTCAATCTCCAATATTATTAATGGCTTCCTTTCTCCAAGATAAGAAATAGTATAATATGTGATTTCTGTCTCTTCTGTTTTCATCTCATCTTCAAGCTCCAATAATGGTTCTCTCGCTATCGCTGTGTGTTCATTGACTTCATCTTTGGAATGGTCAATAATAAGATCTTTATGATCAGAAAAAAAGTTAAAATGTTCATTGAAATTACCAAACTCGGTACGATCTAACCAGTGAAGTGACATGACAAACGGAAGTGAAGATAACAATTTCAACTTTGAACTCTCAATATTATTATTGTTCATGTGTTGGTCATCTGATGATAATATCTTTGACAATAATAGTGACACAAGTTTAACCCGAAACCCAAAGGAAATATTGTTATTGTCTAAGACGAAGAGCTTCGCAGTTAACTTATGGAATAAGGAGTAGTTAAGATCCAGAAAATTGTAGACAACAACTAACCCCTGAACTTGTCTCCTTAATATTGCCACCAATGTTTGTGTCTTAGGTCTTTGCAATCTCTTATGGACAAATGAGAAAGCTTGTTTAGGCTACTTGAAGAATAAATTTGAGTCAAGTCACACATTCATCAGGATATATCATTCTCATATTGGGGGCTTGAGAGAGATTTGGAAGCTCAATCAGATCATTTGAGGTAGTTAGATTCATTACTCCTAAATTTGGGAAATGCTGAAAAAGAGAAACCATGAAGATAAATTACGTAATGATTAAATTCTAGGGAAAATTAATCTTCTTGTTCTTAGTTTTAACTTAGTTGTAACTCAATCACTAAACTCAAGTCAATATAACTCAGATTCATAGCTTTGACTCAGCTGTAACTCGGTCCCTGAATTTTGACTCAAAGTAACTTAGTTCCCATAGTTTAATCATTCAAAGTATTGGTCTTGTGTGAAAATTTTAAATGGTAAAAACTATAGGGACTTAGTTGCGGTGAGTTGAAATTTAAGGATCGGGTTTCAACTAAATCAAAACTACTATGACTAAGTTGTATTAAGTCAAAATTTAATTATTAAGTTATAATCGAGTCAAAACTATAGAGATCAAAAGATTAATTTTGCCTAACTTCTATATATTGAGAGATTGTGGCCTACTGGCATGGAAAAACCATATATGTAACTGATTAGCATCCCAAAGTTGTTGGAGATGATTATGAGGCATTTCAAGTTTGATAAGATTCTCTTCACAAAAACTTAATGGTACATATGGTTGAGCATATTCTTCCCAAAAGAAAAACTGTAATTCTTCTAGAAGATTATCAAGACCTTCAGAAACATTCACTTGTGAAGGCTCATTTGAATCAGACTTGTAAAACTTTAGAAATTTCAATGCTTTAATCTTTCGGAAGGAATTAGCATTCAATGAAATCTTTTTTGTTTTGCTCATATCCAAAGATATGAATTGAATTGTGCCACTCCCCTGGAGAGTCAACAAAAGCATATCACATAAAAAGTTTCAAAATTGAACAAAGAAAGAGGAAATAATATCAAAAATGATTATAACTTGATAACCTAGTACCTTTTTACTGATGAAAAAATGATAAATACCGTTGTGTTTCCATAGTCGAATAGGTTTTGTTAGGATCAACGATTCGTTGTTGTCTACAAATTTCTTGGCCCATTTCTCTTGCAAGATCATGCATCTCAATTCCACTAAATTGATCTATCTAATGAGAGATCTTTCTTTAAGAACACTCATCTCAATATATATAGAGAAATCTTAGAAACCTCTTATAAAGCTTAAGGCAGTTTTACTTGTTTCCCTCACTAAATGTGTTCAGTCAAGAAACACATTCTTTTGCTTCTCATACAGTCCATCAAAACTCAATTTGAGCACATTGAAAATGTCCTTGTATGGAGCTTGTTTTAGCTTTTCCAATGCGCTATCCCACATTTCTTTTGTTCTATCATAAAGAAAGCAATCCAACACTACAAAAGCTAATGAGTTTCCTTAACAATAATCAACAACCAACTTTGATGACTCAAAATAGCTTATAAATGGATCGTTTTGCTTAAATGCTTTCAAACTCGAGATTTAGAGCATGAGAAAACTCTAAAATTTGAACATGATATGTTATTGATGTAGAAGCAATCTTGAGCCCTTGCAAGTCTCTTGAGGTAACAATAATTCTACTTCCTTCTCTAAACCAATCACACAAATAGGTCAAATCTTCAACTCTTAATAAATTGTCCACATAATCAAGTATCAGAAGATTTTTTTTTTTTTTTTTTTGTGTTGAAGCCCATGTTTCACAAAAGTGGATTTCATGTTGTAGATGTGAAGGCCCTTATCTTTTAATAATTCTTTGAGGCATTCTTCCATTAATTTGTTTAGCCCAGTTCTTGCTAGTTGTTCTCTTACATTTCCAACAAAAGAGAAAGCTTCAAATTATGCTTTCAATATGTGAAATACTACTTTGGTAAGTGTGGTCTTACCTATGCCACCCATTCCCCATATTCCCACAATCAGAGCATGAATCAATTTTCTTCAATTTTCTCAATTTGATGATTAGTGCCCACAAGCCCTTCAAGATGATTTGATAATGATGTACAGTAGTTCCATTTGCTCAAGATATCTTCTACAATTTTTTTAATGAGTTTGGTCTCGGGACTAGCATAAAATTCACATTTTTTTAACAAAATCATGTTTGATATATAGTAGAAAAATTAAGTATAAAAAATGCTTGGAGAATTTGATAGACTAATGAAATGAAAAATGAAAATGGATAAGCAAAATTAATATCCCCTCCCATCATAAATGTAGGAGTTAGTTAGGGAGTTTATTTTTATTATAAATTTAAAACCTCAATCTACTTTGTCTCTTATATTAATTATATTAAGAGGTTTTCAATCAAGAATAGTTTCAGTGTAGATGACTAAAAAGGGTAATTTAGGGGAAGAAAAACACATTTTTTTTTAATAAATAAGTTAACTAATTTCTTTAATCTCTACACATTAGTTATCTAGTTCCTACATATACAACATGATGGAGTATTAAAACACTATTACTTCAAGAGCAAAGCTATGTTTTTTTAATACAATGCATATGCATGATCTACACTAGAAGGTACCTGGTATCCTTAGAATCCCATCCAAAGAAGCCTGTTGACTAGGTCAAAGCATTTTTCCACATCTGAACTTTGTTTGGGTAATCTTTAAATCTTTGCTTTAGTTTAGCAAATCCATCTCCAAATCTCCCACTTTGTTTGCTGACATTTGATGGATCAATTTTGTAGAAAATAGGTATCACAACCAATCTAAATTTTTTCTTGCATTCTAATATATGAATAAATTCATCCATACACCAAGTTTAAGAAGCATAATCTACAGAGAAAATAATCACAAATATCTCTGATTCCTCTATGGTTCCTAGAAGAACCGGTGAGATATCTTCTCCTTTGTGGAGCTTATGATCCATAAAAATTTGAATGTTTGCTTTACAAAGCGCCTCATAAAGATAACTTATGAAATTGTTGTGAGTGTCTTCACCTCTAAAGCTAAGAAATATGCCATCCTTGATGGTAGGAGTAGCAGCACCAACCATATCAGAGGAAGAAGAAGAATCTTTTGAAATTGAAGCAGCTTGGCCTTTACAACTATATATATATATATAAATATATATATAGAAACAAGAGATGGATAATTATTAGTTAATGGAGCAAGAAAATTAAGAATATGGGATTTATTTAGAAGTAGTGATTATCTCTCACAAACAATATGAAGTGAAGGAGAGATAAATTGTTAGGATCGACAGGTACAGAGGAAAAGAATTTTAAAATTTTCACCGATTCTAATCGAGGATTTATCAACGGCGTTTAAATCGAGTTAGAAGGATTTGTACCTTGTTCAATTCAGGTTTTCAATCTCTAGGAGCCAACACCTCAGGTCCACTCCCTCTACATGTATCTACACGAATGCTCTCCAACACAAATTACGTGCAAGCGCCTCCAATGTCTCCTAGGGTTTCCCTGCAGCTCTAAATTCTCATCCGTCCATGAGTATATCTGCTCTATCAAGTTTATAACCTATTAGGGCTATATTCGAATTTCAAAATTAATCATTATTAATTTCAAAATTAATTAATAATTAATTATCTTGATGAACTAATTAAATAAATTCAGCTAAAATTAAATCTGTCCAACAGTTTTAATTTAACCTATTTATTTAATCCAAATAAAGAGCCATTAGATTTAATTTATCTTCATAAATTAAGTCTGAGATACCATATCTCTATCATGTCAGTTATTAAATCTAATTTATCTTAATAAAATTAAATCTAAAACTAACAAAATATAATAATATATATATATATATATATATATATATATATATATAATATGTATTTCGAAAATACATATATATATATATATAATATTATTAATGAATTTTTATATTATATATATACATATATAAATATAAAATTCATCCATCCTAGATTGAACATTATTTCGTGTTGGGCCATTCTTGTGTACGACCCTGTAGGCTAATACGAAGTTGGTAGTGGGCTAACAACTGTACTAACCCACAAGTCGCAAGCGGCCTCTAGCAAGACATTACATCTACCCAATTCATATGAGGATCGTTAATACGATGTAACCTGTCATACAACCATGTCACGTCCCTTTTTGTCACACGATATATCGATCAAGGATGAGGCATGGATAATGTTATCCTCTTGTTCCTTACCATTACTTTCTCGATTCCTAAGTAGTCTGACAATAGAAATGGAAACTCCTTTCCATTGTAGTATGGCTATACATTTCTCAGACTCACTAATCGAAGGGCCCAGTAATATCTCTCTACTAATATGAGAAACAAATTCCATCTTAATTATTCATATTCCTTTGCATGAAAAAACTACCAAGCCCGATTGTAGCCTTTGTCATCACCCAGTCAAGAGTGACTTTTGACTAGTTCAAAGCTTAGCAACTTCCATGTAGGAATTCATGATGACCTCAGGTCAAAGGGCATTGTGACGTGATTGTACATAAGAAAAGCTTATGACTTGATCCATGTAGTTTTCTCATAGTGGGTCGATCCAGCACCTCGTTCTCTTATAAGTGCCTAAGACTTTGATTCGTATCTCCATATCTTATCAAAGTCATACTGGTCTTGTTTCATCTCTACTCCCGCATAGATGACGACCAGGGACATTTTAGGACAATCTTTATGATTTATCCAAGGATACAATTATCACAGTTAACATGCAAATAATATGATAATAAAATAGAAAAATTTTATTAAATTAATAATATTCAAAATATAATGATTGACCCTTAGGACACAATTTCCAACATAAATCTGATAGCTTTATAAGTGGCTATAGCCAATAAGATCAAGAAACCTTCAACGAGCATTAAAGCAATGATTAAACCCATGGGACCCAAATTTTCTTGCTTCAGCCTTCAAATTCAGGAATCAAATGGCATGAAATTAATGGGAATTAATTTCTGAGGAACTGGGGGAAAAAAAAGTTTCCTGTCATCATCAGCAACGAGAAGAAGGAAATGAACTGGTTGCTTTATATATGCAAGTTTATATGAACCGCTGATCTTGATGAGAGTTATTAGAGCTATATATTTGACTATTTTCATTTGCTCAAGTTGGTGATGAGAGAAAGTCAAGACACAGGTTGGCAATTTAAATAAACCATAAATTACTTTATTCGATAATACGTATAATAATGACTTATTCTACGGTCAACAATGAGTGTTAATGGAATCAATATGAAAGATATGAAGATTCAACTGCTATTTGCTGATGAGTGATCTGTATTAAGTCTTCATTCTACACTTCACGACGTGTTGGCTAAAGAAAGGACAAGCATATGGCAGTGAATATTTATGTAAACAATAAATAAAGTTACGAAGTAATATATACCCCTGTCTAAAATATAAATCTCATTTTTAAAAAATTCTTAAGTCCTTTTTTTTTTACAGAAAAATATTCCTTAGTCTATCACATAAGTTACTTGAAAAGTAATTATTGCTTCTTTACCAATTTCGCCCTATAATTTACGCTTCAATTCAACTTCTTGTATTTTTCTCTATCATTCATAATCTCATTTAACATGGGTAAAGTTGTAATTTTTTTTAATCTAAAATGGATTTAATGTGTTAATCATAAACATAGCCATAAATATTATTCAAATTATACTAAAAAAAATACACTCATCCTTGTTACAGAACACCTTGTGGAATGTATTCTTAGTCTACTCTGTTTTGGAGTATGGATCTAACCACGTGAACTTTAGTTTGACCTGAATAGTTTATAGAAAGCTACATCTTTCATAGTTTTTGAATGGTAAAATTCATTTTTCAGATTTTATACAACATCAGTGGCGGACCAACACAGTCTTCAATAAAAGTCTGTTTTTAACTCTGTTCTAAGGTTATATTTATGGAGAATAATTTCAAGATTGAGTATGTGAAGAGTAGTTATTAATTTCATTTCAGGTTAATCATGGAGAATAATCTAGTAATTGATCAACCTTGTGGAGAATTTGTTTATTTCAAACTCAGTTGTTAATGTTGAAAACCAAAGTTGTTATCCGTGAAATACCACACATGCTTTCTTTTATCATGAGAAGTCCTGGTTTGACCAAGAACTTTAGAGTCTCTTTAAATGGCCCTGCACAAGTTTAAACCACAAAGCTTGGTATATAAAAGATCAAAGAGTTCGCTTATCACAAACACTTAACACAACCTTGGCTTGAATTTCGAGGTTGAAAAATAGCCAAAACTTGGATCCAAGTTCGATAACTGGTATCACCAGAACTTGGACCAACAGCCCCAAAAGAATATCATATCATTAATGTATTTTTCAATCAACTCAAAAATACTTATAGAGGACCAATTTTGTCTTATTTTTAGCTATACTCATGGAAGCAAGTTGAACCCAAGAAGCATATATCAGAATTTTCTCCTACAAGAAAAAACATTAGATTGAACAAAGAATTGTTACCTTGGGCTAAAACTAAAAAGAGGTTAAACATAAAGAGACTTATATTTGGTACAAAATTGGATGGGCATATTTGTACTTCTCATGAGAGGCATTTGAGTCTTGCAAATGTCAAATAGTCTGTATGACGTCTTGCTTCACCATTAGGTTTAGCCATAACACTAGAAACACTACTGCTACTACTAAGAACATTGCTTCTTCCATCATAGCATTTGCTTTGTCTTGCAGGGAAGAGAATCATTAACAACACTCCCTTCTCCTGCAATCCCATCCATTCTCTCTTCTCGAACCTCGTAAGTGCGTAGGAGCACCTCAAATGTCCTTATATCTTTACACGTGCGCCAAAAATGCATACCAATCATACAAGTTAAATAGATTCTTTTACACCAATAAATGTTGTCCTAGTTGGTAAAAGGGTTGGCTCATAATTAAAAGGTTGTGAATTCAAATCCCATCGATTATAAGACCTTATTGATGAACGATTTGTAAGAATTTCTGTAAGCATTTTTTAAGCTTTGAGGTATGCCCTAACCCTAATAAGCCCTTGAGACCAAATGCACTGGTACTTTTTTTGTATAAAAAAATAGATTCTTTTACACACTCACAAAAAGAAAGAAGGAAGGAAAGAAAGAACAGAAAGGTACTTGTGAAGCTACTTTGAAGTGTTTTGCATGATCGTTGTACTCGTTCAATACAAGGGGAGAATGAGCACAAAGTTCCATCCTGTTTTAAATTCCTCAGGAAATCCCTTACCCTGGATGTCTCTTACATTCACACTGATCAAGCTGCTAAGTCCTCTCCTCTCAAAATCTTCCCTAAAATTAGATTATGATCAAGCTGCTAACCCAATCAAATACTTAGTGATTTGATTTAATTATTGTAATCCTTGAGATTAGGGTATCCGCTTTATAATCCTCCTTAGTTGTTTATGAGTACTTCATGTTTTTTTTTAAATCAATAAAAAGAAGCTGAACCACAATTTCACATAGCCATGTTATAAGGTAAAAAGCAGAGAACAAAAAAACAGACCGGACCGGCTGGTTCAACCGATTGGACCGTGAACCACTCAATGGCCCAGTTTGGTTTGCTCAGTGGACTGTGAACCGGTGGTTTAATTGGTTAGATCGGTTTCCTTTTTTTTTTTTTATTCTTCTATCTATTATCTCAAATTATTTTTTAAAGAAAAATGAAAGGTTGAAAACCAAAATGAAGGAAAAAGTAGGTAAAGAAATAACAAATATAAAAAAAAAGAAGAGGATGATGAAAAAAATTGTTTAAAATGATATAATAATTAGAGGAAAAAAGATATCATTCCATAAGTATAGACATCATAACTAATACTAATAGGTTTTAAGCATTTTTTTTTCTAAAGATCTTTATTTTTATCTATAGAAGTTTTAATATATATATATATATATTGCCACTAATAAATTATAATGTTTTAATATGACCGGTCTGATCACCGTTTAGACCCCGGTTGACTCATTAACTCTTGAACCTATACCATGACTGGTTCATTGTCCGGTCTGGATTTTTGTTCCTTGGTAGAAAGTACACACAAAATTCAATTGAAATAAAAAAAAACTAATACAAGCTGATTAATATCTTTGATAACTATTGTTTTTTTTTTTTTGGGTTGCCCACCCGGTTCACTGAAGCTTTACCCCGACTACATCCGAATCCGACCCACGTCACGCACCTGGTTATGGTGGGAGAGTCTCCCAATGAGAATTTTCTACATACACAAGGCTCAAACCTGAGACCTTACTTAAATAGAACCAAAGTGCTTACTACTTAGACTAACTCCTATTGATAATTATGGTTGTTTGATAACAAAGAGAAAATTGTAGCTGGGTGGCATTAGTACTCGTCGACTTTTTTTTGGCAAGTGTTGGGTTCAAATCCTCCCCGAGGCAAGGGGCGATTTTATTTTGTTCCAACATGTTTGAGATTACCAAAATACCCTTCTCATTAAAGAATCAAATAAATGATAATTACAATAAAAAAATAAAACACAATTATTTGTTTTCCCTTTTGTTCCGCCGCCGACTTGACTCTATGAAGAGAAGTCTAGAATGAGATCCTCTTCGCTGATTCTCTCGTCTTCCTCTTCTGTCTCTGGTTTGTACGTTTTCAGCTTATGGAGCCTCAAGTTTGAACTTATGCTGAATCCTCTTCCTCTTCATTTGATTTGTAAGCCGCTGCTAAGCATTAGATGCGTGGGGTATGCACGAGACTCTCCTCTTTCCTCTGTTCTTTGAATCGCTGCCATATATGTTGTGTGCAAAACGTATGTTGTGTGCAAAACGTTGTTTCTTCCTTTCTACTGTGTGTTTGTGTGTGAGTGGGCTCATAGCTTCCTCCTCCATTTTTTTTTGTCTTGTCTGTTGTGGGGTTTTGAAGGGATTGAAAGTCTTCCATTCATTTGCTGCTCTCATTCAAAGAGAGCGCGGCACTTGGTGTTTCTCGTGGCTAAACGATTAGAGAAGCATGATTATGGGAATAGTTGTTTTATCATATATTGTTGAGTTTTACAATACAGGGATATGATAAATTTAGTATATGCTTTTCTTTGGTTTAAATTTATTCTTGATACAGAGCAAAAGTTGGGGAAAATTTGTAGGGGGAATAAAACTGTTTTGTTGTTTGAAGTTTAAATGATTGTTGATGTTTGTTTGTGACTTGATCTTAGAATGCACAAAATGTTTGATAAAATGGTTGAGAGGAAAATGAAAACTAAAATGAGTAACAAGATATGACTAAAGTATCATAGCTCAAATTATGGAATGACTTCAATTTTGAGATAAGAAGATCCATGTGTTGGATGATTGCTTGATTCTTTAACACAAATCTTGTGATGAGATTGAATTTGGGAGTCTTGTACCTACATGATGATGATGATGGAAGAAGTTGATTTGATTAAGTTTACTTATTTTTTTCCTTTTTAGCTTTGGGATACTTATGAAGTGTTTAATGAAATGCTTGAGGAAGAAACCTTATGGAACTAAGAAACGAAAATTGTTGGTGACTGTATTGAATAAAGTATAATATAAAAACTATTTATTTTCTATATTAAAACTTGGAAAGTGTGGATGTTGTACATAAAAGTTGTGGTGATTTATTGATTAAAATCAACGTGCCATTTCATTTGTGGAGGGTTGAAGTTGAAGTCTTCTTTATTCCCTACATTATCTTACATTGTGGATTTGATTGTGCTTCTTGAGATTTTGGAGATTATTGTTAAATGGATTAAGAGTCATGAGTTTAAGTCAGAAAGTTAAGAGTAATTGCAAGAGAGTCAGTATGAAGCATGTGAGTATCTCCTTTCTAAACGGGAGATTATAGGAGGAATAATAACAATTTGTTTTGAACATTAGGGGATCAAGGAGAGGACATAAATCAATGGCTAATGGAAAGATCAGTAAGATATATATTTGGGAGCATTGCAGGTTAGTGAATAGCGTCCCATTATAATTTTTATAAGTGTATTTTTACTACTTGCCATACTTTTATGTTAATTACCATCTTTACAAGTATGATTTTGCCAATAGAAGTTTATCGGATTTGTTTCCTATTCTTATTGATATTGAAATGAGTATAGATTGATGATTTTTTTTATTGTTATTTATTATTCTCCTATTGCTTCATAGTGTAATTCATGATTATGTATGAAAATGCTAAAGAAACATTCGATTTTCTCTCATAAATTTTCATATCAAGATAGTCCTTTAATTTAGAATGTTTGCACGTGGGTTTTATTATTTAAGAAGGGTTTTGTCGACATATTGAATTTGAAGGAAAGTTTTGAAATATTGTTTGTGAATTTTCATGCTGAGGTATACTATTATATCATTTTTTATACGAGTTATTATGGTATTGAAAGAACTTTTCATTGTTTTGATAAATTGGCCCCAAACATGCTTGAAAATGTTTTTGATAGAACTGAATACAGAACGCTGGTTACTAACAGCAGTATTGTTAATCCTAGGCGGGCCATGGTTAACCTCGAACTCGCTGGACACTCGTGGGCATAGTACTCACGCTTGATATTCGTGGGATTCGTTCTCGTGCTTGTTATTCGTGGGTTTTTACTTGCGCTTGTTTCATGGCTTAGAGCCGCGCTTGGTTACTTATCCTCGTAGACTGTGTGTCCACATTTGTTTCGTGGCCTTCGGGTGCGCTTGGTTATTTTCCCTCATGGACTATGTGTCCACGCTTGTTATTTGTTCTGTTGAAGTCTTACGAGAAGATAGAATTTAAGATTTATTGTTTTCAAATTGATTATATAAAACAAATTGTTTTATTATGTACTTGCTATTATTTGTTTAATGATCTTCTATACAACTTCAATTATGCTTATTAGTAATATTTTATATAGGTTCATTTATGGTTATGACTTTGTACTTGGAAGTTGGAATTAAGTTCTTTCTCTTTATTTATTTTATTTTAGACTTTCATCCAATCAATTTATTTCTTTCAGTATTTTATTTAATTTATGAAATGGGACATTATTCACCAGAAAATTTATTTTGGCCTTAGATAGCAGTCATAGCACTGGTGACCCACACCTTCAGTGGAACAGTGAAGACTATCGTTGTTAATGAAAGCTTGTAGGTATATTTTTGGAACAACTAGTTGATGCAAAGCTAAGTTTATGTTTGTGTATTTGTTTCTATAATTTAGATGCTCCACGTAACCTATAGGCAGGATCCCTATCTTCCCTTGTATTTCGGAATATATGTATATGTATATGCTATGGTGGAGTGGAGCACCGAATGTTGTTATGAAAAGAGGTCATTTTAGAACTTTTGGGGAGTGTGATTGAGAAATGGGACTTTGCCCAAAATTTCTACAAGATACTTAGTATATAAGTTATGCTATTATATATCTGAATTTAAAATGGTTTAAGAATGCTTAGAATTATTATGCTAGTTATGATGTTGTTAATAGTATTATGAGTATTATTTAATATTCATTGATAAGTTTAAGACTCAAGGAATGTGATATTTCTCATATTTTGTGCCAATCACCCCTAATTTTTCAGGGCGTGACAATTTGGTATCAGAGCTTAGGTTTCTTATAGTTATGTGGAGCAAGGACTCTTCAGTGGGGTCTTGATTATCATTATGAACCCAGGCATAATCATAATCGAGGCATCATTGAAGGCCTCATAGGTGGTCCAATAGTGTCTTTCCTTTCTATGCTAGGATGTTTACTCATATGACTCTTATATATTGAACTAAACATATGTCTTTTGTTTACTTGTATAGTGAAGATGTTTTGAAGATTTGAAGTGTTAAGCAGAAGGATTTGTAACGGAATATTTTTGGTAGAATATCTATTTTGAGAAAGGAAAAATAAAAATTGGTACATAAATTACCTTAGTACATATTTATAACAAGAACTCTTTAGAGAAGTCATTTTGCTTTCTATATCACATCGTTTGTGTGGATGATTAAAATGAGCCATAAGAGGTCATATTTTTCAAAGAAGCATAAAAGAGGAGAAGTTAGTTGATAAGGTGTATGGATTTAATAGTGATGTTATAAACCCAATTTAGTTTCGTTTAACATAGCTAGTACTTAGAGTAATAGTTTTGTTCACAGCAATGTTCTTACACGTAGATTGCACTGTAGTCAATATAGGTTTTGTATGGCTTTTTGTGCGTGCTACTGGTACATAAAAAAAAAAAGAATAAAATAAAATAAAACACGAGAAAATTGTGATCTAACCTGCCCTTACCTTGAATAAGTTGTTTCTGTTGTGAATAATTAAACCCTATTGATTTTATTGGAATTTGAATTATTATATGCTGTAACTTAATTGGGTTCTACAATTTTAGCTGCAATTGCATGTTTCTTTGAACACATGTCTTGATAAGAAAGACTTGAGTTGAATTAGGAAGGGAGACCAAATGCAATTTATTCAATTTTGTTTCGAATTGATTTGAGCTACTACATTTTTCTCAAGTCATCATGTTCTTTGAATTGATCTTGAAATTGTCTTGCTGGGAATTTACTTGGTTTTGCATTTCTTTTGCATCTATTGTTGCATGTTTAGCAGCGAGGTCGTATACCAGTTTCTGTAACCACTACTTTTGTTGACATTCCTCACATTCAATTTATTTAAACACTTCCACCAATTTAAGTTCACTTGCTATAACTAACTAATAATAATAAAACAAAACAAAATTATTTGCCAGCTTGCTTGAAACTGAATTTTCGGGAAATTGCATCCTTGTGAGCATAATACCATTTTCTGATTTTGTTTTTTAGGAACGTGTTGCCTCATTGGATAGCTTATTTTCTCTTGGATGCGTGTGAATTCTTCTATGGCTTCACTATGCCAAGAAAATTGAAAGGAGTGAATTTATGAAATTTTACTACGGGTGATAGAACTTGAAGTTTCATTTTTGTGTGCGCATTGCCACTCACTAAATTTTGGCTATGACATTTTGAGAATGTCGACCAATTAACACTTTATATCGTTTCAGTCCCAATTACTTGATCATTTGCCGACTTTCTGGTGATCTCTTTGCTGCAAGTCTGATTTAGCCAATGGTTTGGTTAAATAAGACTGATTTCTAATTATGCATGGTAGATTTAGCTGAAGTCTAATGTATAAAATGGTTATATCTACTAGAACCACACTTGGTTGAATTCTGGTTCTTGTATTTCATGGGATTCACACTTTGAGCTGCATTGTATTTTTGGTCCACTGAAATTCTAATTTCTTAACACTTTGAATGCATTTTTGCATTGTGCATCTTTGTTGTATTTTTGTAAATTTTGCTAAACATCTTGTGCTCAAATCTGAAGGATTTGACTTTGAAATTCTGAAATTCTGCTGCATTAAGTAAGTTTTGCTCCTTGATTGATTTTTGTTGCATGAATGTTATTCTTGTGTGAAACAATAACTGAGTGCTTTTGGTTTTATCAAAAGTCCTTTTCGTTGTTGTAAGTGCTTAATTTCTCCTTTGGGGCCTGTTTGGTTTAAAGGGAGAGGATGGAATGGGAGGGGGTAGAGGGGAAGGGTAGAGGGTTATTTTGTTTGGTTTGGTTGAAGGGAAAAGAAGGGAAGGGATGTTTAATGATTCTTTGTTTGGTCTAAGAGGGGATGGGAGGGGAGATAATAACTAGTTTATCATTTTATCCTTATTATTATATTATATTTTTTTACTAATATAAATTATATAAATTAGTTTAAAATTCACCATTCATCTCAATCAGCAAAGAAAAGATAAGATCCTTATAATGCTTAGATCACATAAAACCATCTTAGCCAATATGAGATCTAAATACTAATTTGAGCTTCTTTTTCCTCCATGTATTGAAGGCTAATCAAAATATCTCCTCCAATCTAGACTAAAGAACAAACTACTGTCAAATACAATAGTTCTCTAAAACAACAATCAGATCATAAGGAAGGACATAACTATTTGGAGAATCTGAACCAAAGCTTTTAAGTTTATGCATATCTATGTCACTGTCATGATGAAGCTGGCCAAATTTATAAACTCTGACCTTCCCGGTACGTCTCCCATTAGTGTAAGAAGGATTACGTGTAACAATAATTCTCCATACTCCGATTTTCTTGCTGTTATCCAACTTGCCAGAACTTCTATGATATTTTTCTGTTTCTTCATCAATAAACATAAGGAAGCATACACTCTTCTGTGAATATTCACTTATATTTGATAGCTCATTTATCTCATCAAAATTTCCAAATATGCAAGATGCAACAACCACGCTAGTGCACTGTTCCATATACAGAAGGTCATCCTCCTCCATATCATATCCGGTGTTGCCGCCAGGTTTGGTTCCACGAACAAATCCACAGTGTATATTCATTGACTGTTGAACAGTATGAGAATAAGTTCTCTGCTTCAAAGTAGGATATCCACCAAAGTCAAAACCACCAAATTCTCCATCTCTTCTCAAACTTTCTTCATGGATAAAAGTTAGATTCTGAAGAATAGGTGAAGGTGATGCAAACTTTGGCACCAGGGCTATGGCTTCTTGCATATTCAGAGACAAAAAACATCGTAGAAAGGAAGAAGAAAACCAAACAAAGCACAATATGTCGTTTCCTCCTTGCAATCTTTGTTTAGCACGCTTGAGAAAAAGAACCCAATCAAAGCTTAAGAAACAGAATAGCGATCAGCAGCAGTTCAAAAAAATTTTCGAATCATGTCTTCAATTGGGTCCATCAGCATCTCTATGTTCTCTCTCTCTCTCTGTGCTCTTCTAGCTTTCACTCACTCCAGTTCAGACTGTATCGACAGCGTTGTCGCTGCCGTCGAACTCTGTATCTGTCGCTCTCCGGTCAAGACATCAAAGAAGACGACAACGAAGATCGCTGGAAAAGAGTATAGCTTCTCCCTTCCGGTTTAGTCCTGAAGATGCCCTCTGGTTCTGTGATGAAGATCGTGCCAGCTCCCTCTCTGGTTCAGCTCGAAAACGGGGATAGGTAGATATGGAAGAACATAAAATATAAGATGGTGAATTGGTCATAAAATTTGGCTCTCCTCCAAAAAAACCTCAATTTGGAGGGGACCAAAATGAGGGGAGGGAAGGGGTGAGAGAATCAGATTTTTGCCCCCTCCCCTCCAAAATTTTAAATCAAATGAGGGATTTATTTTTTCTCCCATCCTCTCCAACCAAACAGGCCCTTAAGGATAAAGAAATCAACATTTGGCTTTGTCTTGTTACAAGAAACAGTGCGACGGTGTCCGATGAGAACCACATAGGGATCAGATGATGCGGAGGTCAAATTCAAATATAGATTCAAAACCATACTGAACAAATCAAATGTCACCGGATTTTGGGAGCAAAGTTCGAACCTTCAATTCTTGTAGGAGAACAACCACATAGGGCTGACAACGGTGACCGGCTTCTGACGGCAAGCTCAACCAAGTGCGGAATGCCGAACTTCGTACTAGCTTTGTTGCGGTTATAATTCATTTTATTAATTATTTTTTTTCCAGGATTTCATTTTATTGATTTATGTTATAAATTATAATAGCTTTATATTTTTTTAGATTTTTTAAGTTATATATAATAATATCCTGTTCGATCGAACACTATCTGTTTCAAGTTCAAAAAAGAAAATCTTTCTTATATATGAAAAAAAGATTAAGTAGTAATATATACTTTCTATAGTGCCTTATAATACAGATAAAATATTCCTTACCCAAAAAAGAAAAAAAGGAAAAAGAAAAAAAGATTAAGCATCTTTTCCTAATAGTATCTTTCATAATTTTCTTATATAAAAAGATAAGGTGTACATCTTTTTTTGACCTGGAAGAAGGTGTATTGACACATTAGATTAAAACGCCAGAGACTCCCTCTATTACTTAATAGAAGACATACTTGATAGAAGACATGCTTGGTGAGTTTATCTTGACTTGATCCTAAACGTTGTATAAGATAATGAAATATAGTTTTTATATTTATTAAATTTTTTTTAATTTACTTTTATTGAGATTTCCTTAATAACGATAAAAAAAAGAGAGGGAATAAAAGAATTAAGGAAGATGACTAAGGTGTTTTAGAAAATGTATGTTATATTAACTAACTTAATTAACTTTCTTAATCTAACTAAATTAGATAAATGTGTCTTATATTAAGGACAACAAGGAGCATCTATATAATTTCATTAGCCAATGTATGATGAGGTGAAGCACATATAGTGCCCGTTTGGTTCAAGGAATTGGAGATAATGTAATGTAATGATGATTATATGAATTAGTTTGTTTTGTCATTAAAGAAAGATTATGCATATGCATAAAAATGTTTGGTTAGATTACATTAAAAATGAGAATATATGAGAATAATATAACAAGAGACGAATTACCCCTATCTACACACATATATATAATTTACATGTTGGATTCAAAATAATTTTTTTCAATTTGTGTAATATATACGTTGGGTTCATATAATTTTTTAATATTTAGTGGTGAGAATATTATGAAAGGTTCGTGGTAATCTTTTAATATTTAATTATGTGCATATCATTTAATGGGATATTTTCATATTTTTAATGGTGGAATATAATTTTTAATTTTTTTTAGTGGGAATATTTTTTTAATAGTTTTATATAATTAATTATTTTTTAAGTATTTAATGGTGGTAATTATTTAATAATTAACAGCATTTATGAGTGGACTCTTTAGTTAAATTAAAAAATTATAATGGTAATAGTGTCTTTTTCACTTGATTACAGGATACCTGCATCCTCATTCATAAATCCTACTAATATAATCATGATTATATCGATCTAATTAGTATTACAAAATGTAATCATCTTTACAATACATAAAACCAACCAAACGTTTTAATAGGTTTGTTATATAAGGATTGTATGTAATCCTCTCCTCGAACTAAATAGACTAATAATATCTAAGATTTCTTCTAAAAAAAGTGAAATTTTTTTCCTAACTGGACAGAGTATAATAGAAAATAATATAATATAATAATGACCGGTAGCTTCACTCCACTTTCGGGGTGTCTTTCTCGGAATCCTCCTCTGACACTTCTTTTTAAATGGTCAACACACACACACACACACACACCTTAATTATTGGGAAAACTTTTTGTATGAAGATGACAATTCTTTGGTTAAAAATTTAAAAGACCAAAATCCTTTCATAGATCGTGTCAGCCACAACAGCTAATTAACTAAAGCTTGGAAATTTCTTGAAAAATTAGAAGAAAATTGTCTTGCAGTGAGATTTTTTGTCGTTCACAGGACTTGACCCAAAATCTTTATTAAGAGATATTGATCAACTATTTAGAATAGTGATTAAAGCCTTAAAAAATAATTTTTCAATAATAATTTACGATTATGTGTAAAGTATGATAAGCAGTTTCAAACAAGCACATAAATAAATATGAAAACTTAACTATTATATATAGATGGAGTGAGATCAAGAACTCCTTCCTATTAAATATTAAATAATAATGATTGAATAACCATAAAAACGTTATTATTTTTATAATATATTTTATCAAGGGAAAGTAAATAAGAGAAACATGTTTGTGTGATACAAATCGAATACAAATTAAATATCCAAACAATTTCAGAAAATATAAACCCTGACTGGGGCACACATGCCATAGCTAACCTACACAATTATTGGTGACATTGAAAGTATTTATTTATCTATTGTGTCCTAACCTTACTTATCGTTTATATAAATACTCACTGACATGTGTTTGCCATTTCTTTATCCACTAACTCGTGAAGTGCAAAATAATATTTATTAACACTAATCACTCATCAACAATAGAAATTGTGTTTTTAAATCTTTCAGATTGGTTCCTTCTTGACCGTAGAATAAGTCATTATTTATTTATTATTATGGAACCAAGTAATTTATGGTTTATTAAATGACCAACTTGTGTCTTATCTATTTCTTTAATCACCCACTTTAGCAAATGCAAATACAGCTTTTATTCTCATCAAGCAACCATCCCATTTCCTTCTTCTTTCCTTTGTTTTCATCTCTCGTTGCTGATGATGACAGGAAGCTTTTTTTTCCCATTTCCTCAAAAATTAATTCCCATTATTTTCATGCTCTTTCATTGCTGAATTTGAAGGCTGAAGCAAGAAATTTGTATTCCATGGATTTAACCATTGCTTTAACGCTCATAGAAGGTTTATTGATCTTATTGGCTATAGCAACTTATAAAGCTATCAGATTTATCTCTCCTTCACTTCATGTTGATGAGAGGTAATCACTGCTTTAACGCCCATATTCTGTATTTTCTTGTTCCATTAGCTAATAATTATCGACTTGTTTCTGTATATTTATAGTTGTAAAGGCAAAGCTGTTTCGGTCTCACCAGATTCTTCTCCCCCTTCTTGTATTGTTACTGCTGCTGCTACTCCTGCTACCAAGTATGATGTGTTTCTTAGTTTTAGAGGTGAAGACACTCGCAACAATTTCGCAAGTTATCTTTATGAAGCACTTTGTAAAGCAAACATTCAAACTTTTATGGATCACAAACTCCACAAAGGAGATGATATCTCACCTGTTCTTCTAAGAACCATAGAGGAATCAGAGATATCTGTGATTATTTTCTCTGCAGATTATGCTTCTTCAACTTGGTGTTTGGATGAGCTTGTTCACATATTAGAATGCAAGAGAAAATATGGAAGGGTTGTGATACCTATTTTCTACAAAATTGATCCATCAAATGTTAGCAAACAGAGTGGGAGATTTGGAGATGGATTTGCTAAATTGAAGCAAAGATTTAAAGACAATCCAAGCAAATTACAGAAGTGGAAAAAAGCTTTGATCCAATCAACAAGCCTCTCTTCTGGATGGGATTCCAAGAATATCAGGTACCTTCAAATCATTCTTTAATATATACTAGTGTAGATCATGTGTTGTTGTATAAAAAGGATCTTTGTTCATGAACGGATAGAATTTTAAATTTTAATACTCCTCCAGTTATAAATATGAAAAAGTTAGAAGATGAGTTTATTTTGGTCTGACATGTAAGACTTATCTTCCAAATTTATAACCCTTTTTCCATAAACTCTCCCTATTAATTGTGCATGCATATGAAGGGGGTTTATCATTAAGGGAGTAGCCAATGCAAATAATTAAAAGAGATGCATTTGGGAAACCAACACACATTTTTACAAATAAATAACCTAATTTTATTAATTTATGCAAATTAATTTTTTAGTTCCTATATTTCGGATTAGAGGAGTGTTGTTTTTTCTAATCCATTTTAATTTCATGAGCAGTCTACCAAATTGTCCGAGCATTTCTTATACTTTTGTTTCTGGTCAATTAAACTTGCTTTCTCTAATTGAAAAATGAATTTGTGCTAGGCCTGAGTCCAAACTCATCAAAAACATTGTCAAAGATATATTGAGCAAACTAAAGTATTGTACATCGCCATCATGCCATCTTGAGGGTCTTGTGGGCATTAATAAGCAAATTGAGAAAATTGAAGAACTATTGGTCCATGCTCGGATTGTGGGAATATGGGGTATGGGTGGTATTGGTAAAACCACACTTGCCAAAGTTCTGTTTCACAATTTGAAAGCACAATTTGAAGCTTCTTCTTTTGTTGGAAATGCAAGAGAACAACTGGCAAGAATTGGACTAAACAAATTAATGGAAGAATGCCTCAAAGAATTATTAAAAGATGAGAGCCTTCACATCTACAATATGAAATCTACTTTTGTGAAACGTAGGCTTCAACTCAAAAAAATTCTTCTGATCCTTGATGATGTGGACAATTTGTTAAGAGCTGAAGATTTAACCAAGTTGTGTGATTGGTTTGGAGAAGGAAGTAGAATTATTGTTACCTCAAGAGACATGCAAGTGCTTAAAAATGCTTCTGCATCAACAACATATCATGTTCAAAAATTAGAGTATTATCATGCTCTAAATCTCTTCAGTTTGAAGGCATTCAAGCAAAATGAGCCATTCAAATGCTATTTGGAGTTATCAAAGTTGGTTGTGAGTTATTGTCAAGGAAACCCATTAGCTCTTGTAGTGTTGGGTTGCTTTCTTTACAATAGAACAAAAGAAGTGTGGGAAAGTGCATTGGAAAAGCTAGAACAAGCTCCACACAAGGACATTTTTAGTGTTCTCAAATTGAGCTTTGATGGACTTGATGAGAAGCAAAAGAATGTGTTTCTTGACTTGGCACATTTATCGACAGAAACAAGTTATAAGCTTTATTTAAATTTTATAAGAGGCTTTTATGACTTCTCTGTATATATTGAGATTTGTGTTCTCAAAGAAAGATCTCTCATTTCGATGGATCAATTTGGTGGAATTGATATGCATGATCTTGTAAGAGAAATGGGCCAAGAAATTTGTAGACAACAATTGATCAGCGATCCCGAAAGACCTATTCGACTGTGGAAACACAACGACATTTATCATTTTTTCATCAGTAAAAAGGTACTAAGTCATCAATTCATATATCATTTAACTTTCATATTTTTATTTCCTCTTCCTTATTCAATTTTGAAACCTTTTATGTGATATATGTATTTATTGACTAGGGGAGTGGGACAATTCAATGCATATCTTTGGATATGAGCAAGACAAAAGAGATAACATTGCAGGCTAACGCCTTCAAAAAGATGAATGCATTGAAATTTCTTAAGTTTTACAAGTCTGAATTAAGTGAGCCTTCAAAAGTGTATGTTTCTGAAGGTCTTGATAATCTTCCAGAAGAGTTAAGGTTTTTCTTTTGGGAAGATTGTCCTCTACCATCTGTACCATTGAGCTTTTGTGCTAAGAATCTTATGGAACTTGAAATGCCTCACAATCAACTCCAACAACTTTGGGATACAGATCAGGTACATCTATCATTTTCTCTCAAATCTATATTTCTTCTAGTCCATATTATATATCACCTCTAACTACATCTGAACCTAGGAAGGTAGTTAATGCATTAACATTGTACTAAAATGAATTTTTTTCCAACTTTACCTTATTCACTATATTAAACTTCAAGTTTAAGTAAATTATAATAAGGGTAATATTTAGAAAAAATAATAATTAATGATCCAACAGGTAACTCATATTTGGGACCATCAATTCCTTTAGAAAGCCCCCTATATTATGGATCCGAAGGAATATATAGAGATTTTAATTCTTGTGTAATTTATTTTGGTTGTTTCTCCTTTTCAGCATTTCCCAAATTTAGGAGTTATGAATCTAACTGCCTCAAAGCATATGATTGAGCTTCCAAATCTGTCGCAAACCCCCAATATGAGCATGATATATCTTGATGAATGTGAGAATTTGACTCAAATTTATTCTTCAAGTAGCCTGAACAAGCTTTCCCATTTATCCATAAGAGAATGCAAAGACCTAAGATGCATAAACATTGGAGGCAATATTAAGGAGACAAGTTCAGGGTTAGTTGCTATCTACAATTTTCTGGATCTTAACAATTCCTTATTTCATAAATTGACTGTGAAGCTCTTCGTCTCAAATGACAACAATATTTTTTCTGGGTTTCGAGTTAAGCTCGTGTCAGTATCATTGTCAGAGATATTATCATCAGATGATCAGTGCATGAACAATAATATTGAAGAGAGTTCAAAGTTGAAGTTGTCGTCTTTACTTCCATTTGTTACTTCACTTCGCTGGTTAGATCTTACTGAGTTTGGCAATTTCAACGTACGTTTCAACTTTCTTTCTGAATATGGAGAGCTTAAGAATATCTATTCCAAAGATGTAGTCAATGAACTCACAGCATTGGTGAGAAAGCCATTGGATCAGCTTGAAGAAAAGAGAATAAGAGAAGAGGCAATAATCACAGATTATAACTCCTATCATGTTAAAATGATGCCATTGGAGATTGAAGAAGAAATCAAAATGACAGAAATGGAATGTTACTTTAGCAGTAGTACAAGTAATGGATTAACAAGATTTCCTAATAGCGTCACACGCTGGACATTATTGACACAAGTGACATTACAGAGAAGTGAGATTATTGGGTGTGATATTTGGAACACTATTCCTGGGATTTCAATGTTGAAGTCAGTTGAAGAATCTAGTTGTAGCAGAAGGATTCAACCTGTGATAGATATAAGAATCTCACTGGATAAAGAAGCAATGATATGGGGTGGCAATAATGGTGATATAGTAGCGGCAACAAAATGGGACATGCCTAACTTTAGTATAGACATATGGCAAGAATTGGCTGGAGATTTCTTTGTTCATTTTCCCATTCGCATAAATCAGGACTCCATTTTATTTCTTTTATGGTTTTCAAGTAAAAGTAACAGCAGGTGATGACTTTTGATGCTTTATGTTATGGCTTACGGATCCATGTGTAGGTATTGGTTTTGTTTGTATTAATTTTGTTTATGTAAGGTATATTCGCAGGAAAGATCTTGCTTCTTATAGAGATAATTTTGATCTTCTCGTTAACTTACACTCCCATATTGGTCTGGCATAGAATACTACAATAAAAAAAAACTGCAAAGATGATCTTATAGAAAGTGAAAGCAAGAATCCCATCCTCAGCTCACTAACAACTAAAGGAGAATCTCCCAAACAAGAGAAATATTTCTCTGTAAAATTTTATATATATTCCAGTTGATTTTTACATACGTTAAGCCTTAATATTTATAGATGAAAAGATAACATTTAGTCCCTAAAATTTAGGCTATCACATGACTTGGGAAAATAACAGACGTCAACATGTTTGACAAACAATATTTAAAATAAACTCCACTGGCTACTAAACTTGTGCTACACTTACAATAAATATTAATAAAATAAAATCAGATTAATTCAATTTCACAAATCCCTTCTGCGCTGGTACTCTATCACATACTTCTATTATCAGTGTTACTTGTACAACATTCCGCTTTATTGTGCCATTAACTCATCCTCTTCAACTTCCAATGCCATCCTCTCTTCATTATCATTATCCACTTCTCTTCTTAATGGTGTTCCACCATCACAAGAAGTCATGAATCGAATGACCATGCCAAATTGCCAATGACAACAGTCACCACGACAACAATCATAGGTATGATGTTGCTTGAAACTCTGTACCCAAAATATCAATTCTGCTATCTCTGCCAATGGAATTACCACATGTTTAAATCTAACACCAGACATGATCTTGCCACACACAAAGAGCTTCATTGTCACTTCATTCAATGAACAACATATGAAAATCCAAATAATTGTGCACAATCCTAACCCTGATCAACTTCACCCTTTAACAGCATATCACTGATGTTTATTCGCTTTGGCCCATCATCTCTTAGGTAAGCTTGAGTACGACGGTTCGCAGAATGGATTTGATCCAAACTTACACAGCCATCAACATTTAACCAATCAAGATTTGAGGCTGGAGACTGGTCTAGGAGTGCAGTCAGATATTTCAAGTGGCTTACAACGATCTTCTTTAGATTTGAAAAATGCTGAAAAAAGAAGGAACCTGTTAAATATGTTATGCTAGATAACTACACAATTTAATCATGAATTCTCTCATGACAAATAAAAACAGGGGATTATAAAGGAAATAAGTCAATGCATTTCGAAGAGTACTGGATTAAGGCAAAAAAAAACAAAAATAACAAGTCCATACAGCTTGAAAAATTGGTCATCAGTAATTTGGGTCTAGATATGTCGGGGTTGCCAAATCTTAGGAGCCAATGAGGGTAATATGTTCAAATTTGCAGAACTAACATGTAATTTTCTCCGAATTGAGGCAGAGCACTCAAGTAGCAAACATGTGCATCATGAATTATTTGGTCAATTTTTGATGCAGGAGATATCTAAAATTAAAGTTCAAAGAGGTGTTTAGAATTAGACAAGGTAAAAGATACATACTTGATGTCCTTTCGAAAGATGCCTGATATGACTATCAGGAAGTTGAAGCTCAACAAGATTCTCCACACATGGTAAATGATGTTCTTCCTAACTAACAATTCTGAATTAGTTCATCTGGAAGATAACTCATATCTTTACCAATAATCAACTTTGAAGGCTCCCTCCAATCAGACCAATAAATTTTGAGAAATATTAAGTTACGCATCTTGTGAAGGTCATTAACTCTTAATGGAATCCTTTTTATCTTGCTCATGTCCAATGACAAGCATCGGATTGATGTAATCACCTAGTAAGCATTTCAAGAAAAAAAAGGAACTGTTATTACATAAAAATTACCAGAATACCATAGAAAGATAAAATAACCATAGATAGAATAAATTATTACCTCATTACTAATAAAAAAATCATAAATGTCTCGATGACTTCGCAGTCTAACAGGGCCTTTAGGATTAGAGAATGACTGTTCTCTAGCAATTTCAACGCCCATGTCCCTCAAAAGATCATGCATCTCAATATAGCCATTATGATCACATGAAGTGAGGGATCTATCTTTAAGAACACTTATGTCAATATCAATAGAAGAGCCATATAATTGTTTGATTAAGTTGAAAGAAACTTCAACTCCTTCCTTGATGAAAAAAGCTATGTCAAGAAACATATTCTTTTGGTGCTCATCGAGTCCATCAAAACTCAATTTCAGAACATCAACAATGTACTTGGGTGGAGCTTCTTTTATTTTTTCCAAATAACTTTCCCACTCTTCATTTCCTCTACCCTGAAGAAAAGAACCCAACATTACAAGGGCCAATGGATTTCCTTGACAATAATCCACTACAGATTCTGATAACTCCACAAAATCCTTAAATGGCTCATTTTGCTTGAATGCTTTCAAACTAAAGACATGAAGGGCATCATGAAAATTCAATATTGGAACAGAATATGTTGAAAATGCAGAAGCATTATGAAGTACTTGCATGTCTCTTGATGTAATAATAATTCTACTTCCTTCTCCAAACCAATGATACACTTCAATTAAATCTTCAGCTGGTATTGAATTGTCTACATCATCAAGTATTAAAAGGATGTTTTTGCGCCCAAGCCTACTTCTCACAAAAGTGGATTTTATGTCGAAGATATTAATGTCATCATCTTTTATTAATTCTTTGAGACATTCTTGCAGTAACCTGTCAAACCCAATTATTGCCAGTTGTTCTCTTACATTTTCAACAAAAGAGAAAGCTTCAAATTGTGCTTTCAACTTGTGAAATACAACTCTAGCAAGAGTGGTCTTACCCACACCACCCATACCCCATATTCCCACAATGCGAGCTTCACTTAATAGCTCTTCAATTTTCCGAATTTGATGATCAATCCCAACTAATCCTTCAAAATGAAAGGACGACTTGCTATTCAATTTGCTCAAAATATCTTTGACAATCTTTTTAATGAGTTTGGATTCAGGCCTAGCACAAATATAAATTAAAAGAATAATCATGTTTAATGCCCAAAGAAAGAAAATATAAATGAAGAATGAGTATAAGTTACCTGGTATTTTTTGAATCCCACCCAGAGAGATTTGTTGATTGGATCAAAGCATTTGTCCACTCCTGCACTTTTTCTTGATTGTGCTTAAATCTCTGCTTAAGCTTAGCAAATCCATCTCCAAAACTAGCACTTTGTTTGCGGACATTTGATGGATCTACATCATAGAAAATCGGGATGACAACCCTTTGGTATTGATCCCTACATTTCATAATATGAAGAAGCTCATCCATACACCATGTCGAAGAAGCATAATCTTTGGAGAAAATGATCAAAAATATCTCTGATTCCTCTATTGTTTTGAGAAGAAGCGGTGAGATATGCTCTCCTTTGTGGAGCTTGTGATCCATAAAAGTTTGAAGGTTTGCATCGCAAAGTGCCTCATTGAGATAACTTGAGAAACTGTCAAGAGTGTCTTCTCCTCTAAAGCTAAGAAAGACGTCATACTTGGTTGTAGGAGGAGCAACAATGAGATCAGAAGGAGAAGAAACTGAGGGAATTGAATCAGCAGCATCTTTACAACTACAGAGGGGAAGAAATCATGAATTAATATTTTGGACCATCAGCAAACCGAACAAAGAGAAATTGCTCTAGAAGATGTTACCTATCATCAACAGAAATAGGGTGGATAGCATGAAGTGGAGAGATTAATCTGATAGCTCTAGAAATTGCTATGCCCAGGAAAATCAATACAGCTTCTATGAGCATTAAAGCAATGGTTGCATCCATGTGAATGTAATTTCTTGCTTCAACTTCAAACTAATCCTCGTTTTTTGGCTTTACCTCCTCAGGAAGCGTTATGGTTTGGCTCTTGATTAACGTGATAAAAGGAGCGCACAAAAATATTAAGCAAGTGGGAATAGAAGTTACCGAACGATCAACAGCAGCTTGATGGACAGTAACGATTAATGCTATAATGTGTCTTTAAGGAAGGAATACTGCAAAAGAAATATGTGGTCAACTAGTCAAGTCCATTTTAACAACTTTTCTCATTTATTTGAAAAGGATGTGAAACCATTTTCTTTTCCAAGTAAGGAAATTTCCAGGCTTTTGTGTGGAGGCAAAGATGATCGCAGAGTGAGCGTTCTTTTATACGCACCACACCATAACCTTCGAAAATATTCCCCTGTAGCATAGGTTTTAAGAAAAGGATCCGCCGATCAGAAATTAAAAAGGACTCAGAATTTAACGAACAATTAGTACTCCTAATTCAATGTAGTTTTCGACGATTATGCAACATACACATAGTAAACATAGTGTTCAGATCTCACTTGTTTGGGTTACATTAGATCTACCAGCGAAAGTAGAAAACGGCAAGACAGAGATTAAACGCTAGAAACTAACAGGATTTTTGCAGAATTTTGCCGGAAAACAGGAGATCGATGGGATGAAGCAACTAAGCTAGTGGATGAAAGAATAGAAGAGTGTTAGGTAGTACTAACCTTTGGATCCGGAGGAATCAGAAGAAATTGAATTAGCTCACAAAGATAGCAAAAATGGCGGCTCTAGGATCTTCAGACTTCAATTGCTCCTGATCTTCAAAGAGATCAACACCTGGCTTTCACATCTGTGTCAGTGTCTCTGTTTCTCTTGTATTTCTTCGAAGCGAGCGTTTGCGCGTTGGTGTTGCCGTGTATAAATTGCAGTTTTGCTTCATCCCATACGCGCCTTGGATTTACAAAAATATTCTTTTAGTTTCAGAGACCCAAACTTAATCCCACTAAATTAATTCGCTAAAATGATACTGTACTTCTTTTTTTACCAACTCACCAAAATAATACAGTACAATAGTATTTTTATCTTTAATATAAGATTTAATTGGGAGAATTACACTTAAATTTCAAAAAAAAAAAGATAAATAAAAAAATAGTTCTTTAAAATTATAAAATAAAAAAAATAGTCTCATTAACAACTTAAGGAGTAGGTCATTGACAACTCCAAGAATCTGTATTGACAACTTCATAGGATCATTTTTTTATTTTACAATTTCAAAGGACAATTTTTTCATTTCTCTCCTCCCTAGGGACATGAGTGTAATTCTCCCAATATTCTTTTAGTTTTAGCCCCAACTTAATCCCACTAAATTAATTCTTTAAAATGATACTGTACTTCTTTTTTTACCAACTCACCAAAATAATACAGTATAATAGTATTTCTATATATAAAACTTAATTGACTTTTTTTAGAAATTAAAAAAGATAAATTAATTAATTAATCACAGGATATGTTATATGCTATTGAATATTATACCACTATATAAGTCAAATAAATTAGTTTAGTATAAAAAAATATAAATAAAAATATTTTAAATTAATTTATTTATTTTTTTAATCTTTTTAAAAAATTTAATTGAATCTTATATTAAGAACTAGGTATAATATTGGTTAGGTAATTTATTGTCAAAAGAGTTTATTAGTTATAACCACATATAACCTGTTTTTAATAATAAAGCAAAACGTGTGAGAGGATATGCGTGTATTCAAAGTCAAGTTAGTTTGCATATGCATACAATTAAAAAACCAATGGAAGTCTGTTTTTTTAATAACCGGTCAATTTTATTTACGGATGACAATGAAGTACAATTACGTCTTTATGTATGGCTGTATGCATTTTTAAAGGTAAAGTGAGAGATGATAAAGTATAAAAAAACAATAATAAGGAAAAAAATAAATTAAATCTTGAAAGATGTCATATTTTTTCTAGATGAAATGGAAGTCTCATTAAATTTTATGTTGTTGGAGTTTCAGAGAGTCTTGTTATTTTAGGTCGTTAACCCATATATAAACTTAATGTCAACACATTGGGTTGTGAAGTAGGATATTAGCTCTTAACTGATTTAATGATGCCATTAATCTAATATAACTTTATGTTACCCCCACTTGAATTAAATTAATAGGTCTTATATTGAAGATCAGAGAAATACCTTCTTAAGGATCAAGATTGAGAAGCAATAAAAGATTATTATATTAACTACTGGAACTCTGGTTAATATACTACTATTAGTGCTACTTATACCACATTTTTAAAGTTTCAGAAAACGCAAATGCATTTCCCCAAATGATTTTAGTCATATTTTAATAAAGAAAAGGATATTTTAAGGTGTAGTTCGATTAAAAAATTGAAAACATAGAAACAAATTAAATTGAAGCACTTGAAGAAAAATATTTAGACAAATTTCAATGATAATTGCTTTGAGCTGAAAATTTTAAATAATAATTACAATCTTTCCCACCCTAGTGAGAACCCAACATACATTATAGTCGTTCTTATCCATTGACCCATAAAATGGCATAATAACTTAGGCAACAAATATCCCACTTGTAACTGGTAAATAAGGTACGACCATAAACTCATGATGGCAAAATATCGGGTAAAGAGAGTTTGAGCCCATGGTATAATCCTCATGGAATGATGATCATGAGAGAGTGTAATAAGTGACTTGAGGATTGATTCTTGAGGAATGCTGCAACCTGCATTTCCAATAATATCACTCTCTTTTAATCTCAGTTTCCTCAATAATAACCAGCAAGTGATGCTTCTACGAAGTTCTGTGAATATAGCATAACTATCACTACCATTATTATTAACTCATCTTCCTCTTCTTCATCTCTTCCATTAATGAGGTACTCTTACTGCACCTTTCTTTTTCTTCTTCTTCCCTTAATACTTGATCATTAATCATTTGTCTTCTCAATGGCCCCACCCACACCCCTTTCTCCTCTATCACTCCATAGATCCATACCAAGTCTGAAGTTGGTTGAAATCATGCCCAAACTCAATTGGACTCTTTAAGCAATCAACTATCCGAACAAATGGAAGTAGAGGTGCCAAACTTCGTGTCCGTTTTCTCAATTCTGCTATCGTTGCAAATGGCATCACCGCATGTTTGAATCTAACACAGCATATGATGTCACCACATACCAACATCTTTATTCTCACTTTATTCAATGACAAGTTCTCAAGATTGCCCTTGACTGTTAAAGAATGGATTTTACCCACATTCACACAACCCCTAAGATTAATATATTCAATCTTAGGTGCATGTGAGAAATGTGGAAGTACAGTTAGATGTTTTGAATCCCTCAGAAGGATTAAGCATTGTTAAATAAATTAGATAACTACTAGAACAATTTTAATCAATAATTTCTCTCATGCCAACTAGAACATGAATTGGATTACTGTCATCAAGTACAACTATGGTTTAACCATCAATTTAAAGCTAGTAAAGCAAAACACCAACATTTGGTTTATAATGTTTGGCGCAACATCTTATAATCATCACAAGTGAAAAAATATGACACATGAAAAATGAGACGAAGCTGATGATTTTCATTCTCAAGTTACTGGATATTTTTATTAGGCATTTCAAGTATAACAAGATTCTTAGCACACAAATGTAATGGCACATATGATAGTGGATATTCTTCCCAAATGAAAAATCTTAATTCTTCTAGAAGATAATCCAAATCTCCACAAATATTCAATGATGAAGGCTTTCTCTTATCAGACTTGTAAAATTTAAGGACTATCAAGTTATACATCTTTTGAAAATTACTTGCCCTTCATGTAATCCATTTCAACTTATTTGCATCCAATGACAAGAATCGAATTGCCTCAATCCCCTAATATACAATAGCAAATCAAGGGAAACCCAATTATCATTGCCTTAAAAAAAGACCAAAAACATACTGCACAACAATTAAATATCCAAATTAATTACCATGTTGTGCATTATATTCAAAAATTCTTGCTATTCATATTTCCCTTTTTAATAATAAATGAATTTCTAAAAACTCAAACATGCAGAAACACTCATACGTATACCTGCATACTTGCATGCACAGATATTTAATATGAGTAATTATACTTGTCATACATAAATTTTTAATAATTTCATAGAGGCTGTTCGCCACTGCAAGTGAACGGGTCGCGCCAAGTAATAGAGTGATAAGTAAAGATCGTTTCCACGAGGATTTGAATAACAATCAGTCGAACAATGGCTTGATGTGTTTGATCAAGTTGATTCAGACAAAATGTTGAGTGTGAGAAAAACAAATTTAAAAGATATGCTGATAACAACTAAGATAAACACTGAACAGAATAAGCTTCTTGTGAATTCAATCAAGTAGAGTGAACCTAGGATTGTTCGCTTCCTTTGTATATCATAAACTCAATCTACTTCCTCTCCGATATTATTGTTTATGGGATATATATATATATATATGTCAGTCTATGGCTCAATAGTCATTGGTTAAGCTCTCTCAAGTCATAACCAACTTATATTTTCCAATTAGATACACAATCTCTTGCTGCATTTAACGGAAAATACTCATTAAACAATCTCCTTACTTTGACAATGCTAGGTTAATAACTATATCTCTATGTTATTAACAAACCATCCATTTAACTCTTTAAACTTCAAGTCTAGCATAACTCTCCCCACGTTCTTCAATTAGATTAACTCTCTCAAGCTTAATCTAGTTGAACATGTTATTCATAGAGCTAGCAATTCATGAATATCAGTGAAAATAGAGAAGAGTTAACACATATATACCATTAGCTAAAGAAGAGGAAGAAGAATTCGAGTTTAATCCATACAAAAGAATTGAACAATCCTAGAATGAGAAACCTAGCTACTCATGTTCAAAAACGGATTACAAATAACAGGATTAAAAACAGCCATAACAGAATCACAGTGGAGAAAGGGAATGAATACAGAAGAATTAAGAAAACTGGAATGAAATCTCTTCCAATCCTCAAGCCCTCTTGATTCTCCTTGATTCTAGCAGGTTCCAGCGTGTTTTCACCTCTCCAGCCGCCTCTGTGTATCTTTTCCAATTCGGAACCCCCTTTTCAAAACCCTGGGATTGCCTTTTATACCCTCACAGATGTCAGAACGCGCAGCTTCATTTTCGGGGTTGGGCCGCGGCCCAAGAGTCTCTGGCCTCAGGTTGATGCTTGTGGGCCGCAGCCCAAGAGGTTGTGGGCCGTGGCCCACACCTTTATGTGCTCCTGTTCCCTTAATGGGCCGCGGCCCAAGAGATGGTGGGCCGTGGCCCCAGAGTTTCTGTGCTGATGTGAACATCTTGGGCCGCGGCCCAAGATGTGGTGGGCCGCAGCCCAATACTCTCTGGGCTTTTGGGCCGCGGCCCACACCTTCTTTTCTGCTCAGATCTTCCAGCTGGTCTTTCACTCACTGGTTGTCAGCTTCAACTTACTTCCTCTCCTTTTCACTGCTTGCAGCTTCCTCTGGGTTAGCCCTGACTTAATCTATACCAGTTCATAAAAAGAACTTTCACACAAGGTTAGACATTCATAGCAATTAGGGAGTAATGTCGTCCACAATTTCATTCTGTTGTGCATAGCATGAGAGAAACACAATTCATCACTTTAATCCTTTCTAATGCCCACTTATGCACCCAAAATGAAGTAAAACAGTATGAAATATGAAATTCTAGTAAGAATTTCCTAAAGTTAACAGAGGCTTACCGAAGATTTCAATGAATAAGAAAAAAAAACTTATAGGAAATTAAATGACATCGAAATAAAATATTAAGAAAATATATAATATAATAAAAAAAATTAAATTATTACCTTGTCAATGTTGAAAACATTATAAATATCCCTGCGCCTCCATAGTCGAATGAGTCTTTCAAGGAGAGAGAGCTTGAGAGGAGAAGGAAAGAGATGGAGAGCCGCCGCTACCGCCATCAAGGACTTCCTTTTTCACCACCACCGGCATCTTTTCTACCATTGAGATGCCGAGGAATTTGTCAAACACCAGAAACCAGAGCAACATCAGTGAACTTGAGTATGGAGAGCTTGAAGGCAATGGCATTTGCAAAAATGAAGAACACAGAAATAGCATCAGGGACCTTCTCTTCCTCTTCTACCATTTTCTCCTTCGTCAGTTCCTCATTGCCATTGTCGGTGAACTTCAGAGCTGTGAGAGTGAGAGGAAGTTTGGACCATCGATCTAAAGCTTTTGAAAACAAAAGAGACACAGTCATGAGACTAGAGTCTGAGCTACAATTTCTACTCTCAGATTCTCCTTTCTCTCTTTCCATGAATTTTCTGGCAAGTTCATGAATTTTCCGGTGAGATTCTAAGTTGTGATTATTTTAAAGCAATGAGAGGCTGATTCCTTTGCTTCTTGGTGATGGAGATTTGTGCTTGAGCTCAATGGAATATATAGGGGAGTTTTTCTATCATTACATTAGTTTAGAGTTATATATTTAGATTTTCTTATTTTAAGAATTATTGTTTAAGATTCTGGAACTGAGATTGGTGTTAATTAATCTTTGTTAATTTGATGTTTATCGTTGAGATTGGATTTTATAGTGTGAAGATTATATATGTTTGAATTTCTTTGTGGTTGCAATGAGATTATGTTAATTAGCGTATTATTATCTAGTTAATGTGGTTGATTTGTGCCTTTGAGGGGTTGTTTAGCACTTAAATTCAAGAATACTCATGTTGCACTGTTCCAATTTAAATTGCACATTAAGTAATTTTAAATAATATCTCAAGAGATAGTAGTTAGCTAACTACTATCTTAAGAGATAGTAGTTGGCCTTTGAGGGGCTGTTTAGCAATTAAATTTAAGAAAACTCATGTTACATCATTTTAATTTCAATTGCACATTAAATGGTTTTAAACAATATCTCAAGAGATTGTAGTTAACTATGTATGTCGTGAAAAAGGCAAGCTTTACCCAAGAGAGGGTGAATTAGGTGATGTAATAAAATTTTTGGCACTTTACTATGATATGGAGATAAATGAAGAGAGAGTAGAGATGAGAGAATTGACACATAGAGATTTATACTGGTTCAATCCAACGCCAGGCCTACATACAGTCCTCAGAGATCAACACCTAGTGAGATTTTCACTAATACTCCAAGATTCAGTGGGCTCTTGGAATGCCACAAACCAACAATTGTCCTTGTAAGGACTACGAACAAAAATATTCTAATACCTAGAATTTTCTCTCCCCTTTACGACAAGTTTTGTGTGCAAAACAATTCTGAAGACCTTTCTCTCTTGCTTACACTTGTAAGTCTTATGAGCAGTACCGTTCTCTCCTGCTTACACCACTGTAAGTCTTACAAGTAGCAACGTTCTCTACTGCTTGCACCTTGTAAGTCTTATGAGCAGAAAGTCTTACTAGGAATTATCTCTACATCTTTCCCGTAAGGAAATCTACCCTCTCAAGGTCCCTTTACCTTGAGATCAAAAATACAATTGACATGTGTTTACAAACTCTCTCACATAGTGTATATGATAAGTACTGATGTACAATATGAATACAGAGAGAAATATGAGAATAAAGACTCTTGAAGATTTTCGATGTATGCTCTCGTGCTACCTCAGTTCATTTTTGTTCATCTGTCTTTAATGCTCTGTATTTATAGGCATTCTGAAATATCCATTGTGGAGTGGAATGTCAGTTAAGGAGCAGGATATATTTGTTTGAAAGTTCAGACATTCTAAAGTGCTAGGTCAACTGCATATGAATGCAGGTGTCCAACATTCGGTGTGTAATGATTATGTTCACCACAATTGACTTCCTCATTTGAATATGTAATCCAACATTCGGTGTGTAATGATTATTCTCCATTCCGTACTTCTTCAACAGCTCGTTCAAGTATTTGGTTTGGCATATGAAGATCCCATTTCTTCATTGCTTAATTTGAAGTCCAAGAAAGAAGTTTAACTCACCTATTATGGACATTTCAAATTATCCCTACATAAGCTTAGAAAATTCTTGACACAGAGATTCGTTAGTAGCACCAAAGATTATATTGTCGATATATATTTGTACTACTAGTTGATCATTCTTGTTATGTTTGAAGAATAGCGTAGTGTTTACTTTTTGTCAAGTTGATTCATATTGACATGAGTCAAAAGCTTATGCCATAACCAACTTTCCTCATATTTGCTAAGAAAACAATTTTTAAAAGAATTTGAATTTAAATCAATAGTATAACAATTACTGTCCCTTTGAGCTTGAATCTTTGCTTTGATAGATTCTTTGTTAAGCCGCAGATCCTTCTTGTTTACTATCAAGCTTTCATCTGAATCAAAGATTACCCAATTATCTTTGTCAGTCTTTGACTCATGCTCAGGAGGTTGTGGCATATTCCTTCAACATAATATACATCATTGATTTGAGTACCATTGATTTTTCCAACTTCACCAATTCTGGCAATACGTCCAGATTGGTTACCTCTAAAAGTTAGTTTACCTCCTTCTTTAGCTTCCAACATGGTAAACTTATCTCTATCACCAGTCATGTGTCTCGAGCATCCACGATCGATGTATTATTTGTCTGCATGTGATGCTTTAAGACATACATAATAGAGTAATATCATCAAGTTTTAGGTACCCACACTTTCTTGGGTCCTTCATGGTTAGTATGAATTACTCTTGCTACATGCGTTCCTTTTGGAACCCATGTATATGTACCAATGGTCTTTCCCTTTCTAAAATGACATAATGAAGTATAATGACCTTTTATATTGTAGTAATTACATGATGCAAATTGTAACATCCCAAATTTTATTCACCAAGAATATATTGTAATTATTATATATATTCAATGTAATGGTGAATATTTAAGGCCAAAAGAATTAAATATTGAAAATTGAAGGTTGAATAGTGTTTTCAATGAAATCGCCTGCAAGGCAATGAGATTGTCATATAGTTTTGGAAGACCAAATGATGACGAAAAATTATGAAATTTTATAGGGTGAAAGTAGACATCCTAAGCTTTAATTTGATAGGTCATATGACTCAATTGAAGCTATGTACAAAAATATATGAATTTTTGAAGTTGATCCAGAAAATCTGGAAAGTTTCTGGAGCAGCGATCAAAGATTGAAAATCTGGGAATAATATGATCCTATTAAGTAAAATCCCATATTTTTCCTTGAAACTAGACTCAATGAGGGTTCCACAGGATTTGGAATAGCCTCGAAACGATGTCTACAAAATTAGTTATGATTTTTCAAAGTTAAGGCAGAAAATCTGCCAGAATTGGCATTATTCCGAAAATTTGAGAAATAAAGTAATCTTTCTTTTTCTCTTAATTATTTTAGAAATTAAGGGATGAAGGAGGAGAAGACAAGTGTCAAAATCCAATGAGACCAAGTGTCAACACCACATGAAAGATGATGGAGATAATTGTTGTGTCATAAGTCCTTACTTATGTCATAAGGTTAGGTGGCCAACTTTTGCACCAATTGACTTGAGTAAATGGAAGGAACGCTTGATTTAGTTGGAGCATAAGAGGGAGCACGTTTTTTTGCCAACCAAGGAAGAAGAAAATCATAATCAAGGTTGAGTGTACACAAAAAGGGAAGCATGGCAAGGTTGAGTGTACACAAAAATGGAATGATGGTGTACATGAAAGGTGGAGAAATCCTAACCTTTGGTTAGATCAAGGGCTAGGATGAAACATGAAGAGAAGAGGTGAGATAATTTATGAAGCCACCTCCTTCATCTTTCTTGCCCATTTTCGTTCAAGCCAAAGAAAGGAGAGAGAGAGAGAGCTCTCAAGTTCTAGAGAGAAGGAAGAAGAAGAAGTTTAAGGTAAGTGTGATTTCTTAAGAGTTCTCTTGTGTTTTTGCTTAGAAACCTTCTCTAAACCTTTCTTCTTCATGAAATCCATGGTTTAGCAAGCTCATCTTGAGCCCAAGAAGAGAGGGAGGAGGATGTTTAGAGAGTAAGAGGTAACTTCTCAAATCCTAAAACTATGCTAGTATGTGATTGTTGTTGATGATTGTGGTTGGAGTTGGTTATTTTGTCAAGTTTGTAAATTTGGAAAGCCATAATCCTAAGGGGTTATGCTGCCCAAAATCCTTTGAATCATGATTAAGAAGTGTTTATTTGAGTTAATAAAGGATTAGAAGTGGAAAAGTACAAGTTTTGGAAGCTAAAACACAAAACTCCATTTTTCCAATTTTTGACCAATATTTCGGCCAGCACATATCTGAGGGAAGGAGTTGGATTTTCATAAAATAAATGGTTCCATTGGACTCAGTGGGCAAAAATAGGTGGCGTTACAGTTGGGCACTTTTTCGATAGAGGCCGAAAAAGCATATTTACGAAAACGCCACTGAAATCCCTAAATAGGGGCTGTCAAGGGTATTTTCATAATTTTACAGTGAATTTGGTGATTTCGAGCCCGGAAATGGATTCCTTGGGCGAAAATAAGTCAAAATAGCTTTGGTCAAAATTTTGGGAAAACATGCCATCGGGCCGGGTTCCCAGGGGCATTTTTGTAAATTTTTCACCATGGACTAATATAACCACAATAAACACTATGGAAGAGTATAAAATGATACTTGGATAGGTTATGACCTATTTTTGGTACATTTAATATTTAGGACCAATTTGGAGGCCGGATACGACACGTTCTTCAAGGCACATTTAAAAGAGGATTATAAAGCGTTGAGGTAGGGACATTATCCTTCATACACTATGCCATAAGTTATGTGATTGTGTGGATGCCAATGTTTTGTAAATGCACTTTATTAATAACATGATTTGCCTAGAGAGAGGCTGTTAGTGCCAGAGGTGCACTTACACTGGGAGTTGGCAGAAGTCCAACTGGTGTAGATTGTGGGGCTGGGCCCTACTCATGTATACATGATGATGATGATGTGTTTATATTGTTCATTAATTTGTGCATACCTTGGCGTATGTCATATTTACTTTTCGCATTTTCTATGAACGATATTATGTGTCTACGGAGATTCTTCGGAATCTCACCCTATTTTTAAATAAACACCTCAACGAGTACCAGTGGGAAAAAGGGCAAAGACGTTGACGCCGAAAAGTGAGTGACACGTGTCCCGAGGCGAGGATTTGAACACGGTTATGCTTTAGTCTATGCCTTGATATTTTGGATAATTTGTAAATATTAAAACTTCCGCTGTATTTTTGTTTCCGTCGACGAACAATATCGGGATTGTAAACGAACGACGTTGGGATTGTAAATGAATATTTTTATCAGTATAATTGTACTTTTCTGTATGCCCATTGAATTTTGTCTTTATTACTCTTCGATTATCAAAATGGAAACGGGTGTTGACACAAATGGATTTGATGCATACACAGAATTTTAAAAATATTTGAGATATGTCTTCCTGCCTTTCTTGTTCTTTCCTCTATTCCTTTCTTGAACAGAATTATAACCAATTCCAGATTTATCATGAGTGATTCTTTGAGATTTTAAGATTAATTTAAGAGTTTCGCTTCCTATAATAAATCTTTCTAAATTTTTTGTTAAGTCACTTATTTTTCTTATGTTTTACCTTACACAATGCACATGATGAATATGATATGATAGTACTAGTTCTACTTTCTAATTCCTTTACTTTCTTCTTATAATTTACCATTTCTTTGCTACCTTGATGAATTCAGTATGCAATGTATTATATTCAGATAATAAATCATCATAAGTAGGTTTATAAACACTTACCTCATAGTCCGATTCTTCTTCTTTGGCTACCAAGCATATATTTGCAACTCTGTTGTCTTCGCTTTCTTCATCCGATAAACTATCACCCCATATGGATGATATGTATGCTTTCTTTTTCTGCTTTTCTTGTCTTTATTCTTGAAGCATTCGGACTTGATATGTCCTGGCCTCCCACATTCGTAGCATATGACTTGTTGCTCTTTATTTTCTTTCTTGTTCAAACTTCCTTGATTATTCTCGAAGTTCCGTTAGTCTCTTCTATAGAACTTTTTGAACTTTCTTGCGATAATTCCCATATCATCGTCATCAAGTTTGTCTTCACTTTCTGATTATTTGACTTCCTTGATGACTTTGAAAGCGATTCCTCTTTTTCTTCTTGTTATCGAACTCTTCTTGAATTTCAGCTTTCCCTCATACTCAGAAAGACTACCAAAGGGTACAGTTATGGATCTCATTGATTCATCTTTAGCTTCTTCGATAGTTGTCACCTTTGCTTCCCAATCTTTTGTAAAAATGTTAAAGATCTTCCTCACTTGGGAATTTTGATCAAAGGTTTTCCTAAGTGCTGCCAACTAGTTGACAAGATAGGTATATCTAAGTTTGAATTTAGAAATCCTTTCTCAAGATTTCATCCGAAACAGATCATACTCTGTAATTAGAGTGTTGATTCTATTTTTTTATTCGGGATGTATCTTCATGTGCGATTTCCAGTGCATCCCATATATCTTTAGCTGTTGGCAGCGTGTAGATTTGGAAACACTCCTTCTGGCTAAGAGCGTTCTGTATCATTAAAATAGCTTTGCTATTTAATGTTACCAATCTCTTGTCATTGTCATCGTATTCCACTGGGCTCTTTTTCTCGACTCTATCTTCCACTTTCTTCATTGGAATATAATCACCGTCTTGTATTACATTCCACAAATCATACTCATTCGCCATTACGAACACTCTAAACTTAGCTTTCCAAAATGAAAAATGTCCTCCAGCAAAACTAGGAGGTCTAGTGATGGAAGCTCTATCTTGAAGAATATTTTCACCCATTGTTGCTATTGAATGAATCCTTCTCAAGTTGTTAAACTCTTTAGAGAAGACATACTCTCTAATACCAAATGAAAGAGGCAAGTTTCACCTAAGAGGGGGGCGAATTGGGTGATGTAATAAAATTTTTTGCGCGTTATAGTGATATGGAGATAAATAAAGAGTAGAGATGAGATAATTGGCACACAGATATTTATACTGGTTCGGCCCAAACCCAGGCCTACGTCCAGTCCTCAGAGATCAACACCTCCTGAGATTTTCACTAATCCTCCAAGATTCAGTAGGCTCTTAGAACGCTGCAGAACAACAACTGTCCTTACAAGGACAACCAGCAAAAGTATTCTAATACCTAGAATTTTCTCTCCCCCTTACGACAAGTCTTGCATGCAGAACAATTCTGAAGACCTTTCTCTCTTGCTTACTCGTGCAAGTCTTAAGAGCAGCAACATTCTCTCCTACTTACACCACTGTAAGTCTTATAAGCAGCAACATTCTCTACTGCTTGCACCTTGTAAGTCTTACGAGCAAAAAGTCTTACCAGGAATTCTCTCTACAGCTTCCCCGTAAGGAAATCTACCCTCTTAAGGTCCCTTTACGTTGAGATAAAAAATACAATTGAAATGAGTTTACAAACTCTCTCACAGAGTGGATATGATAATCAATGAAGTACAATAAGAATACAGAGAGAAATATGAGAATAAAGAATCTTGAAGATTTTTAATGTTATACTCTTGTGTTGTCTCAGTTCATTTTTTTTGTCTATCTTTAATGCTATGTATTTATAGGCATTCTGAAATATCCGTTGTGGAGCAGAATGTCCATTGAGGAGTGGGATGTATTTGTTCAAAAGTTCAAACATTCTAACATGGTGGGTCAACTGCATGTAACGACAAGTGTCCAACATAAGGTGTGTGATGATTATGTTTGCCGCAATTGACTTCCTCATTTGAATCTGTGATTCGAACGTTTAATTTTCTGTTTCACACCTGAAATATATGTTAGATAACGTTTAGGTATAATAACAAGTGAAACCATAATTAATAAATAACTTTTAACCATATTCGAATTGTTTGATGTGACTCTGTAATCCATTTTGCTTCTGTGATTGATGAACTCGAGTTCTTGCCTTCACACACTAGTCCACACTCGAGTTTCACATTCAAACTCGAGTTCTCTTTAATATTTGTATGTGTACAAAGAACACTTTCAGCACTTTCAAGTAACTCTCAAGAGTGTTTGGAGAATTTTTGGACAACACTTGAGTTCTCAGGCACAACTTAAATTTCCTTACCAAGTTCTAGGTTCCAGCTCTCTACACTTATAAGTGAACTTGAAAGTTCTTAAATACAACTCGAGTTCTCCTCATAAACTCGAGTTTCATGGTTGTTGGCATTGCTTTAACTTGTCTCTGTCAAGAACCTGCAAGAGTTAACTTACACTTGCAAGAGTTTTTAGTAATAACTTGAGTTCTATGTCCAAACTCTAGTTCTCAGGCTGGTCAACATCTTTTCACTATGTTCCTATTAGGAAGTTACAAAAGTTAACTAGGAGTGCAGTACCAAACTCGAGTTCTCAATTGCATATCAGAATATTGAAGTATATGGTTTGGCTTCAGAATGAAAGTTGTAAAAGTTGACTTGAAGTGTTGCAGGCATGACTCGAGTTCTTGACCACAACTCTAGTGCATCAGAGTGTCTCAGCTTCTGGATTTGCCTCTGGATAACACTTACAAGAGTGAGAAGGCTAAACTCGAGTGCTCTTCACACACTAGAACTCGAGTTTTGTCCCAAAACTGGACAAAACTCGAGTGCATCAGTAAATTCTAGTTTCTAAAACAGCTTCTGTATAAAACTTGCAAGAGTGAGGAGCCAAACTTGAGTCCTTCAGCTTACAGAACTCGAGTTCTTCTTCCAAACTCAAGTGCATCAGACCTTTTCAATAGCAACATTCTGTCAACTTGTGAAATGCATTTGATAATCGATTTGGCTTAATGTTACCATCTTCAAAACATTAATTCCTTGACAAAACAATGTATCAACATATTGTTAGCATCAAAACATGGATTCTAACATGTCAGAGCTATTATTAATTGAGAATATTAGACTCAAGTATTATCTTGGAGTTTTTTATTAAAACTTCATAAATTTTAACTCTCATTATCTTTTTAAGTAAGGATAGTCACTTTCTTCATTACCAAGAGCATCTAACATTCATATTTTCAAATCTAATTGCATTCACTCCTACACGATTTTTATAGACAAGACCAAAAATAATAGTTTAACTTTTAATTAAATTGCATTACCCTTTTAGTTATTAATTTGCGAAATCCAAAACCAATTTTCTCTTGTTTTCATTGCATTTGCATGGCATTTATATTACTTAGTAATCAATAAAAGGCTCCTCAAAAAGAGAGAATGATCTTAGGTTTGCCTATACACAATTCTTGTTTAATTTTAAATTATGAACCCTAAGTAGAGCTGGGAAAACGGACCGGCTCGTCATGTTCATTTAGGCCTGACTCCAAAAATGGGGTTCATTATATTTCTGAGGCCCAGCCCATTTAATTAAGGGCCACAGGTCGGTCCGCGGGCTTTAGGCCTGTTAGGCATCTTTCCACTTTGTACGTTCTTGAAGACTAAAATACTTAATTTAAAGCAAAAGTATTATCAAATCTAACTTAAAACATCAAACATTATACATGTTTAACAAAACACAAACACTAAATCTAAAAAGTTAAAAACTAATGTCCACAATCACAATCAAATAAATAACTAGATAAAGGCATAATCATAAACTAAACACTAAACAATATTTCAAAGAGGCTAACATTATGTAAGCTTAAGAATTGTAATTTATCTCAAGTTATAAACTCTGTTTGGTAGTAAAGATATTGAAGATGAAGTGGTGAAGAATGAGAGAATTTGTTGTGCTAGGAGAAAAAGATAATCTCCTCAAATTAAAGTCCTATACATATCACATATGACCGTGCAATGCAATAATATATAAATTTATTTTTTTTAAAAATTAAATAGGCTTAAACGAGCTAGCCCTACAGAGCTGCAAGGCTTACCTGTTTAAGCCCGTGGCCTTACATGTCTAATCCTTTTAGACCCGATTCTTTCAGAGGCTCTAAATCATAAGCTCAACCCTTAATGAGTTCGGATCAAAATAGGCAGCCTTGACGGGCTCGAGCTGATTTTCCTGCTCTAACCCCAAGGTTAACATATGAAAAGGCCCTCACATATCCAACTATAAAAGTGTAATGTATTGTGTATTAAGCCATAAAAGTCGCAAGAAAGTAATAAAGAAATAGATATATAGATGAAATATTACATTGATCCAACTTAAGATGGGGCCTTTTATATTTATTCTATTATTTCTTCAATTATGTCCTTACGGGTGGCCAAAAAAAAGAAAAAGGCCTTACGATGAACGGGTCAAGTCACTCCGGCTTTGTTGTCACTTTGTTGTCTGCTTGTTTTGTGTACGCTCCCTACCAGATGGCTATTGAAGAAAATTGAATCAGAATATGGCCCACACGGATGCAATGCAACAACACTTTAAAAAAAATGTACTCAGTAAGAAAAATCTGTAACAATTTAATTAAAAATTGTTTCTCCACTTAAGTAACGCGCACAATAGGACAATTATTGTAAAGTCACAATAAGATTAACAATTTATATTTAGTTAAGTTGTAAGAAGGCCCTTCGTGTACAATGATAATTTGTTTCACCTGAGAGGTTTAAATAATAATCAAATTTCCAACCAGTTTACATGCTCAACAACTAATTAGTCGTACGGATTGAGCTGTCCGACTCAACCAGAAGTACTTTGATGGCTTTGTGTTGTATTGAGATCTTGTTACCCACATAATGTTGTTATGTTTGGGAAAGCGTCCCAGCTTCCCAAACGCACGGCAAGACAAGAAAAGCACAGTAGGACCAAATGAAAAACGGTTCACGTTGCAACCCACTACGCTTTAGCGGCTAACATGACTTCTTCCATAAGCCCAACGCCTTGGCTTTTTCTCTGTGCGGTGAGTGTTCACAGTGGATGGGGAGAGATCACCGAGGTCGAGGCTGGAGAAGAGAATCAAGACCAGGTAGGGGCACTTGTCCAGTACTTGATAAATGACAAGGAATGAGTGTCTCAAATAGATGCAAGTAATATATACGAACAGGGCATACCATTTTAAAAAGTAGATTGATGGAGGAATTAACGAATGAATTATAAAGCAGGAAAGTGGAAGAAGAAACAAAATTGAGTTGGTTGTGATGGAGGAGGAAAATATAGAGTTGCAGCTAGCTAGGTAGTAAAAGAAGAGGAAGCAGTGTGTTTGAGACGAATACCTGCTTCGTCTTCATCATCCTCCTCTGCCTCTCTCATTACAACATGACCCAACACAATGAATAGCCCCACACACAATCCCACTAATATATTATCCCATGTCACCACCAACAACTACGTAGCCACCAATCTCTGGTCAATCTCGTACCCACATGCTCTCAGGGGGCTTTCTCGTAGCAAATATAACACCACCCATGCAGCCACCAATGCGCAATATATGATGACACAGATGGTCTTGATTCTCTTGCCTGAAACAATGCATGTCTAATTTTATATATTAAGGTGAGTTAAGGAATGAGAAAATATGGAGGGAATGGGGATCCCCTGTTTTCAGTGATCGGGAACAGGGGTATATACTATTTCAGTGAATGTTCAAGTCCAGTGTGTGTGCATGTGTGCGATGTATACTTGTGAAGAAATAGTGAGGTTTATCGGTTCTGATGGCTTGCCTCTGCAAACTCGACCGTTTTGGGATAAATCATTCACATATTATCTTATGAATATTATTTGATCTAACGTGAGCAACTTTTGCCACGTTTCCCTATATGTTTATGGGAATACATTAATTTTCTTTTTGGTTGAAAATATGACCTTTTTCTAAAACTTTATATGGTTAGGTGTAGATGATCCAATAATAAGATATTATATGTATGTATTCTAATTTAAATATAAGTTTATCCTTTTTTTAATTAAGTATTTTTGTGTATTTTTTTTTTCAATAATAATTGCACCTTTTTTATTTTATCAAATTCTTTTTTATATTTTTTCACTTCAATTATTACAATATATACAAGTAATATATCAATGTAGTATTCAATAAGATCCATGCTCTTTTCAGTCATTTTTCATTTAAACGGGATTTTGAAATACTAATCCAAATAGGTTTAAGGTTAGGAAAAAAGTCACTTCTGCTACCGTTAATCCAAACACAAATCACATTTACAATCTGACTTTTTTTCTATTTAACTTTTCTAAAAGTCCATTTACAAAAAAAAAAAACTCATTTTCCATCACTAATCCAAACAGACAATTAATCGGTTGATTTTTGTGCACTGGCCCTTCTCTATTTGCCAAAAAAAGACATGTAGTTTTTGTGCTAAAAAAATAATTGGTTTAAGGTATATCCAATATCCTGAAATATTTTCTTATGAGTATCCAACCAACATCTCAATTTTTTGTCATGCTTAGCTAAAAAAATACTCCAAGGTACAAGATGCACACAAATTGCATCCAAGAGCCGGAAATATTTTCATCGGTGCATCCAATATTCTAAGGTATTTTATGGTACATCCAATATCGTGAAGTATTTTCTTAGGTGCATCCTGCACCCTAAAATATTTTTTGTGCCTCACAAAAAATACTTTGGGGTGTTGAATACACCTAAATTACTCCAAAGTACAAGATGCACAACAAAATACTTCATAATTTTAAATGCACATGAAAAAAAATATTTCAGGAAGCTGGATACACCTTAACCCAAAATAATTTAGTGTCATGTAGTGGATGACTTATTATATAATAAAATCTGAATTATGGTAATATTACTTCGATTATAGTTTAATTTAATAAATGAATTTCATTTAGTCAAGTTATACACGTTTCCTTAATATAAATCAAAGGATATGCTCTATATATGGTAAATTACGAAAAATCATGCCGCTTTCCAATGAAATAATTACTTAGTAAGAAAATTGTTTCTCTTGTGTTTATAGATTAGTCGTCGTACAATAGGGTAAGTTGTGAGAGGGGGCCCTCTCCCTGAATTACATATAAAAAAGCCAAAATTAATATTTCATAAAACATAATGTTAACATACAATAAAAACAAAAGACACTAATCTAATAAATAATAATTTTTTTTAACCATAGAAACTTAAATAATAATTAAAATTAAGACCAGTCTTCATACTCAACAACAAAGTCATAACTAGAATCAAGATACGTATGATAATAGTCAACATAACTGCTAAACAATAGAGAACCAAAATATGGAAGGGCATGTTGTTGTGGCTTCATGTCCAAGTTATAACGGACATGGAAACAATAATCACTTAAAGCGGATGGTGGAATGTCTTCAAATGAGAGTTTCACGTTCAAGTGAGGTTTAATCCTTTTGCAATAATCATAACAAGAGAGTGGAAGTGATTTGAGGATTGAAACTTGAGCACTGCTGGAACCTACATTTCCGATAATATCACTCTTTTTTAATGTCAATTGCCTCAATAATGACCAGCGAGTGATGCTATTGGGAACTCTTGTAAACATATCAATAGTGTTACTACCACAATATTCCATTAACACTTCTTCTTCAACTTCCAATAATGTCATGGCCACTTGATTATCATTCCTCATTTCTCTTTGATTATCACTAATAACTTCTCCTCTATCACGCCACACCTTCGTACGAAGTACAAACTCGGGGGGCCCATAAAAAGAGTGGCAAGCATAAGGATCATAGGTATAATGTTGTTTGAAATCATCACCAAACTCAATTGGACTCTCTAACCAATCAAGTTTCCTAACAAACGGAAGTAAAGAACCCAAACTTTGTGCCCCCTTTCTCAATTCTGATCTCTCAGCCAATGGCAATACGACATGTTTAAATCCAACACCAGAGACAATCTTGCCAGATACAAAGAGCTTCATTGTGACTTTATTGAATGATAACTTGTGAAGATCTAAATAATAGTACACAATCATTAACCCCGAACTTGTCCCTTTCATACTGCCCCCGATGTTTATCTGCATTGGTCCACTATCATCTATACATAATTGGACATTCTTTCTTGGGACAGTTGATGAATGAATTTGAGCCAAATTCACACAACCAACAACAAAAATTGCTTCAATCTTAGGGGTGAGAGAGAGATCAGGGAGTGCAACGAGATGTTTTGAATTTGATAGCTGGATTTCCTTTAGATTTGGAAAATGCTGAAAAAGTAAGCAGTGTTGAATAAATTAGATTATTACAAGTACATTAAATCAATAATTTACCTCACGGCAATTAGAATGTGAATTCGAATCACGGCAGTCACAACTACCATATAACCATCAATAAGGTAGTAAAACAAACATTTGCATTGTGAATTATTTAATCAATGTTTGAGGCGAGATCCAATCAGCTAGAATCACCCCCAAGAGAAACATGACATGAAAAATATATACATACCTGATCTCCATTCCAAAGCTGTAGAATATTACTACGAGGCATCTCAAGGGTAATAAGTTTCTCGGCAGAGAAATGTATTGGCACATAAGGCAGTGGATATTCTTCCCACCTAAAAAACCTTAGTTCTTCTGAAAGATAATCCAAATCTTCACAAATATTCAATTTTGAAGGCTTTCTCCAATCAGACTTGTAAACTTTAAGAAATGTTAAATTATACATCTTTCGAAAATTACTTGCCGTCCATGTAATCCTTTTTATCTTGCTCGAGTCTAATGATATGAATCGAATTGCCTCAAGCCCCTGATAATAGCAAATGAGGGAAATAAAATTATTATCACCTACAAAATGACCAAAAATACTGTAGAACAATTAAATATATCTGCTTTTAGAAATATCCAAATTAATAACGCTACTGTGCATTTTATTCAAGAATTCCTAAATTCATGTTTTCCTGATAATAAATGAATTTCTTAAGAAAGTCATAAACATATGTTTTCCTGATAATGAATGTTTTGTTAAATAAATTCACTTTTATAAAAAAATGAATTTCTTAAAAATCATAAACATGTGCATGAACGCACACTCATATGAACACCGGCATGCACACTTGCGCAGATATTTAATATCAGTGTAAAAACAAATATTCATTTCAAACACTTGGCCTGCATAAATTTTTAACAAAAAAGCATGAACTAAAGACCAAAACAATTTATTTGATTGATTCAAAAAAAAAAAAAGACCAAAACAATTTATTCAGGTAAATAAAAAAAGACCAATGTAATTACAAGACATCGAAATACGAGTGTCCCGACGAATTTCATGCACTCACTAAAGTAAAGGATATTTAATATCAGTAATTTATATTTAAAGTTTACGTAGATGAATAAATTACACCTCAATGCAATTTTAGTCATTTAAATGGAGAAAGGATCTCTTATAGGAATATCTAATTAAACAAAATAAAACAGAGAAACTTCAAGATAAATGTTGACACTTACCGCCAAAGATTTTAACGTATCAAAAACATGTAGACAAGCAAAATATCACAAGGAATCTGACAATGAAGATGATAATAATAACAATTACAAAAATTATAAACAGAATAAATCGGTTATAAAAAAAATAAACAGAATAAATAATCACCTTGCCACAATTGAAAATATCAGTAATGTCTTCATGCCGCCAGAGCCGAATAGGGGTTTTAGCACAAGAGATTAACTGGTTCCTAGCAATTTTAAGGCCCATTTTCTTCACAAGGTCGTGCATCACAATAGAACAACGGTTATTAAATGAAATGAGGGATTTCTCTTTGAGAACACTTATCTCAATAAGCACGGAAGAGTCATATAATTGTCTTATTAGGTTCAAAGAAATATCAACTTTTTCATTGATTAAGAATGCAAGGTCAAGAAACACATCCTGTTGTTTCTCATCAAGTCCATCAAAGCTCAACTTCAGAACATCAACAACGTCCTTGGGTGGATCTTGGTTTAGTTTTTCCAAAGCACTTCCCCAATCTTCTTTTTCTCTACCATAGAGAAAGCAACCCAACACTATCAAGGCTAATGGATTTCCTTGACAATACTTCACTACTGATTTTGATAACTCCATGTAACCTTCAGATGGCTCATGTTGCTTGAATGCTTTCAAACTAAAGAGATGAATGGCATCATGAAAATCCAAATCCGGAACATGATACGTTGAAATTGCAGATGCATTCTGAAGCACTCGCATGTCTCTTGATGTGATAACAATTCTACTTCCTTCCCCAAACCAATTAAGCACTTCTGTTAAATCTGCAGCTATTTTTGAATTGTCCACATCATCAAGCATGAGAAGAGTCTTTTTACGACCAAGCCTATTTTTCACAGAAGTTGATTTTATGTCATAGATGCTAATGCCCTTATCTTTTAATAATTCTTTGAGACAGTTTTGCTGAAATTCATCCAAAGTAATTCTTGCTAATTGCTCTTTGACATTTTCAATAAAGGAGAAAGCATCAAATTGATCCCTCAACACTTGAAATATAGCTTTAGCAAGCGTGGTCTTACCAGCACCACCCATACCCCATATTCCCACAATGCGAGCCTCACTTAAAAGCTTAACAATATTTTCAATATGATGAGCAATGCCAACAAGTCCTTCAAGATGAGGTGACCGTTTATTGTTCAACTTGCTCAAAGTGTCTTTGGCAATCTCTTCAACAAGTTTGAATTCAGGTCTAGAATAAATGTCAATCAAAAGAAAAGACATATTTAATATATAGAAAAAAAATTAAATAAAAAAACAACTACAATAATTTGTAAGTTATGAATATTAATTAAATAAATCCTTGAAACCAACAGCAAAGGGAATATTTTTAAAGCTACCTGATACAATTGGAATCCCATCCAGAGAGACTTACAGATTGAATTAAAGCATGTCTCCACCTTTGCAATTTTTTCGGGTTGTCTTTAAATCTTTGCTTCAACTCATCAAATCCATTTCCAAACCTCCCATTTTGTTTGCGTATGTTTGAAGGATCTACATTATAGAAAATAGGTATGACAACCCTTCCAAAAACTTTTTTGCATTCCAATATGTGAACGAGTTCATCCAAACACCATGTTGAAGAAGCATAATTCTCAGAGAAAATAATTATAGATATTTCAGACTCCTCTATTGTCCTCAAAAGAGCTTGTGCGATATGTTCTCCTTTGTGGAGTTCATAATCCATAAAAGTATGAATGCCTACATTACAAAGTCCTTTGTAAAGATAACTTGCAAAATTGTATCGAGTGTCTTCCCCCCTAAAGCTAAGGAACACATCATACTTGATTGCACGAGGAGAAACAACAATATCAGAAGATGGAGGAGAAACTGTTTGAGGTAAAACCACATCATCTTGAGAACTACAGATAGAAACAAACCATCAACAAATATTGGGTTATGTAGTAGAAACAAATCAAACAAAAAAATAAGGAGTGTGAGGTTATATAGAAGAAGGTAGCTACCTATCATCAACAGCAACGACAGGCTGGTTACCATAAAGTGAAGGAGAGATGAATCTGGCAGCTTTGGAAATTAATAAAGCTAATAGGATCAATAAAGCTTCTATGAGCACTAAAACAATGGTTCCATCCATGTGTGATAGCAATTTATAGTTTCAACCTTCAGCAACCTGAAACTAATGCAACATAAAGATCAGAGCAAGCTTAACCGTATATTAATAGGATGAAGCAAATGGAAGAGAAAAATTAAAGAATTAATGGGTTGTATCAAGCTGGGGGATGTGGTGGGAAGCAAAAGAAATAGCTCACAAGGTCTCAAATGTCAGCTTCGAGCTTGCTGACTACCTCCTCTTGGAACAAGTTCTTCATATATGTCCATTACAAAAGTTTTTCTTTTATTTACTTCCTATTAATAAAAATATATTGTTGAAGGATAATTATTACATTTCTTATGAATATGAATTTTTTTTTTTAAAAAAATAGGGAGTAGTATTTCTCACGGTTTATCTATTCTGTTTTTGACGTGTCTTCCCTTTCATCCAACAGCAAAATGCGGGCGTGGGTAAGTAAAGAAAATTACATATTCGGTTCTATATTTTTTGTAATAAAATAATGTTAAAAGTTTTGTAAATAAGAAATCATTATATATAAGATAACTTCCCTTCATTTGAAACCCAATTAAAATCTAATGGATGTTAATTTGTAACAACATACATACATACATATATATATATATATATATATATATATATATATATATATAACCACATTTTAGATTGTTATCTGACCATAACATGACAAATATAAAAAAAAAATCTACAAAAAAATAACCTAGTTAAAATCTAAACGGCCATTGTTCTAACAAAGTCTTACTTAAAAGTAACATTTAATTATATCAAATAACATCTCGCAATATAATCCCTTTTTACAAATTTTTTGACTGGGAAGGCAACGCAGGCACACTCCTTAAAAATAGACTTAATCTCACCGAAACAGTATTTATGCATAACTAAACACACCATCCACACAAATTGTAAAATCAGTTCAACTTGTCAAAGTGACATGAGCATTTAACAATATATTTGAATAATTTTTTATTATCCATAAAAGCCACAAAGGATTTAAAAGTTTTATGAAGCTAATAATTAAAAGCTTGACAAAGATTAATTTGAGTCAAAGAAAAAAAGGGTGAAAACGGAGAAAGTTAGCTACCTCAGATAGCTGCAGAATTTTTTTCTGTACACGAATCCTAAAAACTCAGATGAAAATCTCGCAAAACAGTAAATAGAAGGGATGAAGCAAGTGGAATAAAAAAAGAGAAGAAATTAAGCATGAACCTGGATGTGAAGCGAAGATAGTTCACAAAGATGGCAAAAATGTCAGCTTTGGAATCTGCAGAGACTTCCTCCTCTTCCAAACTGTTCTTAAAATAAACGAAGACTTTAGTTCATAGATCAAGTCGAGCTATATGTTTGGAGGTTAGAGGACTTTGTTTTTCAGAAGTAAAAGTATAAAAAATTTCAAATGATTAGAAGAAAACATAAAAAAAATCTTTTGCAGAATTTTTCTGTGAAAAATGAAGGCAAAACAGAGGAAGGATGATGGATCCATGGGATAAAGCAAGCAAAAGAGAAGAGATAACCTGGATCGATGAGTGTGGAAGCGAAAAAGAAATAGCTCTCACAAGCAAAATTCTCAAAAATGGCAGCTTCAGAATTTGCAGGTGTTACTTTCTCTTCAGAGATGTCGGCTTCTCTCCTTTTCCGTTATCATCCGCTGCCTTTCTTTTCAACCAAACTGCGTGGTCTTGACGCAAAAACCTCCAACTTCACTTTTTTTTTTTTTTTTTTAAACAACATTCACCAACTTGAAATGTTTTTTTAATATCAGTAGGTATTTTATAAAATTTTTTTAGTATTATCTAATATTCTAAACTAATTTTCAGTATATCCGATATCCTAAAATATTATATCAAAAATATTTTAGAATACTAATTGACACTAAAAAAATACTTTAGGATATTGGATAATACTGAAAAATTATTTTAGGATCTTGAAAAAATATTGTAAACATCCTAAAATATTTTTTAAGTACCAGTCAATACTCTACAATATTTTTTTAGTATTATCTCATACCCTAAACTAATTTTTAGTGCATCAAGCATCCTAAAATATTACATTACACCAAAAATATTTCAGAATACTAATTAACACTAAAAAAATACTTTAAAATATTGAATAATACTAAAAAATTATTTTAGAATTTTAAAAAAATATTTTAAAGAACTGACTGATACTAAAAAAAAATACTTAAGAATGGTGAACCTATCATTAAAAAATGAGAAGTTTTTTACTCCAAAATGACGCAGTCTAGAGAAAAAGTGTCAACACTCGTTTCCATTTCGATAATCGAAGAGTAATAAAGACAGAATTCAATGAGCATACAAAAAAGTACAATTATACTAATAAAAATATTCGTTCACATTTCTGATATCGTTCGTCGACGAAAACAGAAAATACAGCGAAAGTTTTAATATTTGCAAATTTCACCAAAATATCACAAAATAGACTAATTATGACCACGATCTTTTCCTCACCTCGAGACTCGTGCCACTTACTTTCCGGTGTCTACATCTTTTCCCTTTGACCCACTGGTCCCCGCTGAGGTGTTTATTAAAAATAGGGTGAGATTCCGGAGAACCTCGGTAGAAACATGCTATCGTTAATAGAAAATACGAAAAGTAAATATGATATATGCCATGTATGCACCAATTAATGAACATTATAAACATAACATCCACATATATACTGGAGTAGGGCCCAGCCCCACTATTCTACACCGGTTGGGTTCTCACCAACTCCAGTGTAAGTGCATCTGACACTTCTGACCCCTTTCTGGGCAAATCATGTTGATTAATAAAGCGCATTTACAAACATTGACATCCACACAATCATATAACTATGGCATAATGTATGAAGGATAATGTCCCTACCTCAACGCTTTATAATCCTCTGTTTAACGGTGTTTCGTAAAAAGTGTCGTTCCGGCTCTCGACTCGGTCCTAAAATATTAAATATACAAGAAATAGGTCATAACCTATCCAAGTATTATTTTAGACTCTTCCATATTGTTTCTTATGGTAATATTAATTTATGCTGTAAATTTACTAAAATACCCCTTGGACTCCAGCCCGGCCCCGCTGTACCCAGCCCGATGGCACGTTTTCCTAAAATTTTGACCAAACCTATTTTGACTTATTTTCGCCCAAGGAATCCCTTTCCGGGCTCAAAATCACAAAATTCAATGTCAAATTACAAAAATACCCTTGACAACCCCCTATTTAGGTATTTCAGTGGCGTTTTCGTAATTATGCTTTTTCAGCCTCTACCGAAAAAGTGCCCAACTGTAAGCCAACCTATTTTTTCCCATTGAGTCCAATGGAACCATTTATTTCATGAAAATCCAACTTCTAGTACTAGTTCTGGTCTGACCAAAATATTGAAGGGAAAATAGAAAAATAGAATTTTATGTTTTAGCTTCCAAAACTTGTACTGTTCCACTTCAAATCCTTAGTTAACTCATTTAAACACTTCATAATCATGATTTAAAGGATTTTGGGCAGCATAACCCCTTAGGGTTATGGCTTTTTTAATTTTACAACTCAACCCAAAAATCACAAAACCAAACAATAATCACCAACAACAACTTCAATACACTAAAAAGTTGAGATTTTGGAGATTACCTCTTGATCTTTGATGTTTCTCTCTCTAGGACGTCCTCTCTCTCCTCAACCTTGAAAATTAGCTTGCTAAACCATGATTTCCATGAAGAATAAGAGATTAGAGGATAACCACACAAAATAAGAAGCTTAAATCACTTTGGAACACAAGCTCTTACCTTGATTTTCTTCCTCTTGCTCTCTAAGTCTCAAGAGCTTCACAAACTCACTCTCTCTTCCTTTTCTCTATGTCTTGTGCGTGAAGTGTGCATGAAAGAGGAAGGAGTTTGTGTTATATTATTTTAATCTTCTTACTTCCTAACCATTGATTTAATCAAAGGCCCAAGTTGTAACATGTCACCATCTTCTCTCCCCTCATGATCATTCCATTAGTTACTCATTAAATTGAAACCAATTGCTTCTTGTTTGGTTCATAACAAAAAACGTCCTCCCCCCTTTTACTCCAACTAATCTACCTTCCTCCAACTAAGTCAAAATGTGCGCTCTACCATGCCATCATGTTTCTTATTTCTTCACTCAAGCTTCTATCATCATGCACTACACCATCATTCCATTTTTGTGTACACTCAATATTGGTCATGATTTCCTTTTACTTGTGACATGTGATCATATATCAATTAATTTTCCCCCTCTTTCTTTCATGTTGGAAGAAAATTAGAGAGGAAGCGGAGAGAAAATTGTTTTGCACAATTCCATAATTCACACAATTGATTTTATGTATAATCCCCCTTTAATTTCTCAATTCTTGATTTATTCTACCAAGAATAATCACATTATGCATTTTCCTGTATTTTCCTTGATTAATTGAGATTAACTCCAATTAATTGGAAAATAATTAATCTTGGGCTAAATTGGCAAAATTATGATTTTACTATCCCCTTTGTAATTTAATTCAATTTTTGAATTAATTTTTCCATTTCCTTATGAATATGAATATTTCAAAATTCACAAGATCCAAATTCATAAATATTCACCACTTTATTGAATTATTCAAATAATTACAATATAGTTTTGATGAATAAAATTTGAGGTGTTACAAAAAGGAGGGCAGCGTATGATAAGGAACAAGGAAAGAAACCGCTTCCTATTTTTAGAGTCGAGAATTCGGGCCGCCCTTCACGGGCCAACCCATTTAGGCTCGCTTCCTAAAAAACCCCCAATTTTTAAAGCCAGCGGCCCTATAGGGCTGGCCCTTCATAGGCTTGGGCCTGAACTCATTTTAATGAATAAAAAAATCATTTTCAAGTTTTACAATTTATTTATTATTTTACTTTAAATTGAGATACATTATTTTTAAAACTCATACATTTTTAGTTAAAATAATCATCTAATGTCGAAATTAGCCTCTTTTTTTAAATTTTTAATGAATAAACTATTGTAGAAAATAAATAAATCAAACCATTTAATAAGTGTTTATCTATTACTAATATTCTATTAGGTACTTAGGTGTCTCTCATATTGATAATTTGATATAATGATATTATATATATTAATTTATTTTTAAAAAATACTAAACGGGCCTAAAAGGGCCGGCCCTGAGCCCGCTTTCTATTTTAGCCTCTAAATCATAAACACGGCTCTTAAAGAGCTCGTATCTAAACGAGCCGACCCAAATTCCCGATTTATCTCTATTACTCCTCTTTCTGGGAAGCTTGTGTGTCCATGGTGATGCCATGATGCGATGCAGTCTCATTGTCCGTCTTGGATGGTGTCATTTTTAGGTCAGTTCACTACTACAAAAAAGTAGTGTAATGGCGCTTATTTTATAAAATACTTTGCGCCAAAGCTTTTGACGCCATTAAAAATTCCTGTGGCGCTTTTCAATTTACAGAAACGCCATACGTTACTTTATTAAATTAAATAAATATATTAATTATATATAGCGTTTCGGGAGGAAAGTGCCAAAGGAGGGGTACCCTCCTTTGGCATTTTACCTTCAAACGCCATAGTAGGTTTAATTTTTTTTAATAATTTTTAAAATTTTTTTTTTCTGTGCAGTGTAATACCTGATGACCATATATAGTAGTAAGCAAATGACCATATATTTCATCTAATAGGCAAATATTACAATACAAAACGATGATGGTCATTTGTTCAAATAACTACAATGAATAATTATAATGTTTAACAACTACAAAATATATTGTATTAACAATGATTATATAGTGTACAACTAATTTTTATAAATGATTAAACAAAATAAGAATAGGCAAGAAAGAAGCTACATGCCTAAATTAACTAATTGCTTGACCATATATTCACACCATTCTTCAATGATTTCATCCATTTGATGGTCAGACAGCTCAGCACAACGTGCATCTTCATAATACTACATAAACAATCATGTATACAAAGAATGAAAATCACTAAATTTAGACACTTTGTCAATTAAAATTAAAACACAAAATCAATTGCAACTAAAGGGAACTTACTTTCACAGGAATTACAAGGTGGCGATGAGTAACTATATCTTTCATAAATTTCATAACATAATAACCATAATCATTATCATTCGGCTGGAATGGACACTGCAACAATACAATGAAATAGGTATGTCAATTTTTGAATAAATTTTTTTTACTAACAAGAATGGAGTAAATTCATATATAAGTACCATAATCTTCCTCCACGCATAGCTATTGGCCGGGTCATTGCGTCTAGAGTAGGTCAATCCAACTTTTCCTCTATATGCGGTTAATGCACTAATAAAACAAAGAAGTTCCTGATTAATGTTGGTTATTGAATAATCACACACGAAAAGATTTACACATACACCCATACACTTATTGAATATAATCAGCATATCAGGGCGATTATTTGGATAAGCAGTTTCTATAGGATCTAGATAGTAAATGCGAGGGTTTTCTGCTGCTGCTAGATGGACAACAATTAATATCCAATGTTCCCTAAAAACACATTTTGAAAATTTTAGTTGGACAATCATTTAATGGTAAAAGTGAAAAAATAAAAAACATACATTCAAATATTGTCACAAATCACTTACCCTACATTGTATGGCACAAGAAAGAGCTTGTTAGGGGTTGCTCTAAGCATAAAGCAGTCTCTAAGTTCGTTAGACTGTGCTTCCAAATCTCTCCCCCTATGCTAGCCAAAGAGGTGTGGGCTAACAAAGAGGAATCTCTGCATCCTATCCGTGCCTACTATCTCATCGTGGTACAAATGCCTTTATATCAAACAAACAATGTCATTTCCACCAAAAAAATATTGAATGATGAATAATAATAATAATGATAGATGAATACCTGATCCATAAGTTGATAGCTGTTCTACCTATCCTTCCACGAGTAATCACATCATTCAGCACAGCACCATCGGCATGATCAATTACACCTTCTGCATTATAGATGTCCGGATGAAAATGTATTTCCTGACCTCGTTGGAGGATCAATGGTTGTACCATTGATGCCAACTGTTGGCGATACGAGACCATTGGTTTGTTGTTTCGTTTGCTAGTAGAAGGTTGGGACTTCTGTTGGGTTGCTGAACCATGTGAGTTCTTCCTATGGCTTTCAATTCTTTTTCCTTTATGACTAGTAGCAACCTACAAAAATCATTAAAATTTAATCATGTAGTTTTTTAGATAGAAGTGCATATAGAATAAGTAGAAGGAATTGTAAATTAAATCACCTTTTGATATGGCTCAATCAGACCTATTGGCCATGCAATATAACCACCAACAACATCTTTTACCATTGTCTGTTCATCTAGAGAAGGGATTGGTAGGAGGGCATCTGCATCTGTGCATACGTCAATCTTGACTCTAAGTGTGTTCTCAGGCAATGGTGAACCATGAAGGATATCAGTGTCGGTATTGTAGACAACTCCTACAGCAACTGCATGCTTGAAAGATTCATTGACATGCATCTTGCACGCCGATTCGCCCTATGAAAGATGGAGTCAATATTAAGGTACACTAATTTAAAATATAACAAAAAGTTAACTAGAGAAGAAATTGATTACGAAAGGAATTGGGACTTTAGGCGTGGAGGGGCAACTATCATTCTTCACACTTGTGTTGTCAAAGGAAAGAGTATCCTCAGGAATATTCAAATATTCATTACTTGTAGTACCAACTTGTTCTTGATGATTCTTGTTTGATGGAACTACAATGGACCAATTCTTCTTAGCAGGATCGGGAACGAAAAACACTTGTTCTGCTTGTGAGGCTAAAATGAAAGGATAATCTTTATACCAAACTTTAGAAATGTCTACTTGAACAAACCCTAACTCATCTGTCCGCAATCCACTGTTGTTGTTAACTCACTTATACCTGAAGACAGGGACCCTCAACACAGTATAATCTAACTCCCATATTTGTTCAATTACACCAAAGTATGACATTTGTGCGTAGATAGGGTGCATGTCTTTGACACTGGATCTATGCCAAGAATCAGCAACAAGTGTTACCCCACGATTTTGCATCGTGCTCCTTGTATCATGTTCTTGTGTGTAGAAGGTGTAACCGTTGATTGCATAACCATTATAAGATAATACACTTAAGCTCGGTCCATTCGATAGCCATCTCAAGTTTTCAGAAATTAGATCAGGATTCCTCTCCACCTCATCTTTAATGCGCCTTTTTAACCAACTTGGAAAATGTTTGTTGTGTTCCTTTATTATAAAATTTTCATTCCTGTCACCATGTGCCAATCGAAGTGCGACCTTATGTTCGTCAACAAATGGTTCAACCTCATCAGTGTTATGAAGCACATACAAGTGAGCTTGTTCCCATTCAGTCACTGATATCCTTATTACATCCTTCCCACTTGTTCCTTTCCCTGATCTTCGCCCATCATGACGAGACTTGGGGATACCTATGGGGTCAACATTTGATAGGAAGTCAGCACAGAAGTCACTTGCTTCTTCAACCATATACCGCTCAGCTATACAACCCTCTGGTCGATATCTATTTTTCACATACCCCTTTAAAATTTTCATAAATCGCTCATTCGGGTACATCCATCTCAAGTACACTGGACCGCATAATTGAACCTCTTTCACCAAGTGTACAGTTAGATGGACCATAATGTCAAAAAATGAAGGTGGAAAATACATTTCAAGTTCACACAGAGTACAAACAATCAGCCTTTGCAAATCTAGTAACTTCGTTGAATCAACCACTTTACTGCAAATAAACTTGAAGAACATGCAAAGTTTAGTAATGGTGTTCCTTACTTTTTTGGGTAAGATTGACCGTATATCAATCGGTATGAAATTTTGCATGAGCACATGACAATCATGAGATTTAAGGTTCTTTAGCTTCAACTCTTTCACTGATACAAGGTTCTTTATATTTGAAGAATACCCCTCTGGAACTTTAATTCCTTCCAGAAATTCACAAAATAATTTTTTCTCTTTCCTCGATAGAGTGTAAGCAGCTGGAGGTAGATAAGTACGGTGCCCTTGCTCAACTGGTGCAAACTCTTCTCTTATTCCCAAATTAACCAAATCCAACCTCGCATTTACACTATCCTTGCTTTTTCCTCGTATACTGAGCAATGTGCCAATGAGACTATCACACATATTTTTTTCTATGTGCATCACATCAAGAAAATGTCTCACATACAAGGACTTCCAATATGGAAGTTCAAAGAAAATAGAATTCTTTTTCCAACCGGTTGTCCCGAATTGTTTTGCAAAAGGCTTGCCAAAATCGTTATCCATGTGCTTAACCTTCTCAAAAACCTGAGCACCGGTCAACATCTTTGGTGGGCTACCTTCTTCTGACTCACCATTGAAAGCCTTTTTCCACTTCCTCCAATGATGTGTTGATGGTAAGAATCTTCGATGTCCCATGTATACATTTTTCTTACAATGATCTAGTCACATTGAATGAGTGTCATCTTCACATATAGGGCACGCACAATATCCTTTGACGCTATATCCGGACAAATTACCATAAGCAGGGAAATCATTAATTGTGCCAAACAACATGGCTTTCAAATTGAAACTTTCTTCCCTATACCCATCATACACATTGACTCCTTCTTCCCAAAGTAGCTTCAAGTCATCAATTAAAGGAGCCAAGTATACATCTATATCATTTCCAGGTTGCCTTGGCCCAGAAATTAACATAGACAACATCATATACTTGCGTTTCATGATCAAGTGTGGAGGAAGGTTATAAATCATCAATATCACTAGCCATGTACTGTGTGTACTCCTCTGAACCCCGTGGGGATTGATTCCATCAGTTGAAAGTGCAAGGCGTAGGTTCCTTTCTTCATTCGCGAAGTCAGGATTGTCATGATCAATTTTTTTCCATTGAGGGGCATCCGCAAGGTGCCTATGGTTCGTGTCTTCAATCCTTTCATCTGCATGCCACGTCAACAACTTAGCAATCTCCTCATTATTGTATAATCGCTTGAATCTTAGAATAATTGGAAAATACCATACGACCTTCAAGGGACTCTTTCCTTTGTTTTTCCCATATCGAGATGCATTACATTTAGGGCACTTCTCTAACGTTGCATATTGATTTCGAAATAATATGCAATCGTTAGGGCATGCATGAATCTTCTCATAACCCATGCCAATTGTAGAGCAAAGTATTCGCTTTGCCTCATATGTCTTGGTAGGAAGTACATTTTCTTCTGGGAGCATATCTTGCACAAGTTCAAGTAGTGCGGTGAAACCAGAATCACTCAATCCATAGCGTGCTTTAAAGTTGTATAATTTCAACACTGCTAGCAATTTTGTGTATTTAGTACTACAAGCATATAATGGCTTCTCTGCATCACCTTTCAACTTCTCATATTCTTGAGGACGGTTATGAAGCACCCCTTCAACTGCATTTAGCATTTCTTGAAGACCATCATCTTCATCACACATGCTTGAGTCAAACTCATTTGAAGCACCGATCATGGTATGTATTTGACCATGATCTGCATCATCCATCTCACCGTGCCTTGTCCATCGTGTATATGATTGATCAATTCCATGACACACTAAATGATCTAGCAAATCAAGTGAACTAATCCGCTTTCCATAACAACAAGATAAGCAAGGACATAGGATTTTGTTAGGATCATTTGCATGCTCGCTTGCAAATCTAATAAACTCTTTCACCCCATCAATATATTCTCTTGAGCACCGATTAGATGACATCCATTTTCGATCCATCTATACGTTAAACATATATATTTTTATAAGTGGTCAGTTGCTTGCCTCTTAAAGTTCTCTTTATTTATTATTTATTTTTTAAAAAAAGTGAATGCAGCAGCATAACATTCCAAAATTTAAAGTTTTACAAAATATTAAACACTCTTCTTAAATCACAAATAATCAACCAATTAATCCCACAACATCTAAATAATGTTCACAACTCACCACCAAATAAATCATATTGGCCAACACTAGTACATGTCGTAATTAAAATAATTGGGTCCATAACAAGCCAACAAAAATACAACCCTGCGTTTATTAAATTAATTGGTTCCAAAATAATCATTGATTAAACTACCAGCGGCATTTATAACATTTCTACCCAATTTGACCATTTCAACGGTGCCATTCCCAACTCTTTCACTATTGACAACATGTGCTTCGATAGAAAAGTATAAGCAAATATATAATAGTCAAACATATTTTAATTAAAAAAAATGTGAATAAAATTTTAAAAAACAAACAACACTTACAGGAGCTTCTGTAGGAAGCTTTGTACTGCAACCAGCTAAAAAGAAAAAGAACATGAGGGAGGAAGCTTTGTACTGCAACCAGCCAAAGAGAAAAAGAACACGTGTGGGAGAAAGCTTTGTACCGCAACGAAGCTCTATGCTGTAATGAAAGTGGCGAACAAATGTTTACAAATATTTACACGAGGAGGAGACAAAAAAAAAAAAAAAGCAAGTGGGGGACCAAAGAAGCTTCTACTTGTCGCTAGATCAAACAGAGGAAAGGGGGTGGGGACAAATAGAAAAGAAAAGCAGGAAAGCGATAGTGGCGGCAACAATGGCGGGTGTTAAAAATTTTTAACATTTATATTACCTTTTATGGCGCTTATATAAAAAGTGCCAAAAAAGGTGTGAGTATCTATGGCACTTCTTATGTAAGCGCCATTAATGTTATAAAACAAAACTGAAACCTTTGGCGCTTCCTTAGAAAGCGCCAAAAATTCCTTTAAAAAATATTTTAAAAAAATTAAATTAAAGCTGACTGATTTTTTTTTCTATTATAATTTTTTTAACATGTCCTAGGCGTTTTGTACATGTGCATTTATAATGAGCCCTGCTGCTGCATATGGCTTCCTGTTGGTCACTTCAATTAATACGAATATAGTTCATATCACTAACATGGATCAAAGTGGGAATCAGAGGGAACTAATTAATGGTGGGGTTGTGTACAGGGAATCAAAGCAAGCAGCTTTGAATATTTCAGAAATGCCAATTGCCAACCATCATAATATAGTTGTAATTAAAAAAAAACCATTGCGTGATCCACCAAGTATAAAGGCATATTGTAAAAGAAGTCATGATTCTCATCAAGTAAATGGCCAACCTGTGATTCTTTCCCAACAGCGAGCTCTGACGATGGCTTTCAACGGTCGAGGGAGCTGAGGACGTGAGGGCAAGGAAGATTAAGAGCGTGAGTATCTTCTTCAATGCGCAGATGCAAATATGACTACTTCTTCAATGCGCAAATTCAAAAAGTGATTTATGTCCAACCTGATCTTCAAGGAGCTGTCGGATGGCCAAAGAAAAAAAAAACAAATATGACTTGCCTTGTCAATGAAAAAAACAAATATGACTTGCCTTGTCAATGGAAGCTTTCACGTGATTCTTCTCCATTCTTTTTTGACTTACCTTTTCAGTAAATGCCAAAGCTAGCTTTCACGTGATTCAATTATTCTTCTCCCTTCGGTGAATGCCAAAGCTCTTGTCTGAACCAAATCCTTCATTTTTTAATAATTGTGGAAGCTTTGGCGTTTTGTTAAAAAACGCCAAAGCTTCCCCATATTTTTTTTTTTTTTTGCAAAACAAAGCTTCCCCTTCATTTTTTATGTTGTAATGGAAGCTTTGGCGTTTTGTTAAAAAACGCCAAAGCTTCCCCTTCTTTTTTTTTTTTGTAATGGAAGCTTTAGCGTTTTGTTAAAAAACGCCAAAGCTTCCCCATATTTTTTTTTTTTGCAAAACAAAGCTTCCCATCCATCTTGATCCAAAAAAAAATCTGCAATGATCATATGATTCATATCCTTCGTTTTTTTATTATATATGTGGAAGCTTTGGCGTTTAATTATAAAACGCCAAAACTTCCCAGATCTTCGTTTTTTTTAATATATGTGGAAGCTTTTATCTACACCCATCTTTGATCCTTTTTTTGGTTTGATATATAGGAAGCTTTGGCGTTTTATTATAAAACGCCAAAGCTTCCTATCTTGGAAACCATATATACATTGCATTATATATATAATATCGGTAAAAATGTAATTATTATATATTACTATATGTATACTGTTTTTTTTTTGTCAACACTATATGTATACTTTTAATATATATATAAGTTAAACTCTGCTTGTGCTGACTCAGTGAACGCATGTGACCCTTTTTACACCCTTAAGATGTGCATGATTGGTTTGGACAGAGACAAAGCTTTGGTTTTCTATAAAGATCAATCTACCTCTACAGCCCACATGACCGTGAAATCTGGAATCATAAACTTCCTATTATATATATATATTTTTTAAAAAATATAAGATGCTTTGGCGCTTCGTAAGGAAATGCCAAAGCTTCCTATTATATTTTCTTTTTCTTAAAAAACAAAATATAGGAAGCTTTGGCGTTTCCACATAAAACGCCAAAGCTTCCTATTGTTTTTTCAAAAAAAAAAATTACTGAAGGCCTTGTTTGGCGCTTGTTCAGAGAAACGTCATGCAAGGTTGATGTCAATTATGACGTTTATAATTGTAAACGCCAAAGTTTTCAAATATTTTTGATTTTAAATAAATAAATAACTATTTTTGGCACTTCTTTCAACAAATGCCACAGGAGCTACGCCACTAAAACCCCTTTTTATAGTAGTGGTTTGAATTTGTGGTGACAACATAAATTTATTTTAAATGCAAATGTACACGTTTAGCGCAAGTATAAAAAGGTGTATAGTGCCACAGTGTCAATAACTGATGGTATAGATGGTAAAAAAAAAAAAAAAAAACTGATGATACAAAATACTTCATAAATAAATTTGCACATTAACTTTTGTTTTACAATAAAGGACAAACCGTTTTGTTAGTGTTATATTTTAGAAAAAAGATAGAAAAAGAATTTTAAATTTATAAAATTTGAAATTGGGAATTTCTCAAAAAATAAGTTGTGAATTACTTATCAATTTTCGTCATTTTCTTGTTAACTCTTGATAACAAACCTGATATAAGATTTTGTAAATTCAAAATTCTGTTTATATCTTTTTTTCCTTATATTTTTTCTCAGTTTTTTTCTTTTTATTTCCTTTTTTAACTCGTGTCTCCTCGTTCCATTACTCCTCCAGATTGGAAAAATGGATTAAAAAGACCTAAGGTAATTAAATCTGGACCGGTTAGTAAACTGACAGGGGTACTGGGTCAAGGATCAGTGGGTTAGATCAGAATTAAATTGGAGTTAAACAGGGACCAAACCATTGAGAAATGGAAGATATTAGGCTTATTAGTATGAAATTTTAAAGGAAAGATAAAAAACGATTTTTTACAAAAAATAAAAAATAAAAACTTGACCCAGACAGGATCAGTCTATCAGTCGGTTGGTCGGTTTCCAGTCCAATTCATCCGATCCGATCCGGCTCAGATAACCATGAAAAGACCAATGGTAGAGATAACACATGTTAAAATAAAAAGAAGTGGAAATTCAATTTTTCTTCGTATGTTTTCACATTGGAGCATATTGCCCAGGAAGTTTTTTAAAGAGCAATGCCATCCGATAAATTTTTAAATCGTAACAATTTCATTATAGCTATTATCCCGGTTATGCTTGACTGTTAGTTGATCAAATATGTTGAGCTAGCAATCCACGTGTCATTAACATCATTTTTATTAAGGTGTAAACTTGTCATAGAAGTTTTCACTTATGAGCAAAGTTGCCTCGGAAGTTTCCTAAATGCAGTAATGTCACCCTAATTGTTATCTAAATTAAGTTTGACTATTAATATACTAAACATGTTGAGATAGGCAAGTAACTCTTTGATTTTCTCTTCATCATGAGATATTTTCACCTCTTTAATAGTTTCTAATCCTTTAAATAGGATGCATTTCTTTAAAAAATTCCTATGTATTTTTAAATCTAACTTTAAAAAAATAGAGTGTATGACACATGTACTTGCCAAATAAACATATTTAGTTAACTAACAGATAAACTTAATTTGAATAACAAGCGAGAAGAAATTGCTATGATTTGAAAACTTCCAAGGCAACATTGTTCCTGAATGAAATCTTTTGGAGCAAATTTACACCTAAATCCAAAATAAGAATGACATGGATGGCATGTGGACTATCCGCTAAGTATATTTGACCAACTAACAATCAAACTTAAACTAGAATAATAGTTAAGGCGAAACTACTACAATTTGAAAACTTTCAGGATGATATCGTTCCTCAAAAAACTTTCGAAGTAACATTACTTCTATGAAACAACTTTTTGAGATAAAATTAGACCTTAATCTAATAAAAATGGATATTGAACTCTGCATGTGAATGATACACAAAAATATTTAAGCATAAAAGACTTTTTTTTTACTTGAAGCATATTTAGAATTGAGGATATAAAAAAAGCAAATGACATGAATAGTTTTTTAAATAAAGTAAGATATTGGTCTTAAATTATAAAGAGCATGAGATTTTCCATCGTATACATATATAACGGTTTTCAAAGTAAAGTGCATATTTTTAGGCACATATTTTTTGAAGGAAAGCTTTTAGTGAAAATGGGTTTTATTTTTTATTTTTTTTTGGAAACCTCTTGCTTTCTTATCACTACTACAAAAAAAAAAAAAAAAAAAAAAGCTGTGGCGCTTATATTTGAATTGGCTGTAGCGCTTAGTAAGTGCCACATATTAAGACGCCCCTAAAAAAAGCTGTGGCGCTTGGAAGCGCCACATCATATATAGTTTTTTTTTAAAAAAAAACACTTCTTGTGGCGCTTCCTTACAAAAGTGCCAGAAGAAGTCAATAATTATTTTTTTAAAAAAAAAATACCTAGGGTGGCGCTTGCTTGAAGAAGTGTCACAGTAAGTTTTAGGTATTTTTTTAAAAAAAATTATTTTCGTATTTTCCTTTTAAAACCCTGTAATTATTTTTTTATCAAAAGCACCCCCATAATTATAGTTGATAATACACTTTAAATGCATTTTCATATCCACAACAAAATGAAAAAAAAAATTACTAAATAACTAATTAACAAAATCACTACTAAGTAAAATACAAGTGTTAAAATAAATAATTATTTTACTTAGAATAATTTTTTCAGGAATAAAATGAGAAAAAAAAATTCAGAAACATTCTTCATCAAGGAAAATTAAAACAATTAAAAGTAGCAAACTTGAAAGTAAATATGAACGTTCTTTATCAATGCTGCAATTGATAAAATAATACGAACACCATTCCCTCCGTCATAAACGTTCTTTACCAACGCTGCAATTGATAAAATAATATGAACACCATTCTCTCCGTCATAAAAAATCAAAGATTTCTTCTCATGTAGAAACATATGCAACATAATAGTAAGAAACTATTATTCAAAATAAACTGGTAAGCTATGTATGTGATATAATGCAGCAAAAATAGCAATTAGACCAAATAAACTTACTACTTCGTGGCTAATGCTAAGTTGGATGACGCAGATCTAAAATTCGAAGCTTTATATAAAAATAATGAAAGAAGAAACAAGTGAAAAGAGAGTGAGTGTGCGTGTGTGAAGGAAGGAAGTGTCACCATTTTCATAAGATCCAGGGAAGGAAAAGCGATTGAAGATATATTATTTATAGATGTAAAAATTTGGCAAAGCACAAATTTTTCAAAAGAAAATCCTCACAAAGGTGATGAGTGACAAAGGAATAAGGAGGAATCAGCGATCAAAGTGGAGACGGTGATGAATGACAAAAAAAAGAGAAGGAGAAAATGTAGGGACTAGGAGGATAAGGAGTGATGGCACGTGTTAGATGGGGAGTGGAGACTAAGAGGATAAATGTGATAGATTTAGATTGCAGTAGAGAGAATAATTTTAAAAAAAAAAATTACTTTGTGTGGCGCTTCCTAAGCTAAGGGCCACACAAAATACATAGCAGCTATAACACTTCCTTAAGTAAGTGCCACAGCTGCCACTTCTTTTTTTTTTTTAAACACCTTAGGTGGCACTTCTTCAAAGAAGCACCACTTAATGTCACCAAGCAGTTATGACACTTTCTTGAGGAAACGCCACCTAAAGTGTTTTTTTTTAAATAAAAATTTTAAAAATCTAGAAAGAAGCTGTGGCACTTCTTTAAAGAAGTGCCACAAAAGGTGCACCACTAATCTCTATTTTTGTAGTAGTGTATATAACGCGTACCCTTTTATATGTGTGTTTGGAATAACTTTTGGAGAATAGCTTTTATGATTTACAAGGTAAGTATGTGAAAGAAGAGTTATCTTGACTTACGGAAAAAGACTTCTGAAACCGCAGTTTTGGTGTTACCCAAACACTTATTTTTGTATCTTGAATATTTTTTGGGAAATTGTATTTAGATCCCAGACAACAGAAAATATGAAAAAATAATCTCTTGAAATATCAAAATTATATTGAAGTTTTATGGGACTTTTTTGCAATAAATTGCAATTGTCAAGTACCCCTAGATTTATCAACGAATGCCCGTGGACTATCAATGGACACTTCTAGACTTGTCAATGACATGCTAATGGACTTGTCAACTAAATTGAAATTTATTACAAAAAATCCCACGAACTTAAATACAATTTTAAAATTTTAAGGAGCCATTGTTTATATTTTTTCTTGTTGGGGACATAGATGCAATTTTCCCTTTTTTTTTGGACCATGGTATCTTGAATTTTTGGGATTTTTTTTTTTTAAAAGTTGAAACTTTAAAGTGCATACACTAACAGTTCGAGGTTATAGGTGGAATCAAAGCCACGCATACATCTAATTAAATTAAGTTTATTATGTTTCAAACAAATCCAAATATTTCAGTTACACCATCGGTAATGAAACAAACATGAGCAATTTATGAGACCATTAATCAAATTCTAACGGGAAAAGCAGAAGTTGGAGAAAAAACCTCAATTAATTTGTTTAAAGAATTTAAGTCAAAATATTTTTTATGGTCACCACTCACCAGATGTGCATGTTTGGATTAACTTTCAAAAAATAGTTTTTACAATTTACGAGCTAAGTATATAAGAAGAGTTTTATCTCAATTTACAGAAAAAAGCTTCTGAAACTAAAGTTTTATTATTTCTCAAACATGCACAATCGGGTTTGGCTTGGCTTCAGAGGTTATTATCACTTTGTTGTTGATTTGTGCATTGCCGCGTTACCGTACCTGGTGTTTAATTTGTCCTACACGCCCCCATGACTTCTGGAAGGAGGGGGGGGGGGGGGGGGGATTAAAAAAGACCAACATATAGAAACCACAACACTATTTGACAGATATCTGCGTTATTCTTCACTTGTACTTCAAACAAGATGATTTTAAAAGTTAACAAATTTGAATGGCTGACATTTTTTTGGGGGAGTGATGAAGATATCAAAATATAACATTTGTCCCAAAAACAAAGAGCGGTAGAAACAATAATGTATTCATACTCATGCTTCTAAGGATTGGTTTAGAATAGAAATTGCAGCTTTTAAAAACAGTTTTTTATTCACGATTCATCGTATACGAAATAATTATGTGAAAAGAGTTTTATCTCACTTCATATAAATGTGCAGCTTCAAATAAGCCCTAAACCATTGAGGGGAATGGCAATAGGAGATAAAGAACTCAGCCACACCTATCTCTCCTTCATTAGCTTGCAACATCCAAACATTGTCTTATATCCTTCATTGTTTCAACTTTCAAGCCCGTGGCAGCAACGTAACTCGTAATCCTAACTTGCTGAGCAATGCTCCATCCTGCACTCCCAATAGTATCATTCTTCTTTAATGACACGTCAACAATGACCAACAAGCGATGTCGTTTTGAACTTTTGTTGATGTATTAATTATTCTTATCATTGTTGCAGCAACATATTCATTTAAAACACTTGGCCTGCATAAATTTTTAACAAAAAAGCATGAACTAAAGACCAAAACAATTTATTCAGGTAAAAAAAAAAAGACCAATGTAATTACAAGACATCGAAATACGAGTGTCCCGACGGATTTCATGCGCTCACTAAAGTAAAGGATATTTAATATCAGTAATTTATATTTAAAGTTTAGGTAGATGAATAAATTACACCTCAATGCAATTTTAGTCATTTAAATGGAGAAAGGATCTCTTATAGGAATATCTAATTAAACAAAATAAAACACAGAAACTTCAAGATAAATGTTGACACTTATCACCACAGATTTTAACGTATAAAAAACATGTAGACAAACAAATATCACAAGGAATCTGACAATGAAGATGATAATAAAAACAATTACAAAAATAATAAATAGAATAAATCGGCTATCAAAAAAAAGAAAAAACAGAATAAATCATCACCTTGCCACAATTGAAAAAATCAATAATGTCTTCGTGCCACAATCCAAATCCGGAACATGATATGTTGAAACTGCAGATGCATTCTGCAACACTCACATGTCTTTTGATGTGATAATAATTCTACTTACTTCTCTAAACCAATTAACCACTTCAATTAAATCTACAGCTATTTTTGAATTGTCCACATCATCAAGCATAAGATGAGTTTTTTCACGACCAAGCCTATTTTTCACAGAAGTTGATTTTATGTCATAGATGCTAATGCCCTTATCATTTAATAATTCTTTGAGGCAGTTTTGCTGAAATGCATCCAAAATAATTCTTGCTAATTGCTCTTTGACATTTTCAATAGAGGAGAAAGCATCAAATTGATCCCTCAACACTTGAAATATATCTTTAGCAAGCGTGGTCTTACCAACATCACCCATACCCCATATTCCCACAATGGCAACCTCACTTAAAAGCTTACCAGTATTTTCAACATGATGAGCAATGACAACAAGTCCTTCAAGATGAGGTGACGATTTATTGTTCAATGTATTCAAAGTGTCTTTAGCAATCTCTTCAACAAGTTTGAATTCAAGTCTAGAATAAATGTTTATCAAAAGAAAAAGGCATATTTAATATGTAGAAAATAAATAAAATAAGAAAACAACTACAATAATTTGTTAGTCATAAAGATTAATTAAATAAATCCCTGAAACCAACAACAAACAGAATATTTTTAAAGCTACCTGGTACAATTGGAATCCCATTCAGAGAGACTTGCAGATTGAATTAAAGCATGTCTCCACCTTTGTAATTTTTTCGGGTTGTCTTTAAATCTTTGCTTCAACTCATCAAATCCATTTCCAAACCTCCCATTTTGTTTTCGTATGTTTGAAGGATCTACATTATAGAAAATAGGTATGACAACCCTTCCAAAAATTTTTTTGCATTCCAATATGTGAACGAGTTCATCCAAACACCATGTTGAAGAAGTATAATTCTCAGAGAAAATAATTATAGATATTTCAGACTCCTCTATTGTTCTCAAAAGAGCTTGTGCGATATGTTCTCCTTTGTGGAGTTCATAATCCATAAAAGTATGAATGCCTGCATTACAAAGTCCTTTGTAAAGATAACTGGCAAAATTGTAGCGAGTGTCTTCCCCCTAAAACTAAGGAACCTATCATACTTGATTGCACGAGGAGAAACAACAATATCAGAAGATGGAGGAGAAACTGTTTGAGGTAAAACCACATCATCTTGAGAACTACAGATAGAAACAAACCGTCAACAAATATTGGGTTACGTAGTAGAAACAAATCAAACAATAAAATAAGGAGTGTGAGGTTAGATAGAAGAAGGTAGCTACCGATCATCAACAGCAACAACAGGCTGGTTACCATAAAGTGAAGGAGAGATGAATCTGGCAGCTTTGGAAATTAATAAAGCTAATAGGATCAATAAAGCTTCTATGAGCACTAAAACAATGGTTCCATCCATGTGTGATAGCAATTTATAGTTTCAACCTGCAGCAACCTGAAACTAATGCGAAAGAAAGATCAGGGCAAGCTTAACGGTGTATCAATGGGATGAAGCAAGTGGAAGAGAAAAATTAAAGAATTAATGGATTGTATTAAGCTGGGGGATGTGCTGGGAACCAAAAGAAATAGCTCACAAGGTCTCAAATGTCAGCTTCCAGCTTCGCTGACTACCGCCCCTTGGAACAAGTTCTTCATATATGTCCATTACAAAAGCTTTTCTTTTATTTACTTCTCATTAATAAAAATATATTGTTGAAGGATAATTTTTATATTTCTTATGAATATGATTTTTTTTAAAAAAAATAGAGAGTAGTATTTCTCACGGTTTGTCTATTCTGTTTTCCACGTGTCTTCCCTTTCTTCTCACAGCAAAATGCAAGCATGGGTAAGTAAAAGATAATGACATATTCGGTTCTTTATTTTTTGTAGTAAAATAGTGTCGAAAGTTATGTAAATAAGAAATCATTATATATAAGATACTTTCCCTTCATCTGAAACCCAATTAAAATCTAACCACCCCCCCACACCCACCCACGCAGGCACCCACGCACATGCGCGCGTCGCGAGCATGCGCCACACGCGCACACACACGGGCACCACTACAAAAAAACACACACGTCACTATAAAAAAAATGGTATTTACACACGTGCGCGTCACACACACACGCGCGTCACTACAAAAAAAACACACATGTCACTACAAAAAAAAATGGCATTTACACAACGCACGCACACAAAAACACACACGTCGCTACAAAAAAAAAAGGTATTTTGTAGCAGTGATATTGTAGCGATTACAATTAACCGCTACAAATGTTAAGATTTGTAGTGGTTAAAGCTTAAACCGCTACAAATTTGTAGTGACAAGCTACGCGCCAAGTGGCGCGACAAATTGGTAACGTTTTTTGTAATGGTTAAGTATAAATAACCGCAACAAATATGGCACGCAATTCATTCCAAAATTTGTAGTGGTTAGTAAATTATAACCACTACAAAGTTGGCACCACTTGGCGCGAACAAAATGCGGCAATAGTGTAGTGTTTATTTGTAGTGGTTTAATCAATTAAACCGTTACAAAATGCAAAAGGTCGCGTATTTCTAGCCGTTATAGATTTATAACCGTTACAGAATTTGAGAGATCTCTATATTTGTAGCGGTTCTGTACCGTAACCTCTACAGAACTTCAAACGTTTTTTTAATTTGTAGCGGTTATTCTAGAACCGCTACAAATTTTAGCCGCCCAATGTTATTTGTAGGGGTTTATGTAGCGGTTGTTTTAGGAACGGCTATAAAGGCTGCTTCTATTTAAGCCCACCTCCCCCCTTCACTCTTCCGTTTGGCCATTTTGTTTCCTGAGATTTCTTTGAGTGTTTTCTTTTAGATTTGAGCGTTTAGGCGTCTGTGGAAGAGTTTTTGCTGCAGTATTTCTCATTATTTACACTTGAGGTATGGAGACAATACGTACTTTATATGTGTTTTTATTTTTATTATACTTTTGCATAATAATGTGACTAAAATATTTTTTTTTTTTGAAATTTTGTAGTTGATATGGCTTCTAGACAAGATAAGGGGAAGGAGCCCAACGTAACCAAACCGATTTTGTAGGCAACAACAGTAGATCTTGGGGCAGAGGGAGGGGGCAGTGCCGAAGGAGGGCGACGGCGGCATTTCAGCCCATCCCCCCATAGGAGTCGGCCCAACCACAGGCACCACAAACGATCCTACAGGAGACGACCGCACCAGTGGTGCCTGATTTGGGGGAGGCAAATATCAGTGTCGAGGACTTCAGCGCAAACGAGGACTTCAACATCCCGATTGGGATCAGAGAGATGGAGCAGTTCCTCGATGAGGAGGAGGCGCGGGAGCAGAACAACCCACGAGGGTCGTCTTTACAGTCTACTGGGTTTGAGGTGCAGGTCCAAGGTAAATAAATTTTTTTATTTAATAAATTATTTATTTAAATTCGAAATGTTATATTTCAATTACAATTTATCTAACGTGTGGTAAATTGTGCAGATGAGTAGGGGAACATGTCCACAAGGAGGCTGGATGTGACCGGTCTGAACAGCATGGACCGGACACTACGAGTTGTAGTGCTGTGGAATGAGGCCACGGATCAGCCGATCGACAATGGGGGCCACCTGTTCAACCGCTTCCTGAATAACCTGGGCTCGAATTGGATGTGATTCCCCCTTCACTTCAAGATGTGGAGGCACGTTCCGAAGGAGCCGAAGGACCTGGCTTGGGAGGAGGTGATTCAGGTAATTAATAGTATTTAATTAATATTTTTTTGTAATTAATTCTATTTAATTAATATTTTGTAATAGGATTTTTGTAATTGTTGATATTTAAATAAATTTTTTTGCAGCTACGGTTTGCCATCTAGGCCAACCGGAAGAAGTACACTCTGGTTAAGATGGGTGACAGCTGGAGGAACAAGAGGAACCATCTCTTCAACAGTGTGGATAAGGATGGGACGATGCCTTTGGAGCAGCTGATCCAGAGCGTCCTGGACAACGTCCAGCCGAACGACTGGGCGAGTTTCGTTCAGTTCAGGAGAAGCCCTGAGGGGCAGGTAATGTATTTATTATATTATTTATATATAATTTTGTAATTGTTAAGTATTAAATTGTAATTTAAATTTAATTAATTTTAACTTGAACTTTATTAATTTTAAATTTTTTATATTATTTTAATACATTTAATATTATTTTTTTCTAGGTGCTTTCTCAGAGGAACACTAGGTGCCGTGGGCAGTAGACAATCCACCACACAGCAAGATCGAAGACATTTACTGTCATTTACAGCGAGCTGGCAACTTTTTATAATATCACTGACTTTTAACTAGTTATTTCATAATACTAATTGAATTTTGTAATTGTTTTAGGAGAGGAAGGCACAGCAGGAGAACCGTCAGACAGACTATGGAGAGTTGTACGCTATCACATACATATTAAGTTTTGCACGGTTTCATGGGATCAAGGATTGCAAACTCAAAATTCGGGTGTTTATGGCACATTTGGGACAAGGAGTTATGCGAGCAGCAGCGACGCCAACATGCAGTTTGAAGGCGTCCCTTACTATGGAAAGCTTCTTGATGTGGTCAAACTTAATTATCAAGGCCGTTTTACCGTGATGCTATTCAAGTGTTTGTGGGAAAATACCACTACTTCTCGAGGACTGACAACTGACGACTTAGGGATCACATTAGTCAAATTCTCATGGCCAATTCATACTGGTACTTCTCAAGATGATGAGCCATATATTCTTGTTTCAAAGGCACATCAGGTTTATTATGTCGAGGACGAGAGGCACAGGGATTGGCACATAATCGTTCATTTAAAGCCACGAGACCTTTAAGACATGGGTGAAGGCGATAACATCGCCTAAGAGAGTGAGCCATTTTAGCCAACCGATTTTGAAAACTACTTCCCTGAAGGCGATGACAATTTACCTCTACTGCGGTGCATTTTTTTAAATCCACATCATTTAAATTAAACTTTTTAAATTTAATAATACATCACTAACAATAATTTTTCTACATAATTTCTTTAGGGATGGTGAGGATGAGTGATCAAATTCAAATTATGTTTTTATCTTTAAAAAAACTGAAAAAAATATTTTTAAAAAATAAAATAATATTTGTAGCAGTTTTAAACCGCAACAAAAATAAAAATAACCGCTGCTAATTGAAAACCGCTACAAAATGGCGACATTAACCGCTACAAATGCTACGCGGATTCCTATAAATACCCCTACCACATCTCATTTCAAACACTCCACATTTCTTTTCACCTTATCCTTCTTCCATTTTCTCTCATTTACAAATTTTTTTGTATGCGTTGAGGAGCTTAACAATACGATCAAATATGGTAATAAGTTTTTTAATTTTTTATTTTAATACTTGATTCCTTCGGATAAAAATTATTCTCACCATTTTCTTTTTCCAGATATTTCAGACCTTTATCTCATTTTCATCTATTTTTCATACACAATTAAATTGTAGTAGATAACATAATAGTTCCTTATTACCTACGTATCCTTAATAATATTATCAATACAATCTTTATACTTATCCAACTAAATTAAATTATTTATTTTAATTTATAAATGAGTTAAACTATTGAATAATAAGCTAATTAAATTAACTAAACTACTAAAAAAATAAACTATTTAATTTAATATCAAAATAACAGAAACAAATGATTGTATTTTTTTAATTTCTTAATTTTTGTAGCGGTTATTAAAACGCTAGTAATTAACGCGCTTGGTTTAAACAGAAATTAATTTGTTAGCAGGAATTTTGAATTTAGATGAAATTAGTAGCAATTCTAGATCCACTACTAATTTAAGAGATTTCCTATTAGTAGCGGTTCTTAAACTACTACAAATGAGCAACAAATTTTCATTTTTCTTTTGCCGCCTTAAAAATTTTCTTTTTGATATTTGTACCGATTATATAACCACTACAAATATCCCAGAAAAAGCTTATGGCCTGAGGCGATGCTGTAGCGGTGGGATTGAACCACTACAAATAAAATAGCGGTTATTTTACTTGAGTAGCAGTTTTTTTTAATTGCTACAAATGCGCTTGCAACATGCGATTTAGTAGCGATTTTATAAACCGCTACTAATATTTCTTGTAGTGGTTAAAACCGCTACTAATGATCATTTTTAATAGCTACTAAATCACATTTTTTATAGTGTGTATATATTACCGCATTTTAGATTGTAATCTGAACATACCATGAATAATAAAAAAAAATCTACTAAAAAATAACCAAGTCAATTTTTTTTAATGTTCAATCTAGTTAAAATTTAAATGGTCATTGTTCTAACAAAGTCTCAAAAATAACATTTAATTATATCAAATAACATCTCACATTATAATCCCTTTTTACTAAATTTTTTGACGGGGAAGGACGCAGGCACATTCCTTAAAAATATAATTTATGTCACCAAAACAGTATTTATGCATAACTAAAAAAACCATCCACACAAAATTGTAAAATGGGTTCAACTAGTCAAAGTGACAGGTGCATTTAACAAAATATTTGAATAATTGTTGATTATCCATAAAAGCCACAAAGGATTTAAAAGTTTTAGGGTAATGGTGTATCCAATATCTTGATCTATTTTTGAAAATACAATCAGCACTCTAATATAATCAAAATAGAATAATTACACTCCTTCACTAATAAAATACTAACTCTATTTGCTGACACACTCTTTCTTTTCTTCTTTCATTGATTTTCAACATGTTGATCCCCTTCTTTTTAGTATTTAAGGGTGCAATTTTGCCCATAATATAATAAACATGGAGCAATTGCACACCTTCACTAATATAATATTAACTCACGGTATGGAGTTTATCTTTCCCATCATAATTCCCCTATCTTTGTGATGAAAATGTTTGATTTTGGTTTTGTTGAATCTCTTGACCCAATTAAAAGAAGAAGCCAAGTCAAAATTACTGATGACTTTTATTCATAATAAATTATTAGTTTCAATTGCAAATACATGAATATATTAAATTGTATTAAATTCCCCAAATAAGAAAATACTGAAGTATAAATTGAATGTGGTGGCCATTTTTTTTGTAATTGTAGGGAAAAATATGAACTAAAAGGAGATTAGGCGTACCTGGACGAATCCATGTTCGGATCCGGGTCAAAGCTCCAATACTCCATACTTGTGCCCACACAATTATTAGACTACTAAAGCCTAATTGTGATTTGCACAGCAGATCACCAGAACCAGAAAGATGGTAGGAGAGAAGGGAATTGCCAGAAAACTCAATGGCGGGGCGAATTGCAATTGAGGAAGCACACCCTATTTATAGTGGTTTATGGAGGCCGTTAATTAGGAAACGTGTGCACTCCTTCTTGCCCTCCAAGACAGCAATTAATTGTCTCTCAATTAATTCCCTAATTATGGTGATTTGTTCCTCTTTTAACAAATCCATAATTATTACTGAAATATTCCCAAATCTTCATTTTATGCTGATTTTATTCTTATTTGATTAAGCTACTTATTTCCTAATCAAATAGTCCGGCCCATCAAAGGCGGACCTAGACTCAAAGTCCAACAGTAATGAAGTGAAGAACACAAAGTCAAAATAGCTATGATAAAGAGTTCTTATGCGGAAAAGGGACAATGTTGAAATAATGAAAAGGGGAAAGAAGGGATGAACATGTTTTTTTTTTTGTTTAAAAGGGATAAACATGTTGAAGATCGATGAAAGAAGAAAGGAAAGAGTGTATCAGTAAATGGAGTTAATATTCTGTTAGTGAATATGTATAATTAAGGTACTAATTACAGCTTTAAAAATATATTAGAATGATAATTACACCCTTAAATATTTTAAAATGATGATTACACTTTTAAAAATAGTTTAAGGTGTTGATTATACTTTTAAATACTTTAAGATTTAAGGGCGCAGGTTCTAAGTTCTAACTCTAAAAATATATCGCAGTGTTGGATGTACCTTTGTCCAAATTTACGAAGCTAATAATTAAAAGCTTGACAATGATTGATTTGAGTCAAAGAAAAAAGGGGTGAAAACAGAGAAAGTTAGCTACCTCAGATAGTTGCAGAATTTTTTCCTGCACACGAACCCTAAAAGCTCAGATAAAAATCTCGTAAAACAGTAAATAGACGCGATGAAGCACGCGGAATAAAAAAAACAGAGAAGAAAGTAAGCATGAACCTGGATATGTGAAGGGAAGATAGTTTACAAAGATGGCAAAAATGTCAGCTTTGGGATCTGCAGAGGCTTCCTCCTCTTCCAAACAGTTCTTAAAATAAATGAAGATTTAAGTCAATAAATCAAATCGAGCCGTAATATTTGAAGGTTATGGGACTTTGTATTTCAGAAGTAAAAGTATAAAAAATTTCAAATGATTAGAAGAAAACATAAAAAATCTTTTGCAGAACAATGGAGGCAAAACAGAAGAAGGATGATGGATCCATTGGGATAAAGCAAGCAAAAGAGAAGAAATAACCTGGATCGATGAGTATGGAAGCGAAAAAGAAATAGGTCTCACAAGCAAAGGTCTCAAAAATGGCAGCTTCAGAATTTGCAGATGTTGCTTACTCTTCAGAGATGAACAAATAAAATAACAAATGTCTCCCTCCCATATTTATCTCTCTTGTTCGAGTTGTTTCAGTCTCTATTACTCCTCTTTCCGGGAAGCTTGCGTGTCGGTGGTGATGCCACGATGCAATGCTGTCTCATTGTGGAACTGGCTTCTTTCTCTCCGCTGCCGGTTTCCTTTGCTGCCGGTCCTTTTCTAAAAATTATACCGTTTTAGTGTAATTTTGGGATAAAATGATGGAGCTGAACCTTTTTTTAAAAAAATAGTATTTAGTATTTTGAAATAACTTTGTGGATATATAACATCTTAAAATAATTTTTAAATAGCATGTAGTATTCTAAAATAATTTTTGATACTTTTAACCTATGAAAATATTTTTTCAGTTGTATCTAAGGTTTTAGGGGATTGATTGCAATTTTACCCTTAGTATATTTTTTTAATTCAAAAAATTACTTTAAAATATTTTTTTGTGCTTTTAAAAATTTAAAATATTTTTTTCAGCTATACCCAGTGTCTTAGGATATTGACTAAAATTTTACTTTTAATATATTTTTCTTAGTAGTAACGGGCATCCAAAACTTAGAATACTGATTTATTGATTTTCATCTACTCTCAAATATTTTTCCAGTAGAATTCAATATTTTAAAGTAATTTTTAGAGTTGAAAAAATAATTAAGGGTAAAATTACAATCAATCTGTTAAAACATTGAGTACAACTGAAAATATATTTTAAGGGGTTAAAAACACCAAAAATTATTTTAGAATACTACATGCTACTTAAAAAATATTTTAAGATATTATATACATCTATAAAACTACTTCAAAATACTATACATCATTTAAAAAGTCAAAAACTTCAGCTCTATCATTTTACACCCCCAAACAACACCAAAACGTTGTAGTCTTAGAGAAAAGGATGGCAAACGGAGGGAACTGGCGGTGAATAGTGAATGGTGTCATTTTCAGTGCAGTTTATTGGCGGGAGAAGTTACTTTTGTTTTAGGTTAAGAAACAAATCTACCGATAAAATATTTTATCATGCGCACATGACAGCATAACCTTATCTTAAGGGGAAATTTAAACATAAATGGTCATGACATAAAATATTTAGCAAGAAACTTCATAGGTATCTTTGCATTTTCTTAAATGATATATTTGTTAAACTGACAAAGTTAATTGGCTTAATGATCATAACATTTTTACACCATTTTATAAACTTTATATACTTTTACACTTAAAAAAAATTATGGTGTCAATAACTGTTGGTAGAATGCTTTGTAAATAAATTTGTACATTAACTTTTGTTTTACAATAAAGGAAAAACTATTTTGTTTGGGTTACATTTTTTCTCAGCTTTTTTCCTTTTTATTCCCCCTTTCAACTTGTGTCTCTTAATTTTATTACCCCTCCAGATTGGAAAAATGGATCAAAAGACCAACAGTAGAGATGAGACACATTCAAATAAAAAGTTGAGATCGAATTTTGCCTCATAAGTTGTTATATTTGAACAATGTTGTCTCGAATGTTTTTTAAGGAGTGATGTCGTTGTAAATTTTTAAATCACAGCAATTTTATTCAAACTGTTGTTTCAATTATGTTTGACCGTTACAAATGTCTTTCCCACATATTTTATCTCGTGTTTTAGTCTCTTACTCCTCTTTCCACGAAGCTCATTGCTCTTTTTTTTTGGTTAGTGAAATGAAACTCCTTACTTTCTTTATATCGCATGTGGTTAGTCAACAAGTAAGTCAAATCGTCGACGTATGGGACTTTTGTGGATTGCCGTGCAGTTATATATGGTTTTAGGAAAAGTTACACTCCACGGAGCCCACTTATTTGGGCATCCAGAAATTTTGGAATTTTTTCTCTCCTGTTTTCGTTAAAAAGGGCATGCTCTAATGACTTACACCATAGGCGGGATCGAACTCGTAACGTTCGACTTGGAAAAGAGCACCCATGCCACTTAAATATAAAAGCAATTGACAATTTTTGGGATGTTTTCAATCAACTTTCACTTCAATAAAATCAGGCAAAGCAACAGTTTTATTATGTGCCCCCTCCTATGTCATACCCTTATTAATATTTTCATACATATTAATTTAAGTTTATTATGTTTTTAATACTCCCTATTTAATACTTCCTCAGATTTTTTTTATAAATAACTTTTATCCTTATTACATAAAACGAATTAATGGTTAAGATCAGTTAAAAAGAATAAATATGTCAAAAATGTTATATTTTTTTCCCCAATATACTCCTATTTATGAAATGAATGTAGAAGAGAGAATGAGTAACAAATATGAGAGATTATAAATATAAAATATGAGAGACAATGTGTAATAAATGATTAAATAAAAAAGAATTAGTAATGAGCGAGGGATAATTAATATAAAGATATGTATTTAATAGGGGTAGAAAAAAAACATAGTTTAAATTTTAAGGTATAATAAGAAAGTTATTTATAAAAAAACTAATCCTAAAAAATAACAAATTGCTTATAAAAATGACAAAAAGAAGTATCGGTTGAAACTATTATAGTGTCTTATAAAAAGAAAAAAAAAAAAAAAAAAAGAAGGCATTTAATAATAGGAACAGGAGGCGGGACAAACCTTGTGGTCATTGGCCACCAAGTCAAGTCATGCCACCTCTCTTAGAGGACAACTTTTAAAACATAATTTTTGGTCTCTTTTTTTATAAGACATCTTTTATAGTTTCAAAACTGCATTAAATATTTTGTTATACATGTCCAAATTTAATAAAAATAGTAAAAGAAGAAAATTATATTATATATGTATAAGTTTAGTGTAGTTAATATGGATAAAATTAAAAATCATTTTAATTTTAAGACAAGAGAGAGTATGATATGGGAATGTAAGCAGCTTCAAAAAAATATTACTACTTTTTGTCTTTAATATTTATAAGAGTTAGATAAGTGACTTACTTTGATATTATATGTAAGACCCAAATCCAGTTTTTCTTTCAATGTTATAATTAAAGATAAGTTGTACATGAACTTACACTAAAAATAAGATAGGCTTGTATCCTTAAACAAATTTCAAGGAAGTTTGAATAATATTTTTTTCTGCCAATTATACTTTATTTTATGGTAAATTACTCTAATATTCATGAGCTGGGCTGCTGGGGGTGTAACTTTTTCAAAAGCAGTGCAAGGCGTACGATGATGAACAGAGCATTGCAACACGGCAACACCACCGACACCCGAGCTTCCCGGAAAGAGGAATCAGAGTCCCGAAACAAAATAAAAAATCATAGTTTAAAAAGTGAAACTAAACACACACTCGGAAACCGTTTTTAAAAATCTATTTTTTGAAATAACTATTTTCATATTTTTTAAAAAAAATTATTTTTCAAAAACTAATTCAAATATATTATAATCTTTTCCCTTTGATAAAAAACAAATAAGATTCCAAGTTTTTACCAAAAGCAAAAGACTGGGACGGTACAACTACAAGTCTACAACGAAGTATCCTATACCGGAGGGCCCTACGTAAGTGCCTTTGTGGCCCACAAGTGAAGTCAAGTCGTCCATCATTTGTGACTTTTGCTCATGAGCGTGATGCTTTTTTTTTTTTTTTTTGATTACAAAGGCAAGCAATGCTTGAAGTTTAGAAAGACCTATGAATAGGTGTTACATGCCTATCCTACGACGGCAGGTCACACTGGAGTGCAAAAAGATGAGTACATTCCCTAGGTGATGACCCAATATCTGTGTAGTCCTGGATGTTCCTGTAAGCATTCTTTGCTAACCAATCAGCACATCTGAGATTTTCTCTGAACGAATGGGAGATTTCAATATCCCAATCCCCATAAATAATGGACCTAGTATCAATAATGACCTCATATAGAGGATGATCGGTTCCACAGTCAACCGATAAAAGTTGAATAGCCTGTAGTGAATCTGTGAAAAGTCTGATCTTGGTGAATCCCATCTGCTTGCATAGACGGAGTCCTCCGTTGATTGCATGGATTTCCGCAGCAGTTGGGAAGGTATATCCTAACTTCTGTTGAAATCCACGAATCCAGTTGCCATGATGATCTCTAATTACTCCACCGCAAGCTGCCTGACCGCCAGTATATCTGGATCCATCCACATCTACCCGCACAAAGCCCAGTTCCGGTGGTTCCCAGCGTCTCGGCCCCCTCTCTGGTATTTGAAAGATCTGATGTCGAAATCTACCATTCTCCACGCCTTCCGAGAGATGATACAAGCACTTGTGAACTATTCCTCTTGCATTGTCCGCTCGTCCTTCAAAAGTTTGATTGCATCTATTCTTCCATAGAAGCCAGCATACAGTACCGAACACTCTATGCCATGGCCATTTGGCCACCTTCCTAGTTCCCGGGCAACACTGTATATTCCATGTAAGCCATTCTTGCAAATTACCAGAGAAAAACATAGGATAATATATATGGTTAGTTAAAAGAAACCACACTCTCTTAGCCTGTTCACAATCCCTCAGAACGTGTATGATACTCTCCTCACACTCACACTGAAATGGACAAGTGTTTGGGACACTCAAGTTATGTCTCGCTCTCATTTGGTTCGTAGGGAGTCTCTCGTGGAAAACTTGCCACAAAAACAGCTTAACTCTTTCCGGAATATCCCAGTGCCATAAACGCCGCCAATGACATTGGTGTCTTTGCTCATGCTGCTGAAAAACCATGTCGTAAGCCAACTTCACACTAAAAACTCCCTCAGATCCGTTCCGCCAGCAAAAAACATCATCCCCGGAGCCCGAAGGAGGAGTCACCAGCATAATTTTGTCCACAACCCAATGAGGAAGAAACAATCCCTACTTAGTACAGTCCCATTGACCTGAATGAGTGACGAAAGAGTCAACCCGTACTTCCATATCTACTAGCTGTGTATTCCTGTCGATGTAGGATTTTAAAGGCCTATCAACAGGCGCCCACCGCTCCTCCCAAACTCGGGTATTTCTGCCACTTCTTAACTTCTTACCAATACCGCTCATAAACACCTCCCAGACTGCCACAATACCACTCCACACCGCTGATTGACTGTGACGTCTACGCACCTCTGGTAGTCTCTCGTCCCCGCATGAATATTTAGCCCTTAAGCACTTCACCCACAGGGCTTCCGGTTGAGTGATCATTCTCCAACACAATTTCATGAGGAAAGCTTTATTCTGACAGTGAAGATCTTTTATCCCCAAACCTCCTTCATTCTTCCCACTCTTTAGTAAATCCTAAGCTAACAAGTGCATTTTCTTGGAATCCTCTTGCTGGTTCCAAAAGAAATCACGACTCAATTTCTCTAATGCAGTCAACACTCCTTTCGGGATCAGAGATGATTGCATCTGATACTGGGGAATTGCTGTTAAGACCGACTTGATCAATACCGTCCTGCCCGCCATACTCAAATAACGCCCTCTCCATTTGGTCAACTTTGATCTGACCTTCTGGATTAGCGGCGCAAAAGTCATCTTGACCATACGCTTATGAAATAACGGAACTCCCAAATATTTCCCCAAATCTGCGGTCAAACCAATCCCCACAGTCTGACTCAACTCATAGGCTCTGTTAAAATGAATATTCCTTGACACGAACATTTTTTACTTGTTCAAATTTATCCTATGCCCCGAGACTCGACAAAAGAGCTCCATTACTTTCTTAATCTCATCCATCTGCTCATTAGTGGCTTCACAGAAAAGAACCAGATCATCCGCAAAGAAGAGATGTGAGATCCTTGGTCCAGACATACCCATCTTTAGAGGTCGCCAATTCCCCGACTCAACTTCCTGGTGAATAAGTTGCCCCAATAATTCCATACATAGAACAAACAGATACGGGCTCAACGGGTCACCCTGTCTTACACCCCTCGATGGTGTGAAACTCTCAGAGGTATCTCCATTCCAAACAATCCTCATGGACGATGATGAGACACAAGACATAATGAGTTTAACAAAATCTCCTCCCAAACCCAGGCTGTGAAGAGTGAATTCCAAGAATCGCCAGTCCAGTCTATCAAATGCCTTTTCCATGTCTACCTTTATTGCCACATACCCCTTCCTACCCTTCTTGATTCTCAAGGAATGTATAGCTTCTTGAGCTATAATAATGTTGTCCGCCCCTTGTCTGCCATTGATGAAGCTGCACTGATTATCGGCCACAAGATAATTCATAACACATTTAAAACGATTGGCAATAACCTTAGTGACAATTTTGAAGCTAACATTGCAGAGAGATATAGGTCTAAAATCCCTCAAAGATGTAGGCTGATCAACCTTGGGAATCAGGACAATATTAGTCTGATTAATTTCATGAACATCCTCTGGGTTCTCAAAGATGTTACAAACCAGGTCACAAATCTTCTCCCCAACTCGTTCCCATTGTGATTGAAAGAAGTGAGGATTTAATCCGTCCGGTCCCGGTGCTTTGAACGCCCCCATTTGAAATGCTGCGTTCTTAATCTCAACAGTTGAAACGGGTCTCTGAAGGAGATCAACCTGGTTTGCCTCCATAGAAGGGAAATTAGCCGGCCATGGTGAAAAAGGAACCGAAAAATTCTCTGCCGTAAATAGATTCTTAAAATACCCAACGGCCATACTACTCAAGCGACTCTCATCAGAAATCCAATTGCCTTGCTCATCCTGAAGTGCCTCAATTTTATTCCTTTTTCTCCTGGCAATGATGCTGGCGTGAAAGAACCTCGAATTCCTATCCCCTCCACTAAGCCATTTGCACCTTGACTTCTGGAACCAAATCAATTCTTCCTGCAGGCTCAGCTTATGAAATTCATCCCACAACTGCTTCTCAATCCTGAAAAGCCCATTTCTGTTGCCCTCACAACACCTCTTGCGGTCTATACCTTCTAATCTTCGGATGATTTCTCTCTTTTTCTTAGCCACATTCCCCACCACTCTGTCGTTCCAAGCCATTGCCTCTTCTTTAAATAACTCATGCCCTTGGATCCAACCTTTCCCGTGCCATGCCGATCTAACCACATCACCGAATCCCTCCTCCGCACACCATGCTGCTTGGTACTGAAACCTTGGCTTCCTACATAGACTCGGCTTATCTGACCTGTCTCCAACCACCACTACACGATGGTCAGAATTGAACCTGAGGCAATGATAAGCTTTCGCTTGTGGATTCTTGATATCCCACTCAAAATTACAGAAAGCCCAGTCAAGTCTCTCTTTGACCCCAGTCTTCTCCCAGGTAAACTTGTCCCCTACAACTGGAATTTCAATGAGGCCACAGTCCTGAATACCCTCTTGAAAATCAAACATTGAAGCATTGATCGGTGCCGCCCCACCCTCTTTATCACTGGGACTCAAGATGGTGTTAAAATCTCCTAAGACCAGCCAGGGTGAGTATATATTTTGGTAAATCCCACGCAAAGCCGACCACAAATCTCTTCTAGCTGGAATATTTGTATCCCCATATACAAAAGTGGTCAGCATCAAATTTTGGCCATTTCTCTCAGAAATTTTGCAATGCAACAACTGCGTATTGGAACACAAATATTCAACCAAAAAATCCCTGCTATTCCAAAGCACCCAAATCCCACCTGCAAAACCTGTAGCTTCTACTCTTACCCAGTCTGTAAAACCCAGCTTCCTCATCACCCTATCAGCTCTATTACCACTAATCCTAGGCTCAACAATACCCATAACATCAATAGAATATTTTTTAACCACATCTTTAAATATCCGAGAAAAGGCTCTACCTCCCGCCCCCCGACAATTCCAACATGCTATGATCATAATAAAAACGCATTGACAGGGAGAGAAAAAATGGAATTACTTATCTGGCGGTTTCCCTTCCATCATTACCACCACCTCGACTTGAGAAACAGGTTGAGTTGCAGAACCACACTGCTGCCTATCACATTCACCAGCTGAAGCTGTCATTTTTCCCTGAGTGCTCGAAACTATTTGAGTGCCCTGGACCTTTTCTGGATAGTCAACAAGCCCCTGCCTCTCTTCATCACCAATCTGAATAACTGAACACGTGGAGTTCGTTTTTCCTTTCTGGACTTGCTGTCCGTCAACGTCCAATTTTTGGATCAGCTCTTGCATCTCTTTTGGCTCCAATCCTCCTCTTACAACATTATGGACTCTATGGGTTATCTTTTTTGTAGAAGATTTAATTGACTTCTTTCCATTCAGGCTCGCCTCTACTGCTGGGCCCAATGCCGAAATCTTTGGCCCACCCACATCTCCATTTTGCACCGGAATGGTGCTAGCCTTTTTCAAATTCACAGCCCACCTTTTCTCTCCCACGTGACTGCCCTTTCTTTCCTTAAAGGGACCCATCTTGATCGCTGTGTTATTCCTTTGCCCAACCCGAGAGGATCCTTCTGAATCTTCTTTCCCAGCTTGCGCCGCTTCCTTCCCTATTCTGCGCTTAAAATTCAAATCTGACTCGGGAATCACTCCCTCATCACCCATCGTACTATCTAGAACTGCAAATCTGGACTGGGTAACTCTGACCTTCTCCACTCTTTCTGTCAATCCCGTCTGCCTCCCCTCACCAACCATGCTTCTACTGTCACCAGCTCTCGAGAAGCGCGCTTTTAGAGGTCTGTGGACGAACATCCAGGGGCCGAAGGGTTCATCCTTCGCCGGATTACCTTTCACCGTCAATGACTTACTGCCCTCAGAATTTTCCGGCATCTGCTTCTCCACCACGTTCCCTGAATCCACCACTATCTTCTCTGGGCAGAGCTCTTTCCGATGGCCATATCGCCCACAGGTAAAACAAATACAACCCAAACCTTCATATTCAATGTTAAATAAAGTTGAGGCCGATATGATTTTCGGGACCAGTTTTTTTTGCAAGTCTAGCTCCACGCATAGCCTAGCAAAGCGTCCTCTGTTTACTTTAGCCTCATCCACCTCCAAATCTTCAATGGTATTCATATCCACTTTTAGAGTCTTCCCGATCATGTCCCCAATTCGCCACATGCAATCTTTATTATAGCACAGCAAAGGCACATTTGGAATTCTGACCCATGTAGCCACTCTTCCTAGTGGATTTTGGAAGGGATCGAACTGCGGAGACCATCTCTGCACCAATATGGTGTGCTGCGCAACCGACCACGGACCACCCAGGAGAATTCTCTTATATTGCTGACCCCAGTCCACTGAATCTTTCAACCTCACCACGTAATAGTTGTTAGGTAAATCAATTAAATCAAAAGTCTTGATATTCCACAAACGGCTCAGGTGCTCTTTCAGTCTATAAAAATTAATTCTAGCACCAAGAATTGTGATAATCAACGAATTGTTCCATGGTTTCGCCCATCTATTATATTCCTCACGTGTCATGGTCATAGTTGGGTACACCTCCATTAGCTTTTTCATTTCTTCTGACGGCTCAGGAATTTCCCAGTTTTGATCCAAAATCTCAGAGAACAGAGGATCCTCCTCCACACGCTGATAACCGTTGGCTATACCATTGAATTCTGATCCCTTGAAACGTAACAAGGATTCTTTATACGGCCTTCCAGGCTCCATTCCTTTCTGCATAATCTGCTCTGACTTATTCCCAGTGTTATACCCCTTCTCCAGCTCTGAAGCAATGACGATATCCAACATCGACACACTCAGAATATGAACCTCTGCTTCCTTAGGATCCATCCCTAATTTGTCTTCCCCTGCAGCCTTCCGCTTTTCCTCTTCTATCTCTGACCTATCCTTTCCAACATTCGCATTTAAACCCAAAGTCTTCACCGCCGGCGTTGCCCGGACGCCGGGATCAACCATCGGAGAAAAGCTACACAGCGGCTCGTTTTCCAAGAGAGAGAAAAAACCAAAACGTTCTTTGTTAATTCTCATGAGCGTGATGCTTTGTTGTAGTTGTGCCGCACCAGCCCTTTGCTTTTGGGAGAAACTTTAGAAACTGAAGGGCCACTTTTTTGTGCACATAATTTGGGTCTTTTACGCAACCCTTTATATTTTGGAGTAAAATAATTTATTAAAAGTACCTTATAATAAGAATAAGATAGGAGAATTATAGTTTGTTGATAGATGTAGATTCTAATAAATTAATTTAATTTTTCTATCATGTGCCTACAGATCCAACTACAAAGAGTAATGTCTTGTGTATTAAGCCATAAAAGTCACAGTAAATTAATAAAGAAATATATATTTATATATAGATGTATATTACATTAATCCAACATAAGTTAGGGTTTTTTACATCTATTCTGTTGGTTCTTAATTATCAAATATGTCCTTATGGTCAATAGGTCAAATCACCTATCACTTCAGGGTTTTTTTTTTTTTTTTTTTTTTGACCTGGACTTCAGGGGTTATTGTAACTTTGTTGTTTGTTGTTCTGTGTATTTATCCTACGCTCCCTACCACATGACTTTTGGAGAAAAATGAATCAGGATATGGCCCACATCGATATAACAAGACTTAAAAAATTAAAAAGTTCTCAATAAAAAAAATCAGTAACAATTTTTTTTTTTTTTAAATCGTCTCTCAACTTGAGTAACGAGCACAATAGTCAATAGGACAATTATTGTAAAGTCACAACAAGATTAACAATTTATGTTTTATGAAGTTGTAAGAAGGCCCTCTGTGAAGAATGATTAATTTTTTTTACCTGAGAAGTTCAAATAATGATTAAATTTCCGACCAGATTACATACTCAACAACTAATTAGTTGTACTTAGATTGAAGATGCCTAAAAGAATTAAAATGATATCCAAACGCAAAAGAACAAGGATATTGAAAGTTTAAATAATAATAATCACGGAAAGTGGACGCTAGAACGCTGAAAGGGAGTGTTACCCTAAGTAAGGTTGAATAGTTTGCAATTATGAGAGAGTGAAAGTGATTTGAGGATTGAAACTTGAGTAAAGCTGCTAGCAGAATTTCCAATAATATCACTTTCTTTTATTGTGAGTTGTGTCAATAATAACCAGCGAGTGATGCTGCTTGAAACTCTTCTTCATATTCTTCTGGTCTTATTTATAAGATAGAGGAGAGAGAGATTTTTTTTATATGAATGTATAAATTTACCTTTCATTTATTATTGTATTGATTTTGTTCTCATGAGGTATAATATATATTAGAGTAAATGTGTACTCAGCACCTAAACTAATTTTAGAAGTACAATTAGTATCCTAAATTATTTACGGGTGCAATTTCACCCCCTAATGTATTAAAATTGATTCAATTTTGACCCTTCTTAACAGATTCCAAAATTTCTTCCTCTTCTTTTTTGAGAGCCTTAGCTTAGCACCCTAAAGAGGTAGAAAGAGCAAGCAAAAGAAAAGAATAAATGGATAGTATGTGGTGGGAAGCAAAAGAAATAGCTCCCAAAAACTTTTCAGACTTCCTTCTCTTCAAACAAGTTCTTCCCACATATCCCTTTCAACAAATTTTCTCTTATTTACTTTCCACCAAAGAGTTCTTATCCTTCAAAATAATGAAATTGCAGAAAAGATGAAGGGACTTCTACTATATAGCTTGTTAAGATTCGCGTGATTTTAAGAAATATTGATAGTCAAGTTAGGCAGCATAAAATTAAAAACTACTGAAGTCTCATAATATTCAAGATAATTTATTTTCCCACTTGGACAAGTTTTAAAATGACAAGTTAATAAACATATTTTTACAAACATTTGTATATGCCAATTTTGACAACTTTGTCAACTTATTTTACAAATTGCATCTGCCTACTTTGACAAGTTTATTTTTCTATTAACAAAATTGTCAAAGTAGGTAGATGCAGTTGTTAAAATAGACTAACAAAGTTATCGATGCCGCGACATCCTACACGAAGAGAGAGCGTCTCACCATGATCTATAAAATGAATAGGTTTTTTTTGAACGGCAAAAAATGAATAGTTGCCGGTCACTGTTGGCTACTCTGATTTTGATGTGAATAATATCATAATTTCCCCACAATTACTCATGAATTGAACTAACTATATGATCACCTCATTGATAAAATCAACTGTTCTATCTAACCCCTCTTCCTTTCAATCAATTCTTTTAAATCATTTATTGGTTCCGGACAGTCTCGATACCAAACCATTAAGGTGTCATAAATAGAATCAGGAGATCTACTGGAAAGCACACAGTTGAAGTGAACAAAATGAGGAAATGCGACGCCCCTTCGTTGGATGGAGTCCAAGTCATAATTAATAATGAGAAGTATCTCAGATGAAGCGGATGATGGAATAATGTCGGGGAAAGAGTATGTTACATCTAAGCGAGGTTTAATCCTTCTGCAATATTCATGAGAGAGTGGAAGTGATTTTAATGTTAGTTCCTTCAATAATGACCAGCGAGTGATGCTGTTAGGAACTCTTGTGAATGTAACACCCTTATTGCAACAATCTTCCATTAACACATCATCCCCTTCGTCATCTTCCATTAATGACAACATCACCACTTGATGTTTGTTCATCATTTCTCCTCTATCACCCCTCTCCTCCTTATCAACATCACTAATAAAGTCATCTTCATCATCTTGATGTTCGACAACACCCTTACTGCAACAATATTCCATTAATACATTATCCTCTTTGTCATCTTCCATTAACACATTATCCTCTTCGTCATCTTCCATTGATGACATCTCCTCCTTTTCATCATCACTAAAGTCACTATAATCTGTACCATAGATAAAATGTTGGTTGAAATCATGCCCAAACTCAATTGGACCCTCTAAACATTTAACTTTCCTTACAAATGGAAGTAAAGACCCCAAACTTTGTGTTCCCTTTCTCAATTCTTCTTTTTCTTCCAATAGCATTACCTCATGTTTCAATCTAACACCACATATCATGTTGCCACATACGAACACCTTCATTGTAATTTTATTCAATGACAACTTCTTAAGATCAAAAACACTAGACACAATCATTGACCCTGAACTTCTCCCTTTTATACTGCCCCCAACCTTTATTTGCATTGGCCCACAATCATCTATCTTTAAATTGACATAATCTCCTGGGAAAGTTGAAGAATGAATTTGAGACAAATTCACACAACCCAAAACATCCAACTCTTGAATATTAGGGGCGTGAGAGAGATCTAGCAGTGCAGTGAGATGTTCTGAATGCGCTAAATCAATTTTCTCTAAATTTGGAAAACGCTGAAAAAAAAAATAGAGTTTAATACATTAGATATTTACACTAAGCTATAATTTAATCAATAATTTCTCCCATGCCAATAAACAAAAATGTGCACTTATTATGGAAATATGTCAATGCATTTAAAAGATGGATTGGGTTTCCTGCCCAAAAAAAAAAGTACGGCTGCTATTAACCCTCAATTTAAAGGTAGTAAAGCAAACATTTGCATTATGCATTATTTGGTCAATGTTTCATATATATATATATATATATATATATATATATATATATATATATATATGAGACCTTTAGTTTGAATCACTTCACTACAAGATTATGACATATGAATTATGGTACGTACCTGATTTCCATCCAAAAATTGTCGGATATTACTATTAGGCATGTCAAGTGTAATAAGATTATCCGCACAAAAATGTAATCGCACATATGGTAGTGGACACTCTTCCCAGCTCAAAAACCTCAGTTCTTTTGGAAGATAATCCAAAACTCCACGAATATTCAACATTGAAGGCTTGCTCCGATCAGACTTATAAATTTTAAAAAATATTAAATTATGCATCTTCCGAAAACTACTAGCTCTCAATGTAATCTTTTGTATCTTGCTCATGTCCAATGACATGCATCGAATTGCCTCCATCTCCTAGCAATAGCAAATAGAGGGAGAAACAATTACCATTACCTAAAAAAAGGCCAAAACATACTGTACCAATTAAATGTGTATGATATTAGAAATATCCAAATTATTAATAATGCTATTGCGCATTTTATTAAAAAAATCTTACAATTCATGTTTTCCTAATAATAAATGAATTCCTAAAAACTCATAAACATGCACACACACTCATACGGATACCTGCACACATCCATGTGCAGATATTTAAACAAATATTCATTTATAACACTTGGCATATACATAAATTTTAAACTTTATTTAAAGAAAGAAGCTTTTTTTTTTTTTTTTTTTTTTGCCAGGAAGAAAAAAAAAAGCATGAACTAAAGTGCAACGACAACACACATTACAAGACGCTGTAAAATTTACATATAATATGTCCGTCTAAAAACATTAAATTTTTTACCATTATAAACACATGCGCATGCGACCATATAAATTACACAAATTAGTAAGAGGAAAATTAATGTTGTGAATTATTTCATTATCACTTAATGAACATTCTTTGTAGACTAATTTTATCTTTTAAAATAACACATATCACACTAGTCCCCATTAATTTATATTTAAAGTTTAAGTAGATGAATAAATTAAACCTAAATGCAATTTTAGTCATTTAAATCGAGAAAGGAGGCCTTGTAGGAATATCTAATTAAAGAAAATAAAACAGAGACACTTCAAGATAAATGTTGACACCTACCACTTGCCACCAAAGACTTTAACAAATAAAAAACATGTAGACAAACAAATATCGCAAGGAATCTGACAATTAAAATGATAAAGAAAATAAGATATAACAACAACAGAATAAATTATTACCTTGCCACAACTGAAAAAATAATCAATGTCTTCATACTTCCATAGTCGAACAAGTGTTCCAGGATTAGCGAATAATAACTGTTGTCTAGCAATTTCAAGGCCCATTTTCATCACAAGATCATGCATCACAACACAACCGTGATGATCAAGTGAAATGAGGGATTTCTCTCTAAGAACACTTATCTCAATAGGTCCAGAAGAGTCATATAATTGTCTTCTTAGATTCAAAGAAATATGAACTTTTTCATTGATTAAGAATGCCAGGTCAAGAAACACATTCTGCTGTTTGCCATCAAGTCCATCAAAACTAAACTTCAAAACATCAATAACATCCTTGGGTGGATCTTTGTCTAGTTTTTTCAAAAAACTTTTCCATTCTTCTTTTTCCCTTCCACAGAGAAAGCAACCTAACACTACCAAGGCTAATGGATTTCCTTGACAATATTCCACGACTGATTTTGATAACTCCATGTAACCTTCATATGGCTCATCTTGCTTGAAAGCTTTCAAACTAAAGAGATGAATGGCATCATGGAAATCCAAATCCGAAACATGATATGTTGCTTGGGTGCATCTTGGTTTAGTTTTTGCATATGCATTTTGAAGCACTCGCATATCTCTTGATGTAATAATAATTCTGCTTCCTTCCCCACACCAAGAAAGCACATTGGTTAAACCTTCAACTATCATGGCATTGTCTACATCATCAAGTATGAGAAGAATTTTTTTGCGTCCAAGCCTTTTTTTCACAAAAGTGGATTTTATGTCATAGATGCTAATGTCCTTATCTTTTAATAATTCTTTCAGGCAATTTTGCTGTAGCTCATCCAAACTAATGCTTTTTAATTGCTTCTTGACGTCTTCAATAAAGGAGAAAGCATCAAATTGAGCTCTCAACACTTGAAATATAGCTTTAGCAAGTGTGGTCTTCCCAGCACCACCCATACCCCATATTCCCACAATGCGAGCTTCAGTTAGAAGGTTTTCAATTTTTCTGATATGACGAGCAATGCCAACGAGTCCTTCAAGATGATATGATGAATTGTAGTTCAACTTACTCAAAATGTCTTTAACAATCTCTTCAATAAGTTTGAATTCAGGTCTAGCACAAATGTCAATCAAAAGAAAAGGCATATTTAATAGGTAGAAAATAAAAAATAAAAACAAAAACTACAATAATTTGTTAGAAACCTAAAGATTAGTCAAGTAAATCCCCAAAAACAACTACAAAGATAACATTTTCCAAGGTCTGGTACTATTGGAATCCCATCCAGATAGACTTGTAGATTGGATTAAAGCATCTCTCCACCTTTGTAGTTTTTTTGGGTTGTCTTTAAATCTTCGCTTCAATACATTAAATCCTTTTCCAAAACTCCCCTTTTGTTTGCGTATGTTTGAAGGATCTACGTTATAGAAAATCGGTATCACATCCCTTCCAATTTTTTTCTTGCATTTTAATATGTGAACAAGTTCATCCATACACCATGTAGAAGAAGCATAATTCTCAGAGAAAATAATCACTGATATTTCTGATTCCTCTATTTTTCTCAAAAGAACTTCTGAGATTTGTTCTCCTTTGATGAGTTCATGATCCATAAAAGTGTGAATGCCTACATCATGAAGTCCTTTGTAAAGATGACTTGCAAACTTATAGCGAGTGTCTTCCCCTCTAAAGCTAAGGAACACATCATACTTGGTTGCAGGAGGAGAAACCGTTTGAGTTAAAATTACATCATCTTGAGAACTACAAATAGAAACAAACCGTCAACAAATACTGGGTTATGTAGAAGGAGCAAATCAAACAAGAAAATATGGAGTGGGAGGTTATTTAGTAGAAGCTAGCTACCTATCATCAACAGCAACAGGTTGGTTACCATTAAGCGAATGAGATATGAATCTGATAGCTTTGTAAATTGATAATCCGAATAGGAGCAATGAAGCTTCTCTGCGCATTATTAAAGCAATGGTTGTGCTAGCAATATCTAGCTTCAGCCTTCAGCAACCTGAAACTAAGGCCATAGAAAGTACAAGCAAAAGTTTATTAGATCCACGCCAGCAAGGTAGCCAGAGACAAGATTCAACACTAAAAGAAACAAGAAATTAACAAAAATTTTCGCAGAATATATTTGTTATGAATTTATTAAGAAAAAAGGGAGTATCATTTTTCACTTCATCTATTCTTAAAATCAACTTAGAAACAAGAAAAAGAAAAAGATTGTTTGATTACCCTATTATTTTTTTATAATTATTGCCATAGTTTTTGAAGATTATATTTGAATGTATGTAAGTGTATATAGTATACAGTTCTAACGTGTTTATAAGTTTCATTAGATTGAGGAGTGAAATTAGATAACTATAAGGTAGTTGCATAATTTTTTATGTGGACAAACCCTGCTAGCAAAACAGTAAATCGATGGGATGTGGCAAGTGATGGAAGAAAAAAAAAGAGAAGAATGTAAATATTTACCTGAACGCGAAGGGGAGATAGTTCACAAAGATCGCAAAAACGTGAGCTTTGGGATCTGCAGGCTTCCTCCTCTTCAAACGAGTTCTTAAAATAAACGAAGAGTTTAGTCAATAGATCAAATCCTGCCATATCTTTAAAAGGTTATGGGACTCTTTTTTTTCAGAAGCAAAAATTGGGGAAAAAAATTCAAACGATTAGAAGAAAACATGAAATGTTTTGCAGAATTTTTCTGTGAAAAATTAAGGCAAAACAGAAGAAGGATGACAGATCAATGGGATGAAGCAAGTAAAAGTGAAGAAATAACCTGGATCGCTATGGATGGAAGCGAAAAAGAAATAGCTCCCACAAGCAAAGATCTAAAAAATGGAAACTTCAGAATTTGCCGACTTGTTTTCTCTAATAAAACAAGCTCTTCAGATTCAGAGATGAACAAATTAAATGCCTTCTTCATATATATATATATATATATATATATTGTTTCAGTCTCTTACGCCTCTTTCTGAGAAGCTCGCGCGTCGATGGGGTGGTGGGGTTGCCGTATTGGTGTTGCAATGCTGCTTCATCATCGTACGTCTTGGACAGCTTTTGCAAAAGTTACTCCCCCTGCTTAATATCACAATAATTCACTCTTTACCATGAGGGCCTCTCTAATACTTTCCCATCTTTTTCCTCTCTTTCACTTGAAACAACACAGTTGTTTTCGGTATATAAAAAAATATTGGTCTTATTTTTTTCAAAAAAAATAAAATTCAACACTTTAAAATAATTTTTTAGTGATATCTATTATCTTAAAATAATTTTTGATGAACTGATTACCCTCAAATATTTTTTCAGTAGCAACTATTGTTTAGTAAGTTACACTCTAAAGTATTTTTTTAATAACACCCAGTATCATAAATTAATTTTTAATTTACTTAGCCCTAAATAACTTTTCAATAACACTCAATATCCTAAAATAATTTTTTTTGCATCTAATCCCTTAAAATATTTTTTTCATTAGTATACATCTTAAGTTTAGAGTCCCCGTTGCAATTAGAAAAATTTTTTAAGTAGTGGATGAACAAAAAATTATTTTAGAATATTAGGTGTCAATAGAAAAATATTTCAGTTGCTTAATGTTATGTTAGGAAAAACAAAATAGGCCCAACCTCCCTTTTTCACCCCCAAAATAGTGTAGCTTTGGGTAAAGGAGAGGAGAGTGAGGGGAAAAGAGCACAACTCAATTTACCATTAAGTAAAATAGAGGAAAAAGGATAATAAAATATGATTTGAGCTTCAAAATCTTAAATTAGATGTTTCCTATTAAAACAAGTAGACAATTGTTATACAAGTGAAGTTAATACCTATACTTTTATAGGCCACAAGACTTATTTGAGGTTTTTAAGTTTAAATGGTACTTTCTTATCTTTTTCTCTGAAGTAAAAATGGCTGACAAAAATTCTGATTTGTGAATTTTATTATTCAAAATTTTTTTTAAGAACCAAGTGCAGATATTTTTATTGGGGGTAACTTTTTTTTCAATTGTGCATAACTTATCTTTAGGCAGGTGGAAAATAAAAGATATTTGAACATAGATAAAGATATTTTGTGTGTATGTTAAAAAAAAAGTAACCCTTGCTGAAAACAAGTTATACTTTATCATAGAAACGAATTTTCAGATATTTTTTGACAATAAATTTTGTAATGAAAATTTTTCCAACAATTTTCTTAAAAAAGAAATGATTTCATATATCTTTAAAAAGTAATAGTGAGTAAGCAATTCACATGGTCTATTAATATATGAAAAATTATTTTGATGTTGCCCATATATATCTTTTGGGTGCTATATATATATCATGGATTAAAAATAAATTCTTTATCTAACTCTTATATTAATAACAGGAAGTAGTAGTATTTATCATAAAATTCAAGTGATTTATAAGTTTATAACATTGCCCATATTAACTAACTAATACACTAAACTCCTATAACATATAATTGCTACTCTTTTTTACTAGCCTTGTTAAATATGAGCATATATAAAAAAATATTTAATATCATTTGAAACTATTAAGGTGTCTTATAAAAAAGGAAGAATAATTTTTAGAAGGAATTTAATAATAGGTGCAGGAGGCCATACAAGCTTTTTGCGGTCATTGGTCAACAAGTCAATTGAAGTACAGTATTGCCGCGTTTGTGACTTTTGGGAGTTGCCGGGATACTGCGTTGTAGTGGTGCCACATCAATTCTTTGCTTCTGGTAAAAGCTTGGAATCTTTTTTATTTTTATCAAATGTAAAATCTTAAAGTCTGAAGGGCCCACTTATTTGTGAAACATGATTTGGGTCTTTGCTTTTTTTGGATTTTTTTAATTAAAATACATAGGGAGACAAAAGCCTGAATTAGAAATAACTAGTTGGAATCAACCTATGCATGTCAATTAGGTTTAGGCCATTACTAAGGCTATGACACATAATAGCAATATAATACAGTCCACATGAAAATTCGTTATTGGTGATATGAAGTATGCGCATTATGTGTGTGATCCGGCCAACTCAAGCATTGGTTTCTCTAAAAATATCCCGGCCAACTCAAGCATTGGTTTCTCTAAAAAGCACTGGCTTCTCTGAAAACATCCTCGTAATCTGACATAAGTAGCTATCTTTTTTATGAGGTCATGAAGAGAGGTTGTAATTACTAAAAGTCCTATGATTAGTTAACATCATGCAATAACAAATTGTTATACAAGAAAAAAACAAAGGTTAAGGTACAAATTTATTAATAAAATTTTATCTGAGGGACGCCTGGCACAAATATGTTTTAAAAGGGGAAAAATATCAATAAACAATTAAAAATTGTGCAAATTTAACAAAACCGTTAAATTTGACCTAACGGCGTTAAATTATAAGAGAAGAAAATCTCTAATGACGTTAGGTCAAATTTAACGGTTTTGCTAAATTTATACCATTTTTAATTGTTCATTGATATTTTTGTTCCTTCTAAAATATATTTGTGTCAGACGTCCCTCAGATAAAACTTTGTTAGTAAATTTGCACCTTAACCCAAAAAATAATAAGGTCCATGCTTTGTGCTCTCATCAAAGAAGTAGGAAGCATGGTAATAATCACACTAAAAGTGTTGCTTCAAATTCTCAAACTCAATTGGACTCTCTCACGTATGACAGCCCTAACCAAAGACAAGTAAAAACGCCAAACTTTTGTTGAAGAATGGATTTGATCCTACTTTACCCAACCATCTATGCCTGCCTAAGCTTAAGGGCCTCACATAGATCATCAGCGAGTGGCATGAGACTTTTCGAGTGAAATTAGAAAACCACGATGCACTTAGTGTGTGTTTGGATTAGCTTTTAAGAATAGCTTTTATGATTTACGAGGTAAATGTGTGAGAGAAGTTTTATCTCGGGTTGCGTAAACCTAGGTTTAGGAAAAATCAGTTACTTTTCTGGTTCTAAATATAAGATAAAAAGGATATTATATTTAGGACTAAATATAAGATAAAGAAGGTCTTATATTTAGGATTTGAGGGAGTATTATCAAATCAGGATATTGGGTACGTAGTTAATTACCAAAATAATACAGTAAACTTCAAACAAAAGAAAAACCTTTTTGCTTATGTTTATATTCTTCCTCAGTTCTTAATCAGGTATTTGTAACAACATTTTGGTTAAGGGTTAAGGTGCTTAAATAACTATGAACTATGTTCAAAAGTGCTAAAATAACCATGAACTATTTTTTAGAGTAAAAGTAATCATGAACTATGTAAAATAGAATAAAACCGTTAAAATCCTTAAAATAAGAAACGTTGACCGTTAATTATGGTGTTGAAGTATGTGTTGATTGTTAACGGTATCAACAGTTTTGCTCTATTTTACATAGTTTATGGTTATTTTTGCTCCAAAAAATAATTCATGATTATTTTAACACTTTTAAAAATAGTTCATAGTTATTTAAGCACCTTAACCCTTTTGGTTAATTCCGCTATCCTCTAGAGATTGGAAAATGCGTTGAAAGAATAACGGAGGAGATAGCACAGGTTAAAATTACAAAGGATGGATTTTCTATAGGTGAATAAAAAATAAAATAAAGAGTATGTAAAAGGTTTTCAAAGTAAATTGACTATTTTTATTTTTAGGCACATATATTTAGCGTGTGTTCGGGAAAGAAATAAAAAAGCGCTTTTTGACCCAAATCATGGTTTTGGGTGAAATCTGCCGAACACCACATTATTTCATAGAATCCCGTTTTTGACCCAAACCATGGTTGTGGGCGAAAAAAGCTATTCTGGGCTGAAGCTATTTTCGAATGCTTTTGGATCAGAAATTTCAGACAGTTGGGAGTAATTATTGCGCTCTGTCCTTTTCTCTTTCCCCTTTCCTGTCTTCTCTTGTGCATTCCCGTGATCTCCATTTTTCTTCCTTCTTCCTGCGTCTCTGCATCTCTTTCCCTTGTCCTTTCCTTCTTGTTCCTTCTCGTCTCTGCCGTCTCCGTCTCCCCTTCTCCGTCTCCGTTCCCGGTCGACGTTGCGTCTTCGCCTCTTCGGCCCTCAACAGATTCCCTCTTCCCCTTCTCGTTCCCATTGTCTCGCGGATCTGAAACACTTGGCTGAGCGTGGCTTTGATCTTGCCTTGCTCCATTTTCTGGCGGTGAACGGAGGCGGTGAACGGACGGTGGTGCTATTTTCGGTGGCCAGTCCTCTGTCCTGTGATCTAGTTTTAATTGGGTTGACGGAAAATCGGCTGCGAAATCTTGCCGGTGACTTTGTGAGGTTCGGCGACCCAGATCTTGGCCAGCGACTTCGTGAAGGTAGTGGACTTCGTACAGGTTGGTGTGCCATTTTCCTCTGCGTGTGTGTTGTCTGGTGGCCTTGCATTGTGTTTTCCCTTTGCGTTGGCCATGTGTTCTTGGTGTCATTTTCGTTTTGCGTTTGTGGTGTCATTTTCGTTTTGCATTGGCCTTGTGTTCTTTGGTATTGGTGCTCTGGTTATGGTGCTCTGGTTTCAGTGCTCTGGTTATGGTGCTATGGTTTCTGGTTTCGGTGGTCTGGTTAGTTTCGGTGCTCTGGTTATTTTCGATGATCTGATTATATCATAGTTTTTCTCTTTTCCCTGTGTAATAAGAGTTAGATTTTGCTTCTTTGTGTGGGTTGGTTTTCTGTGTACAAGATAGCATTGCTATGGACTTTTCCTTTAAACAGAGACGAAATTTATGTATGAGAGACTGTGGAGTTTCCCACCCTCACAGGAATTTTTTTTTTTGGGGTGAAAAATACAGGGATTTTAGCTCATCTCAATTATTTTCCCTTACAAGAAAATTTAACAGTGGTGAACTTCGTTTTGCTTGAATTCTCCTTTAAAGCATGAAATGGAATTTCCTTCCAAGTTTTGTGTATGAATTCATGTGTTTCCTCATAAGAAAACTTTACAAACGGTGTATTTTTAAAATTGGGACGTTGGTCGGTGCAATTGAGTCAAGGCATTCCCAGTATGAATTACCTTGGCAAAGGGTGTTAAAAAGTAAACTTGCTGTCAGTAAGAATTGAGAGCATTAAATGCCTTGCTTATTCTTTGCTCCAATGCTAGAGTTGCTAAATGAGTGGTGGAGTCACTTATTTGTACTTTGGTGTTTAATTTGAATCGTAAAGGGTGCTGATTTGGTTATTGTTTGGCCATGAATTGACATATATTCATTGAGTATTTTATAACTTTGGTGAATCGTAAAGGGTGCTGATTTGTACTTTGGTGTTTAATTCTAGGAGGTTTGAGGATGCTATTGAGATTGTGTTGGATATGTTGGCTAATTCTAGGTCCCCTGATCACTTGACTTACAAGACTGTATTGGAAGGGTTATGTCGAGAAGGGAGAGGCAACGAGGCCTTTGAATTACTTGATGAATGGAGGAACAGAGACATTTCAATGAATGATAAGACCTACAAGATTTTGCTTAATGGATTGCATTTCCTTTCTCGGGAATAAATTCTTGACTCGCTTCTCACCTCCAGTTTGGAGTCCATATGTGTGAGGCACTTTTTATGCTGATTTCAGTTTTCCTATCAAGCAACACTGTAAGTGCTTGTATGCCCTTGTTGTGTTGTATGAGGTGATACTGTTCTTGGACAAGAGTGATGGATACTGACAAATGGAAGCTTTGTGCTTGCTGTGAGAAATTCTTTCAACCTCTGATGATGGGTTTTAGGTGATTGGAAGATTGGGTTTAAGCGCTTTCATTTGCAAGTTAATACCTCAACTTGGTATGCTTCATTTATTCAATGAATAAGCTTGAACTGGCTTTGAACCAGGCCATGTGCATAGCAAAGAGTTTGTTGGGAGAAACAAAACCCATTTGGTGATCTTTACGTCTTGGGAGGATTAATCTCTAGCTATCGGTTGGGGGATACTGCCTGGGTTCTGATAAAAAAAGGATCCAACATGTTCAATTTATAGTTGCAGAATTACATATCAGAGGTGGGAAAATGGTGATAGAGCACACGCTTGAGATTCGCAGCTTTCTTGTAATATGTGAAATCAGTTTTGTTTATCTTTGATGTTTCAAATAGAGTCAGGTTGGATCATTTTCCTTGTGGAAACACTTTAAAAGCAATGTCAATAGGCCGAGAGCCATACCTTGTATATGAAAAGTGCAAGAAAGTTAAGTTCTTCCTTCTGCTAATATACTATATATATATATATATATATATATATATATATATATATATATATATATATATATATATATATATATATATATATATATATATATATATATATATATATATCTTTAGAAACTAGGCAGGAGTGGTAAAAAAACAGAAATTAAAGATAAGGACACACTTGTAAAAATCAAAACCATTCCAAAGAATTTAATGACGAATAATAATATATATATCTTTAGAAACTAGGCAGGAGTGGTAAAAAAAGCAGAAATTAAAGACACGGACACACTTGCAAAAATCAAAACCATTCCAAAGAATTTAATGACGAATAATAATATATATATATCTTTAGAAACTAGGTAGGAGTGGTAAAAAAAATAGAAATTAAAGACACGGATACACTTGCAAAAATCAAAACCATTCCAAAGAATTTAATGAAGAATAATACAGTGGGTTTGGCAAGAGATAACCTAGGTTGTCAAAGGAGATGAAAATTAATATAGTGTACGCCTTCAATATGTACGTTTGATCTAATTTTATAATTTACTACATAATTGACTAATGTTATAATTTTATAATTTTTGCATCTATTTTTTTATATTACATAATTGAAAAATGTTCTAATTTAAAAATTTTTGGACAAATTTATTTCATTTATTGTAATTATTATGCAATTTAATGTCAAATAATACTTAAAATATAATCTTATCCTTTATATGTAATTATCATAAAACTTAATGTCCTTTTTAGTCATTTGACCATGAAAAAAGCTATTCTGATAAAATCATCCAAACACTCTCATTTTATCAAAATCGTTTTTTCCTATAATCTATTTTCTTATAATCTATTCTCCAAAAGCTATTCTCTCCATAATCTATTCTCCAAAAACTAATAAGAACACACCCTTAGTCAGGTGAAGTCGTCCTGCGTTTCTGATTTTTGTGGACTGCCCTGTTGCTTTCATTGTATTTTTACAGCACCGCCCCTCTGCTTTTGGGAAAATGTACTCCCCGGAGTGCATTTGCTTGTTTGGAATTTTTTTAAAAAGTTACTTATTATATTATTAAATTTTTCAAAAAAAAAATCTAAAAATTCCAATTAAACCTTCATTAATGGAAAAACAGAAGCAATTCATGAGAAGATTTACTAAAATTCTAATTGGCGAAAAATAAAAAATCATTAGTTAATTTTTACACAATACTTTATTTTTTTAATCAAAAAAATATTTAGTTGACTTGGGTCCATTGAGCTCATGAAGGCCACAACATGTTTTTAAACTCAAATAGCGCTTACAAAAATATTTATATATAACTCAATAATAAGGTCTTCACATCAACAATGTAATTCAAACTTACAACACATTATATTTTAGACTACACTACTACAAAAAGATGGAACAGTGACGCATATTTTGTGGTCATTTTTTAAAGAAGTGCTACAATTTCTTTTTTTATTTTCTTTAAGACTACATACTAGCTATAGCACTTAATTGAAAAAAGACAACAACTAGTAGGGAGGCTTACATGCTGCTTGCTTGAGCAAGTGTCAGGTAAGTCTAGTCGGACCAGCTGTAATGCTTGATCAACCAAACGCTACAGTTGGTGGCTGTGGCACGTGTGGCGCTTGCCACACAAGCCACCACGTGTGGCTCTAGTGTGTGGCTGGAAGTGGATTGAATGAAATTCACTTCCAGTTAATCACGTGGGCTCCCTCAGCCTTTATCCATCTTTCCCTCTCTCTCCCTTGCCAAAATAATAAAGTAAACTTCAAACAAAAGAAAAACCATTTTGCTTATGTTTATATTCTTCCTCAGTTGTTAATTGGGTATTTGTAAAAACATTTGTTAGTTCCACTATCCTCTAGAGATTGGAAAATGCATTGAAAGAATAGCGGAGGAGATAGCACCTGTTAAAATTACAAAGGATGGGTTTTCTATAGGTGAATAAAAAAATAAAAATAAGAGTATACAAAAGGTTTTCAAAGTAAATTGATTATTTTTATTTTTAGGCACATACATTTAGTCAAGTGAAGTCGTCCTCCGTTCTGAATTTTGTGGATTGCCCTGTTGCTTTCTTGTATTTTTCCAGCACCGCCCCTCTGCTTTTGGAAAAATATACACCCCGGAGCCCATTTTCTTGTTTGGAATTTTTTTAAAAATTACTTATTATATTATTAAATTTTTCAATAAAAATATTAAAATTCCAATTAAACCTTCGTTAATGAAAAACCACAAGCAATTAATGAGAACATTTTCTAAAATTATAATTGGCAAAATATAAAAAATCATTAGTCACTTTTACTCAACACTTTATATTTTTTTTAATAAAAAAATGTTTAGCTGAGTTGGGTCCTTGGAGCTCATCAAAGCCACAACATGTCTTCAGACTCAAACAGCGCTTACAAAGGTACTTATAGATTATTTAGCAACAATGTCCTCACCTTAGCTCAACAATGTAATTTGGACTTACAACATTTTATATTTAAGACTAAAATATTTTCTTAGATATTACCTTATAATAAGAACAAGATAGCGTAGTTTGTTGGTGTAGATTCTAATAAACTAATTTAATTTTTTATTATGTGCCTACAGATCCAACTATATATAAAGGGTAATGACTAATGACCTAATTAACCCATAAAAGTTGTAGGAAATTAAAGAAATAGACATATTGAAATACTACATTGATCCAATATATGGCGTGGTTTTTTAAATATATTTATTCTATTTTTTCTTCAATGATCAAATATGTGCTTATGGTTAATAGGTCAAGTCATCCCGAAGTTTAGGACATGGGTTCTTTTAAATTCGTTGTTAAAAATTTTAATATGGCCCACATTGATTCAACAAGACTTAAAAATGTTGTTTACAAATTTTAGTGGCTGACATTTTTTTGTACGCAATAGGGATATCAAAAGACAACATTTATTCCATCCAAAGGGTTTTTTACATTATTTTTGGAGAGTATAAATATAATTGAAGTGGTAAGTAAGCTTATCTACGTCTGTCTGTTTTAGTTTGTCCACTCAAAACAGACATAAAAAAAATCTACAAAATTTTAAAATTGTCAGTCTTTTTTCACTGGTTTGTTGTCAAAATAATAAATGTAGTTGACAAAGTAAAAACTGTTTCCCCCATAATGAGCGAGCAATACTTAGATCTTGCAGTTGACCACAAAATCCAAACTTGAACCATGCTCCAACCTGCACTTCCAAAGGCACAAACTCTTCTTTAATGACATTTGAGTCAACAATGACCAACGAGCGAGCAACCTTGCTTGGAACTCTTTGTTAATGTATTATTCTTATCACTGTTGCGAAAACATTTTCCTCTTGTTCATAATATTTAGGCAAAATTACACTAAAATCCCATGGAGGGAAAAATACGAAGAAATGGTCCGAGAAATGTCTAAATTACTTTCAAGTCCTATAGAACCATTTTGTAATAAATTCCAGTTGGGAAAGGTCAAAAATACCCTTGTCCGATAAATAGAGAGAGGAGTGAAAAAAGCTGTCAAATTAGAAGGAAACAACTCTGGATATGACGGGAAAAACAGAATAAAGATAATCAGCCATGGTTGAATAGTAAGGTAGGGAATTGATGCCATAAACTCTCTTGTCTTCATTATTCTATTTGATTCATGTTTTCCATTGAGTAGCTAAATAGATATTTAGATTTTCTTGATTCATCTTCGTTTTGGTCCTAAAAAATGGAAAAAAAATGTTTTCTTTTTGTGGGTATTGTCCTCCATATGCTTGTAAGCTATAAAGGCAGACCTAGATAAATGCAATGGATACGATTTGGCTGTGGTTTCAATGTGCTTAGGTATGGTTTAGTATGCTCTGTTTTTGCTGTCATTATGCTATGTTTTCTGGTTCATTGTGCTGTGTTTCTACAATAGAAGGACTAAGGAATGAAGATGGGGGTGAAAGGTTTGTGGCTACATAATCTGATGTGCGAAAGAAAAAAGATGTTGTTAATAGGAGCAGTGATAGTTGTCAATGGAGGCTGCTGAACTTGTTAATGACAACTATAGGTCATATTTAAATGTTTTACTTGTGGTGTAATGATGTTTGACAAGGGTTTGAAAAGTGTGCTATATTTTTTGGTATTTTGTGCTGTTTTTACTCATTAAATATCGGATTTAATGAACATGGTGCGAAAGTTGTATGGCTGGAAGTCCTGATGTACGTAGTTAGAATGTGTTGTTAATAGGGGCAGCGATAGTTGTTAATATAGCTGGTAAACTTGTTAATGAAAACTATATTGTGCAAGCGAATAGCGGTGATGGCCAGCACGTCTGGCAAGAATCTACTATGTTTCCTCATATATGGGGAAGATTTGAAGTCAGTGGAGACTGTGATATAATATATGTTGGGGAAATGGTTAGATCTAGAACCATTAAGGAAAGGACAAGTTATGAAAAATTTAAAATAATGATATCCTCCATTATAGAAAAAGAGAGCGACAAACTTATTAATGAAATTCATGTTGACGTTCGATAGAACAATATGATATGGTGGATTGGCTTCTTGGGTCAGAAGAGTTGGGCTCATCTATGCTCCAATATCCATTTTCAGTGGCATATCAATATTGATTGGCTCAATTACAACGTCATCGGATTTCTTGAACACTTTAGGCATTTGTTGAGATTTCAGGTTATTAATTGGTGGATCCTTAAAGATCAGAATCTCTTTTATGATGATACCCCTTGATTTTTGCTTAATCAGCATCTCATTAATGGGTATTTTACCGTTTCACTCCTCCAATCTTTTTACTACGGAAAGATCGACATTCATGCCCAGATTTTTGTTGTTTTCTTTTTTTGCTTCTTTCTCTTTCCTTCTTCCAATATGGCGGTTTCCTCTGCCCTATAGCGCCTTATCACGTAACGCCTCCACCTCGGCCCAATCTTTCTCGTACATGACTATGGCTTCATCAATTGTTTTAAAATGTGGCATACTAAGGCAGCTCCCATAATCTTCTTCTTCTTCTTCTTTTTCATCCGAACTGCTAGTCTAGACCCTGCAATTTTTCACCTCGTGCCCAATCCTCTCATAGTCATAGCAGAAATTCCGAAGACGTTCATAACTGACTTTAACCCAGGTTGAATCTCTTTGCGGACAAGGTACCCAAAAACCAGTTATGAGTGGCTCTGAGATATTGATTAGAACCCTTGTTCTGATAAAAGTCCTAGTTAACCTGTTCTGTGACTTGGGAGATTTGAACATCAAAACCTTCCCCACTGAACTGCCCAGTTTAATGGCATTTTTATGGTCAAAAGCAATGTGTGGCAGGCTGTGAAACTGAATCCAGAAAGGGCACCAAGTAAAATCGTCTCCATTAAAAACCATGTACTCATCCCAATGTTGAATATTGAGTAGTGCTCCCTGTATAGACTATGGATTCCCTTTTCGTACCCTGTAAGAGTCTTTTGTATTAACAAACCCGAAAAAAAAGGTGACAAATTCTAATTTTATTATATATTTTTATATCTTATTGGGAGATTTTGTCATACTTATAGAGTTTAAAATGCCTTTTTTTATGATTAAATTGACATTAAAAGTAAATACATTGAATTAGGTTAAAAAGGGTAAAATTGTCATAAAAAATGTAATTACTCTTAATTATTTATTTTTGAAAAGATTTGACGTTGTGTTTATTATTTTTAATTGTAGGTGCTTCAAAAATGGGATTAAAATGGAAAATGACAGTTTGGGGCTCAAATTTGTAAAATGTCAAATTGGTCCCATGAATTTTGAAAATGCCAGTTTAGTCCACTTCAGAACGCAGCGTTTTGGCAGCATTAGGTCTGATTGAGAGCTGATTGTGGGTTTGAATAAAACAGAACAGAGACGCCGCAAACCGAACAAAGTTTTATTTTACTTTATTAGCTTGACTATGTATTTATGATTTTTTTAGTTTAAAGAGTTGTAATTTATAGTTAAGACTAATATTTGAGGGACTTTGATTATAATTGTTAAAGTTTTGTATTGAGTTTCGGTTAGAGGGATTAACTTTTACCCGGTGTGGGAGATTTAATTCACCAAACTCAAACTAGCTCAAAAGGTTTTTTGTGCATTTTTGTCAAATTAGTACACTCCCATTATCTTTTTAAGCAAATGATAGATGAAATTTATTATTCTAGGAGGCTTTATCATACTCTTCAAAACTCATTTCCATTCCAATCCACTTTTATTCAAAAAAATCAAAAAATATTAATTTTTAAAGTATTTTAGTTTAATTGTAATTTAGTTAGATAGAAAGCTCAAAAATCATTTTTAACTTGTTTTATGTCAGTTATCACATTTAGTTTCTAGGTATTTAATAAAAGGCTCTTTGAGAGATGATATGAGATTATATCATATATTATAATCTTTGGTTTAATTTTTGAAAAGGTTATCAAGACAAAAAAAACCGACAATGGCCATTCTTCAAAAAAACATTCTTTTTAGGCATTTCATGAATTTCCAATTCTTTATCAAGTCATTGACACCACGATACCCCTGTTAAGCGATGTGTCAGTTTCAAGCCTCCCAACGAGAGCTCGTCACTTCCAGTCTTTGGCCTCGGAAGACATCTCAAGAAGGACCACCTTACAGCAATTTTTTCCACGACTGTCTTGGCCTTTTTTCATGTTGGAAGTCATCGCAAGATCTCACTGCTACAACAGAATCTGCAAAAGTCACAAACACACGCACTCGAGGACACACACAAGCAAAGGCCTTTGACGAGTAGGGAAAGCTAACTTGATCTGAACCGGTCAGATTAGATCTGATGATCCAGATTTCATTTTTTTAATTATGATTTTTAAATGGAAAAAATCATTTTTTAAAAAAATATTAGTTAAGAGTTTATTTTTATTTTAGATTTTTTTATCTATTAAAATAATTTGTTTAAAAAAAACAAAAATTAAATTTCTTTCACAGATCTGGATAGTTCAGATCAGGCTAGCTTTTATGAGCAGGAAAACTGGATCCCAATGGACAGGGATTTCTCTCACAGAGGGGAGGGAGTTTCTGTTTTCTTTTTTTAATTTGGTTCAATTTCATTAACATCTATTAAGAGGTGAGGACACATGGGCATAATTTTTTTTCGAGATTCACTGAGAAGGAGAAGGAAGGAAGGAAAGAGAAATCTCCCCAATAACTATCCAAAGATATTGGTCGTAAATTATGAAGAGAATGTTATTTTCCGTGCTTCGTATACATATATAACGGTTTTCAAAGTAAATTGCCTATTTTAGGCACATATTTTTAAAAGGAAAGCTTTTGGTGAAAATGGGTTTTATTATTATTTTTTAAACTCCTTACTTTCTTATATAATGCGTGCCCTTTTATAGTGCTTATTTGAGCGATAGAAGCTATTTTTCTAATTTGATTTAAAATATACGAGATAAATATATGAAAAAAATTTTATCATGATTTATATGAATATATTTTTTGTAAATGATAACTCAAATCAGCCCCATAATTAACAAGTCATCCGTGTTTGTAACTTTTGAGGATTGCCGTGTTGCTTGGTTGCAATTTTGCCTTTGGGAAAAGTTGCAGTCAGCGGGGCCCACTTATTTGTGTATCCTGAATATTTTTTTTTGACCATGATGCCCTGAAATTTTTGGATGTTTTTTTTTCCTTTTTGGTTGAAATTTGAAAGTACATACACTAACTATTTGAGGTTATAGGTGGAATCAAACTGACAATCTCCTACTTGTTAACATTTTCATACATCTTAAATTAAGTTTATTATGTTTTAAAATTTGTCAAAAAATCCAAATATTTCAATTGTACCTTCGGCAACGAAACAAACATGAGCAATTTATGAGATCATTTATCAAATTCTAATGGGAAAAGGAGAAGTTGGAGAAAAAGTGTCAATTGATTTTTTTAAAGAAGAATGTAAGTCAATATTTTTTTATGGTCACCACTTACCAAGATGGTTGAATTAATTTTTAGAGAATAGCTTTTATGATTTATGAAGTAAGTATATAAGAAGAATTTTATCTCAATTTATTAAAAAAAATCTATAAAATCATGATTTTATTATTTTCCAAACATGTACAACTGGCCTTGGCTTTAAAGGTTATTGCCACTTTGATGTTGATTTATGCATTGCCGTGTTGCCGTACCTGGTGTTTGATTTGTCCAACGCACCCCCATGACTTTTGAAAAAAGAACAAAAGAAAAGAATTAGAATTGCCACCATATAGATACCACGACACTTTTTGATAGATATTGCATTATTCTTCACTCATACTTCAAACAAAATTGTTTTAAAAAATTTACAAATTTGAATGGCTGAAATTTTTTTGGGAAGTGATAAAGATATCAAAAGGTAACATCAGTCCCAAAAACAAAGACCGGTAGAGACAATAATGCATTCAAACCCATGGCTCTAAAAACTTATTTAGAATGACAATTGTAGTCTTTAAAAATATTTTTTTTTATGATTTATGGCATATAAAATAATTATATAAAAAAATTTTATCTCACTTTACGTAAATTTATTTATATCTCAAGATAAGCAGCTTCAAATAAGCCCTAAACCATTGAGGGGCATGGCAATAGGAGGTAAAGAACTCAGCCACACCTATCTCTCCTTAATTAGCTTGCAACACGCAAACACTGTCTTATATCCTTCACTGTTTCAACTTTCAAGCCCTTGGCAGCAACGTAACTCATAATCCTAACCTGAGCAATTCTCCATCCTGCACTCCCAATAGGATCATTCTTCTTAAACAATGACCAACGAGCGATGTCGTTTTGAACTTTCGTTAATTTATTAATTATTCTTATCATTGTGGCTGCAACATAATCCTTTTCTTCTTCATTATTAATATTCATCAACCACGTCATCTCTTACTATTAGTGGCCAAACCACGCCGCTTTCTGCTCTCCTTTTCACTCCCACTCTTTTAATTTTCATTTGGATCGTCCTCTCACCGAAGAAGTAGGAATCATTTAGTAATGATGAAACTCAAGATGTTGCTTCAAATTCCCAAACTCAAATTGGACTCTCGCCAATGAACAACCCTAACAAAATGAAAATGTAAAAACGCAAAACTTTAATTTGTGTCCTTAATACTACTTTTGATCCTAAATATAAAATCTAGTTGACTTTTTTGAGAGAATAAAGAAACTAATTAAATTATTTTAAAGTATTTATATTTATTGTTTTTACTTTAGACTGGTTTGTTTGACTTATAAACTGATATATAATTTAATCATATACAATATATTATATAATTAAGTAACTTGTTTAACTTTCTTGATTTTTTCAAAAAAAAAAAAAAAGTCAACTAGGTTTTATATTTAGGATTGGAGGTAGTATATATTAACTTCACACTCTCACTATTAACACAAGCTTAAACTCAAAACAAGTAATAATATTGGCATCATCAGATACCAAGAGCTTCATTGTCACTAGTTTAGTGAGTGGATTAACATAAAAAAATTTGCTGACGATATAGTCACGTACACAGAATTTATTCGGCTATTGATAGAGTCAAGTTGTTAAGTGTTGTAGAATAAAAATAGGAAACAGAGGAGTCAGAGCGAGCAAGGCAAACTACATTATTCATATTCTCACAAGTCTAAGAGATACACTCAGAGATAAACATAGAAAACAAAGAACTTGCTCACTTTCTATTCCAAAGTTGTTGGGGATTATTAGTGTTTGGCATTATAAGATGAACAAGATTCTCTGCACAAATGCTTAATGTTGCATATTGAAGAGGACAATCAATCCAACACAGGAACTTTAATTCTTCATGAAGAGAATTCAGATCTCCATAAATATTTACTTTTGATGGTTTCTTCCCATCTGACTTGTACAATTTAAGGAGTAAGTTCCTTCATTAATTGAACACAATGTTAAGGGAAAATTATTCCAATATATATCTAAAGTAAAAAAAAAAAAAAAAAATCCTCCAAATTTCATTTAATATTAACAAGTCTCAAGAAACTTAAGAATAATTTAAAAAATGTCGTTTGAAATGACCACATTGCCCATCGACCACGGTGACAAACTTGGAATGGTTGATCGACCGTACCATTGACTGTCAGCTGGTGTTGATTGGTCTCTAACGACTGACGGCATTGACCAGCGGCGAGTCAAACAAATATATCTTATTTAAATATTTTTTAATTCAAATATTAATAATTTAATATTTACAAGTCATCCTACTTTCCAATGAAATTGCCCAGTAATCGAAAATTATTTCTCTAGTTTTGTATACAAAAGTCATACACCCATGGAGAATAACGCACACAATAGAGTAGTTATTGTAAAGCCACCCTAAGAATAATAATTTCTATTTTATAAAGTTGTGAGGAGGCCCTTCATGAATTATACATAAGAAAATGGCAAAAATTAATATTTCATAAAACATAATATTAATATAAAATAAAAATATATCAACAAATTATTAAATCAAATTGATGCTTTATTTTTTAACATCAATGAAAGCATTTCTTAATTTTTTTAAAAAAATATATAGGTTTCTTTTTCATTTGAAAAAGTACACAATTCTCTCTTAAAATGATGAACAAATTATTAAAAAAAGTTGATATTTTGTTGAAATTATAAAAAACCATAAAAGAGGTGTCTGGTTTGTCATGGCCATGGAAATGTTAATGAAGTAGCTAGCTAGTGGGTGTTAATTCCAGGAGATAGTCCCTCCAATTTGAAATTATAATACGACAGTGCACTACTTAATATTAGCTAACATCACATCAATTGGTTGAGAACGTACTTACTTACTCCTCTGAACATCTTACTCCCTCGGCTGAGACCACCCCTGAGAATCAGACCACTCCAGGAGGAGATACATCTTCTATGGTTGTCTTCCAATCCACTCCTCCAAGGGATGACATCCAAGTGCCTCCAGTTCATCTACCTGACCCTGTCCCATCTAGCTCTTTTGACTCTTTGAGCTCAGATGGTTCTCCGGTCCTTCCAGTGACACCCATTTCCGTCGTCAAGCCACCTAGCCCTCCTCTTGATTGATGAAGCCAAAAAGGGGGAGAAGAGATGAGAGTGATTTTGTGGATATGTCCTAGTTTATTTTGGGATAATTGGGTGTATATGGGTTTTAGGGAGCATTTCATTTTTAATTATGAACTTTATCTTGTAATTTGAAATTTTAAAGTTTAATGCAAGTATATTTAAGTTATGATGTTAAAGTTTGGACTAATGAAGTTTTTGTGAATGTAAGGTGAACTGAGATATATTTTTTTTTGAAAAGCTATCCAAAATCACCAAGTTTTGTCATCATCAAAAAGGGGGAGAATGTTAGATCTCATGTTTTGATGATAACAAAAGAATGGTTTGAAAAGGAAATAATTATTAAACAAGTTTGATCTAAGCAATTACAGGAATAAGCATCACTTGAAGTAAGCTTGGAAGTAATGAAGAAAGGACAGGAAGAAATGCTGAGAAACTTGATTAACTTCAAGTTTCCTAAAGCATTACTCGAGTATGTACTCGAGTAATGAGACAAAACTTGATGTAACCAGAGACAACTTCCAGTAACCAGGCAACTTTACTCGAGGAGCTACTCGAGTAACAGTGTAAAAGTTTTCAGGATGCCATTGATACTCGAGGAGCTACTCGAGTAACCCTGTTTCTAAAAATGTGCAGCTCTCGGCATTTAGTACTACTGCAACATTACTCGAGGAGCTACTCGAGTAATCATGTGGAAAACTTCCAGTTGCCTTCAGGTTACCAACGATACTCGAGGCGCTACTCGAGTAACTCTGTTTCTGAAAAGATGAAGCTCTCGGCACTTTGTACCACTGCAACAATTTACTCGAGTATGTACTCGAGTAACTCACTAAGGTAAGTGAAAAACTTGAAGTTGGTACCCGAGTATGATAAGTTATTTGGAAGGTAAACCTCAAGTCACTACCCGGGTAAGCCATGTTCAGAAAGTACAGTTACTCGAGGTGATACCCGAGTAACCCATGCAAAAATGAATCAATTACTCAAGTAAGTACTCGAATAACATGGTAAGTGCTCTCGGCTTTGAAATTCTGCAACATTACTCGAGTAGGTACCCGAGTAACTCATAAAGTTGTGAGTGAATTACTCGAGTAGGTACCCGAGTAATATATAAAGTTGACAGTGCATTACTCGAGTGTGTATCCGAGTAAATGATTTTTCCAAAGGTTTAAAATTAAGTTATTCCATGCACTACCCGAGTGTTCTTATTTTTATTCATTGACTTTCAGAATTCCCGAAGATACTCGAGTAGGTACTCGAGTAACCTTCAAGGAATACTCGAGTAGCGACTCGAGTAAGCATACCCAGAAATCCAGAAATCATTCAAACGTTCATTGATTTGTTCCCTAATGATTTATATTTCATTGTATTAGTATTCTTAGTCTATTTACAGATAAACAATGAAGAAATCATCTCAAGTAATGAAAGTCAAAGGAAACGTTCAAATGCCAACCACCGCCAACGGATATTTTTCAAAAACTGGAAAAGTCAACAGTGGCTGCGCACTATCCAACGGATGAAAGAAAATGTTCCAACGGTCATCACCAACATATCTATATATATGGGAACCTTCAAACAGAGAAATAACAACAAGCACACACACAAACGTATTATCAAGTTTATTGCTCTGTTTTCACATTGGAATTGTATTTCTATGCTTCAGTGATCCTCATTCACTCTGTAAGAGAGATATTTCATTCAAACTCAATATCTGTTATTGAGATAACTTAAGGTTGTGGAACCTTGAGTTGGGATTGAATTGCAACTTGTAAGGGGGAGCGAGTGTCCAGGTATAGGAACTTGCTTGTACTGAGGTGCCAAGAACCCACTGAATCTTGGAAGTTATAGTGAAACTCTCAGAGAAGATCTGAGGACTGGACGTAGGTCAAAGTGGTTGTGACCGAACCAGTATAACTCCTGGTGCACACTTCGGTGATATTTCTCCTTACTCATTACTGTTTATAATTCCTCTGCTAAAGTTTTATATTTCCGACGAAATTTTAGTATCACCCAATTCACCCCCCCTCTTGGGTGAAACGCTTGTTCTAACATTTGGTATCAGAGCGTAGGTCTTCTTGTTAAGGTATAACAACCTAAGAAGGATCCAATGGCAAGCATGGGTGAAGGAATTCTTCCCGACGGAGCATCCATCACTAGACCTCCCGGTTTCAGTGGAGAACACTTTTCATTTTGGAAAGCAAAATTCAGAGTGTTCGTGATGGCTACCGAATATGGGCTATGGGATGTAATTGAGAGTGGAAATTATCAACCTACAAAGATTGTAGATTCTCAGAAAATTCCCAAGACACCAGCGGAATATGATGAGAATGACAAGAAACTTATCACTCTTAACAGCAAGGCAATTCTGATGTTACAAAGTGCCTTAAGCCAAAGTGAATACTTCAGAATCTGCACACTTCCAACAGCAAAGGAAATGTGGGAAGCTCTGGAAATAGCTCATGAAGGGACTTCGGGAATAAAGGAGAATCGCATCAACACCTTGGTCACTGAATTCGATCTACTTCGAATGAAATCAGGTGAATCAATTTCTGAATTTGAACTTAGATATACTCATCTTGTTAATCAACTTGCAGCACTTGGGAAATCTTATGATCAACATACCCAAGTACGAAAGATTTTGAATATTCTTTCTAAAGAGTGGGAGGCCAAAGTCACTGCGATAGAAGAAGCAAAAGGAGAATCAATGAGATCAGTTGCTTCTCTATTTGGAAGTCTTTCTGAATATGAAAGCAAACTAAAGTTCAAACGGGAACTAGATGATATCGGTGACAAGAAAAAGAAAGGTCTAGCACTAAAAGCAAAAGAAGAAAATCAAGATGAGAATGAAGAGTTCGACGATGACGAAATGGGTCTAATCATAAAACGATTCAGAAAGTTCTACAAGAAAGGACAAGGATTCAAACACTTTCAAAAAGGTGGAACTAGCAACAAAGATCACATCATTTGCTACGAATGTGGAAAACCAGGACATATCAAATCAGAATGTCCAGAACTGAATCAAAAGAGCAAAGAAAAGAGAAAAGGCAAATTCTTCAACAAAAAGAAAGCCTTCGTATCCGCTATATGGGGTGATAGCTCTTCTGACGAAGAAAGTGATGAGGAAGAAGTAGCTAACATATGCCTCGTTGCTCAAGAAGAAACAGAAAGAGAGGTAAATGACTCTGAACCTACCTATGATGAATTACTTTCCGAATATAATGCTTTGCATTCTGAATTCATCAAAGTAGTTAAAGAATTGATTGTTTACAAAAAGAAAAACAAAGCTCTTGAAACTGAACTTAAAGAAAAGATTTGTGAAAATTGTTTATCTCTGAAAAAGAAAAACGTTGATCTTACAAAAACTCTTGAAAAATTTACACAAGGTAGTGAGATGCTAAATGTTATTTTAAAAGCTCAACAATTTGTAAATGATCGATCTGGAATTGGATACGATCCAAAATCAGATAAAAGGAAAGGTAGAAAGAAAGCAGGGGGTAAGTCATATTTGAATTATTTCCAGCATTCTGTGCATACATCAAATCCTTTTGCATTTTGTAATTACTGTAATAGAAAAGGCCATTATACTTCTTCATGCATTCATAAGAAGAAAGGAACGATAGGAACCTACAAATGGGTACCTAAAGGTTCATATATCCAGAAAATTATTTGTACTAATCCAAAAGGACCCAAAAAGATGTGGGTACCTAAGACTTAGTCATTCGATTGCAGGAATGTCTCAAAGCATCCAAAAATAACAAGTGGTATATTGATAGTGGATGCTCTAGACATATGACCGGTGATTTCGAAAGTTTTACCAAATTGCAACCTAAAGAAGGAGGAGAGGTAAAATTTGGAGGAAATCAAACCGGAAGAATAGCAGGAATTGGTGAAATCAAAAATGACAAAGGAATACAAGTCAAAGATGTATATTATGTTGAAGGCTTGTGTCATAATTTGCTGAGCGTAAGTCAAAGTGCAGATAAAGACAACTGGGTAATATTTGACTCAGAAGAATGCTTAATTATCAACAAGAATGACTTACAACTTGATAAGAAGAATATCAAGGCTAAGCTCAGAGCAAAAAGGGAAGGTAACTGCTATACTCTAGATATTAGTAGAAATGAATATGAAAATTGTTTCCTGAGTAATACTGATGAAAGTTGGTTATGGCATAAGAGATTGACTCATGTTAATATGCATCAATTAGGCAAACTACTCAAAAAGGATTTAGTTCTTGGATTGCCCAAAGTGACTTTCAAAAATGATTTGATTTGTGATGCATGTCAAAAGGGTAAACAAACTAAATCATCTTTTAAATTAAAAAATGAGATTTCAACAAATAGACCACTACAACTATTGCATATGGATTTAGTTGGTCCAGCAAGAGTAAAGAGTCTTGGTGGCAACTTATATTCATTGGTCATTGTTGATAATTTCTCTAGATTTACATGGGTTATCTTTCTATCATCAAAAGATGAAACGTTTGAAGAATTTACTGTCTTTGCTAAGAAAGTGCAAAATGAGAAAGGTATGTCCATTGCAGGTATTAGGACCGACCATGGCGGAGAATTTGAAAATCAAGCATTTGAAGAGTATTGTGACACTAATGGGATTGATCACAATTTCTCTGCTCCAAGGACGCCTCAACAAAATGGAGTTGTAGAACGCAAGAATAGAGTGCTTACAGAAATGGCTAGAGCAATGTTGAACGAAAAGAACGTGTCTCAAGTATTTTGGGCTGATGCCATGTGTACAGCATGCTACATTTCAAATAGAGCCTATATCAGAACAAAACTTGGTAAGACACCATACGAGCTGTACAAAGGAAGAAAGCCAAACATTGCTCATCTACACATCTTCGGCTGTAAGTGTTTCATTCATAATAATGGTAAAGATAACTTAGGAAAATTTGATTCTAAAACTGATGAAGGAATTTTCCTAGGATACTCTAACCGAAGTAAAGCATATAGAGTTTTTAATAAACGAACATGTGTTGTTGAAGAATCAATTCATATTGTATTTGATGAATTTGAATCCTCTGACAAAACCATTGATGAAGAACAGGAAATTGTTTTAAATCAAGAAAAATCTATTTCTAAGTCTCTTATTCCAGAGGTTGATGCAACTAAGGAAGAAGAGCAATCCCTAGGTCAACCTAGAGCTTGGAAATACAATAAAAGCCATCCCCTAGATCAAGTCATAGGAGATGTGAATGAAGGGATCAAAACTAGAAATAGAATTTTCAATGAAGTAAGTTTTTCTGCATTCATTTCTGAGATTGAACCTTCTAACATTGATGAAGCCTTATCAGACAATGATTGGGTTATAGCAATGCAAGAAGAACTAAATCAATTTGAGAGAAATCAAGTTTGGGATTTGGTGCCCCGACCCAAAGATCATCCGATCATTGGTACTAAATGGGTATTCAAGAACAAACTTGATGAATCTGCAATTATTGTCAGAAACAAGGCAAGATTGGTGGCCAAAGGCTATAATCAGGAAGAAGGGATTGATTATGAGGAAACGTATGCTCCAGTGGCTAGATTGGAAGCTATACGTGTACTCTTAGCCTTTGCATGCATCAAAGGATTCAAACTCTATCAAATGGATGTAAAGAGTGCTTTTCTAAATGGTTACATCATGGAAGAAGTGTATGTAGAACAACCTCCAGGCTTTGAGGATGTTACTAAACCTGACCATGTTTTCAAACTCAAAAAGGCTTTATACGGTTTAAAACAAGCTCCTAGAGCATGGTATGAAAGGCTCAGTAAGTTTCTCATCGATCAAGGTTTTGTACGAGGAAAAGTTGATACAACACTCTTTATAAAACGAAAACACAATGATATTTTAATTGTTCAAATATATGTTGATGACATTGTTTTCGGTGCTACTAATGAATCTCTATGTAAGGAATTTTCTGAGATTATGCAGGGAGAATTTGAGATGTCAATGATGGGAGAATTAAATTTCTTTCTTGGTTTGCAAATCAAACAAAGAAAGAATGGAATCTTCATATCTCAAACAAAGTATTTAAAAGAGTTATTGAAGAAATATGGAATGGATGAAGCAAATGGCTCGGACACACCTATGAGCTCAACAACGTTACTTGATGCTGATGTCAAAGGGAAAGACTACAACATCACAAAATATAGAGGAATGATTGGATCATTACTCTATCTCACGGCAAGTAGACCGGACATCCAATTTAGTGTTGGTATATGTGCAAGATATCAATCAGCACCAAAAGAATCACATGCTGAAACAGTCAAACGAATCTTTAGATACCTTGCTGATACACCCGAATTGGGTTTATGGTATCCCAAAGAAAGAAGTGAATATCTTATTGCATATTCAGATTCAGATCATGGAGGATACAAAACAGACAGAAAGAGCACCAGCGGACAAGGACAATTTCTTGGAGGATCACTTGTATCATGGTTTAGCAAGAAACAAAATACAGTGTCTCTTTCATCGACGGAAGCCGAATATGTTGCAGTCTCAAGTTGTTGTGCACAAGTGATATGGTTAAAACAACAACTACAAGATCTTGGTATTTATCTCAAAGAAATACCAATCTATTGTGACAATACAAGTACGATAAGCTTGGCAAAAAATCCTGTTCAACATTCTAGAACCAAGCATATCGATGTCAGACATCACTTCATCAGAGATCACGTTCAAAAGAAGGATGTGAAAGTGATATTCATTCCTACTCATCTTCAACTAGCTGATATCTTCACAAAACCCCTTGCAAAAGATCAATTTCTATTTATTAGAAGAGAATTGGGAATGGTAAATCCCAATGAGTTGTAAGTTTATTTCAACATCTCATAATATTAGATGAAGTCATTTGTTAAAGTTTTGATGATTACTAACTTAAGCATCGGAGTATATAGAAATTTGTTTTGCAGGAAGGTTGAAACTCTGTTTTGTGAAATAAAAACAGAGGTGATCAGAGGACATATTTACTGGAGTACCAACTTGAAGTTTTGGCTATCTGAGAAACATTACCCGAGGAGCAACTTGAAGTAAAGAAGGACTTTACTCGAGTATGTACTCGAGTAATGGCCCCCAAAACTGGAAGTAACGGATCAAGTTACTTGATTTTCAAACATAACGGTTCAGATTTCAAAGAAATGAAGAGTCAGAAGTTGAAAAGCTGGTTACCCGAGGCATGCCTCGAGTAAACTTGGAGCTTACTCGAGTAAGGCCTCGAGTAACGTCGGAGTCCAGATTCTCAAATTAATAAATAATGATTCAAATCTGCTCCAAATTGGTTGTAATTGATCGAGGGAACATCCATGGATAATTACAATATTATTCATGCCAGGTACGCAATTTAAATGAATTATTTTAGAAATTTTCTGTATGAACACTCGAGTAAGGCCTCGAGTAAACTTGAACATTACTCGAGTAAGGCCTCGAGTAACGTCGGGTTCTAGGGCTTTATCAGTGGCGAACTTGGTCATTTCCACAGAATCTCCTCGAGTAAATCACTATTTCCTCTCACAAAAATTTTTCTTGAGTGATTCCTTGCCTCATTTCCGTCAAAACCCAACTGATTTCAAGTTCCAAAACTTCCTATTCTGTTCAAAATCTCTGTGCGACAGTTTTCTCATTTTTTTTCTGAGTTTCTCGTTTTTCAATTTTTCTGAACAATGAGAACCAAAAATCTTACTCCCATGGATTCCTCTGATTCCCAACCTCACTCTGATCCTCCTTCTTCTCCTCCCAAAAAGAGAAGAAAATTGACTCCGAGATCAAAAGCCAAAATTCCTCTCCAACCACAACCAAAAGCCAAAGGTATTGTGATTAAAGAACCTATTGTCACTAGGGCTCAATCCAAGAAGAGTACCTCTACCGGAAGAGGGAAGAGTACCAAATCTCCCTCACCTCCTCACTCTGATTCCTCTACCCCTTCTTTCACTCCTAAGCCACTCAAAAAGCCAAAATATGACAAGAAAGTGGCAAGTGCTATGGCTGGGATCATTGACCAAATGGAGAAGGGTCAATCTTCTAAGAAGTCCAAGATTCCGGAAGCAGAGATCACTTCCCCACCAAAGGAATACAATGTGAGCAAATTGGTGGAGTCTCTGAAGTACTCAACTCAATTCTTCAGAAGGAAAGTGTGCAAAACACACTATGTTGATCTGAAGTTGCTTCAAGAGGTAGTGAAGTATGACCTAAGCTCTTATCTAGAACCCTTTATGCCCTGGCTTTCTATTAGGTTACCATTTTGTACTAAAGTAATTACCCATTTCTATTGCAACCTAGAAATTATAAGTAAGCCTAACCGAACCTCAGTAGAGGAAGAAATGACCACATTTGTAAGAGGTCAAGAGATCTTAATTTCACCTTCCAGAATTAACTTGTGGTTAGGGATAGAGAACCCCCCTGATGATATCTATTCAGAGCTTGAGCCAAACCAAATTTTCACAATTCTCAAACCCGGTGAGATAGTTGGCCCTCTAAATTTCAAGCCCAGTGATATGTGTGATCATCATAGGGTCCTTTGGTACATATACTCTAGGTCCCTAGTAAACAAAGCCAACAATTATACCCACTTCTCTGATAGGGACTTTAGGTGGTTTGCTTCACTGCTTCTTAAGGAACAAAAGGATCTGGGAGAGTATATCTTCTCAGAGATGAAGAGGTACAAGGTGGAAGGGAAGCCTACTACACCAATGCCATATCCACAGATTGTGTCACTGATCTTGAAAGAAAACAAGATATGGTACTTGGATAGTAAGGAGCCGATTGAAAGGTTGACCCCAGTGGGGAGAAATCAAATTGGGAAGTTGAAAATTGACATCCCTCTCAAAGGCCCTCTGGAGTCTGGATCTATGAAGAAGCGGAAGGCTACTGAGGCTGAAACCAGTAGGATGGATGACACTCAGTCATCGGCTCCAGCTGGTACCACATCATCACCATCCTTCCTCAATGCCACTCTCCAGCACTTTATGGAGAATATGCTCAGAGGCTTCCATGTGGACATAGCCAATACAAACGCTGAGTTAATCACCAATACGAACTTCAAAATGGGAGAGCTGGTTGAGAAAATCGACAAAAGGCATGAGGAAATGGTTGAAAGGATGGATAGAAGGCATGAGGAGTTACTAGCAGAGCAACGTGCCCAGGGAGAGACTTTGAGATTAATTCTGGCACGGTTGGATTCTTTGGGCCCTGGACCTTCTGTTGGTCCTTCCTCATCTGCACCACCACCACCTCCAGAGAACCCTCCTATTATTGATCCCATTCCTGAGGCTGAACCATCTACCCCTCTGGGTTCTGATCCACTTGAGCCCCAAGGCAAAGAAATTCTATTCACAGTGGATGATCCTGAAACCCATGAAACCACTCACATTACCATTGATGATTCACCTCCCAAGCCTCAACCAGAAACTGATCCTAAACCAACTCCATCACCTGCTCCCACAGAGGAAATCTCTTCTTCCACATCCTCCTCTGAACATCTTACTCCCTCGGCTGAGACCACCCCTGAGAATCAGACCACTCCAGGAGGAGATACATCTTCTATGGTTGTCTTCCAATCCACTCCTTCAAGGGATGACATCCAAGTGCCTCCAGTTCATCTACCTGACCCTGTCCCATCTAGCTCTTTTGACTCTTTGAGCTCAGATGGTTCTCCGGTCCTTCCAGTGACACCCATTTCCGTCGTCAAGCCACCTAGCCCTCCTCTTGATTGATGAAGCCAAAAAGGGGGAGAAGAGATGAGAGTGATTTTGTGGATATGTCCTAGTTTATTTTGGGATAATTGGGTGTATATGGGTTTTAGGGAGCATTTCATTTTTAATTATGAACTTTATCTTGTAATTTGAAATTTTAAAGTTTAATGCAAGTATATTTAAGTTATGATGTTAAAGTTTGGACTAATGAAGTTTTTGTGAATGTAAGGTGAACTGAGATATATTTTTTTTTGAAAAGCTATCCAAAATCACCAAGTTTTGTCATCATCAAAAAGGGGGAGAATGTTAGATCTCATGTTTTGATGATAACAAAAGAATGGTTTGAAAAGGAAATAATTATTAAACAAGTTTGATCTAAGCAATTACAGGAATAAGCATCACTTGAAGTAAGCTTGGAAGTAATGAAGAAAGGACAGGAAGAAATGCTGAGAAACTTGATTAACTTCAAGTTTCCTAAAGCATTACTCGAGTATGTACTCGAGTAATGAGACAAAACTTGATGTAACCAGAGACAACTTCCAGTAACCAGGCAACTTTACTCGAGGAGCTACTCGAGTAACAGTGTAAAAGTTTTCAGGATGCCATTGATACTCGAGGAGCTACTCGAGTAACCCTGTTTCTAAAAATGTGCAGCTCTCGGCATTTAGTACTACTGCAACATTACTCGAGGAGCTACTCGAGTAATCATGTGGAAAACTTCCAGTTGCCTTCAGGTTACCAACGATACTCGAGGCGCTACTCGAGTAACTCTGTTTCTGAAAAGATGAAGCTCTCGGCACTTTGTACCACTGCAACAATTTACTCGAGTATGTACTCGAGTAACTCACTAAGGTAAGTGAAAAACTTGAAGTTGGTACCCGAGTATGATAAGTTATTTGGAAGGTAAACCTCAAGTCACTACCCGGGTAAGCCATGTTCAGAAAGTACAGTTACTCGAGGTGATACCCGAGTAACCCATGCAAAAATGAATCAATTACTCAAGTAAGTACTCGAATAACATGGTAAGTGCTCTCGGCTTTGAAATTCTGCAACATTACTCGAGTAGGTACCCGAGTAACTCATAAAGTTGTGAGTGAATTACTCGAGTAGGTACCCGAGTAATATATAAAGTTGACAGTGCATTACTCGAGTGTGTATCCGAGTAAATGATTTTTCCAAAGGTTTAAAATTAAGTTATTCCATGCACTACCCGAGTGTTCTTATTTTTATTCATTGACTTTCAGAATTCCCGAAGATACTCGAGTAGGTACTCGAGTAACCTTCAAGGAATACTCGAGTAGCGACTCGAGTAAGCATACCCAGAAATCCAGAAATCATTCAAACGTTCATTGATTTGTTCCCTAATGATTTATATTTCATTGTATTAGTATTCTTAGTCTATTTACAGATAAACAATGAAGAAATCATCTCAAGTAATGAAAGTCAAAGGAAACGTTCAAATGCCAACCACCGCCAACGGATATTTTTCAAAAACTGGAAAAGTCAACAGTGGCTGCGCACTCTCCAACGGATGAAAGAAAATGTTCCAACGGTCATCACCAACATATCTATATATATGGGAACCTTCAAACAGAGAAATAACAACAAGCACACACACAAACGTATTATCAAGTTTATTGCTCTGTTTTCACATTGGAATTGTATTTCTATGCTTCAGTGATCCTCATTCACTCTGTAAGAGAGATATTTCATTCAAACTCAATATCTGTTATTGAGATAACTTAAGGTTGTGGAACCTTGAGTTGGGATTGAATTGCAACTTGTAAGGGGGAGCGAGTGTCCAGGTATAGGAACTTGCTTGTACTGAGGTGCCAAGAACCCACTGAATCTTGGAAGTTATAGTGAAACTCTCAGAGAAGATCTGAGGACTGGACGTAGGTCAAAGTGGTTGTGACCGAACCAGTATAACTCCTGGTGCACACTTCGGTGATATTTCTCCTTACTCATTACTGTTTATAATTCCTCTGCTAAAGTTTTATATTTCCGACGAAATTTTAGTATCACCCAATTCACCCCCCTCTTGGGTGAAACGCTTGTTCTAACATCTTTTTCTTGGAATGTTACCCAACATGCTTGTTCCATTGTATTGCTGCACCTTTAAACACCACTTGCCCCTCTGTCCAATTTCTTCCATCCCAGGCTGTGGCCGCAATCTCCGGGAATTCAAGTTCTAGACACCATGCTAATTGGTATATCACTAAGACTCTGTGATCCGACTTGAATCTTAGGTGGTGAAAGGCTTTATGTTGAGGGTGGTCTTGCTCCCACTCAAAGTTACAGAATACCCAGTCTAGCCATTCTCGAACCCCTTCTTTTTCCCATGTATATTTGTCCCCCACCATTGGAAGTTCGATAAGATTACATTGGTTTATACAAGAACGGAATGGGTTCATTATTCAGTTAGAAGGGGTGACACCACCTATCTTATCAGTTGCAACCAGGAAAGCATTAAAATCCCCTAGGATGATCCACTTGTCATGCATGTTCTCGGAGATCTTTATTATATCAGCCCATAAGTCTCTTCTCGTCACTATCGAAGTATCCCCATATACAAAAGTAACAAAGGATTCCTTGCCTGTTTTCCGATCAATAGTATTACAATGGAGCAATTGGGGTTCAAGAAATATAGTCAATTGAGACTTCTTGATCATTCTACATGACCCAAATGCCTCATGCAAAACCAGAGGCTTCTACGCTAATCCAGTGCATAAAACACAGTTTTCTAACCACTTTCTCTGCTTTCACACCACTAATCCTAGTTTCCAGCAAGCCCATAACATTGATATAATCTTAGCAACTATTTCTTTTAGAATTCGTGGGAACGATTTTCCATCCGCTCCCCGACAATTCCACGAGGCAATAATCATTAAAACAAGATGAAGTAGGGAGAAGAAAACGAACTGGCACTTACTTGTCAGGAGGTTCCCCAGCATCACCATCCAAGGGAATGGTCTCGTCTTCTTCCCATATAGCTCGATACACATTCTGACCATTTTGGATCACAGCTTGTGCTTCTTTCGACAGATCCCTCTTCAACGTTTGTAAGATTTGTTGAGACTCGGACTTCACCAGACGAGTCAATTCCACTGCAGCGTTGAGCTTCTGAGGTGCCACTTCTTCCCGTAAGGCAATTTCTTTGGTTTGATTGTTGGGTTGGGTAATGATTCTGGCCTCAATTGAATTTAGATCCCCTTTCACCACATAGTAGGAGCATGGGCCTTGAGCCCGTTTACTTACTCCTATTTTGATGCCTTGAGATGATTTGCCCTCCTCTTTGCCTGTTATCATTCCCGATTGGGCCTTAATGAGTTTTTTTATCAAGTTGGGCTTAATGTTTTCTTTCCCATGCCCTATTTTGCTGGCCCCCACTTTTTGACTTGCACCTGATTTCTGATTTATTTTGCCGTTTCCCCCAGGCGCCATTTTCTTGCTATGTCCTTCCTTTTCTTCCTTCGTAGACTATGATAGCTTTCCCATCATCTTTAATAAAGCATGATTCTTTTGCTACATTGTTTGTCAGAGCAGGACTTGCCACATTCTCATCATTCAAGTCTGCAAGAGCCAAAAAATTTGACTTGTAGGAAGTTCTAATACCTTTTCTCCCCCCTCGTGAATCCGTTCCGTTCCCGTCAAGGTTGCCCCTGTGTACGTTGTACTTTGTGCCATGTGTCCGACTCGCTCCTTTCACCAGCATCCAGGGTCCGAAGGTTTCATCTTCCGCTAGGAGTGGCTTTGCCAGCGATATACCAAGCTGTGGAGCGGCGTTTACCGATGCCGAATGTAGACTGGACGATGCCTACTGGTTAATATGCCATGGACAACCTTCTTTCCTTTGTCCATATCTACTGCACTCCAAGCAAATGAGGCCTAGCCCTTCATATTCCACATTGAAAAAGGCAAATTAAATGAGCATATAACTCATGGCACCAGCATTTTTTGTAGATCAATTTTGACATATATTCTAGCGAAGTGCCCTTTTTCCACTTTAACTCTGTTGTCGTCTATATGAGCAATGGTGTGTAAATCTACCTTTAAAGTTTTCCCAATCATGTTTCCTAGATGCCACATGTATTTGGCTGAGTAGTATTGAAGGGGAATATGCGGAATTCTCACCCATATAGCTATTCTTCCTAATTGATTGTGAAAAGGATCAAAATAAGGTGACTACCTCTGAATCAGTATGCTGTGCTGGGCGATAATCCATGGTTCTTCAAAGAGCACTTTCTTGTATTTAGGTCCCCAAGTTTCATCATTCTTGAACTGCACTATATAGTAGTTGTTAGGGAGGTTAATCAATTCAAAATCATCAAACCCCCATATTTTGCACAAATGCTCTTTCAATCTGTAGTAGTTCAGCCAAGCACCTAGCTCTGTGATTATTAGTGCATTATTCTATGGTTTACATCCTTCATTAAAGTCTTCCACAGTGTCCGACATGACTGGATCAGCTTTTTTATTTCCTCAGAGGGTTTCGGTAGCTGCCATTTTTGGTCCCTTAAGTCAGATAGCAGGGGATCGTCCCCCATGGCTGACTCACTATGACCTACTCCATTCAAGTCTTGTCCTTTGAATCCTAATAAAGATTCCTTTTATGAGGCGTGATATGAGGACCCACAATCGACTCTTTTCCCTTCATTATCTTCTTGGGAATCATGACAGCCTTCAGCATCTTCCATCCTAACACTCATTAGAACATCTTCTTCGACTTCTTTGACATAACCAGCGTATTCCTCTCATTCGGTTCTCTGTCCGGTGGTATTTTTCGGTAGCCAGGTTCCCCCATCGGAAACAAAATCTTAGTGACACGAATCCCAAGAGAGAGCACTCAAAAGTTTTCCAAAGTTTTTTTATTTCTTTTCCTCACGTCTCGTTTTTTTATAGGATCAAATAAAGAACACACAAAATAGAGGATAGATTCTCTTATGCTTCTTGTTGATTTTCTTTCTGCGATTTTGATTTCTCCGATCTAGTTCTGGTTCCTGTTTCTAGCTCTGTTCTGTTTGGGGAAGAGTTTGATTGGTCCAACCACGGTGGTGGAGGGATGAAGGCGGGGGACAACGGTTGTAAACTTTGGCTGAAAATGGAAGAGATTTTTTTTGGGGTAATTTTTTTGGGTATTTTAGTGTTTTTGTATTATAAATATGTATTTTAATTAAAAATTATATCTTAATTCCATTATCCCATCAAACATATTTTAAAACTCACTCCCACTCCCATAACTGTTGTTTTGAGTTTTTTCTTTTCTTTACTGGGAAGTTCGAATATTTTGATTTCGTTGTGTTACAAAGATTGTCAGGTTTTCCTTTATTTTAAAAACAATTTCATATTTTTTTTACAATAGTAATCAAATTAATGCCATTTAACTTTTAGTATCGACGCCACATGTTTATTACTCTCACTCAATATTATTCGTTGCATAATTTTTCTGGAAAACAGGGGAGATCAATGGGATGAAGCAAGTGGATGAAAGAATAGATGGTGTTAGATAGTACTAATTAAGGACAAACCTGGATCTGGAGGAATCAGAAGAAATAAGCTCACAAAGATAACAAAAATGGCGGCTCTGGCATCTTCAATTTTCAGTTACTTTTGATCTTCACATCTTATCAATCTTTTGTTTATCTCTCCATTTTTTATTTTGGAGATACAATGAAAGCCGAAGCTTGGGAAAAATATTAGGAACCTTACTAGACGACATCTACAAAAAGTATAGCATCCCGCTAATCTCTTGATTCTCTTATATTTCTTCGAAGTAAGCATCTGCGCCTCAGTGTTGCCATGTAAATTGCAGTTTTGCTTCATATTAGTCAATTAAATCTTATATTAAAACCAGAAGTTATAATTTAATTAGCTAACATCGCATCAAGATGTTAAGTAGGTAGTTGTCCGCCAAAAATTAATAACGTACTCCAATATAAGTTAGGTAATTTATTGTCAAAGTAGTTTGTTAATAAGGACAATAATCTGTTTCTAAATATATGATATATTTACATAATTTGGTTAGATTAAGGAAGTTGGTTAAGTTAGTTAATTTGACATATATTTTTTAAAACACCCTAGTCATCTTCCTTAATTCCCACATTTTCTCTCCTCCTTGATTATTGTTGAGAGAGTATCAATAGGGGTAAATTAAGAAAAAGTTAACAAATATGAAAATCATGCCTTATACCCAAAATATGTTTTATATTAAAGACTGGAGGAGAAATAATGTAAAACGTGTGGGAGGATAGATTCACTTGATATATGTATATATGTATGTATATATGTTCACAGTCAAGTTAGGCTGCATACAATTGAAAAACAATGGAAGTCTTTTTTTTTTTTTTTTTAACAACTAGTCAAATTTATTTAGGGAAAATTCCAAAAAAAAATACTCTGGAAATTAGAAAAGGATAAATAAGAGCTTTCAATTTATAAAATCCTATATCAGTATAGTGGAGGAATCTGAGATTATAAAATTTTGACAAAAAGACGCCCTTGAGTTACTTTCCCCTTCATCTTCTTCCCCCTCTCTCTTAGTTCGGAATAATTTGGCCACTTTTTTTTTTGTTTGGCTTTCATCCGCCTCTCCTCCGACTAAGCTTTGGCAATTTCCAGGAGGTTGATAAATCCAGCAATGTGTGTGAAGGGTGTGCGTCACAGAGTTTCAACAACAAGGGCCCGTCGTTAATATCGCCTTTGACAGTGAAGATTTGGTGCTTGGAATTTGGAAAGAAGCGCCTATCTGGCGCACTTTAGGGAGGGATGGTAGAAGCCGTTGAAGTTATCAAGGTCAAGAACTTTGTTGCGGCGCTTCTTGAGGCCCACGAAGCAATGGGAGCCGATGAAGCCAGTAGCACCATCGATAAGGAGGGACATGCCATTGGCTCGGCGAGGGGTGTGAATTGAGATACGAAGTTGTAAAACAAGAAAGTGATGAAGTTGTTAATATAAAATATGATGTTATTAATATAGATAAATGTCTTGTTATTGACTTTGAAACTTGTTAATTTCAAAATTATCTCTGGGCAAGTATTGGTTTTTAAGATATGAAGTTGTAAAACAAGAAAGTGAAGTTGTTAATGTAAAATATGTTGTTGTTAATATAGATACAAGCGTTGTTATTAGTTTTAAAACTTGTTAATTTCAAACTTATCCCTGGGCATGTGTTGGGTTTTGAGATGCGAAGTTGTGAAACAAGAAAGTAAAGTCGTTAATATAAAATATGGTGTTGTTAATATAGATACATGTATTGTTATTGGCCCTTGAAAGCTTGTTAATTTCAAACTTATTCTTGGGCATGTGTTGGTTTTTGAGATACAAAGTTGGGAAACAAGATAGTGAAATCATTGATGTAAAATATGATATTTTTAAAATATGGGCCAATAACAATACTTGTATCTATATTAATAACACTATATTTTACATTAACGACTTTACTTTCTTATTTCATAACTTCGTATCTCAAAAGCCAACACATGCCTAGGGATAAGTTTGAAATTAACAAGTTTCAAGGGTCAATAACAATACCTGTCTTTATATTAACAAAACCATATTTTACATTAACAACTTCACTTTCTTCTTTCACAACTTCGTATCTCAAAACCAACACATGCCCAGAGATAAGTTTGAAATTAATAAGTTTTAAGGGCCAATAACAATACCTATATCTATATTAACAATACTCTATTTTTTAGGAAAAATTACAGTCAGGTCTCAAGCAAGAGAAAAAAATGAAAAAATGGTCCCTTGAAATCTCAAACTGAAAAATGGTCTCATTAACAACTCCAGATGCGGGTCATTGGCAAGACCAGGGGTGCCATTGACAAGTTCTTAGAACCATTTTTTCATTTTGAGAATTCAAGGGATCATTTTTTTATTTTTTCTCTTGTCTGAGACTTGACTGTAATTTTCCTTGTATTTTATTAATGACTTCACTTTTTTGTTTCACAACCTTGTATCTCAAAAACCAACACATACCCAAGGATAAATTTGAAATTAACAAGTTTTAAGGCCAATAACAATACCTTTATCTATATTAACAATACCATATTTTACATTAAAGACTTCATTTTCTTGTTTCACAACTTCATATCTCAAAAATCAACACATGCCCAGGGATAAGTTTGAAATTAACAAGTTTTAGAGCCAATAACAACATCTATATCTATATTAATAATATCATATTTTATATTAACAACTTCACTTTTTTGTTTCACAACTTCGTATCTCAATTCACACCCCTCACCGACCCAATGGCATGTCCCTTCTCGTCAATGGTGCAACTGGCTTTATCAGCTCCCACAGCTCCTTAGCCCTCAAGAAGTGTTGGGATGGAGTTTTTGGCCTTGATAACTTCAACGGCTACTATTATCTCTCCTTGAAGCATGCCAGCATGCCAGACAGGCGCTTCTTTACAAATTCCAAGAACCAAATCTTCACTATCGAAGGCGACGTTAACAATGGGCCCTTGTTGTCAAAACTCTTTGACACACATTGTTCACACACATTGCTGGATTCGTCAACCTCCTAGAAATCGCCAAGCTTCAAATCCCCAACCCAGCATTGTGTGGGCATCTTCGAGCTCAGTCAGTGGAGAGGCGGATGAAAGCCAAAAAAAAAAAAAGTGGCCAGATTATTCCAAGCTGAGAGAGAGGGGAAGAAGAAGAAGGAGAAAGCAACTCAAGGGCAGGGGCCGTCTTTTTATCAAGATTTTATAATCTCATATTCCTCCATTGTACTGACATAGGATTTTGTAAATTGGAAGCTCTGATTTGCCCTTTTCTAATTTCTAGGGTATTTTTATGGAATTTTCCCTTTTATTTAAGACAGACAAAATGGAGTACAGACACTTCTTTACATGTATGTGTATTTAAAGGTCAAGTGAGAGATGATAAAGTATAACAAACAATAATGAAGAAAAAAATTAGATTTTAGTTAAAATGGAGGTCTCATTATACTTCTTTATGCTAAGAGATTTACTACGTCAATTTTGCCAAAAAGAAAATAGAATAATACCTGGGTTGAACAAGCCTATTCCACAGCAACCTGGCATACTGACAATCTCTCAAAACATGCATAACTTCTTCGAACTCATCAAAGCGAAACTGACAAGTTGCTGAAGAGGAAGACCACTTGCTTCTCCAATCCATAAGTTTGTTGGTATCCGGTTGTTAAAAGCCATCCATAAGAAAACTCGAGTTCTCCTAGGCCCTTACCAATTCCAGATCTCCTTATAAACTGTGCTGCAATTATTTTCAGACTGGGCATCGAGTAATTAGTAATTATTTTCAAATCTAGACCAGTCTCAGCCGAGGTGGCAATAAGGTTAGCAATTTCTAGAAAACAAGACTAGGGAGAGGAGATATCGTTGATCGACATAGGAGTAACAACCCAAATTTTAATATTGAGGTTTGAACTTGCTTAATATTCGATTTATTTGATTATTGAAGCGAAGGACATGTTCGCCGGAGCAAATGCAACATGTGTGAGGTATAAAAAATTTTTAAAAAATAAATTATTTCTAAATCAATCAATAAAATATAAAATAACAATAGTTTATTTTAAAACTTCATATTCTGGAAAGGATAAATAATTAAGAACAAGAAAGCAAAAGTTTAGTATATCATTTCAAATATTTGTTAACTATTAAATATTTTATTTTCAAATCAAATTTAACATAATAAGATAATGGATTTTAAAACATTTAAACCAAGAAGAAAGAATTATCTATTAACTATAGTTAAAATAGTTATTATTTATTTTTGACTCAAACTTTAAACCAAGAAGGTAAAGGATCATAAAACTGCAGATTTTTTTTTTTGATAACTTAAAACTGCAGATTTTTAAAGCAGGTAAAGAATAAAAAAAGGAAAAAGATAAATAAAAAAATTTAGTTTCATATTAAATTTAAAATAGTAAGATTATGGAATTTAAAAATACATATCTTTCATTCAAACAAATAAGAAATATATGAAATAAGGAGAAACAATTATATTTTAATCATTTGTAAAAATAATAAATTTCAAAATCAAATGCTTTTTGCCACATTTCTAAGACAAATTTAAAATAATAAGATAGTGGATTTTAACATTAAAGATTGCGAATAAATAACTAAATGAGTTTGTAGGAGAAAAGTTGGCTAAATGAGTTTATAAGTAACTTAAAAAACTTGAAATATTTTAAAACAACAGATGTTTGGACAAAGTAGATAATGAAAAATATAAAAAGGAGAAAAAAAAATTTAATGATTAAAATAATGAATAAAAAGTCAACATATAGTCACAATAGGAGTTAACTATGAAAGCTACAAAAATTAATTGTCATATACAACTTAAAATAGTAAGACCATCAATTTAAAATAAGACATCCAAAATAAAAAAAAACTTTTAGTTTCAAAAACTTCTATTTTCAAATGAAATTTGAAATAGTAAGATGAGGGATTTTAAAAGTAGAAATATTTAAATAAATCTTATAATAATATAAGAACAAGGACAAACAATTAAATTAAATTTTAAACAATAGATAGATTGTAAATATAATTTCAAAATATTTGTAAGCTATAAGAAAATTAGATAGTGGATTTTTAAAATTCAGATTCAAGAATCGATAATAAAATAAGAACATCAATAAAATTAAATAAGTACTTATCCAGTTGCAAAATGAGTTTGTAGGTACAAGGAAAGTAGGCTAAATGAGTAAAATTTTAAAACAACGGCTGTTTTGATAAGGTAAATAATAAAACAATACAAAAAGGAGCAAAAAAAGTTAATGATTAAAATATTGAATAAAATTTCAACATATAGTCAAAATAGTAGTTAACTATAAAAAACCAATAAATTAATTTTCAAATCAAATTTAAAATAGAAAGACCATCGTTTTTAAAAATAGAAATCTTAAAGTAATTAAATATTAAATAAATCAAATAATAATATAAGAACAAGCAGAAATGTTTAACTTTTAAACAACAGATTGTAAACGTAATTTTATTATTTCCAAATCAAATATTTTTGGCAATATTTCCATGACAATTTGAAAATAATAAGAGAGTGGATTTTTGAAATTCGGATTCCGGAATCAATAAAAACATAAATAACATTAAAATAGTATAAAAGTAGGCTAAAATTGTCCAGTAACACTCAATTCTTGATTGAGTCCAAGAGGCTCTTGTACCTCAAGGGTCCTCCCATTTTCACCTTCCCTTCTCAATACTCCGTCAGCGCCATCACTCAGTTCCTTGCCGGTCATGTTGATCGGCGCCATCCAACTCACTGCCGTCTCCATCAAGAACTCTGTCATCACCAGCTTCTACTTCAGCGTCATGATAAAATCTAGTGACTGCTCTGTTTAACTTTCAGATGATCATAGAATCAAGTGCCTATTAAAGCCTTGAACCTGATAAGAAAGGTTTACCATCGAATGATTTTGAATCTCCAAGTTTTGCAAAGCCTTGGCCTTGAACTTGTCTGCAACTATCCCTACACACTTCGCACAACATTCTCGCAAATGCCATTGATTGTCTCCCACAACACCTTTGCATACTTAGAAGGAGTAGAATCGCTCACAAACACCGCCCTTCTGTACAAACCGGTTGAGACAATAGGGCATCTCAAAATTCGCACCTCTGATTCTACCTTAGCTTCCTCAAATTTGGCATCCAATCTAGCACCTGTAAATTCTTTGCGAGAAATAGTTGGCAAACCCACTTGGTTGAGGAAAGCTAAGAACTTTGTATGCTCCAAGCTTGAAAAAGACACCGACCCACAAGATTCATACACCCAGTCAATGAGATAATCGAGCACACTGTCAATTTGGGTCTTGCTAAGGGTAGATCCAGTTGACATTTTAGGACTCTAGGGCTTCTTCACGCCGTCTACCAACATTGGCAAAGCTCCTAAATCCTCCTGCGCACCAGATAACATCAAATGCGGTTGCTACATCAATGATCAAGTGATTTTGAGTTTGAATTTGAATGTGAACAACATGCGATGGGAATTGAGTGAAGAAATCTTTGGGAATGTTAATGGACAATTTCGGACCCTACTGCCACGTATATATAGGTCAAAGAAGCAATGACTCCAGCTGACACAATAATGGCAAAACTAACGGCTGTCACCCGCAACTAATGAAAACAGTGACTTTTGCTCTTATTTTGTAAGTTCATAGTTACTTTTGTCTCTAAAAAAAGTGTTTGGTATTAGGTGCATTTTCAAAAAAAAATTCATATGTATTTTTCTACTTTAGCCCCATAATAAAATAAGAACATCAATAAAATTTTAAAACATGTGTTTTGATAAAGTAAATAATAAAAAATATAAAAAGGAGAAAAAATACTTAATGATTAAAATATTAAATAAAAATTTGAAATATATTCAAAATATTAGTTCACTGTAAAAAGATAAAAAAAAATTCATTTTTAAATCAAATTTAAAAATGTAAAACCATCGATTTTAAAATAAGACATCCAAAATCACAAACTTTTATTTTCAAATGAAATTTGAAGTAGTAAGATGAAGGATTTTAAAAATAGAAATCTTTAAATAAATCATATAATAATATAAGAAAAAAAATAAAAATATTAGGGGTGAGCATGCTGCTCAAGAGCCCAATATACCCACCCCAAGCAGGGTCAAATATTGCCTTGCCTAGCCAAACAAGAGGGCCGAAAAATATTTAGGCATCTTTGGGCTGGGCTGACTATCGTGGCCCTGCCAGAAAAATTATATACAATTTATTTGAAAATATATATTATTTTATATAAAATAAATAGTATTCTATACGTATTATATATATATATATATATTATTTCATTTTTATGAAACATTTTATTATTATTTAATATCTATCCACCACAATTTATATATAACTCATTGTTCTTTAGATGGACGTGGTTTTTCTTTGGATGATTTGAGATCAAAGACAAAAAATTTTTTTTTCTTGAAGTCTTTATCACATTTGTACCCATTCATATCAATCAATACTCATACACAAACACATATTATTTCATAATT